>OY987244.1:25589477-26306407 GCA_963920765.1 Ulota crispa
CTCAGCAAAAACAGTCCAGGTGTGAATCCCTTCGCAAATTGCTCGTACACGATTACAAATGTCAGGCGCAATTACCATGTTGAAAATTGCCATCATTTAATTTTTATTGGCTTGATGTACCTTCATTTTGCAAATATAGGCTTACAAAAACTTGGATATATTTTTACCGTCAAACCTCCCACTTTTTGCAACAACATCCTTCAAAGCTTTGATGGTTGTTCATCCGCATTTTTTTGCTCAATGTTGCTCCATAAACATGACCAAAACTCATAAGAGATCCTCTGTTGGCAACTAAAGTCCACCAACACCTCTTATATTGGCACCGGGAACCTCTTTAGGCAACTCAGCTCCTTCGGCGCTTTTAGTATCGGTGCCAAAAGGTTCTCCACTGTCTATCATATCAATAATCACAACAATTGTCTTGAAGCTCTCTCAGTAGAAGCACCAAATGTCTGATTGATAGGGTTTGCTTTGGAAAATCATGGAGATTATTGCTGCAGCCTATTTCAGATCATGATGGAAAATTACCATCAAATATAATCTTGCTCTCAAAACAAAGCTACAAAAAGTCAAAAAATCAAAGTATGCAAGAAAAAAATTTAAAAAGTAAGAAATATGGAGTATGTAATATATATTATGAAGTGCATCTCATCTTTTTCCAAGTTGGTTTTCAACTATATACTAAAGAAAAAAGACATAAAGTAAAAGTCTTTCTCTTCCATTGGTCCATGAGTTACTTTAACCCCTAAAAGACTAAGCCATTTTTTTAGTGAAAATCATTCAAGACTGCCACTTTTGGAGGGTTAGTAAGAAAGTAGTTTTTTTTTAATTTGGGAAATCCAACCGTAGGATCTTGCCCTAGACTAGATTAGGTACTTGTGGAAAAAAAAAGTCATTCCAAATGGAGATGAGTGAGATATTTACATCTAAAATGAAAAAAAAGTTTTTTTTCATGCTGCTCCAAATTTTCAGAAGCCTTTGACCATTTTTACATGAAAATAATTGTTCTATACAACTTTGCGCTTTATTTTTTCCATGTAGGAGATCAAGTTAGCTATGTGTGGGAGAATTTTCAAATCAATTGGAACTATGCAACACATAGGAAAAATCAGTAAGTAAATAGAAGTAGAGAATGAGTCAAATCACTAAATTGTTAAGAATTTAATTATTGAAATGAAAAATGCAATTCCCAACGGTTGTAATGTTGTAATAAACAATCTACATCCTTTGGTTTTGTTTTTTTTTTCCAAAATAATAAAAATTGAGTAAAATAAAAGACTTCAAAGTTTATTTTAGAGTAGAGAATCTACAGCTGCCCGCAAACAAAAACTCCTCATAACTTTGATCTCATTGATTGAAATTGAATGATTCAAAGCTTCTCACCTATAAAAAAAATCTAAAGAGCCAATTTCAAATTTTAATTTTTTTTTTAAATTAAAGAAGTTTTTGGGCTGCCCGGGTGGGCAGTCCTCCCCAAATTTTCAAAAATTCATGCGTAACTTCTTCAATAATTGTCGGACTGAGGAAAAAATTAGATGCTTGCGTAGATCTTTGAATTTCCCACCTTCAATAAAAGTTTCAGAAAATCACACAAAGTAGTTTATCCAAAGGTACATGCCCAAACTCCCACCTGTCCCCCAAAGGGACAAGAGTCCTTTAGGGGTTAATTAAAAATAACTTTAAGGTAAAAGGTACTCTTTTTTATTGGTTCACAAAATTTCTTTACTAAAGTAAATTTCAATGGACTCTATTTAACTAACAATCCTATACACTTGTTGCCTCATCAAAAAAAAATTCTGGGAAAACTTTACTAATCAATGGCAAATTGCAAATGAAGGAAAAAGAGTACAACACCTCACACTAACTACAATCTAATCAAATTTCACATATATTTACCACATGTTGTGATTTGCATCACTACAGCGAGTTGCCAAGCAATTGCAACTTGAAGTCGCCTCTAAGTAGGAGCAGCCCTAAACGCGGTCGCCTTTCATCCAAAGTCTCCTCTCACTCGGAGTTGCCCTCACCCAAAGTCGCCCTCAACTTGAAGGTGCCCTCTAGACCTACTTGCGCCCCCCAATGTGCCACGCGGATGCCACATGGTGTCCAATTAACCCCTAAAGGCCCAAGCAGTGTTTTTTGGCAACATAGCAATTTTGGGCAGCTCACTACAAATGGAGTTTTCATTTTTTTCTTTGAAATTTTGACACATGATGTGTCCAAGGAGTAGCTTTAAAGTCCAACAATTTTCATGATTTTTGACTACACAGCTCAAAAGTTGTTGCATGATATGTTGTTTTCTTTGTTTGGTGGGCAGTCTGGGCAGATAAAAAACTTCTTTAAAAATTACATTTTTTTGATATTGGTTCTTTAGATTTATATATACATGAAAAGCTTTGAATCATACAATTCTGATTTATGAGGTGAAAGTTATGAGAAGTTTTAGTTTGTGGATAGGTGTGGTTTTAGAGAGGCTCCATACCTACCCACAAACTAAAATTTCTCATAACTTTCATCTCATAAATCAGAATTGTATGCTTCAAAGCTTCTCACATACATACAAATCTAAAGAATCAGTTTTTTTTTTTTTAAATTCAAAAAAATGTAATTTTTAAAGAAGTTTTTTGATCTGCTCGGACTGCCCACCAAACAAAGAAAACAACATATCATGCAACAACTTCTGAGCCATGTAGTCAAAAGTCATGAAAACTATTGGACTTTAAAGCTACTCCTTGGACACATCATGTATCAAAATTTCAAAGAAAAAAAATGAAAAATCCATATGTAGTGAGCTGCCCAAAATTGCTATGTTGCCAAAAAAAACACTGTTTGGGCCTTTTGGGGTTAAGCTAATATAAAATGGGGATGATTTTAAAAAGTCAAGGGTTAAAGTTGACTCTACTAGATAGACAAAGAGGCTCATATCAGTCTATGATGTTGAGTTTGTTGAGTTGTCAATATGTTGGGGAAAACAACAGTGAATGAAACATACATGTTTCTAAACTAAGATTTTTTTATACTTTTTTTAACGTTTTCAGAATTGTAAATTTAATGAATCAATGCAATTTTAAGCTCAATTTATCAGAATCCAAATTATTTAATGTGTTTTTTCATTTGTGTTAAACTTATTTGAGAATTGTATGTTGGAATCCTGGTTTAAGAAGAAAAAATAATATTCAAACAATCAAACCTCTATTTTCAAGAAATTTTCAAATTAAACCAAAACATGCTATAATTTATATAACTCTTGTAATGTTTTACACCTTTGATAATTATTGGTAAGTTTATCTTCAGCCTTTTTGAAAAGGAAGATGAACTACATAGACAAAAAAAAAAAATCTTATCTTAAAGATATCAAAAAAATTGTTAGTCAATTGTATAAATTACATACTTAGCATATTAGAGAATAAATTGATAGGAAGTTATCGCTTTCGATATGTGGTTCAAAAAACCAAATAATTGCTTGAAATTCAAATACAGCTCAAAAATCATGTTTGATAATTTGGTTGTCGTGCTTGTCTCTAAGAAATTAATTTTGGGCAATTTTAAGAGGTAATACAATCTACAAATGGACCAATTGCATTCTCTATTAAACGAGTGCCTTAGAATGAACATAATGAGCCTCTTGAAGGTTGAGTGGTCTAAAGAAACTCTAGATTAATCTTAAAATTGTTGCCCTTGTGGTTAGTGATGCATTCCAAACAAGCATAAAATAGATTCATTATTTTCTCTTTTTTTATTTTGAATATTGCTTACTATCGTGTTTCAATTGTAAAGAGGTTTGTGTGCTCCAAATTTTCATGTACCCATTTGACACATGTGTATGATGTCCAAGCATAAATTAGAGATTTCAAAACATGCCTTGAATAAGAAAGAAAGGATTATGAATGTTCAAAACTTTTGACATGAAGGAAAAAGCCTTCACAAAAGGTAATGGTCCTCCGTTTCAAATAACATGACTAGATAGAAGTCTTTTATTTTTCACAATTCACAAATTTAAATGATAAATATTTTAAATGAATGATTTTCAGTTAATCTCATTGAACAATATAAACTACGTACACTAGCCTGCAATATTTATAATAAAACCAACTAAATTGATGATGCACACCATTGCAACATTAAGGTTTGTAGGCTATTTTTTATCTTTTACCAATAAAACCTCAAAGACATATAGCTTTTACAAATGATATTCTAGTAATGCATATTTTGGTTTGATCAATTAGTATTTAGTATTTAGGTACATTTATTACAAAATGAAAATAAAAACAAAGCATCTTACAAAAACACCTTTTTATGTTTAAAGACATAGTTCCCCTTACCTTAGTATTATAATTGACCTTGGAGAGTATTGGAATATAAAAGTTTGAATGTCTGTGTAATTTTCTTGAAACCAGTTCTTCTTTTTTGTTATAATTTCATTGATGCATATTAATGTAAATGCACATTGCACTAATAACTGGGTGTTATAATTTCATTGATGTATGTTAATGTAAGGGCACATTACACTAATAACTAGTAACCTAGTGAAGATACAAATATGTAAAAATTACAAGAAAAGACAATTTGTAAAAATTTGTGAGTGATGGCCTTCTTCCTCTTGTGAAGCTTGCTTGCCAATTAGCTCTCACATCTTGAATCATAGCAAGCCAGAGTTTACTAAATACAATAATTGAAAAACAATTTTTTTTAAGTTTTAATTCTATTCCTAATAGCGAGGTCATTCAAAGAATATTAAATTAAATTCCTACAAAACAATTGGAGGTATCAATTGATGACATGTATAGAAAGTTCCTTCATTTGTGAGGCTCAAGTGATGACACTACTTGTCAATGGTAGTACGTGGCATTAGACATGTCCAACACTTAACCCTTAAATGACCATAGGGCATAGTATATACGTTGATGTATAATTGACAATTGCTACCAATAAAAAGTTTAATTTAGGATATCAAGTAGCTCACTAGAACGGCTTTGATATGTTCTTCAACTTCTTTGTTGATCTCAATTGTGATAAAGGTGTGAATCTATTCCAAATACAAGTAAAACACCTTGTATTCTATTGGTCGAAGAGGCACGCTCAGACGTTTAGGGGATAAGTAAATTGTTTGCACATTTATTGTAGAATCCAAACATCAACATCTAACATACAAAAAGCTAATTAGAACCAAAAAGTGCACAGATGTATTTCATAGAACAATTAAGGTGGCAATGAGTTTTCAACAACAATTTTAGTGTGTCCATATGCCAACTCATTGCAATACCAAGGACCTTTGCACTTTTTGATAGATTTGCTTTTTTTTTTTGTTTAGAAAGCTTCGCAATACCTATTTTTTGGAAAGACTATCCATTTCTTGCCTTTGTTACGATGAGTTTCCAAAAGGTTTTCCGTTTTTTCTATGGATTGAATTTTGGCTTGAACCCAAAAGGAGCAAAGAATCCTCTTTTTCTAATTAAGAAACTCACAGATCACGCTACTTTACTTGTTTTAGCCATTTGGCATAATATTGCATAAGCAATTGCCCTTCATAAACTTTAATGCCTTTAGAAAGTAAAATTGTTTGAAAAACTTGTTTGGTTATAACTCTCAAATTGTTTGGTTATAACTCTCAAATTGTTTGGTAATAACTCTCAAATTGTTTGGTTATAACTCTCAAATTGTTTGGTTATAACTCTCAAATTGTTTGGTTATAACTTTCAATTTGTAGCTTTGGTGTATGAGGCGTGCACCAATTATATTCTGTTTTTGCTTAGTTCTCCAACAAATTTGGCATGTCAATCTTCTATGAAGGTTTCTTATCACAACTCTTTTTTCAAACCTCTAAATTTCACAAGCTGGACTTGGACATTGCCAATTTTTAATTTGGATGAACTTGTGAATCTGTGATTTACAAATACATTCATTTTCAAGCTTTTTACAGCATATAAGGCTTATAGCTTTCTTTGGCTCGATTCTAACTGAAAATTACAACATTTAGCTCATTCAAGATATTGCCTCTTTTACACTTGTGTGTGGCAATGCCTTAGAAAAAGGAATGAGATTTTAAATTGATAGCAAAAGGATTGAGTATTATAAGAGTTTAGTAGATAGATATTGCTACAATATTATACTACTAAACTCCAAATTGAAAAAAGAATTACAAAAGAAAGGAGGCACTAGGAAGTTAAGTGGTTTGACACTACAAGAGATATTGCTATCATTGAATTGTATAATGACATGAAAGACTTGCTTATCCAACATAACATTCTTATAGTAAAAATCAAGAAATAGTTCACAATACTAATGAAAATAGGCAAAGGAAAAACTGATAATGCCTAGAGTTAATTGCCTCTAAGAGAACTAATTGTGGATATTTGAATAAAATCCATTATCTCCATGTTTAATAAACTGGAAAAGTCAAAGTCCCAAATATGAAATTCACGCCATTATTGCTTAATGTTAAGTTCCACTACCGTCATTATTTAAACTTTTCCAATACAGTTAGAAAAGTTAGCCTACTAATTCACATGATTGCAGTGATAAATGAAAAATGCTACCCCTTGAATTTGTATAATCAAATTTGTTCCATGTGAACTGACTCTCGATACTCCAAAAATGTGGATGATGTCCCAATTTTTTAAACATGCTGTTCATTTCATTAAATCCAAAAATGAAATTTACGTAAGTGCTCAAGTCATAAGGAAGTTGTGTCTCATCATTCTGTTTTAAATACAATAAACTATATATATTTTCATTCAAATATAGTTGTAAAAACATATTTCAACTTGAATATGAGTTATTTTGAAAGGGTTTTGGCATAAAATGTTGTACAAATTCAAAGAAGTTTTTTCAGCATGTGTTGGTACTTAAGTTTTTAAACCTTTGGTCACTCTAAAAATATTCAATGCATGTAGCAATACATTCATTAATTTGGGAGAAAAAAACATTTTGGGACTTTTGGATTTTATGAATTTAAGAATTTTTTGGTGATTTACAGTGAATTTTATGATGATTTCTTCAGGATCTTACATCAATGATGAAATATCTTGAAGGAGCTATCAAAAACCTCACTTTGAATTACCAAATTACTCTCACCAATGAAAAACTCAGTATCCCAAAATCCGTTCTGAGAAAGAGTTTTCTTAAGCTAACAAATATTGTGTTGTTTTTTACAAGTGGACATTGTAAATTCCTAAAATTACATGGTGTTAATTAAAACATTTAATTTTGAGAAAATTTACATGCACAAGTATGCCTTGCAAGTGCTTTGCGCCATCTCTCTTCATCTAAGGTGACTTTACAAGTGATTTTGCACCCTCCATTTGTTTGAATTTCAAATTTTGGATGAAGAACACACCCCATGCTTGACACCTAGTGCTTTATAATAAAGAATCTTGAATATCTTGTGACAAATAGAAAATTGACACTTTTTTAATGGGAAAATATGTTTCACATATATGTTTAATAAAATAGTGTACATTTTACCTAGCTATAAAAGATTCATAAAGTACCGTGTAAGTAAAAACTATAACCCCAGCAAATCCCAATACACTGGGAACTATTACCGACCACAAGCACCATGGATTTCCACAAGTAATACTTCCCAATCTCACTTGCATGAAATACACTACTGATATTATCATGAAAACTGAACCTATGATTGTTCCTATCAAACATGCCCATATTCCAAATTGCAAAAATTTAAAATTTACCAACGTCGTCTTTGAGTTCTTTACACTTTGTTGAGCGTTTCCTTCACAATTTAAAGAAGACAATAGTTAGTTTATATTTGCAACACTACATGAGTTACAACATAATCATATAAATTATTACACAAAATGCATTTGAATATATTCATGTATATATATAAAGTTTCATGAACACTATTGTTTATGAAACCAAACACATCATTGCCATATTTAACTTCTTATGAACGATTCTTAATTTGGTATCGAATAATTCAGGAATTGCTTTCATCTGAAAAACATGTAAAGCTGTTTGCAAAACATCAAAAAATACATGCAAAACATTGGAACGCACATGCAAAATACTAAGAGATTTTCAAACTTTCAAGAGCAAAAAGTCCATAATCACATGAATATTCTCACAAGAGAATGCTAATACTCTAAGAGGGGATCCAGAGCCTTGAGCTGTGAGCCATGAACTTAGTATTTTTTAGTTTTTTTAGATTTTTTGTGCCTTTTGAGCTCAAAATTAATTGCCGCTCATAGAATCTTGGCTCACTACTCATGGCTCACCATTTTATGCTCACAAAATAATATTATCCATCTCATAAGTAGTTAGATACATCATATCAGCCAATTACACAAAATGTTTTTACCATAGATGAAGTTGGTATAAAGAAAGTTATATAGCTATCAATATGGAGTATTAGAAATGACAAATGTTTATATTGTTGGAATATTTAAAACCTATCTTTAAAATGTATACACAATATGACTGTACCCAATACAAGGAGTAATTTGAAACCATGTGCAACCATAGTTGAAAACAAGAAGAATCCAAAAGATACAATTTCCCAATAAACAACATTCCTATATACATCAAGGGTAACATAACAATCCGGTCTTGGGGGTGCAAGAGATGTTGATACTTGCATAATAGGAACTGGTGGACTGAATGCGTACCCAAGAAATATGGCAATAGCAAACCATGTGTTAACCTATGCAACAAAACAATACACAACGTTACATTATTTTTCCTAGCCATAAACTCATAAAGTTTAAATAAATATCATGCCAAAATAGAATTAAAATGCACAAACTAATAAATGTCATGTTTTGACTAATATTGGATTATAAAGGCAAAAAATTTGTGGACAAAAGCATGGGGCAGTGTGCGGGGAGATTTTGAGCTTTTTTAGCAAAAGTCTTACATTTCTCATTTTCAATTGGTTTTTTCACACATGCACTAGACATTGCCTATGTAATTGTACTATAATCATAAGTTATTCAAAACTTAGTTGGTTTTTATCTAATTGATTTAAGTTTTAATAGGCTTTTTGACATTTCAATGTGGCAGATTTTCTATTCTTTTTTGGATCTCTCCACACCATACTATGGTGATTCAAGAAACATTCCAATGTCAAGCATTTCTATTTAACTTAAAAGAAAACTTTATGGATACCCTTGAAGTTTGCCATATTTACATAGATACCTCAAGTTTTTCAGAAATTGCACAAATACCCTTGAACCATAATTTTCAAGTTTTTGTTTTGTTGTGCATGCTCCTTCTTTCTCCCTTGTGCACATGCTGCTTCTTTTTTGTTCTATTGCACTCCTTGCTTTAACATTGGTCATGAAGGAAGTACCGTGCATAACAAAACAAACGCTTGACAATTATGGTCCAAAGATATTTGTGCAATTTTTTGTAAAACCAAAGATATCTATACAAATATGATAGACTTTGAGAGTATCCATAAAAAATTCCCTTAACCCCTAAAGAGCCCTTGGGCTTTAGAGATACGATACCAAATACGGTCGCATTCAAAAGTTTGAATCAGCCCAAAATTAAGTGTTACAACCATACATATTGAAGGATTGTATGATGATGGGTGCATAAAAAAATGAAAAACCCTCATAGCAACTCAAATACAACCATACATACGGTAACAAAGGGCTTTCGGGCCGTTCAGAGGTTAACTTAATAGATTAATTAGACCTTGTCCAAACTCAAACCTCCTACCAGTCAATTCTCCTTTATCTATCATGAAAATTGTGTCATTAACTTTACGTTATTGGCCATTTGACTTGGTGTCTCCTAAACCTCCCCTGGCTTATGTGTGAGCAAAGTTGTGAGGTCCCTCGGACGTGACTATCTAGGTGGGAATTTTCAAGTGGATTTTCCTCCAAATGCTTCCTAGTCTTGTAGAATTAAGCTCTCCAAACATGAACCGACCTCCCTATTGAAAAATCTCCGCGTGTAACACATAGAAGCTACAAAACAATTATAAACCTCCTAGTTTTTTCTTTTTCTTTATGGCATGGTTTTTATATCTAGACTTTGGGTTGACCAAAATAAGTTAAATGCGCCATAGAACCTCGAAAATTATGAATTTTAAATTAAGTACAAGCACATTTATAAGAGTTGAAGTTTGTATGTGCACAACTTCAAAAAGATTTTTTTGAGTTGCATGTGCACAATTTTCTAAATATTTTTTTATTTTTTTACTTGTTGTGAGTATGTGCATAATTTTCTAAGCAAAATATTTAATTTTACATCTGTTAACAAGTTACGCACTTGGACTAATTCATCAAGAGTAGTAACATGAATTATAGTTTTATCCGGATGAAGTGGAATATCCGCATCATCGTCCACGTCATCAACAATTATTTCTGAAGCTGTATTGTGGCTGAAATGAATATAAAATAAGACTTCTTTGGAGTCACTTGCTTGAACCAACTTTTTAGAATTCAATCTTTCTTTATATTTTATCTTTACAAATTGCAAACATTAACAAAAATACAATTGAACATTTTTTCATGCTATACACAAAAGGTATGAGCACCCTACGAAAGTCTTTTTGGTTTTTTTTGAATATGAGTAGGAATTAGAGCATTTTGTGGAGCTACATTTACACGTAAAACATAAGGAGGGACGTCACCATACTTTTTACCTACCTATATGTTGCATTGTAAATTTATTATTATTATTATTATTATTATTATTATTATTATTATTATTACTATTACTATTATTATTATTTAATGATTTGCCATAAAACAAAATACTTTAGAAAATTATTCCAAAAATAATAATATTATATGATTTTTTCAACGAATAAAAATAATATTTTCAATTTCTTACATTTTTGAGCTCCTTAGTCTTGTTGGACTATTCAATATTTTATGCGTTAAGTAGAATAATATAGATAGTTGTTAAATGTAAAAAAATGAATTAGACATCGAGGCTCTACAAACTCGTATACATTTTATTTGAACAAAAATTTTGATTTTTAAAAACATCAAAAAAATAAGAATTTTCTTAATTGGTATTACTTCTGTCCCAAAATGATTGTCCATATTTAATACACAATTTTTTTCATTAATTTTGAGTAGGTTGTATGGAATCTTTTTTGTATCCAATTCAAAAATAAATTTGGAAAATTCAAGCAATTAGCTTCACTGATTCTTGTTGTATAGGACTTGGATTCACATGAATTAGTATTTTTTTCAACGTAATCATTGAAAGCAATGTAAAATGTTGCAATAAAAACAACGATAACTATTTAAAGAGGGAAGTAGTACATGTTTATTACAATAAAATGTAACTTTAGACATATAGTAAGATGTATTTTGAACACTTACAAGTGAAAAGTGAAACACATATGTGCCCATTTGAGCAAACAAATGTTCTAACTGATTGCCTTTGGTATTAAAACAATATAAGCCTTCCGTTTGTTGTTTCGTACTTGCATTAGCAATTTCATTGTATACTACTCTTGCTCCTTTTTTTACATTTAGCACACTTGATTCATTGGGTATAAAGTCTAAAATTTTCACTTCGAGGTGCATTGATAAGGCTTTATCTACCACATTTGTTTGATGAATAGAGTCATTTACTTCAAGTAATCTGGGTCGTACTACGGCAATAATTTCTTTTGGGAGTTCATATCCCAAATTTACGGTTCCGTTATTTATTAACTCCTACGTTTTTGACATAAAATCATCAATATATCAAGAAAACCTTATTTTTTTTTATTTGTTTTTATCTATTCTGATTGTCTATATATATATTGCTGCATTTGTAGCTATATTATTTTATTTTATTAAAAAATCATCATCTAAAATAAAACTATATAAAATTTTGTATTAAATTATTGATTTTAATTTTGAAGAGTATATTTTAACTGCAAACTTTGTTTTAAACAGGAAAACTAACATTTTACATGCACAAATGGATATATATACATAAATTGACCATATTCCAATCTTAAGATGCCTATCTAAATTTGAAACAAAATCCAAGTTATCAATTGATTCTTTCATAAATAATCATATCTCTTGTGTGATTAGTATTATTTAATAAACAAATATCTAAATTTAGTGTATTATTTGAAATAATGTTGTGTAATGCTAAAGAAATTGTCATTTCACTTAAGAACTATAAAGTAGTATTTTTTTGTTTGATATTTAAATTCATTTGTCACACTTCACTTATTTATATCTTTTATCATTTAAATTCAAAACTATCAAGTGTATAAATGAGTTATATGCAAGATTATTTGTTGGAATTTCACCTCATTAATATTGAATAAAGAGGTTTCTTTTGCATTTAAAACTTCAACGTTGTATGGTGAAATTGAACCTCCTGTATGGGTTTTATCATTTATTTTGGAACGTATTTTGCCATTTTGAATTTGGAACTAGAAACAAAAAACAAGTATGAAATTAATGTTTCTTTTCAGAGATGAAAACTACACTTATATACATCACATACTCAGTATTACAATTGTTAAATATTTTGAAAACATATTGTAATATTTGGTTTAGTAGATGATAAGATTCAATCAACCATTTATAATTTATCTAGGATACATTTAGTGTACCTTCTCAGTGCAAACAATAGTAAGCGGAAGTCTTCTATTTTTTTGAATTGAGGTATGTTTTTGATGAATGATTTTTGACATTTTGTTTATGATTTAACTATTCAAGTATCACATGATATCACCTACAAAAACTAAAAATTGATAAGTCAATGTATAGACTGAATTTTTATTAATATTTACTATTTGTTTGGTATGAACAATTTAATTTTTTTTAGTTCTAATTGTCGACTCTTATTTTTCTATGTACAATTGTTATCAATACACAAGAAGTTATAATCACGATCGCATTAAATATGATTCATACGTTACAATACACGAGTTGCGTTTTGTATGGATGTTTATGTTGCAACTTGCATGTTTTTGGGATTTTGAAATTTTGGTATCAAATCTTGCAAATGAGGTCATCATTTACAAGAAAAAATACGAATGACAGGATGCGATTGTAGTTTATATAGACTTTATTGAGGATAATTTATTTATGCATAATAATGGGTTCTTTTGTAAATCATCTTTGCATCATTTCTTAGAGTATGCAATAAAAATTTGCTCTGTTTAGTTGTAACAAAAACATTTCTCTTAGTAAAATTGGATCTTTATTTTTATTACAAACTCAACGAAAATTTGTATGTTACTGAATACGAGATATTTCTTTTCTTTAGCCTTCAACAAAACTCAAACTAATTAAATTGAGTTATATTGGCTTTGCTATTAGAAAGTTTTCACTGAAATCAAAAATTGTTGCTAGCGGTTTGTGTTTATTATTATTGTGGATGCACTCAATAAGTTACCTTTTGAAATTTCTATCCAAAATTTGGAATTGTTTAAAGGAGAGTTACAATAACCGAGACAATAACACGTGTAGAATATGGTGTATTTTTCCAAAGTTGTACATACAGCATTTCCTTGTCAACAAACACCAACAAACGTCCAATACAAAAAAAGGCCTTAAAATTAGGGAACCATACCAATCAGGCTAGTGAATGTTCAAAGAATCTTCAAGAACAATCTTCCTTTTTGCACACAACTTCAAGCATCTCCAAATTCTTTCATTTTGTCTTGATTGGATGCTTTAGGAAACATTTGTAATCATATAAAGTCTTTATTTACATTTATGGCAATGCACAAATTTGGTTTGAACCTGAATTGAGACAATCCCAAGCAAAATAAACATATAAAAATCCTTAGTAGTGCAAATAGCACAATCCTATAAAAACTCATTTTTTGCAAAATAAAATTCTATGGAGAAAACAAGCAGTTCAGTTAATTGTAAGGAATGAGCACAGAATTTACAAAAAATAAAAACAATTCAACAAAAAAAACATGCATAACGGTTCTTGATTATTTAAAAGTATTGGAAATACAATGATTTCTGATTTAATAGTGTTTTATGTCAAACCAATACAAGCCTTACTTTTTAATAAATGTTGAAAAATATTTATGCAATAGCATTTTGATAAGTCAATTTATCCAATTTTCAAACTACTGTTTTAATTCAATATGTATATATTGAGCATATGCTAGGATAGAACCATATAATGCCTCCAATAAAAAAAAACTACATATCGTTAAATAACATATTGTTCAATAACATGTTGTTAAATAACAACAGGTGATTTTTTTGGGTTTATAATAAATAGACCTTTTTTTCATAGAGTTTCTTTTCTGATAAGTTACTTTTTGCATTAACCCCTAAGCGTCCCAAGTTGTTTTAGGGTTTAGGAGAAAATGGGGGGTTTAATGGCCACCAGAGCTTGGAAAATTACATCCAGAAAAAGTGACCATAGGATTTAAAAAAGGACTACCTTCTGTGCTGATGGGGACGAGCCACGACTATTTTCACCGTACAAATCAAGAGAAAAAGTGAGATCAAGTTGTGATCCCCAATGACATGATCCCGTCGCTGGAGCGCTTAAGGAAATTGTTTGCAAAATATGGCATTGGGTTTTTGAGGTTTGTTGTATACTATAGCTTGCATTCATCCATTTTGACCCACAAAGGACCAAGCATCCCTTTGCAACTAGTACAATACAAAGTATTTTTCTTGTATTTGGAGTGCATCCACACCTTTATTACATATGAGATCAACAAAGAAGTTGGAATATAGATTTATCCTTGATAAAAGGTTGAACCCTCCACAAGGCCCTTAAGAATGGTCTCTCTAACATTTATTGGGCCTAGAGTGGGTACATTAAAAGCGTGTGTGAAGTGTCTCTACCTTGTATGACGTACATCACTAAAACTATGAATAGAAAATGGCAATCTAGTACCATGTCACAATTTCTTAATTATTCTCCTACTATTGTACACAATCACAACTAATGTTACCCTCACAAGTACTAGGTTAAAGGTTTTAATATAGAGAAAAAGGACCATGGTAATATGTACATGTAATTGTGACGCCCAATGAAAATTGGACATGCTAAAGTGAGCCATAACTGTACTCAAAGGCATAGTAGGGTGTAAGGAATTTATTTTGTCCCAAAGTACAAATTAAAACAATTAAGGAGACCCCTTGAAAGGGATTCTTAGGGGCCTTGTAGAGGGCTCATATTTTCTCTAATGGTTATTCTAATAAGGTAGTCAAGATCCCAAATTAAAACTATTTGTTGGTAACAAATACCAATTATACAACAACGTACATACTATGTATTATAGTAGCTTGGTCCTTTAAGGTTTAGTACATGTCAAGCCTCTACATTGGGCACGCTCTTATGGAAATGCAAATTTTTTGTTCAAATAAGTGATTTGCCTTGGTCCTCGGAACCCAAGTTTGAATATGACTTACTATTTCTGGGATTTATGCATAACCTTGGTTAGTGGAACCAAAGAAACTAATTCAGTAAACTATGTTTGATAAATGGCCTTTGATAAATGGCCATTGATAAATAGCCATTGATAAACATGCAAATGTCGATTTAAAGGAATTGTGATGTATTGTGCATCATGTCAACGTTAGCATAAGTAAGTTCCAGCCCTTGGTCACCTTAATTTGCAAAACTCAATGTCTCATTTGAATTCTTTTTGGTAATCCTCAATGGTTAATGAAACTCTAGTGAAATAAGTGATGTAGAGACCCAATCCATACTTTCAAAAGTATCAAACTCTAGCCGAAAGCCCACAAAATTTCGAATTAGAGTCAAAGATTTCCTAATGAGGTCCTTATTGTTTGTCATATTAAGCCATTTGCAAGCTGTTAGCAGTGAAAGAAACAAGAGCTTGGAATATGAATGAAAATTTCTGATTGCGGTAAGACCTGTTTTGTTCTACCCTACGGCTGTGGCGATGTGCTTGATATGGTGCATAAATTGAGGTTTTCATCCATGCATGTCTTGCCTACAATGCTGCTGACACAGTTGGGAGGTGGAAAGGTTTTCATCAAACTATGCACATGTTACTAAGAATGAGCTATCCCCAAAAGTGTTTGTTGACTGACGCTTATGGTATGTTCGCACTCGGACTTACGATTTAGTAAGTACCGGTGCTTGTGGTACTTTGTAACGTGTGTGTTCACAATAATGGCAGTATGAGTGCCCGATCCTAGTTGGCAGCCCCGGGGGCGGTTCCATAAGAACGGTAGCTGGAGAAATATCTGGGAAAGTGCCCGTAAAATAAGGGATTATTACGGAAGTGGCTGTAACACAAAGTCTTCGCTTTGATGTACATTTCAGGGATTAGCGGCCTCTTAGGAGGGCCTTTTAGTAATATCGCCATTGGAGGTCGCTTACAAAGCATTGGTATGATAAATGCTCAGCGTAACTTTTGCTTCAGGGCTATTTTTCTTACTTTTTTGAAGTAGGCAGTGACTGCATTTCAACGGAGCTGCCTGCCCATAAGAGCAAAGCGATGCTGAGTACAAATCACAAGGTTAGCAGCACCGGAGTTTCTACTTTCACTTCAGGTCACTGACTGTCATTGCATTGTCCTTTTTTTCCTTGTAATTTTTGTTTGGGATTTGCATTGTTAACCAGCTTGAGGTTTTAGCCAAGTTCTCAGTTTTGCATTGTCACTGCAGTAGTATGCCTTGCATTTCCCAGACGGATTGAGGTCAGAACCTCTATGGTTTAGGAGCTTCATTTTCTGATGATAGCTGTGTCCACATATTCTGATCAAGTCCTGAAGCTGTCACTGTTGTGATCATATTTTACAAGCCGCTGGTTGTTTCTGGTTCTCAGGAGGAGTCGAATTCAAAGCAACATGGAGAATCAATTGCAGTCCTCTTCTTACAACGTACCCGTTCGGCCAAGTGGAACGCCAGAACCTCCTCTAGAGATTCCAGTTACTGGTAAGTGCTTGTTTTTCTCATTTCAACGATTTCATGTAGTTCAGCGATGCATGAGTTGCATGATTTGTTCATACTCATCCGTAGAACTGATTTTAATATCTGGAAACTTTGGAGGGGAACCGATGCATTTGCAAACACCTTTAAGTCGCTGATTGCTCCAAATCGTGGACTAGCAATGCATAGCAAGGGTGACATGTATGGTATTTGCTCAATGTGGTGTCTGCGATTTTGTTTAAGAATGGAACATGATTTTCCTGTGAAGTCCAGTGTTCACATAAAAATATTAACCTGCAAAACACACACACCCCCTCCGAATCTCCGATGCCCCAATGAGAACTGCGTACGAATGAGAAAGAAATGGTTAAGTTTAAAGTACATGTCACTATACCTGTCCAATATCGCTTTTCCGATGAAGTTCATGTGCATACTGACGGCAATTGTGATCTTGCAGTTCCAGCCGAAATTGTTCTTTCGGCATACCAGTTCAATCGGCGCCCTCCATATGTCCGGAGCCCAATCACTAGACCAACGGCTATGACTCCAGCACCCGCACAGATGGCTTCAGGGAGCGGCCTTGGGAGCATGCAAACGCCAGCCTCTAACAGCTCGCCAGTTCCGCATATGCTAGCTTCCACGACCCCTGCACCTGCAATTGTGTCTGGTTCACACAACATCAGCAGAAACAAGAAATCAAGGAAGGAGGGTAATCCTAATTGGAGCCACATGGAGATTGTCGCACTCGTGACCGCCAAGCGAGACTTGTTCGTGGTGGACGAGCGCGATGCCGTTGATGGGCGCGACTTGATGATGTTTGAGACTACCAAGTGGCTCAGAATTTTGGAACAGGTAATGCGCACTAATGTGTCTTCTGTACAGTGTGATGGCCTTGCCTGCAAGGCAAAGTGGAATCTAATTATCTTGGACTACAAACGGAGATTGGACTAAACGGAGATTGGACTATTTCAGACGGACTGGGAGGAACGTCCCCGACTACTATGATTTGAGTTCCAGTCAATGTAGAGATGAGGGGCTGCCAAGACTCTTCTCGCAAGAGATTTATTGGTCCATACATGACTGGTTCAACTCTCGGCCAGCAGTCCGCCCCCCCAAACATGCGAGACCTACTTGCCCCAAACGACTCAAATTTCAGGGCAAATGCACGTGCACGTGCACATGAGGTTCAGGGGGACGATACCAGCATCCAAGGATCAGATGATCCCATGGACATGGCTAATGTAGAGCCTGATGCCGGATCCAACAGCAAAGGAGTCCCACCATCAGAGAGTCTAGGTGCGTCATCATCCCCTCAGCGGAGCTTTGCATCGACTGTAGGCACTACCACCCGGCCTTCGCAATCACCCGCAACACCACATTCTAGGCCACAAGGTGGTGTTCCACCTGGAATCACCCCACACTTGATTAGCTCATCTGGCACCTCATCATACTCTATTGGATGACGTGTGGGAAACACAGGTGTGAAAAGGAAGAGTTCGTCAGTACACACACTTCAATCGCTGAAGCAACAAAGGAGTTAGGGCTATTGCAACAAACAGCAGAATTGCAGCGACAGATGGAAAGTGCAAGAATAGATGTGCAATTGAGTATGTTTGAGAAGAACATGGCATTGGAACAGGAGAAGGACCACCGCTTCTATGTGAATGCAAGTAAGGTCAACAAGATCACAAAAGCGGCAATCTTCAAACAAGGACAAATCGTGGGCGGCCTATCTGACCTCACCAACATCATCTGCAGCTGCTTCGGAAAGGGCGGCTCTAACTACAGCATGCGGCCGCCTCTGCCCAGTAAGGCGGTAGGACAGGGGAGCGGACCTGCTGATCAAGCACAAGACCCATGTCCTCATGTGTCATTCCAGGGTTAAATTGGAGGTCCTTTGACTCGGGTAGAGGATTCCGCCTAGGAAGTTCTGGCACATGGAACCCTCCCCGGATACCGAGCATGACGACACTCTATTGCAACAGTCACCGGCTGTTCAAACAACGCCGGACGAGGCAGAGGACCTGACTGCAGGAGAACAACCGTGGAGGTTTGCACCATGACGGAAGCCATGCCGGGTTGTCATGGCAGATGGGACTGTCCACCATGCGGCGATGATCCACCAAGGTGTCCCGCCGTGAGTGGTTCCGTTACTGATGCTGCGCAGTGAGCATCGTCTCTGCATGGTAGCACACTTAAGAATTTAGTTGACATTGGAGAATACATGTATCCCTGCACCCACTTCGGGATTGTAAGAATGTGTTTAATGAATTTTACATTTCCCCAATTGTTGTGAACGATGTTTTACCCTTGAATGTGTGCTGCATCAACCGCTTAGGGTTTGTAGAGTTCTGAGAGTTCGACCTTATTAATGCATGTCACTAAATAACTGAAAGTTTGTAATGTTCATATCATAACATGAAAGGTAAATTGAAACTATTAACGAATGAATAGTTAAGGGCGGACGTACCTTCCCTTCTATGGGAGAGGTGGCCTTTGAGCACTCAACCTCAAACCGAGAAGCCTTCTTTTCTCCGCACCTGCTCTAGTAGCTGCAGTGTCTAGAATTCGTTCTTCAACTTTTTGTGCATGTGCATCATCACCGTCAACAACGTTATTGCCCACGACGTCATCAGCAAAGCCTTCAGTCCTCACCACTCCAAACAGATGCTGCACTTCCTCTTCAGGCTGACTTAACAAGATGTGCAATATGGCACAGCAGAGGATCACGTCCAGCAAGAAAGCGACATCAAGATCTGATTTTGTGAGCAATTCTCTAAACGTTTGCTTCAAAATGCCAAACACATTCTCTACAATGCAGCGCCCCTTACGAAGTTTGCTGTTGAAGAGTGTCTATGACAACGGCTCATTTTGCCGATGTGGGACCATCAGCCGCGGAAGTATCGGGTAACCCTGATCACCCAATAAGTAAGGACTCACTCCATGAACACTAGCCTGATTGGTGAAGAAGCCGCTACGCGTCGCCAAATCATACAGAGAAGATCTCTTGAGCACGCGCGAGTCGTTAGTAGAACCCGGCATACCACTTAGATACAAATCTAGAAATCGTTTGTCGCTATCTAACACAGCTTGGCAGTTCAGGGTGTACCCCTTGACTTGAAATAATAATAGTCTGCGGGGATGTGGCGAGGTTTTGCAATACAGATGTGCGTACCGTCAATGGCACCCACCACGGAGGGTAGCCCACATAGATCACTGAACTTTTCCTGAGTCAGTCGCAGTCTCTCACTGATGGGTCAACTAATATTGTGTCGCAAAGTTATATTCACTACGTGAACTACATCGCAAAGGACACCTGATACAGTGCTCTTTCCAAGAGCAAACATCTCTGAACATACAAGTAATGACACACCATGTGTCAACTTAAACAAAACGCAAGCAACCCTAACGACCACAAGGATAACTATGCGATACCTCGTGTCCTTCCGGTATATATGTGGCCCCAACACATCAGCCAAGGCATAAACACTTCGTTTCGGCATCCGGAACGTCTCCCGCCACCTTGTGTCGTCATGATCGTCCATAAGGAAACGAGAAACGAGAGAACCATGTTGTGGAACGCGGTTTCACCCAAAAACCTAAGTCATCATCCAGGATCAAAGAAGGAACACAACAACGATATGCTTGCAAAGCAAGCTGCATAGAGGCAAGCGGATCCTGCAGAGGCTCTCCAAGAGTTTCCAAACTGTCGTTCAACTGAGCCGTCGTATCTCCTTCATCAACATAGACGTGGGGCATATGCATAGTATCCTGAGCACCCAAGAGCTGAACCATCAGCCAGACCGCAACGGTCACAGCGGATTCAGGGTCGGAGGTGTTCTCCATAGCAGTATGAACCCTGAACATACCATATCCAGCAAACCAGGCGTCAATTACAAGCATGCAGTTCAACTCGAGAATTTCATAAAATTAAAAAGTCTGGAACGCAGCTGTCTCACGACAAAGAATGGAAAATTCCAGACCTGCAATTCCTAGTAATTCCTTCAGTGAATGACCAAATTACCACAAGCAACGTCCATGGCTACAGCTGCACAAATCTGACCATTTCCACTTCAACTCAACCTTCACATACCCGAAACTCTCAAATCCAATTCAACCTTCACAAATCCTGACCTCTCTACTTCAATTCAATCTTCACCAAACCAACATCTCCATCAAATTTAACCTTCACAAACTCGCCCCCCCCCCCTCCGAACCTTGAATTCAAACTTCACAGAATTTTACGCACCCATTACCCTGCACACAAACGTAATGAACAAGTACTTTCAAAATCCTGCGTACCTTCCAGCAGAACTCGCAAATGTCCTAACGAAACTGTAGCATACAGTCACAAAATCCGCCTCCAATCCCCGCGTCCAGAGATTTCCTCCGAGAAATCAAGCGAAATCAATATCGACGGGAGAAACAATTCGATCAGCACTCCAGCAATCCCCAACAATAGCAACGACTGGATTTTAAGCTTCCCAAACGCGACAACAATGACAAAGGAACTGCGCCACAGCGTGAAGGAGAAGGAGCGCACAGACATGAAGGAGACAGCACACGACAAGGAAGTGCTACGACAGAAGAGAAGTTCTGGAAAACTTGAGGGGATATGTGAACCTCCTGCGCTGCTATGATTACTTTCGCCAAGCTGGCACTTCTACAGCGAAAAAGTTGAAACCCTAGCACCGCGAGTGTGAACACCCTATTCGTAAGAACCCCTCTCTCTGTAATATCAGAGACTTTCACTACGCAATCTGTCGTGCCTGGTTTCCTCGGAAAAGTCTGGGAACAGTGATTCATTTTAGCATTTAATACCACTCTTTCTTAAGTCCGAGTGCGAATGGACCATTATGTAAGTTACGAGTTGTTCTAGAATGAAGGCTTTTCTACTTACGCAAGTATGGATGCAGTTCCTCTTATAATATGGTAAAGGGAATTGATATATGTAATACACCTTTTCGGCTATTCTACCACACTTACTATCGGCCTACTGTCTATGGCCAATATTTATGATATTGTAGTAGGTGCAGATCACAAGTAGAACATCACTAAATTGTTAATATAGTTTAACATAGAAGTAAGCATGTTTAGCTCTATTTTTCAAATCCAAATCTTGCTCATAACATTGATTCAAAAATCCTAATTTAGACTTAGCATCAACTAATTTTTTTAATTAATACCATGAGCAAGATGTGGAGCTAAAAATTACAGTAGAAGTTTCATCTTCTTTGTATTTTCAATTTAATGATGTTCTACCCATGGTTTACACCTACTATAATATCATAAATATTAACCATATGTAATGGGGTGATTGCAAGAAACAATTGTACTATTTTCTGTCCCCTTCACCTCTTGTAGGTGATTTTTGGCTCCTATCTTTTTTGTACCAAGTCATTTTGACTTGGAATTTCATAGTAATGTTTACTTCAAAGTTATAAACGTTCAATAGTTTTTCTGTTTTTTTTTTAAATTAGTTTACTATTTTTAAACAGCTCTTGGATAGGTGTCTACCTTAGCCATTTTGGGGGTTATGGGTCCAAAAAAGCAAATTTTGTGCCACAAATCAAGGAAGTTGTTTATTGTAAAGCATTACATGGATGCATAGAAGGGTTTCACAAAATTTCAAATTCCATGGCATGCACATTTTCTCAAAGTGGGCACCCATTCTCCTTGCATTGGTGAAATAAATAAATAAAAAAACTCCTCCGAAAACCACTTACATTAGGTGAAGCTACTCAAAGAGATAAAAAAATGGCAAAATTTTTTTTGAATTTTTTACTATTTTCTAAAAAAAGGAAACTATCTTTTTGTTGGTAATTTCTATCCCTCTATTTTTGTGCATAACTTTTAGAATAAATTTTTTCTAGGTCTGAATTTTCAAAAGTATGCTATTTTAAGTGCTTTACGAGTTTTCTATGTATTCTTTTATTTATTAAAAAAAATTCAAAAGCTCATAGTACTACCTAGTACTACTAATTTTAAGGGTGTTTGAGACAAAATCGTGAAGTGTTTCTTGCAACTATCCAATGGGTGTGGTAAAATAGCCAAAAAAGGTTTGGTGCATATATCAACTCCCTATGGTTAATTACCCTTAAAAGCCATCATTTTTTATCATTGTGATTGACGTGCCATACAACATGCATCCATAGTATGTGTTTAACCCCTAACCGTCCATGAGGACAAAAATCGTTCTTTCAATGCCGAAAACACACCCCAAGGGTGGAAAAAGATTTTTTTTTCAAATTTTTTTTCTTGAAAGTGGTTAGAGAGATGTGCCACATCACTAAATGCAAAAAATAGCTGCTTTCAATGCCTCCATATTTTTAAAACACCAATTTGTAAAGAGATGTACAAGGTCCCTGCTGCCCTTTTTGTGAGGGCAGGATACACTATTGACTTTTCTTTCTTTTGAGGAGAATATTATCTCTCTTGGACACATGCCACAGGCTGTTCACTGCCCATGAACGGTGCACTCTCTTGGGTTTGAGCCACGGGTTCAAGGTTAATCCTTTAAGGGTTAACTGTAGTTCTATGTGCAAGAAGCTGTTTATTCCAATGCTCAAATCAAAAGAGAGAAGCTCAAGTAAGAATTTATTGAATATTTTCATATTATACTATGCCTTGCATCAATAGCTTATTCTCTTGCATTTCACCTACTCTATAATGTATTATACTTGATTTTCAATATGTGATACAAGTTTTGTCCAACTTGCAGGTACAAGAAAGACGGTGGGCCACGTTGGTTTGTGTAACGTATGCTGACCATGGAAAAGTGTATGTCATGGCAAGATGCTATTCATGGTGACCGTGAAGAAACTAGGGAGGGGTGACGAACATGCGGTAGCATCGCGGAAGGACAAAAAATCAACAATATTGGCATGACATTGCTTAGGTGTATCCCAATGTAATTTGAAGTTTGACTATAGCAAGGAGCATGTTCTAAAGAGAAGTTGTAGAGATCAATACAAGAGCTTTGTTTAGGGTTGTCAGCATTCATCAATACAGAAGCAAAAATTATTTCGTACTCTAGTTTGTAGCTAAGTAGTGTTGTGCGTGTAAAGCCAATAGTGTGCTTTTGGTTGTCTTTTAAAGAGTACTTGCACATGCTAGAAACCAAATGTAGATGGTACTGATAATGGCAACAAATGTGTGAACCTTTGTGGAGTAGCATACAAAGGTAACTTATGGAAGTATGTGGCTGTGTTTTCTTATATTCCTAGTAATGTCTGTTGTGTTTGCTATATGAAATATAAAAGTTCAACAAATTGGAATCATATTCCAAAATTTCCATTCTTTCCTTGTTGAGAAGAAGTATGTATGTACCTCCTTGCATGCTTTCATATATGCAGAGTTTTGACGATATTGAATGAAATTTGAATGGAAAACCCTAAATTGCACACTATGTTTCCACGATTCATATTTTATGTCAATCAGTATTAGAAAGATGACACAATTGTGTCAATTATTTGTCCAAATCACCTAGTCCAAATCAACACTGCATTTGACATATTCTTGTCAATTTTATGTTAATTTAGCCCATATTCCTCCCGTAGTGATCCCAATCCATTGGATCAAGGTGATTAAGGTAATCGGACAGTGAGGAGTTGGTTGGTGTGGGCCACTCTTCCTTGAAACTACTTGTTTCAATAGGAGAAATATGCGGGTATGTATGTTGAAGGTTTGCTCCGTATGCTCCATGTTGTTGTTGATGAGCTCCCACTCCTTGATTTCTGTGAGTTCGCATTCCATAATGTACATTGCCCACTCCATATTGTACATTGCCTGCTCCATAATGTACATTGCCCAATCCATGCTATTGGTATTCCACATAAACTTGGTTTCCACGCAAAACAATTTGAAAAAAATGAGCCACTAATATGAAACAACTGCATTATAAATTAGTTTTTTTAATGCTTGTTGAACAACATAACAAGCATTAATTTTATAACAGTTTTATCTACAAACCTTATTTGTTTAAAGAACAAACCTACACAAGAGACTAGATACGTATTTCTTAATTTACACTTTTAGTGGTATATGGTTATGGACAATACGCTATTTAAAATAATGAGTCAAAATTGTGTTTGTTTGTATATTTACTACTATATTATAAATCAGTTAAAACATTTTAACCCCTAAAGGACTTGTTCCATTTTGAAATGGCCAAACCTCATGTCTAAGCTAAATTTTGCCATTTAAAGTGTGTTCAAACAACAATTTTATACTTTAATTACTTGAAACGTTGAATGATATATCACTGCAAGAAATTTCATTTTGTTTCATGACAAATCATAATGATTATCATTTTGTTTTCAAAAAATGAATATAAATAAGTTAAAATAGAAAAAAAAATCATAATTACTTGCATTTTTTTCAAGAGGTACAAGCAGCATTAAAGATAAGTGTGAAAAGATATCAATTGGTTATTTTGTTTTTACACCCAAAACAACCACAACAAAGAATTTAAAGTCAAATTTTACTATTGAACCAAGTTTATCCTTATATTAAACCAATGTGTAGATTTTTGATATTTTTTGTTGGAAGACATAAATATTTTTTATTTACAATTTTTTTTCAATAAATTTGATGGGAAATTTGAATTATTGTGATTTTTTAAAGAAAAATGTGGAAATAAAGTCATATCAATTAGAATAAATATTTAAAAAATCTGCCATTTCTATTATAAATGAATGGTAGAATGAAAAACATAGTGTAGTTTAATTTTAAAATGCATTGAAAGAGGTGAAAATATTTATGAAAAACACACCATATCATGTTATTTGGATTCTAACACTTGGAGCTTTCAATGGCAATAACTCTTTCAATTTTTGACATTTTTCAAAAAATCCAAATGGAATAGAAAGAAAACTTGTCAAGCTTCATTTTTTAGGATTGAACTACATACTAAAAATTGATATTTTGAAATTTACAATTAGGGTTGACCAAGGCGCTTCCACTTTTTGGATGCACAGACCTTAACCCCTCAATGCCCCAACAACAAGAAACTTGTTCCATTCCCTATGTATTCCTTGATACCCGAGGCATTGAAGGGTTAAAGGGTTAAAGAAATTTTAGAACATACCTCTCCATTGTCCATGTTGGGTCCAATTGGAGGCATCATTGCATTGTTGACATTAGGCTGACATTGCATTGTAGAACTTGTGCTCCCTTGATTTGCTTGATTTTGTTGCATATGAAAGTTGTTCCAATCAAATTGGTGTAGCTCACAATCTTGAGGTCTACCACAATGAAATCCAACATTTTGAACAATGTCAAGAATTCTCAAAGCATGAGGTACATCATGACATACATAAATATTTTAAACCGACGATGTCATGTGGGAAACATTCTCAAATATGAATGCAATTTTATAAACATATCAACACAAAAAATGTTTTAAGATTGAAATTTTTTGAATTTTCATTAGGACCCCATGGTCCTCATGACTCCATGACCTCCATGGCCCTCTATGACCCCATGGCCCCCCCCCAATGTTGGAGATTTGAAAATTTTTAACCTTTGAGGCCCATGGTCCCCATGACCCCCCTTGGCCTCCCCCTTGACCATATGCCTCCTCCCCCCATGGCCCCATGCTGCCATCTCATGGCCCCATGCCCCCATTTCCAGCCTGATTCCATCCCAACCCCATCCCGTCCGTGACCCCAGCCCCTGCCCGAATACCAAAAGAGCCATACTTTGTCATGCCCCGAATCCTAGGCCACCCAAGCTAGCCCATTTTTTAAAGGCGATTTGGTGCCAAAAAAGACCGGGCAATGGGCTTTGGCGATGAGAGTATAGGAAAAAAATAGGTGAAAAAAAAAATTAACAGCCAAATCATAGCCCTGCCACTTGCCCTAGTCGCCACATCGCACTTCACATGGCAATTCATATCGCCAGAGGGATTGACATTCAGCAAGCAATGTTGCCAGTTAGCACTTCCACGTCAAGATTTTTGTCAAAATGAAACTTCTGAGGCTTGCTCATTGGCTTGGCAACCAGAGTACAAGGCAGAGAACGAGTGCACACAAATGTTAATCACTGTGGTCAAATTTACTACAAAGAGTTACAATACACCAAATGCAATGGTTATGGTACCATCTAAAAGGTAATCAAGTCAAGATTTTGTACCAAGTTCCAAATTCTTAAATGAGTGAAGTATGTACTAGCTATCAAGGTTTCATGGAGATAAAGTCAAGGTAAAGCTCAAATTTGAAGTTGTCCTGTTATCACTTCCTTTGAGATTTTGATCATCATAAATGATCATATTGTGTCATTTTCATATTTGGCCTTCTTTTTTCCTTCATCAGCCTTTGTAATCATCCATAAGTGCTAACTAAGCTGACAAATTTCAATTATTTATGGTGTTTTGCAATTGACATTGCAATAATTGAGGTGTCGGGGCAATAATTTGTATGTCTAATTGAAGTCTTCATAGCTAATATGCTCTATTTTGTGCAAATTATGATCAATGGAAAAAAAATTGCACTATTATGTAAAGACCTTTGAAACGTTTCTTGAAATACCAATAAACCCAAATTTTGAAAGAAATACCTAAAATATATGGATTTTTTAAGATAGAGAATTGATAATAGGGGTGGAGTGATAACTACATGTACCACTTCTTTAACTTGAAGCAAAATTACTCTCAAAGTTGCAGTATTGTAGGCTTGTAGCCATGGAAATTATACATTTAGTCACAAAATTTTGCCTATATTTGTATCAAAGAAATTGATGTTGTCACTTTATTACTACATGAATTTTTGGCTCATTGCCATATATTTCTTTTGAAAAAAAAACACAATCGCATGTTTGGCTACCTATTTCTGAAGAGGTCAGCCATAGTGGCTTCCCCTAAAAATTGAAAAAAATGCCTTGACCCGAGCATGACCTGTTGGTTGAGGGCGGCGTATTTGTAGGAGACCCCAGGCTACAGCCTGCTAGCTCAGTCGCTCAAGCTTAGTGGCACTGCATTTATGTTTGGTGAGACTAAAAGGGCTCAACTAAAAAGGGTTCAAGCTCTAGGGGCATAAAATGTGCCCCCATTAGTTACTGTCAAACCAAAGAGGTTATGGTGTGATACAAAAGAAGGTATGGTGTGATACTAAAGAGGGTATGGTGTGATACTAAAGAGGGTATGGTGTGATACTAAAGAGGGTATGGTGTGATACTAAAGAGGGTATGGTGTGATACTAAAGAGGGTATGGTGTGATACTAAAGAGGGTATGGTGCGATACTAAAGATGGTATGGTGTGATACTAAAGTGGTGGTATTAAAGAAGGTAGGATGTGATATTAAAGAGGTCAAATGTGATATTACAAAAGTCACTATGATTGTATCCATAATATCATAGAGAATGGAGATGTGATATTAAAGAGGTTAGGATGTGAAATTACAAAGGTAGTTGAGATTTCAGTAGTACGGTTAGTAGTAACATTAATTTATCACACCCCACCACTTTAATATCACAACCTACATCTTTAATATCACACCCCTCTTCTTTAATATCACACCCACCTTTTTATTATCACCCCACCTCTTTAATATCACACGCACCTCTTTAATATCTCACCCAGCTTCTTTAAAATCACACCCCACTTCTTTAAAATCACACCCACCTTCTTAGTATTACTCCCCACCTTTTTAATATCACACCCAACTCATTGATATCACACCCTACCTTTTAAGTATCACATCCCACCTCTTTACTATCACACCATACTTTTGTAGTATCACACCCTACTTCTTTAGTATCACTCCCTCCTTCTTTTGTATCACACCATAACCTCTTTGGTTTGACAGTAACTAATGGGGGCACATTTTATGCCCATGGAGCTTGAACCCTTTTTAGTTGGGTCCTTTTAGTCTCACCAAACATAAATGCAATGCCACTAAGCTTGAGCGACTAAGCTGGCAAGCTGTAGCCCGGGGTCTCCCACAAATACGCCGCCCTCAACCAGCAGGTTATGCTCGGGTGGCCTAGGGTCTGGGGCAAGACAAAGTATGGCTCTTTTGGTATTCCTTAGGAGGACTACAGCTGACTACAGCTTCAGACAAAACTAGACCCCATTTTATTTTATTTATATATATATATATATATATATGTGTGTGTGTGTGTATAGAAAAGTTGTGGCAACTAACTCATTGCTAATTTATTGTTTGATCATTACATACACAATATTTCTACTAAATGTTGGTGTTTAACTATTTGTAAGCTAATAAATACTTGCACTCAAAATGATTTCAACTTTGTTTTTATGTTTATTAGTTATAACAACGTAATGATAATGTAAGTGGAGTAGAAATGAACGTTTTTTGAAACTTACTAAAAAACTCATGAAAATAGAAAAAACGGACTGTTCCAAAATCAATTCTAAACATTGGTCTTTGAAACATTTTTCTTACTCTTGGTTTATGTCTTTCTTTGCTTGGCGAGCTACTTCAGCTTTGTTTGTCTCCGTTTCCAAAAGCTACAATCAATTTGGTAAAAGTAATTTTGTGTGTTGTTAAGAGAAACAAAACAAGCAATAAACAAGAAAAACCCATATATAAAACAAAGATTGATTTGAAATCTCAAAAGTTCTAATATACTCATTGCCCAAGTGTCTAATTTTCTTACCTCTTTGCAAATCAAGAGTTTGATAAAAAAACAATATGAAGAGAAGTGAGCAAATTAACACATCAAAAGAAGGAGTTTGAAAAATAACATAAGGATTGAACATGTAAGTGGATGAAAATTGGAGTGCTTATAAACACAGGATTTATCTATTTCCAATGGTGGATCAAAATTTGCACCCTTGAACCATATGGGATAATAAAAAATCTCAAGCATGGCAATTCATTAGCTTTAAAGAACTACTAAACCTCCAAACTTAGTTTCAACAAGAGTATGTCAAATAACTTCCAAAGAATTTCATACAAAATGATCTACTTTTAATAAGATTCCACTTATTAAATTGTTTTTCAATCACTACACAAGAAAAACAAACAACCTTAGTAGTATCCCTCCTTTCAAAGCCCAATTGATTACATGAAAACACATCATGATTAGGCAAAAAACTAGCATATATTCATATTCACAAAATTCATGCAAGACCTGGTTTCTACTATGTATTATAAGGTGTAAGTTGATGAATTTAATCTCATACAAAAATAATCAAGAAGAGAATCCTCAACCCATCTCATTCAAAATTTGATATCTCATCTTTTTTGGAAAGGCTAGGATGCGGAGGGGTAAAATAAAAAAGGTTTAGAGCAGACATACTTGCTTACTTTGGCTTCCTTGCTTGTACAAGCATATTGAGCCCACACATCTTCAATAGACCTTTTGCAAAACAACTAGATGTAAATAGTTAAATAAATCCTTGATTCCCTATTGAACTCAAGATTTGCCATACCAACATCATGATCATCAGAATTACAAAATTTGCACTTACTCATTCTTTGTGTTCATTGTATAGGGAGATATCTCCCCACTTTCATCAACAACAATAAGTGCTATTTCTGCCCCACTCAAAATAGAGAGGTCATGGCCTTTTTTCATTAGTCCCACAAGTCTCTTTTTGAAAGTGTTTTGCCGGTTTTGGTCACTAGCAAGATACGCAACCGGAATTGTTTTCTTCCCCATTGTGAATTCTCAATATCCAAAGTGCTCTATCACAACAAATTGTATAAGCCCATCAATAGAATATCAAAGTAATCAAACAACATAAATATTTATTCCAAAAAGTGCAAATTCATCACAAACTCTAGTATGTAGGAAAACCATGTTTATATCATAACTCAATTCCACGCCACACCCTTCTAGCTAAAAAGACATTCAAAATCACATAATGTACCGCCTTCAAAGCATCAAAGAATTTGTGCCCAACCTCTGAATATTGGTTATGGCGGCATAACATTCGACAACATAGAATAGGTTTGATGAGTTTGTTCAATGAATGTATTTGATAACAAAAGTAAAAAAAAAATCTATAAATAAACAAGCTCACACTTAAATATATACTTCACTTCATATTAACTACACAAGTCCAACTAACATTAAGGTTTAAACAAGATAGGTCACCCTATCAATAGAACCCTACAAACAAGCACGTGATCACAAAAAGCAACTCCTCCAGATTGACCAATCAATAGCGCATCCATCTTGACACAAAAATGCTCAATAAAAGTGGAACAACTGAAAGCTTCAACAATCTAACTACCCACATGAACTTGCAAGATAAGCAGCGGAGGACGTATTCAAATCATACCCCAAACCACCATGACCCAACTTGACTCTCCTTGAAAGAACTCATAAATCACGGTTCCAAAAAAAACTTTTGAGCATTTGTACCACAAAGAAAACTGCAAAATTTACTGCCTTGTCACTCTAAAATCCAAGAGTTGTACATGTTGATGCACAGCACATTTCCGTCCTATGCATCCATTCTTTCTAATAAATCCTCCCAAAGCTGCTGCTGCCAATGTATACAACAATCATCCACTCCCTCGTGGACATCCCCTTAGCACGGCTTGGATGCCATATCTCCCACCTTGCCTTCCACAACGCGGGTCCTCCACGGACACCAAATGCACTGCAAACTCGTTGCCCTTCGCACCGCCTTGCCTTGGAAAGCTCTGCACTCGCAATGGTCCTTGTACCAAACCAATCCCACCGCAGTTGCCAGATGCCCTTCTCACGACCTGTGATCCTCGTTGCCACCGCGGTAGCGGAGTCTCTTCAACTCTAGTTGTGAAAAGCTAACTAAAAATAAAAAAAATATCTAATTTACAAAATTTGGACATATCACGGGTCACACTAAACCCTTCAAAGATCAATTTTGTTTTACTAAAGGGGTTTTTTTTAGCATGAAAGATTTGCGTATGGATGTGCATATGGATGTTACCTATTTATGCAAGGAATCAAATCTCCAAAATTCATCATCAATGTTTTTCAATCAATTTTCTTGTAACACCATGTAAAAACATGATTTATGACACAAAAAGATTTATCAAAATTTGTTTTTTGGACTTTTGGGGTTGAACTTTGGTATGGTTGGTTGGGATTGGGAGTGAGGATGAAATATAAAAATTTCAAGAAAAAAAAGGCCAATGGACCTCAACTCCATGTCATAACATAACACAACCTCTAAATTACAAAGGAGAAGCCGACAATCTTTATTTGAGGCCACTGTACAATAGGCATAAATTTAGGGTCTTGAAACTACTGCCACCCCCCTTTTTGATACTGCCACCCCCTTGTTAAACATCATTGTTCAATTATTAGTTTTTTTTGGGGACAATTTTTTATTAAAAAAATTAGACTTAAATATGAATAAAACCAAGTGATTTTTTGTTGGTATTTTTCAAAATGGTAAACTAGAATCAAAAAATTTGATAAGAAAAACTAATTGAGTGTTGTCTTTTCTTATCATGAATTTTGATTGCAATTTATCTTTTTCAAAAGTACCAACAAAAAATCACTTGGTTTGACACATATTTAAGTCTAACTTTAAAAAACAATTCATCCCCAAAGACAACAACTAATAATTGAACAGTGATGTTAAACACGGGATGGCAGGATCAAAAAGGGGGGGTGGCAGTATCAAGGCCCTAAAATCAAGCACATATTAACAATGCTCAAAGAAAAAGATTTTAAAATCTAGCAAGATACCAAAATCAAGTGGATTGCAAACATGTGTTTTCAGAAGCTTAATTTCAGAAATTACAAAATAAGGTTTGTACAAACCAAAATAGAGAGCCAAATTTAGCTTCATTGTTTCAATACTTTTGTGAGTCCTTGAGATCTGTACCAACAAAAGAACGCAACAAAATTGCTCCAAAGCTAATTAGCAAATTAGAAACAATGATCAAGAAAGGAAAATATCATTACAATCCATATTAACAAGCTATATACAAACACTAGATGAAATTCACATATTGCCCATGTGTACAAAAAAATACATATAACAAGGTTAGTCTAGAATCTTCAAACATATGGTGGAAGGGGCGGTGTGAAAACCTTCTTAACTAAGCATGCATATTAAATTTAGTGAAAGAAGATACCTAAAGTGACATCCCAAACCCCCAAATCTTGCAAGAGACTTGGATTGACAATAGTGAATTTTTTGAGCAAGGAGCACCTTGTGTGAAAACAAAGAGGATGACAAACTTTACATAGTTGGAAAGCTAATGAAAACACGCATGCAATTCGCAGAATGCATTTATTCAAGTTACGAGTCAAAATTTATGACTTTTTAAGGTTAGGGGTGTCTTTGCTTCACCTATTGTGATTGGGTGTGAAAAGGAGGTTGAGAGAGAAACCTTTCATGAAAATATACTTTTCCACATAACCTTGAAAATCCAAAAAGACAAAAGATTTTGGATTACTAAGGCTCAAGTAAAGCAAGTCATGAGTTAGAAGTAATAGCCAGAGAGCGAGGTAGGAGTTGTGTACAACTCTCCATCCCACATGAGCCAAATTGCAAACAGTCATAACCAATATATCACTTGTCCAAATGAAACAAGTGAACAATGCATTTTGATCTCACTAGTAGAAAATTCAGCACAAAATCAACAAAATTTCAACCAAAAACTATTGATTTTTTCTGTGAATTTGGTCAAGTTGATTTGGGTACTTTAATGTTGATTTTCTATTGATTATCTACAGTTTTCTGTTAAGTTGTTGTTCATTTCTATTACGTATTTTATGTTGTTCAATTCTATTTCTTTTTAATTTTTTAAAAATTTTTTCATAGAATTTGTTTTTATTTTACGAAAATGTGAACTTTTTAGGGGACAGGCAACTACCCCATCCGCCGGGCAGCTGCCCAAACTCTCGGGCAGCTGCTGGTAGTGGGGTTTGAACCTTCCACCTCTCCTCTCACACTCCACAACTTTAGCACATTCTCAAAAACCACTAGAGAATGTGCAAATACACATGCACACATTGGTATCTTGATTCTATTTGTACATTAAATATTCATATCTTTAGTAATCCAGTAGACTTTGGAGGCTATTTCTGCCCATTAAAGAACTTTTTTTCAAAAAACTTAAAACTAAGAAAAGTTGGTAAATGTAAATTACTTTCACCTCCAACAATTTTTTTTGGATTTCAATCTTTTTATCAAAAGTTATGAGCTAAAATCAGAGAAGGTGTTTAGAAATTTTAAATAAATTGTTTATTTCCATCTTTTTGATTTTGTTTATAATTTTTTTTTGGAATTCACAAATCTCATAAGGATTGTTGTAGGCAAAGGTTGGATTCATCAATAATTATTATTTAGTGCTAATTTTTTTGTAAAAAGAACCTTATTTTGTTAAAATAGCCTCCATAGTTTGATAGCTTCAAATAACATGAAGTCGTGAAAAGTTACGAAATTAAAACCTTGCAATTCTAAAATCCAAATTCTATTAGACTTTTGAATAGTTTTGGATATTTTTTAAGGGCATTAATATGTAAACCACACCCTTTGAACTACTGTACCACACCCTCGAGGTAAATTTTAGATTTCTACCATCAAAAATTTGAGTTTGAGAATTTTGAATTCAAATTTGGACTTAGAGACCATGGTATTGTCTAGGACCATAAAAAATATTGCAATTCAACAACACCCAATGAAAAAGCTTATCTTTTTTTACAAACAAAAGTAAAATTAATAATTTTCTTCTTAACTAAACTTTTTCATTGGATGTTGTTGAATTGCAACTTTTTTTATGGTTCTCAACAATACTATGGTCTCTAAATCCAAATCTGAATTCAAAATTTTCAAATTCAACTTTTTGATGGTAGAAATCTAAAATTTACTTCGTGGTGTGGTATAGTAATTGGAAGGGTGTGGTACACATATCAATTCCCATCTTTTAAAGCTTATAAAAATATTTTATAAGATTTTTTTTTTAATTCATTTGGTTAGTAATAGAAGGAAAAATACTAAAAATACCCTTTAAATCTTTCAAAATATCAAGTTTACACCGAAAATATGTGAAACATAAAAAATAGTCCTTATTTTTTGTAGGAATATCAGTTATACTCCTATTAATTTGGAAAATTAATAAAATAACTCTTCTATTTTGAAATATTTAATATATCCTTGTGTTATTTGAAATGTAAAAATCACCTTTGGTTTCTTGTAAGAATTTGCATTAAACTATACACTTGGTTATCATGTAACACAAAGATATTTTTGGTACTTTTAATCCTCAAGGGACATATATGATTTCTTCAAAGAATTGAAAAGCATCTTTTATATTTGTTTGTAAAGAAATTTTGGTATTTAAAACAACAAAATGTTGTATTTTTTATATAAAATTTTGTTGAATTTGTGAAGTTGTGTCCAAAAGTGTCCAGATCAACAGAAAACTATTAATTTTTTTGTTATTATGGTCATGTTTTTGCTTGACTTTAAAGGCTGCTAATTCTAAATCTTACCAAATTGTGAAAAGTAAAGAAAATAAAACCAGTCAATGTACACTTAAACTTCTAAAAGACTCTTTTTTTTTGAAAACTTCATTTATTTTTAAAACTTCAAAAAAATTTAATGAGTTCCAAAAAGATTTTAGAAAGATTTCAAAAACAAACCTAAACTATTGTGATAGTTTTTTTGTTAAAAATATTTTAAAATATTTTGATGATTTACAAAAAGATTCCTAAAGGACTCTAATTCAGTCTAAGATATTCTATTTCTATAAGTATTTTGAAGTACTTTAACAAATTTCATAAAGATTTTAAAAAGATTCTCAAAGATTCCAAAAAGGTTCTTGAAAATTCTCAGAGATTCTCATAGATTTTTGAATTTCAAAAAAGATTTTCAAAAGATTTCCAAAGATTCTCAAAGCTTCTCAAAGCTTCCAGGAAGATTCCAAGATTAGTCATAAAGATTTTCAAAAATTCTCAAAAAAATTCAAAATTCCTAGAACAATTCCAAAGATTCTCAAATATTTCAAACTATTCTCAAAGATTCTCAAGAATTCTCAAATCTTCCTAAAAGATTTTCAAAGATTCCTAAAAGATTTTCAAAAATTCTCAAAGATTCTCAATTGTTTTCAAACATTTTCAAAGATTCCAAAAAAACTTGAAAAGATTCCCATATATTCCAAAAGATTCTCAAAGATTCCTAAAAGATTCTCAAAGATTCTCAAAGATTCTCAAAGATTCTCAAAGATTCTCAAAGATTCTCAAAGATTCTCAAAGATTCCAAAAAAATTGAAAAGATTCCCAAAGATTCCAAAAAGATTCTCAAAGATTCTCAAAGATTCTCAAAGATTCTCAAACATTCTCAAACATTCTCAAACATTCTCAAACATTCTCAAACATTCTCAATTGTTCTCAAACATTCTCAAAGATTCCAAAAAAACTTGAAAAGATTCCCAAAGATTTCCAATGATTTTTGAAGATTCCAAAAAGATTCTCAAAGATTCTCAAAGATTCTCAAGGATTCTCAAAGATTCTTAATTTTTCTCAAACATTCTCAAAGATTCCAAAAAAACTTGAAAAGATTCCCAAAGATTTCAAAAGATTCTCAAAGATTCTAAAATCTCAAAAAGATTCTTAAATATTCTTAAAAATCCTGAAAAGATTCTCAATGATTCCCAAAAGATTCTTGAAGATTCTTAAAGATTCACAAAAAATTCCCAAAAGATCTTCAAAAGATTCCAAAATTTCTGTTGATTTAGATAATGGTGTTCAAATTAATAGAACGTATTTAGTTTTTTACAGAATTTTGTTAAATTAGTCAATTAGTGTGGGCAAGTGCCCAAATCAACAAGAAACTGTTGGTTTTCTGTTGTTTTGGAAGGAATTTTCTACTAGTGTCTACTCGTCGAGTAAATAAAAAAAATGATATTGTTTGCTCTACTTAATGATGTAAGCTAAAAAAGATCTCAAGAAAAATATATTTTATCTTTTAGAAGTTCCTTTGAGCTAGTTATGAAAATAAATTTTGAATTCACTATCCAAACCATGGTGTAATTGATGTGATTCTTCTAGGCTTTTAATGATACACCATGTCTTGATGTGCCATTGGCTAAAATTGAAAGCTGTAAAACTATAAGAGCACTTATCTTGGCTCCTACGATGACCCTTGCTACCAACAACAACTCATCTTCAAATATACTTGGGTGGACTTAATTGCAAATGACGTAAGCACAACTTGACTAAATGTCACATGGTCACATGGTCACAATATTCAAATAAAAATGGAATAGACTAGTCTATAACCTCGCACTTTTAAATGAAATCAAAATTTTCTCTTTTGCACCCAAAAATCTCTCCACACCTCCATACATCTACCCAAACATAATATTAAAAATGTTTGAAGTGACACAAATAGAATCCTCCACCTTCTAATCCATTTATACCTAAAAGCCTCCAAGCAATTACATAGATCACATCAAACTTGAACTTTGAACTCTTTTCTTAACAAAAACTGTTGGATTAGCAGAAAATAAGATGCTATTCAAGATCCAGAGGAAAAAAACCCAGTCTCGAAAGCAGATTTATACGGGAAGATTCCAAGGTCACTCCCATGTTACAAAATATTCCCTCTGTCCCAATATAAAGCTCCAAAAAATCTCTCCATGAGGGATTAATTATATTTTTAGTCATTATTTATTATATTTTTAATCATTATGCTAGTGACAGATGCATTCTAGAATCAATATACCACCTATCAAATATTTGCAAAATTTCAAGTTTTTATGTTGCCATTTAGACTCTCAAATTCCTTGCAAAAAGTACCAGATTTGTGCACTGTTTGAGAAGGCTGCCAGCTCATCATTATTTTAGTCTTTGAACTTATGACACATGCATTCTAGAATCAATATACCATCTACCAAATGTGTGCAAAATCTCTAGTTTTGATGTTGTCGATTGGGCACCCAAATTCCAAGTAAAAAGTACCATATTTGTACATGTTGCTAGCTCCTCATTAGTGATGATTTAAAGATTAGTAGCAGCAATGGTACCTCATATGTACAAGGCCAAGCTTGTTAGGAGAGGAATGCTCTTTAATTGCTTAACTTACCCCCATGAGACCATTGAACATGATAAATGCTTTCTCAACAATTGAAATTAATAAAAAAGAGCTTTTTAGTGGGACAAATATGCCTAATTTGGAGCTTTATATTGGGACAGAGGGAGTACATCAATAACTCCTTTCAAATGCCGAAGTCAAACACGAGAGACATTCCAAGGTTTCTCATTCATCACAAATACGCTTGTATACCCTCTGATCTCCATATTCAATAAATTGGGAAAATTCCAAGGGTTCAAATATAAAACTCAACTCCATAACAATGTGATGTTAAGTTTCACTAACATCATTTATTTGTAATTTGCAATTCAATAAACTGAGAATTAAGCCTGTGAGTTCACATTTTCATTTCTAAAATCAATGCAAATCATTGCATGTCTTGAACCAAAAAAACTAAAACTAAATTGGAATATAAAATGATTCCAAATAATATAACTCAAAACAAATTAACCAAACAACTATGGTACAAGAAGCTTTGTCCCTATAGCATTGGCTCAAGTTTTTAGGGTACTTTACAAATGTCATTTTGGGCCTACTAGTCTTCTCGGTTTAAGAAACCCCGAGAGAGAGTGCCATCCAGGGCCTCATAATTCTTGAGGGTTTTGGAAATCCTAAAGGACAGTGATCATACCGGTTCCCAAAATTCCAAAAACACAAAGACAGATAACTTGCGATTTTTAGCTTGTGAATTCCCATTCATATTTCTAGAATTAATGAAGAACGTTGCGGGTCTTGACAAAAAAAACACTAGATTGGAAAATAAAATGATTCTTAAAGTGATCACTACAAGAGAAATTGTCTAAGTTGACACGTCTAAATTAACTACTTGTGTCCAAATTGACAAAAAAATGTCCAAACTAACCCAAAAAAATGTCCAAATTCACTAAAAATGTCCAAATTCACTAAAAATGTCCAAATTGAGATTTTTCCTTGTACTGAATGTAACTCAAAAAATTTCAAATAAGCAGCTATGCTACAAGAGGCTTTGTCACTATAACATTGGCTCAATTTTAAAGGTACCTTGTGAATGTCATTCTGTGCCTACTGGTCTTGTAAGGTTTAAGAAACCCTAGAGTGAGTGCCGTCGGGGGCCTCGTGGTTCTTTAGGGCTTCAGAAACCCTAAAGGCCAGTAATCGTACCGGTTCCCGAGATTCCAGAACACAAAGACAAAGAAACTTGCTACATTGAAGCGCAGGATTTCAAAGTAAAACTCTAGAGCTCGTCGTCGTCACCATCGCCGAATTCCTCATGACCGGCAAAACCCTCGCCACCAGGGAATTCGTCATCGTCATCGTCATCGAAATTAGGGTCCATCGGGAGCTCCAAGACATCGTCAGGGCCAGAGCCGGTCCTCCCATTCACAGACATGAGCTCAGTCTCGAAGATCAGAGTTGCGCCACCGGGGATCTTGGGCGGGGCACCCTGATCACCATAGCCGAGCTTGGGCGGGATCTTGAGCTTCCGCTTCTCCCCGATGCACATTCCAAGCAGGCCCTGGTCCCAGCCCCTGATGACCGCCCCTTGCCCGAGCTTGAAATCCAGAGGCTCTCCTCCGCTGTAGCTCTCGTCGAACTCCGTTCCGTCGATGAGCGTGCCGCGGTAGTGCACGCTCACGTGGTCGCCCTTGTGCGCCTTCAGCTCACAGCTCGTCGGCTTGAATTTCACCCCGATCTGCAGCTCCGTCACGTCGCGCTCGAGCTTCGAGTGCGCCGTAATAGCGGTGGTTGTCAAATGGAGAACGACAAGCAGCAATGCCGTCCTGGAGATCGCCATCGCCATCGAGCTCTGAATTCTGTGTCACCAGAGTCGATAGTAAGGTAGTCTGCTCATGTTCCGCTCATGCTCTAAAACCGCTCACCTCCCCAACTGTACCGTGCTTGTACCGTGCTGGTACATGTCTTATTCATAGTCTTTCAACAATGTACATGAAACAAATATTTGAGAGGTGTGTGGTTTTACAGCACCTATGACTTTTTCACTTCAAAATTTCATAACTAATTCCTCAAAATTCCATAAAATATGAAAACATTTGGGATAGATGCCAATTCTTCTTGTCTTTCAAGGAAAATTTACTGAAAATTATTTTAAAAAGTTTCACCTCCCCAAAAATCAGTTTCAACCCTTAGATGAATGGTTTACAAGCACACTACCTTAGTCCCAATGCTGCCTGCAGAATCTGCCGTCAAGGAAAAGCTGTTTCATAACTGGCTAGACAACCAGCTTGATAACCTAGAAGATAACCGGTTTGGTACCAGTACTGATAATTGGTCGGGAAAGTAGTGGTTCTGGCCCAGTTCAAACTAGCAACCGGTCGAGACATGGAAATCGGCACCCAGTCCGGTGTTTCACCCGATAGTAACTTTTCTGTGTAATTGCATGACATCCAAGAGTATGCCTCTGTCGGACAAGTTTGGTACCACCCTTGGAGCAGGCTCCAAAGTTTCACTATCTTGGCCGCTGATGTGACTATATAGGGTGGTCCTCACGGTGGTGAAGATGGATGTAAAAGTATCGGACATACGTGCAGTTTGAACCCAACATTGGAGAAAATCCAAATTTCAACCAATCACGTTTGAGAACTTTTCAGTTGGTCACTAGTCTGAACCAAGCTTCATATGGTTGAACCAAGGTCAGGGAAGAATTGACCACTAGTTCAAAGCTAGCCAAATGAAATGAAAAAAAACCATTTGCAATTTCTAAAGTCACATCAAAACCGGTTAAGAATCTTTTAAAATTTTATTTATAGTACAAAATAGAGAAAATAACTGAAATAGTTTCTTGATAAACCGGTTCTATATAGGGATGGAAGGAAATCAACTGAAAAAACTCAAATATTTCCTAGACTTTGGGTTGAACATTATTGGTTCAACCGCAACTTTGATCCTTAACTCCTAAGCGTCACAGACAAAGAGGGGTATAGACAAGTTTGGGAGAGCGTTCTAAAAATAACTTGGAGCGTAAGCCATAATTGAAAAATTCATTGTAGAAATATGTTAGAAATATGTTGGCTACTTCCTGACAAGTGCATATCTGAAATTTTTGTGAAAATCTATTTTACAAATACAAAAATTATAAGGTCTGATTATTGGATTGTTTTGAAATCCAAATCTAGAAAACATCCGTTATGACGCTTAGAGATTAACCCCTAAAGGACCAAAGAGCCCAATATGGCCAAAGGGGGTGCTTGGAGGTGTGAAAGTATACAAAAGAGGCATTTTTAGCTCAAATTTTGGTTTGCCACTCAAGTCCAAATGGAGTTGTTAGTTCAAGAAAATTTCTGATCAGCTTATTGTTCCTTGAAGCGCCTCCTTTGCTCTAAATTCTACAAGGAATGTGTAAAAGATTCTATTTTTTCAACAATTAGGAGAAGAATGCCTTTGGGCAAACAAAGGGAGCGGCTTAGAGAGAGGATGGGAGGGGTGCTCTCATATCTTGTATTGTACAAGGGAGAAGTTTGGTGATGTGTCACTTTTTTTTTTCTTGGTTTGGGCAAGGTTTTTATAGCTTTAAAGTAAGGAGCTAGTGTAATCTAGCTACTTTGAGTGACCATATCTTTTGGAGTTTTTTTCCGTTTGTGGATTTTTTTTTTCCATCAAATATAGCAAGACACAATCTCATGGGATCATCCATTAGGTTAAGTTTTTTTTTTGAGAAAACATTACGTGAAAGTCCAAAATCCATATTTTGAACTATTGCCCAAATTGGAAAACATGAGATTCTCAACGGTGGGGATTTTACAAATATACTTGGATTTGAAATCAAATCAACTTAAAACATTTGATTTATAGTTGGATATAGAATGACCAATTTGAATTATGTGATTACTTGTCCAACTTTCCAAAAACTCAAAGAATGTGTTGAAAGTTTCATATTGAAGGTAGACTGAATTTTCTTACCAAGACGCTTAGGGGTTAAGCAATTTGGATGGGGTTCTGGGTTGTTAGCTTGTGATATTACACAAAGGGTTTTGGCATATAGCCCTATACTCCAATTTTTTTTTAATCAAAAGGATTTAGAAGTTTTATGTCACAAAGTAAACATTAAAACAAAAAATTCATAAAATAAACATTCTCTATGCAAAATGATGTATTATGAAACGTTGACCATTAAGATAAGCTTCGTTACATATTTAACAACATTGGAATTTCCCATTTTCAAGAATCAATTTTGATGTTTATGGCTAGCATATGCTCATGATATCATTTCAACGTTTGACTTGTATCCTACCAATGATTAATTCAAGAGGTGAACCAATACATTTCCTTTTAAAAATGTGTTGAAAGCAACTTTGATGTGGGGAGACCAAAAGATTGGGACACCATATTATGTCATTCAAAAAACTTTGCATATTATAGAATATAATTGATATTTTATTGTCTTGCATTGTTGGTGTTTAATTCTTACAATATCCCAATCAAGCATACCAAATTTTAGTTCCTAAAAATTAAAACCGCATTTTTGTTGAATTGTTCTACAAACTATTCATAGTTTTACTTGATAATTGATTAAAAAAGATTGGTGATGAGTTTTTGAGATTTGATTGCACAAACATGTAAGAAACATCCGTACGCACATCCTTCTTTCTAACAAGCATCTCCAACAAGCTTCAAAATTCTACCCATAGAGACATTAATGTTGGTATGATTGTGACCAAATTTTGTAAAATAGATATCATTGTATGGTAATTAAATTTTGCTGTATGAATTGTTTACTATGATGAAGTTTATACCTTTGAGCATGATAATATGTTTATTTTGCCAAAAGCTAGAAGAAAAACAAAAGATATCTATTTTACAAAATTTGTTTAGAATCACCCTAGCATTAAAATCTCTATAGATGGAAATTTGGAGCTTTTTGGAGATGCTAGTTAGAAAGAAAGATGTGTGTACAGATGTTTCTTACATGTTTGTGCAATCAAATTTCAAAAACTCATCACCAATCTTTTTTTTAATCAATTATCATGTAAAACCATGAATATTATGTAAAATAATTCACCAAAAATAGGGTTTTAATTTTTAGGAGCTAAAATTTGGAATACTTGATTGAGATATTGTAGGAATTAAACACCAACGATGCAAGATAATAAAATATCAATTATGTTCTATAAGATGCAAAGTTTTTTGAATGGCATAGTAGGATGTCCCAATCTTTTTATCCCCCATTGTACAAGGTACCAAGTGCAACAAGAAGCAAAAGACAGATAATAACCCCCAAATAAATAAATAAAAGTGCTATCCATGCATGCTCACTATACCAAAGAATGTCAGGTTTTGTTGAGGCGGGCTCTTTCATTTTAAAAAGACCTCCACTTTTTTATTTTTGTGAAATTTCTTTGCAGTGAATTTGGTGATGCATGTTATATGTAGAGTAATGGAATTGACGTGTTGTAGTGCTTATCTTGTAATTTCTATTATATCTCCTTGAATGTTGGTGTGCAGGTTTTTGTTTCCATTGGAAGCCTGATCTTTTTGAAGGCATGCGTGAAGAATAGAATTGGTTATCTTTACATCTCCCTCGACTCTAGCCCCTAAGTGCCCAAGCGACCATTTTCTGGACGGTGCCCATTTTTTTTGGGCTACCCAAGGCAAAGAAAAAGCTCTTTTCAAACTTTTTATTTTTTTGTAATAGATAATCAAGTGTATTTTTCAACTTAACTTGAACTATGTCAATCCAAGTTAAACTCCACTAAGGAGAATTTTTCAAAGACAAACACTTCAATATTTGTTGGTGTTGTAAAATTTACTATTTTGGGAAACTAATAATGTCCTCTCCTTTCAAAAAATTAATTTTTGAATTTTAGGATAGAATGTCTATTTTTAACCAATCAAACCAAAATTTGAAATCTATGAGTAAAATTTGTAATTCTGGTGAATATTAAATGATAAATGCTTCTAAATTCATTACATAAAAACCTAAAACTTTTTTTGAGTGTTTGACCCTATGGATAATTACTAAAAATTATGATTCTTATTTTCTCTTTTGAAACAAAATTCATCAAAATTACAAAAATATTATTTTATAACACATCTATGTTTTGCCCTTACCCCCTTGGGCCTTTAGGGGCTAGATGCAATTTCCAGGGATGACATGGAGTCTAACATGAGCTTGGAGTCCGGCATTGAGGGCAGCATAAAACTTTGCATAACTCTTTTTTCTATGCTTCGTATAACTTTAGGAAAGTCATTTAGTTTGAATGATTGGTCTTACATCTATTGAAGAGTGATTAACATTTTCTAAATTGTTTTTAAGTTCATACTTCTTTTTTTCAAGGTTAGGCTCCTATTGTTTTCCTTTGTACAAAAGGGTATGATAAGCGAAAGGGGGTGGGCTTGTGAGACCGATAGGTACATGACTTGTCTATCCAGAATCTATAAAAAAAAACTCAGGTAGCCACCTGTTCATTTAGTCGTTAGTCGTTAGGCGACTGGTACTACCGGATGGGCATGGGCACATGGGGTGGGATGGGGCATGTCATGGGTTGATGGGGGCAATGGGATGGGGATGGGCAATGGAACAAGCGATGGGATTGAGATGGTTGGATGAGCGATGGGACTTTGGAATGGCCGGATGAGCGATGGGACTATGGGACGGGCAATGGGACGATGCGATGAGACGATGGGATTGCGATGGGATGGGATTGCAATGGGATGGGATGTGTGATGGGATGTGCAATGGATGGCAATGGGATGGCCATGGGATGGCCATGGGATGGGATAGCAATGGGATGGGGCAATGGGGGCGATGGGCATGGGGTGATGAGCATAATGTGCATGCGGATAGAATTTGTAGGGCATTTAGTTTAAATGGGTTTACAAACTCGTCTACTATCTATAAAAAAACTCATGCACGACCTGTCTGTTCAGTCTTTGGCGACTGGTATTATCGGCTGCACATGGGGACATGGGTGCATGGGAGACATGGGCGCATGGGGGACATGGGCACATGGGGGACATAGGCACATGGGAGACATGGGGGACATGGATGCATGGGGGCATGGAGGGCATGGGGGACATGGAGGACATGGGCGCATGGGGGACATGGACGCATGTGGGACATGGACGCATGTGGAACATGGGTGCATGGGAGACATGGGCTCATGGGAGACATGGGCACATGGAGGACATAGGCACATGGGAGACATGGGGGACATGGATGCATGGGGGACATGGATGCATGGGGGGCATGGAGGGCATGGGGGACATGGAGGACATGGGCGCATGGAGGACATGGGGGACATGGGCGCATGGGGGACATAGGCACATGGGGGACATGGGAGACATGGGGGACATGGATGCATGAGGGGCATGGGATGGATAGAAAGAAATTTAAAAGTTATGCACAAGCTTGTATTTACTTTGGTAAATGGGTTTACAGGACTCGTCTATCTATATAAAAGAATTGCATGGCAATCCTTTTATTGCAATCTTCTTACCACTTGGATAAAAATTTGCATGGTACAGAAAAAAAGAACATAGTTGGCATTCCTTTTACTACGTGGATAAAAACTTGCATGGATAAAAACTTGCATGGATAAAAACTTGCTTGGATAAAAACCTGTGTGGGTAAAAATTTGCATGGATAAAATCCTATGTGGGTAAAAATTTGCTATGTGGAACACCATATTCGTTAATTTGGGAAAAATGGTACATTTTGGGACTTTCAAATTTTGAGGTGAAAGTTTTAGGTGGCCACCTAAAACCAAGCTTAGCAATTTTTTTGTACACGTGTTCTCACCTGAGAGGAGGAATTTGCAAGGGAAAAAATCTTAGTGGCTCAAACTAAATTTGATACCTTTGAATTGAGTTTAAGGTACCTTTTTGGGTTAAGGTGCAGTACAAAGTGGGACACATGTTTTTCCCAAATTAACAAATATGGTATTATGGGTAAAAACTTGCATAGATAAAAACTTGTGTGGGTAAGAACCTACATTGGTAAGAATTGACGTTGGTAAAAACCAATGTAGGTAAAAACCTATGTGGGTAAAAACCTACATGGGTAAAACAAATGTGTTGGTAAAATACATGTAAAAAAGTTGTGTGCATAATTATTGTGTGGCTAAAACAAATTGCGTGGGCACAAACTAAATAATGTTTTTCCATGTGAGAAAACAATAGCAATCTTTTTATCGCGTGGTTAATCCCTAAAGGACCGTTGTCCCTTTGAGGGACAAATGGGATTTTGGGCAAGTACCTAGCTACAACCTCAATTTTTGTCTAGTATTTTTAGAACTCTTTTTGAAGATAGAAAAACACATTAGTTTTGGCCTTTTGGGGTATATAATTTTATTCCAATCTATGCTCGAGAGCAAAACTTATGCCAACATAAGCACAAATTTGGAGAGACTGAGCAACAAAAAGAAATTACCAAAACTTCAAAAAAAAAAAAGTATTTTTTCTAATAGATTATATTTTTCTACATCTGAAGCTTTGATTCATTCCAATTGGACTAGTTATGAGAAAGTTATGGACAATCTTGTTTTTTGGGCAATTTAAGCATTTTCTTGAAAAAATAACTTGTAGAAGTTCATTTTTGAATGTGTGGTTAACATTTTTTCAAAAAAAATTGTTGGAAAAGGTGAAGTTTGCTTGCTGGAACAATCTCACCATTGAAAGTATTGTGTTTCAATTCCATTGCTGGGTGATTAACAATTTAAGTTTTTGTTCAATCTCATGCCTTCTTCTACCTAATTTTTTTTAAGAATGAAAATTAAGTATTTTTTGTTTAGATTTTTTTCCAAAGATTCTCAACCAAATTTTCCACCATAAAGATTTAAACGTCCAAACTTTGTGTTGCAAAATGTTTAAGTTAACCCATGAGCGCCCATGCCGATTTAACCAATATCAATGTTTTTGGAGATCAACAACTTTGATGCATCGTATCTCAATCAATCTAATGATCCACAAAAAGTGGCCATTGGAAATAGTCAAACACCTACTTAGAAGAAGGCTTGCAAATTTTGGGAACAACTGGCCGTGGGAGATGGGAGATTATAAAATTTGATCAAACAACATGTGATGACAAAATCTCATTTTTTGGTAGGTAGTTGCTATTTGATCATTTTTACAAAATTCTATAAGCCCCTTATTCATCTTAAACTTTGTGAGCAACAAGATTAGATGTGAATGCACGCACTTGTAAATTATTGAAAATTGCACTTCTTTTTATGTCAAGTTTTAGGGCTTCAAATTGCTATTGCACGGAAAACAATGAACAGCACAGTCGGTGACGGTTGCCATAATAAGGGCAGCTTCACACTATGGCCAAAGGTCGAGAGGCCGTTGGCTTGCGCCAATCAAATTGCAAGAAACCGAGAGTCTAGCCACTCAACCCTTCACACTAGGGGCCAAACTCCAAAGGCCATTATCCTCCAAATGTCTACATGGCAGCACTTTATCATCCAAGGTTGACGGCCTCTCGGCAATAGTTTGAGTCAAGCAAAAATGGAGACCCAAACTATGGTTGAGAGGCTGTCACATTGTTTTCATAAAATAATCAAAAGCTTATAAGATCTTGGTCATTGGATTTGGAAGGTCTAATAAATGCTATGGCTTTGGACTTTGGACTTGGTCTTTGGAGGCTTCACACTAAGGGCGGCCAAAGGTGTCAAAAACAATAATTTAATACCTATTTTCAGCCCATTTTGTTGGCCTCTCACCAAAGTTTGGCCACTCAATCCCACAGCCTCTCGACTTGGCCGGTCATAGTGTGAAGCCACCCTAAGGGTTTAGAACATGCTTGAACCCTTGCCAACCCTTGCCAACAACTTTCCCACTACCACAAAGCTTTCACAAGGAAGCTTGTAAGGGGTATTGACTGGTTGCAGCTTGTAAAAAGCTACTTGCCACCACGCCCTTATTGCCCCGTATGGTGTTCCACCCAATCAAATCTCTTGCAGCATTTGTACAACATTTGGCTTTCCTCGCCATTACTCCACTAGCATGGACAACTTAAATGCCTTTATAATTGTGGTTTATAGCAAGATCAAAAAGTTAGATCCACTGCCTAAAAACAAGGCTTTGAAATTATGGGAGGCGATATATGAGGCGCTGGGGCGCTCAAGGGTTAAAAAAGTTCAAAGTCAAATAATCTTGTCATGCAAGGTGCAATTTTTTTTGTTTTTTACACATTTAAACGCAAATATCTTGCAATCTATGCAGTCAAAGTTTTTGAACTTTGTTTACACATTCTTATACTAGTCTAGTATAAGATCCTATAGTTAGATATGCAAAAAGACCAATTAGTAAAAAAATTACTGCCATAGAAATGACAATTTTGAGTGCCTTTTCACAAAGTAAAGGCTGCAATCCTTTAGGGGTTAAAGTATTGTGTACATGTAAAACAAAAACTGCTTCACCGCAAGGGTATGTTTTGTAAACAAAAACAAATATTTTACTAGCATGGGTAGAGTTTGAAAGTGGATTACGTGGATTAAAAGTACAAAAAAGTTATATGGGAAAAACATTTTACGTAATTGAACATGATTTTATTTTGTATCCCGTTGGACCAGTAGGTGCCTATACTAGTTTTACATTTCAATCACACATCTCAAACTTAATCACACATCTCAAACTTAATCACACATCTCAAAGACTATTTTGGCATATGAATCTCAACATGTTTGAGGCTTGAATGGGAGCAAATGGCTGGTTAATTTCAAAAATAAAACAAAATTTTAGTATAAGGTAGAAGCACCTTAATATGACACTATTCGTTTTTGCACACCTATAAATAAACTTGTATCTGATACATTGGATACTCAAATCAAACATGCAAGCCAGCTAAAGTTATCACCATAATTGAGTATTGGAACACAAATTGTGTAAGTGACAGCATGTGGCATGGTCTTTTTGATGTCGCATTTGCATTTCAATACAAGCAATTCAATGAAGGTCTAGTGTCCACAATAGGTGTGTTTAGGGAGTTACCTTCTGTCAACAATGTGTAGCTTATTCATACAATCTCCAAAAATTCCAAAAACAATTTTTCAGCACTCTCTGCTAGTTTCCTAACCCTTCTACAAATTCAAAATCTCGATGCACACTCCTAATGAATTGATTCAAAAGTGTCACATTTAGGTGCTTCTACCTCAGGCCTATTAGGTCTTAGGACTGTAACTTCATTTTCACGCGAGCTGCCTTTACCCTACGAAAGTACAACCCACATGGAAATAGTAAAGCAGCTAAACTGAGGCTTAAGCCAATCCAATGGTGACACCTGGACACGAGACTGCGAGTGACGAATCCGGATCATTGGCTGGCCACCAACAAGGTTACTCTATAAATACCATCCTCGACCTTTCTCTTAATTCAGACGCTCGCGTTCGCTCTCCTCCTGCTCTCCTCAGGTTCTGCTTCTCCCTTTTCTCAGTTTGCAATCGGATTGCTTTGCTCTCTTCCTCTACCACGAGGAGAGCAGATCAATCTGATTGCAAAGCTGCGAGAAGGGTGAGGCAGTACGACAGGAGCAGCCGGAGCGCGTCATCCACATCTCTAACCCCGTTTGTGATGCAGGTCGCCCCCTCGTTTTGATTTCGTAGCTTGCGGTGCCAGGTTCTGTCGGAAGAGGAACAGCTAAGGACACGGCAAATAAGTGCTCAGCAAATAAACAAGGTGGAGGAGCTGTGGAAGACAAATCTGGAGGCCAATTTGGAGGATCTGGACAGGTAAGTCGGTGATGTTGTTGGTGACCAGATTGACACATTCTGTAGTGTTGCGACAGGAGATGCACTGCTGAGATGCGAGTCGGTTTTCGACGCATGAGAGGTCCCAATTTCATATCCAACTATATTATTAGGGTTCTTCTCAACCGGTACCCACTTTCGACGTCCCAACTCCTCATCATGTGCACTCTTGATACTCTCATCTTTTGTTCCATCTCCACAAAATGATTGCTCCAGGCCACAATAAGGCCATCTCTTCTTACCATGCTGCAATTCAAGCTTAGCATCTGTTGCGCCACTTGTGGAATCTGATATTTCTTGTAGTTATCTATTTTCATTCGACACACTGAAGCACTGCCCAGCCCCATGATCATTGACATTGACCATCGGCTTATGAGGATCTGCAACAACAACCATAACAAATGACTAAGTTTACAACTCCGGGTATAGACAACCATAAAAGTAACACACAAAAATTAGGGTTTGTAACGTGAGAAAGATAACTTTCGGCCATGAATAAACACACCTTCGCTAGAGCCAACCTTCGTCTTAGTAGACTCTTTCACCCGCTTCTGATGAAAGCTTTACTCCTACATAATAGTTAAAATGCTTAAAGTGACGGGAACGGTATTTACTACCTTAATTGTCAGCTGAAATGACATCTCCATAGCATTAAAACACCATCAATGGGAATGTTGAAAAGTTCCTCACGTGAAAATAGAACCAAACAGAGTATGCATGAGGTGATGCGCCCCTAGAAACAAAACATTTGAAGTGTCATAATTCTCACCTTGATATCGGATCCTCCAAATACGATGTAGTCATATACTTTATCACCAGCAGGAATCTAGGGCTAGGGCCCATCCTTTTTGCGTCCTCTGTCCCACACGACTGCACTGCACGGAAAAACATCAACGGTCATGGTCATATCACCCTAACCAAAACAGTAGATCTACCACACTACTCTTTTCTACTTCCGGATGTTGGGAGAGTGCTGCTCGGGTGACACCATCCCTAAAATCTACATCTTTGATGCATCCCATCCATAGAACATACACTGGGTGTCATGTAAGAAAAGACATTTTGTTGCAGCCCTCCACAGAATTTCCGCCCCTACTGAACATTCAGAAAACGCGTCAAACATGATCGGCGCAACTCACAGCGTCAGAAATTGAGGCTCAAAATCGCACCGTTTTGAAGCGCGATGTTGGAATTCTCGGTGTCTTTGGCTGCATGATGAACGATGCCGCTCGTTTCAACTATCGCCTCGCAAGCTGAACACCATGAACGCAACAACAACAACAACAACGAAAATGCTAACTTAACATGCTCGGAAAGATGACCAACAAAACCCTAAAGTGCATCGCTCATTGTGCAAAACCTCACCCCAATCTACTTCTGCATAGATTTTATTGTCCAGATGTAGATACTCTGCCTTGCTCACGTCCAATGTACCTACTGGCCTCATACAAAGCGAATTCCTTAGATCGACGATTAGGTTCAGTATGAACGAAAGCTGTGGATTTCTAGGTCTATTCTATATCTGAAGATTGATTGAAAGTTAGAACGAACCTGCATCGTATTAAGGTAGGAAAACCCATAAGCGTTAGTTTAAGGGTTTTGAACATGATGAGTATTGATACACAGCTAGCAAATTATAGGATCCTATTAGGAACAGACAAATAATAAGTTTGCACTTTTGAATGTATTATTTGGATATTGTGAGAATAAGTTGTGAATTTTTAAAGAGCAAACTGCTATTGCACCCATAACTAACACTAAGATTTCATATTCACATGTTGTACATCCTTGTAATTACGTTTATTCATTTCCACAGATTTTCCAAGATTTCAGAGGTGACCGTTATGGGGACACTAACGCTTATGGGTGTTCCTACCTTAGAGCAAATTTGCATGTTGCCCCAAAATTGACAACTGAGAAAAAACAAAAGTTCTCACTCTTACAAACAAAGTTTTGATCTATGGTTTCTCTACACAAAAAAAATTAGGGAAAATTTCATAGACAACCCTGAAGTTTGCATTAATTTCATAGGTACCCCCTACTTTTTTAGAAAAATCATAGATACCCTTGGATCAAAAAAATTAGGCTTTTGTTTTGTTATGCATGTTACTTCCTTCTCCCTTTGTTTGCACACTACTACTTTCTTGTTATGTGTGTGCACAAAGGAAGAAGGGAAGTGGCATACACAACAAAACAAAAGCCTATTCTTTTTGTCCAAAGGCATTTGTGATGTTTATGAAAAAAATAGGGGTATCTATGAAAATATTGCAAACTTCAAGGATGTCCATGAAATTTTAACAATAAATTGTACTGACCATTTTGCATATTCTTCTAAAAAAGGCGGTGCTTGTTGCCATCCCTAAGCATTTGCATGTGTTTTTTTCTTGCTCTCTAGTTTTGAATCCTGGGTCATGGCAAAAGCAAAAATTGTAGTAAGATAGTGTGCTCTAATTGCATTTGAGCTCTAATTGCGTTTGGCTTTAGGCACAAGAGACATTTTAGATAAAATATCTACGACTGTCATTGATGAGTTAGGTAGGCTTAGCATATTGCTAAGCCTACCTAACTCATCAATGATAGTCATAGATATTTTATCTAAAATGTCTCTTGTTCCTAAAGCCAAATGCAATTAGAGCTCAAATGCAATTAGAGCACACTACCTTAACTTAAGCTTAAGCTTATACCTGATTGAGTGGTACTTGCAGCTTCCGGGCAAAGCCATTCTAAGTTTCAAAAAACATGTAAAGTAGGAGCACCCATAAACATCAAACTAAGGATTTTGAACATGACAACTATTTATAAACAACTAGCAAATTATATGATCCTATTAGGAACAAAAAAAAAAGTTTGCACTTTTGAATGTATTATTTGGATATTGTGAGAATAAGTTGTGAATTTTAAAGAGCAAAATGCCATTGCACCCATAACCAACACTAAGGTTTCATGTTCACATGTTGTGCATTCTTATAATTACATCTATTCATTTCCATGGATTTTCCAAGATTTCAGAGATGATGTTTATGGCAACACTAACGCTTACGGGTGTTCCTACCTTAGAAATAAAATTTGAAGTTTAACTCTTCACCACCCAAGGGGACATAATTCATCTTCTTTTTGAAGTGTTTTCTTTTGAGGTACTAAGAGTGGTGAGGAGTAATGAGTGGGAGGATTATAAAAAATACCAATTAAAAAGTTGATCCAATGAGATGTCAAAAAAACCATTGAAATTTGAATCAATTGGATAAAAACTAGCTAGATTTACATGAAATGTCTATTTATAATATTTATAATATAAGTGTATAGGCAATATCCAATTCATGCACAAAAAAACATGTCTAAAATAAGAAATGCATGATATTTACAAAGGAAACTCAAAACCTCTGAAGATTTTGGTGAGAGGTTTAACCCTTACACATTTGAAAGGTCCTTTGTGACCAATACAATACAAGGTGTTTTTCTTACGTTTGGAATGGATCTGCACTTTTACTACATTTGAGATCAACAAAATATTTAGAATATAGATCAATGTGGTTCTAGTGAACTATTTGAGATCCCAAGTAAAACTTCTTGTTGGTAGTAAATGCCAATTATAAGGCAACGTATCTACTGTGCCCACGGGACGTTTAAGGGTTGAGCATTAAGAGCATTCACGCAATAGTAAGATCTCTCAAGGTATAGAAACTCCTCACATATACTGATCTTTTGTTTTGAATGATGTGGGCCAAGATGCTACTCTTTGGTAAAAAGATAGAATTTTCCATCCATGTAATTTTTTTTATTAACCCTTAAAGGATTGCTCTACGTATTACATAGTAAATACGTTGACATGTAATTGGCATTTGCTACCAATAAAAAGTTTTAATTTGGGATCTTGACTACCTCAGTAGAGCAACATTGATTTATATTCTAACTTCTTTGTTAATCTCAAATATAGTAAAGGTGTGGATGCATTTCAAATACAAACCAATACTAAATACTGTATTGGCCGCAAAGGGCTCCTTGGTCCCTTAAGGGTTAAATGACCATTATTCGTAAATTTCATCCAAGTTGCTTTGGGAGGAAGTTGGTGATTTCATATATTGGTCAACACCCGATCTTTCGTAAGGTTAAGGTTTTTAGGGTTAAGAAAACTAGTATAAAAATAAGGAAAGATTCTGACCAAAACGAACCCCAAAAGCATTAGCTGGCCTCATCAATCAGATTTGTTATATCTTGGAGATGGGTGTATGCCGCGTTTATTTTATTGGCGAAATTTAGCCAAAATCTTACCTGAAAGTCACACTGGCTCCCAATACACTACGAAACTTGGTGAAAAAAGTGGATGAAATCAACAAAGCCTTCCTTCAGCAAACACTTAGTTCGTCACATTTTGGATGAAAGTAGCTTATATTTGTAAACCTTTTAGATGAACATCCACACATCATTAAGTCTTTCCAATTTTAGCTAACTTTTCCTTTCCTTACTAGCATGCAGTCCAGGGTGCAAGTCGCTCTACCCTGACAGATAACCAAAAAAAAACAACCCTGGTGTATGGGTGCACAAACAGAAAAGGACATACAAAGTTGGAAAGGTTGTTGGGCCAAGCTTCAATAAGGTGGGAGCACTTAGGAACGGTTCACACTAAGTTCCACGGCCTATCTCTGAAAATCCCATGTCAAGGCTAGATCTCAGCTTCATTGGGTAATCAAGCGTAAAAAAGAATATTAAAGAAAGTCATGAAGATCTTACCAAAATCATTAATGAGACTTGTGTTGAAATTTGGATCAAGCAAAATATTCAACCCAAACTCTAAGTGAACTGTTTCACCCTTTTTAGTGTCAAATTTTCCAAAAGTGTTGCCATGTAAACAAAATGCACAAGATTGAGATGTCAACATAATTAAGATGTAAAATATGGTGGCGTTGCCTTGTAAAACTGTAAACAAATTGGTAGTTAGGAGCAACCTAGCTATCCTTCCTTGAAAATTGTGTATGAGGTGGTTAGTTTGCTTTACCCATCTGACTATTGGAAATAACCCAAGCCGAGTTATTCTTTGGCCTAGTTGCCTATTTGCCAAAAATGATGCACTTAAGATGCTCTAACATCATTAAGAGTACTCATTATGTTAAACATATATATTAAAATATTCTACATGCTACGTAGAATTTTTCTTACCACATAAGTTCAACATTGGACTTTTTTTGTAATGCTTCAACATTTTGATGCAATTTTTTTAGATTACGGTTTTCTGTTTTTGTTAAATCTAACTTTACAAATGAAGTCCTAGTGCGTTCATCTGAATTGAACTACCAAAATCATGATTTTTTGTAGTCCATGTAGGTTGTCAAACCATTGATTTGAATAACTTAAGTGGTTAATTCTTAAAGGTTTAAGTATCATTTTATAGCACAAATTTTTAAGCACGTAAGGTAGGTATACTCATTCCCAACCATCTACTTAATGCCGTCCCTATGTACCTAAAGTGGTCATTTTGGTTCTTAAATGATCATCCTAGATACATAGTGACAACATTGGGTAGATGATTGAAAATGCGTATACTTACCTTAGTGTTATTTCAACTTTAAGGATCCTATTCAATGTAAAAATGAAAGTCAGTCCCACATCGCTTTCAATTGTGGACAAATCAAAAGCAATCTATGAGAGCACTTTTCTTGGCATCAAAACTTCCAAAAAGTAATGTTGTGTACGTGTTTCCAAGTGAACTAGTCCCAAAAATTATGTCTCAAAAAACCAAGACATAGTGTGAGACCATGAATCTCATTTGTCAACCTCTCAACCAATCAAACTTTGAGAGATTTAGCCGCATTGGGACTTGGGGACAATGTGAACCGCCCCTTTACGGAGGATCTACACAAATCTGCAACATCCCAAAGGCTCAAACCCTCCTGTTGCATGATGGAGCCGATTTTAACTCTACAAACTTGATTTTTAGGTGGGTACATCTTTAAATCCAAGGTACTACATGATTGGTTGTCTACATTTCCACCATTTATGTATTTCCCTGTCGTTTGATTCTGCAGGATTCTATAAACAGTTTATATAGACACTTTGTGAACCTTTTACATAATTTTGATAGATAAGTTTTAAATATCCTAGAAAGCCTAGAGCTGCCTTGATGCTTGTAATGGCTAGGAAGGGTCGGTATTTAGGGAAATGATAGCCTGTTGATATTAACCCCTAAATGCCCAAGGCACCACATTTTGGTGCCGACAATAAAACCTAACTAAGCTGCTATTTTTTAGTGTTTTGTAATTTAGATTTATTCTTTTTGAAGTTTAGTTTTACCATCAAAATCCCAATTTTGAAAATTATTGATTGTGAATTTTTTATTCAAGATTTTATGCAAGGGTGTCCAATGCAATCTTGACTTTTTTAGTGTTGAGGGCTCATGAAAATGAGCCTCAAATACACTAGATCTTGGAGAAAAATTCACATTAGAAATTCATTTTAAAAATTTGTAAAAGAGATTTTGAAAAGCCATAAATGGATTGGAGTTAGTATGTTACGCCCTTTAACCTCATATTTTTTGGTGACTAGCATTTTAGATTTGACATGTGAAAAGAGGATTGAAAGACTTGAAGTCATTTTTGCACTATTAACACCCTCTTGATCAAACATTATAATCTTTCAATCCATAAGCGGTATTGTTATGTTTTCTTTTCCTATGTGATGTCTAATATATCTAGTTTGAATTTGTACAATTACAATTTAAAAAAAACTGATACAACTTATCAAAACCTTGACTTTTTCTTCAATTTAGAGCAAATTCCTAGAATCTCCAGAAAGGCCTTGGGCATTTAGGGGTTAAGAAGAAGAAACTAAAAACAAATTCAAATGGTCATGTGGAGGAAATAAGGTCAATATGGAAACAAATATCATAGAAAATAACGGGAGTTCAAGCGGAAATTATTTCTTAACCCCTAAATGACAAAGCGGACGTTTTTAGTCACTTGGTTATAAATCACTTTGTGGTATAGAAAAAGTTGTTTTTCATTTGAATTCTTTTAGAAGTGATCATAGATACCTGTTTCATCATGGAAGGCAAAAAAAAACCTCATCAAATATACTCATATTTTTAGGTAGCTCAATTTGTGGGAAGGTTCATTGACACATTGTTAGGTCTCATGTTGCTTCTTGCAATTTTTGTGAGGTAAGCATGTCTTTTTCAACTTTCTTCTTGCAATTTTCATGAGGTCAACATGGTTTTTGCAACTTTAAGAAACACTATTATAATGGGAGGGCACTTGCCACACCAAACAATGTAGAGGGACAATTTCAATGACCAATTAGGTGTTTAAGGGTTAAAAAAGTCTCTATTAGACAAAATATTGCGTAGAAGGACTCTTGTTCAAAGAGAAATCTCATGATTTTGTCAAGAGTGTGGAAGATTTCTTTGACTCAGTGGACAAATATGAGACCAATATGGTAATAATTATGATATTAGCTTGAGCCCAATGCAAAGTTGCAATGATTGAATATTAAAATTTCCATATGCGGAACTTTGTTGTCGTGAATCATTCTTGCCATGGACATGCTAATTTTATTGCATATAAAAAAAATCTCTAGTGTAGTTTATGAAATGTGAATCACATAAGACGGAAACATCTTAAAATATCAAGCTAATGAGATTAATAATAAATGGTTGGATTCATGACGATAGTAACTAAAAGAAAGAGAATTTTGAGCAAGCCAAAGGTAGAAAGTCAAGGTATTTGCCTATTCGATATTTGATGCAACTAATTACAATCAACCAAGTTTGGGTCATGACCCGTTGAAATTGTAAAGGGGGAATTTGAAAGGAGTTGTTCATAGTATGTTTCACATTCCACCTTTATAAGTCCCAACCCTATGCCAAATCTCAACTCTATTAGTTGTAAAGAGAATAGTGAAATATTAAAATAAAACTTGAGTGGTTCCCTAAGTGCCCAATCAACCATTTTTTGGTTGCTGCCTATTTTTTTGAGTGGTTCAAGACTTTTTCATTTTTTGTAATAAAAAATCAAGTGTACTTTTCAGCTTAACTTGAACTATGTCAATCCAAGTTAAACTCCACCAAGGAGAATTTTTCAAAGACAAACACTTCAATATTTGCTAGTGTTGTAAATTTTACTATTTTGGGAAACTGATCATGTTCTCTCCTTTCAAAAGATTGCATTTTTGAATTTTAGGATAGAATGTCTATCTTTAACCAATCAAACCAAAATTTGAAATCTATGAGTAAAATTTGTAATTTTGGTGAATATTAAATGATAAATGCTTCTAAATTCATTACATAAAAATCCAAAACTTTTTACGAACGTTTGATTGTATAGATAATTACTAAAAAACATGATTCTTATTTTCTCTTTTGAAACAAACTTCAATAAAGTTACAAAAGTATCATTTTATAACACATCTATGTTTTGCCCTTACCCCCTTGGGCCTTTAGGGGTTAAACAAGAAAATTGTTGGGGGCATGGCTCCCAAGTTGGGTCACCATTTTTATTTCTTCCAAATTGAGTGAAGCCTCAGTGCCTCACTTGGTTGGCCCTCAAACTTCTAAAAAATGCTATCATATAAAAATATTGTATCAAAGGACACGTAGAACTACTTCGGAAATTGTATGAAACAGTAATTCCATGTTTTGAGCTCTTTACCAACTAAATTCTAAGATTTTAATGAAATGTGAGACATGGGACATATCATGAGTTGCCCTTGAGAGCGTACTTCTATGTATGAACCATTGTTGATATACAACAAAAATACATAAAGAATTAACTTATGCTTATGCATGGAAGTGTAAGTAATTGGCAAACTTTACATGTAATTTATGCTCAAATAGAAACGTTCGTGTTTTAAGAACTTCTTTTGAACAAGAACTTAGCCAATTTTTACACCTAAATTCAACGTGCTATAGAAGGTCACCATCATTTTCTGAACCAGTATAATTAATAACAAGAATTTTCCAATTTAACTCCACACGGCGCGTGCAATAGACCATTAAAAATGTTTTGTCAATTGTCTTCCTTTGGTTTATGGTGCATCCAATTTGGATAAAACTCTCAACTTGTGTAATTCCATTAAAGATTTGATAGCAAGACGTTTGTAAACATTGTCATTAGAAAAATGAATGTTAGCCAACCAAGCAATAGTGTCAAAGTTTTGTTTCACGAGCCTATTTGGGCACCAAGTTTTTATTGAAATAGCTTGTGGAATCAAACTCTAACCCTGTAGATTAGTTGGTTCTCAAAGATCACTTTTCTAGTAGTGCATCAACAAGTTTGAGATTTCTATGACAATAAAGCAAACATACTCCTTCATTTGTGTTTTTCCTCATGGAAACAATAAAACAAGAAGATCTCTGCCAATACAAGAATATACTTTACATGAAATATCTTAGATATTTGCTACCTCTGCTAGCCATAAAATTTTGCCCTAACCTTGGTTAACCCCTAAAGGACCATGGCCTTTATTTTGTCAAATGACACTCAAAACTGCCACCTCTATGGCAAAGAGTAAAAAAGTTTGAAAATCGGTCTTTGCATATCTAACCATAGGATCCTGTACTAGATTACTATAAAAATGTATCATACAAAACTCAAGAACTTTGACCATACAAGTTGGAAGATATTTGCAATTAAGAAATAAAAAACAACTTTTTTTGCACCTTGCATGACTAGATTATTTAACTATGAACTTTTTTAACTTAAAATTTTTGCACCACAGAGTTTGGAATTCTATTTTTGCATGATGGAAAGTTGAGTTGGTAATCTTGGGAAAAACAAAAAATAAAAAATAAAAAATTTTCATTCTTATAAAAAACATTAGGCATAAGAAGGTACGAGATTGAACAAAAACTTAAATTGCTAATAACTTTACAATGGAATTGAAATGCAATGATCCCAATGGTGATATTGTTCTAGAAAGCAAACTTCACCCTTTCCAACAATTTCTTTTGAAAAAATGTTAAAATTGCTTAAAAAAATGAGGTTTATAAGTTATTTTTTCAAGAAGATGCTTGAATTGCCTAAAAAACAAGATTGGCCATAACTTTCTCATAACTAGTCCAAAATGGAATGAATCAAAGCTTCAGATGTAAACAAAGATATAATCTATGAGAAAAAAAAATTAATTTTTTTTCAAATTTTTGTAAGAATTTTTTTTGCTGCCCAGAGTTCCCAAATTTGTGCTTATTTGGGCATAACTTTTGCTCCCTAGCATCAATTGGAATAAAAATTAGATGCCCATGCAGATCTTTGAATTCCCATCTTCAATAAAAGTTTCAAAAAATCATGCAAAGTAGTTTGGCCATAGGTACATGCCCAAAATCCCATTTGTCCGTTGAACAGACAGTTGGTCCTTTAAGGGTTAAGAGCATCTCCAGTGGTGACTCAAACACACATAGTGAATGAAAAGTGTTGCGGGCTCTTTCAAAACCCTCTCAAGATATAGTGTCCTTTTGTTTCTAGTCTGTGTCTAGCAAGGGCCTTTCAGGATACTATTCATCACTATTCATCCTACTTTTGGTGAACTTTGTTCTCTACTTCCCTTGATAAGTGGCCAATTGGTTATTTATAAGATGTGTTGAAGTGTAAAGCCACCTTATGGAAGAGCATGGGTGAAGATCAAGGAGCTTGATGTCCTTCCAAAATAGATGAAAACCTTTGAATGTGCCCAAATTGGTGGAGATGCTGTAAGCCCATATGTTATGGCTCAATTCATTGCACATACATCAAGGTGGGGCCAGGGTAGAAAAGCATTGTTTTTTCACTTGCCATGAAATGTAAGGGTTTGGATATTTACCATTGAAAGATTGAATTTGGAAACTTTGGATTCATATTTGGATTTAAATACCATGTTTAAGTCTGTGACCCTGGAAGAGGATACAATGGAACAACAACAAAATAAGGGGCAAATTATTACTAATACCCTTGTTTGGAAAAACATCTAAGCTCTTTTGCCTTGGCCCCACATCAATGTATGTGCAGTAAAGTGAGCCAAGTGTTATTGGATGTGGGTTACAATTACATGTTGGTTTTTGTTCATTGACAAATTGCATGTGACTTAACCCCTAAAGGACCATGGCCTTTATTTTGTCAAATGACACTCAAAATTGCCACTTCTATGGCAAAGAGTAAAAAAGTTTTATAACTGGTCTTTCTGCATATCTAACCATAGGATCTTGTACTAGACTAGTATAAAAATGTGTCATACAAAACTCAATAACTTTGACCGCAAAAATTGGAAGATATTTGCATTCAAAGTGTAAAAAACAAGGTTTTTTGCACCTTGCATGATTGGATTATTTAACTATGAACTTTTTTAACTTAAAATTTTTACACCATGGAGATTGGAACGTAATTTTTTTGTGGTAGGAAATTGAGTTGGGAATTTTGGGAAAAAAACTAAAACAAGAAATACTTGATTTTCATTCTTAAAAAAAACTTTAGGTAGAAGAAGGTATAAAATTGAACAAAAACTAATTTTTTTATAACCATGCAATGGAATAAAAACCCAATAATCCCAACTGCAAGATTGTTCTAGAAAGCAAACTTCACCCTTTCCAACCTTTTTTTTTTTGAAAAAATGTTAAACTTGCATTGAACAATGAAGTTTATAAGTTATTTTTTCAAGAAGATGCTTGAATAGCCCAAAAAACAAGATTGTCCATAACTTTCTTATAACTAGTCCAAATGGAATGAATCAAAGCTTTAGATGTAGACAAAGATATAATCTTATATATATATATATATATATATATATATATATATATATATAATTTTAAGTTTTTGTAAAAAAAATTGTTGCCTAAGCTCCCCAAATTTGTGCTTATCCGGGCATAACTTTTGCTCCCTAGCATTGATTGGAATAAAAATTATATTCTCCAAAAGCTTATGTGTTTTCCTATCTTAAAAAAAAAATCAAAAAACCAGGACAAAAATTGAGGCTATAGGTACCTCCCCAAAACCCCATTTGTCCCTCGTAGGGATTATGGTCCTTTAGGAGCTAAGGTAGACGTACCAATTCTCAAGCGATACTCACTTCCGCACCTTACTTTTGAGGTGGTCACCGTCCACTCTTGAATCCAAAGTGGAGCATTGTGCACTACTTGCACAAGCAAATTTTGCTACATGTCAGTTGCTAAGTTGCTTTAAGAGGGTTGGGATTGGGACCATCAAGTGCCATTATAGCAACACATCCAAATAGTTTTAAGGTTAGTTTAGAGTTGCTAATAGGGACCCTATGAGCTATAAATTTACCCTTTAATATAAAATATTCTACAATACATCACTAGTAGAAAGCTGGACCCACCATTTTATATAAGGTAGTTCTTGTTAAGTTCCTTATTTCCAATGTAGAATTTTGCTAAACAATGCAAAATTTTACGTCGTCCGACAAAATTATGAGTTGGAAACAAAAAAACTCAACAAGAACTACCTTGTATAAAATGGTGGGTTCTAATACAGTTTTCTACTAGTGTTTTTTTCTGCAAACATGACGTTTCATAATAGCTTATTAAAAGACTAACCCTACAAAAAAAAAATATTCTGAATTTTCCAAGACCTTGCAATTCCCTAAGCTCTTAAACACTCAAACACTCAGGAATGGATATGTCTACCTTAGTGGTGAAGTTTGTTTTCATTAGCCCAAGCATTCTTCTAATCAAAGTGTTTTTTTTCGGCCAAATTTTTTCCAAAGTTGATATATTTGGACCAATGTCGGCAAGTCCCTCCAAATGTTATCCAATGAAATGTGTACAACAACGGGATTGTCATTATAAAAAATAAACAAACATTACTGCTTATCCTATAAGTAAGTGGATCTAAGAGTGGATAAGGTCTAAATTTTTTACTAATGCCATCTTTATTATAAGGCGAGTATCTATCTATCACAAAAAACTCAAAATTCTCTATTAACATTAGAAATTAGATTTTTTTTTGTTGTAAAGCATCAAGAGCCAAGCGTTGGGTGTCTTCATGTCACTAAAATTTTGAAATTCAATGAGGGGGAGGGAGAAAAAAAATACAAGGAAAGGGAGGGTGAAAGTTACAAGTAATTAAAGAGACGGTGCAAATTGCATTTCAGGGATAGTAGTATTTAATTCCTAAAGGACCAAGGGGTTTTTTTGAAGAAACATTGTTAAAAATTGCGTTTTTTTTGGTATGTTGATCAAAAATGAAAACTAAAACGTTTTATTGTAACTTCAACTGCATGAAACTATAATAAAATACTAATCTAATGTGTGGTAAAAATTTCAGCCCATTTGACAGCGCGGAGTGTAAGATTATAATGTTTAAAGTGAGAAAAACAATTTTTTTTTCATTCCTATAAAACAAAGTCAGCATACTTTGAGCCCTTTTGGAGTGAATTTTTTGCTCTACACAAAAATGAGCTTTTTGACCATTCACAAGTATATGATGTTAGGATCACTCATGAAAAATTTCAGAAGCAAATATAGAATCTAGCTTTCTATAAATTCCCGTGTAGTGCAAGGAGGTTTAGTGAATTGGCCATACACTAGTCATTTTTTCATGATTTCTTGTGCAATGAGAAATTTTTATTTGGAATCTGAACTACAAAAGGTAGGGACAAACATTTGAAATGTGTGGAATTTTTTTCAAGAACTTAGAACTTATAATTGGAAGATAATAGGGCCTAAAGTTAGAAGAAAATATTTTTTCTTGAAATTGCATAGACAATTAATAAAGTTTGACTCCTCTTAGAATGTGATTTGAGAGCTAACTTTTTTTACAATTGTATGCCATATTTTATTAGTTACATGCATGCCAAATTTCAAAAATTGATGAGATTTCTAACATAAGATTCTCCAAAGATGCCCAAATTGCTTGAGCTGCCTAATTCATTTTGGGTAGCATAGCTTTTCAATCAAGCATTTGATGGGGAAGAAATCAAATTTCCACTTGGGGAATACCTCTTTACACCTTGTGTAACAATTATGAGAACATCCAATAAAACCTGACTTTGTATGACCCTACCCAAATTTTCAAGTGTTTGTTGAATGGAAACTTGGTCCTTTAAGGACTAACTAATAGGGAAGATTTCATGAATACCTGTTAAGTTTGCAATATTTGCATAGATATCCTTGCTTTTTCAGAAATTATACAAATATCCTTAAACCAAAAATTTAGGTGTTTATTTTGTTGTACATATCACTTTCCTTCTTCCTTTGTGCACATGTTGCTTCTTTTTTGTTTCATTCACATTCCTTTCTTCAACAGTGGTCATGAATTAAGTACAAGCACAACAAATAAATGCCTAAAATTTATTGTCCAAAGGTATTTGTGCAATTTCTGAAAGAAAATGGGTATCTACTGCAAACTTCATGAGTATCCATGAAATTTTCCGGTAGCTGAAAGTCTAGATATAAGAACCATTTTTATAAATTTGGTAATATATGCAAAACATCTAGAGATCACTTGATGTTTTGCTTATGTACTTGCAAATGTTTCGACATTTACCAAAAAAAAGAGATCTTCCAAAGTTTTGCTAGCCCAAAATTAGATGAAATTTCCAAAAGTCGAGGTTTACATGAATAGTTAAGATTAGATAAATGTGGCATACTAATAAGGATGCAAACAATAATATGTCTGTATTTCGTAGTTAGTTGTTTTTATCTCTTTTCAATATTTACTATCTATTTATGGTCTAATTTCAGGTCTTCAAATCCAAAGAGAAGTTTGAAGCTTCTAGATTCTATAATATAGTGGTAACTTTCTAAACCCCTATATTTCTCTTGGGAATTACTAGGGGGACACCCCAATTGCTACGTGGACACCTCTCATAGCTCAACTTACTAAACTTGAGATTATTTATAAGTTGAAATATGAAATAAAATCAAAATAATATTTTAGCACACATTTACAACTACAAGCATTGCATGGTCAAGGGTTAAACCGGACGCTCCCTTCATTTATAAGTTTAACTCTTGATCATGTCACAAATGAAATATATTTGTTGTATGTTTACAATGCTTGTAAACGCAAATGTGCGTTAAAATATTGTTTTGATTTTCTTTCATATTTCAATGTGATAATAATCTCAAATTTAGTAGGTTGGACTATAGGGGGTGTCCATGTAGCAACTAGGGGGTGTTCCCCTAATCATTCCCTTTTTCTTTATTCGCAAGCTTGTGTTTCTCCACCTTGGATCTACATATTGGTATGAGTATTATACCAAGCCACCATCTCACTGCAATCAATGTGTGGGATCATAGAGAGGAATGCTATTTTGTGAGCAAGGATATGTGAGGCGCAAACTGTGAGCCTAGATCTTTTGTCAAAATACTCAATTTCACTTATAATTATATATGTAGGATCCTATAATTGTGCATGTTAAACTTTGATTTTATTAAAAAAAACTTTTTTTATGAAATTTTCATTGATTTGATTTCAAAATTGATTTGTGCTCACCAAATCTTGGCTCACTGCTCATAGGCTCACCATTTTACACTCTCAAAATAGTGTTGTCCCCATGCTCTTCAAAAAGGCTCGCAAAAAGGTGGCCTTACATTCCAACATACCCCATAAATAATCTCTTGACCACTTATCAAGGAAAGTAGAGAATAAAGTTCACTCAACTTAAGATGAATAGTGATGAAAAGTGTTTTGAAGGGCCCTTATTAGACACAGGCTAGAAACAGTAGGATACAGTCTCTTGAGAGGGTTTTGAGAGGGCATGCAACACTTTTCATCCACTTTGAGCATGTTTGAGTCATTGGTGGAAATGCTCTTAGAGCATCATCAACCTGTACACCGAGTTTGGGAATGGGAATTGGATGCTCCTTCACCGCTTCTCATCCCATAATTTTGTAATTTCTTTCACCGTACAGATCCTCCTACTCTTTTTGCAACTCCAGTTGCAGATTTAGGCACATGGAAGACACTTGCAAGCACTTGTGATTTGTTACTAAGAAATTGCGAGCTACTGCAAGAAATGTGTCATTCCAACAATCATTACAGTGGAAATCATAGGGCATTGGAAAACAAACAAAGTTGTCATCTAAACAGATTATTTTAACGGGACTGTCTCTTGATTATGTGTTGCCGTGGTTGCGTTGGAACCCTAAAAACACCTCATTCTCCCACACAACTGACCCCATCAACAGAAATGAAGTTACAGTCCTATTCCACGTCTTCGGATGATGATGCTCTTAAAGAGAGTACTTCAACCTCCTGTTCATGGCCATGGCTTGCTTTGTTTTTCCAAACATCTTGTGCTTTTCAAAGGGTTTAGTGTTCCCTGACCGTTACTATTATGGTTACAATGTCATTTTCCGTGACTACAGTAGCATTTGGTGTTAGTTCAGTGCTAGTCATGTAAGGGGTAAAATTTCCTTGATTTGTAGAACTGCGTGCAGGACACCGACTATGATGTTACTGTGTTTATAGTGTTATTTACTCTATCAATCAACAATTGATGTTCATGGTCACAATTATTGTTGATGTTGGATGTTGTTTTAATGCAAGCCAAATTATCAGGGTATTGATTTTAAAATTATGATGAAAATTTAATTGACAAATAGAGTTCATGTTGACATTTAGTGTTGATAACACTAATAATGATATTGAGATGTTATAATTTGTAATTAATGTTGTTAACACTAAACATCATTACTAGTGTTAGTGCTCTTAATGTGCTCTTTCTTTAATTATCTAAAAATGTGATAAATGTGCAAACATTTCAAATTATAGATAACTATAAGCACATAGTTTTTTAGCAATGAAATTTTAGGTAGAAGTGTTGTTGAATTTAACTGCTTATGTGAATGACTATGTGTAGGATAAATCACTTCATTCATGCAGTTTTATCAATGTAATGTATTTAAGGTAGGAGCACCCAATTCCAACATTGTACCTAATGGAGTCAATCTCTACACGTGGTGGCCATTCTAGAACTTGGATTTTAGATATATCATAGATAGCTTATTGCTATTGACCAAGATGATAAGCTATTTATGGTGTATTTAGATTTAAGTTATAAAATGACCACCTTGTGTAGAGAGTGACACTATTAAGTACATTGTTGGTATTGGGTGCTCTTATATTATATGAGATGGTTGATATGAGATGACAAATTTATCCTACAAATAGGTCAAAGACATCAAAGCTTGGGACATTTATAACCAAATTTTCAGCCAACATGGCCTCAAGAATTGCTACAAAAATGTAACCAAGCACTTCTTATAATAAGACTACAACAAGGGTCTTTTGTTTGATTTCTAAATAACTATTGGCCACAAATTTTAGGACATGATACAAGCCTAAAATACCCTTGAAGAAATAGAATGAAGAACAGGATCAAGTAGGGTCATTGAGATTCTAGTCCTATCCTAAGAACTTTATTTTATTCTAAAACAATAATACCCTTAAAAATATCTCAAAAAAATATCTCTAAAGTTACAAATTAGCTTCAATATTTGTAGGTGGAGCTGCATCAAAACTTGAATTTAAAGGGTTGCGTAGTTGCGTTGTGCTTCAAAAAAATCCAACTTTGACCTTAAAATAAGGACTTTTTGTGCTCATTTTAGAAATTCTACTATTTTGGAAAGGCTAGGAACTTGAGACCTTCTTGGGCCCCAAATCAACATCAGTTCTTTATACAAAAGCAACCCTACGCATCAATACCAACTGCTTCAATGGTTGTACACTTGCAAGGTCATAACATTCATTTACTTATCTTATAAAAAGAATTGAAAAAGTTGAAAAAGTTGGTCCATTTGGTACCCTAGTCTTTATTTACCTCAGCTTTCAAATATATGCGGTGACTTATGTTCCGCTTTATGTTCCCATCACTTTTGTGAATGAAGTTATGCATAGAAAACATCCCTTGAAATATTCAATATTTGGAGTTCTTAAGCCTAGGGTCTAAGAAGGAAAAACAACGTAGGTGCCCAACCCCAACTCTTAACCCTTAAATGCCCAAGGCACCCAATTTGGGTGTTTGCAAAATTTTGAAGACAAATAAAATCTTATCAAATCACTATTTTTGGTATTTTCTTTTGAACATTAGTTTGTTTTGAAGTCTATTTTTAACATCAAAAATCTGATTTTGAAAATGATTGTCCATGATTTTTCTATTCAATATTTTGTACAACGGTGTCCACTGCAATCTTGAGTTTTTTAGCGTTGGAAGATTTTGAAAATGAGCCTCAAATACACTAGAGCTTGGAGAAAAATTTGCATTAGAAATCCATTTAAAAAAAATACAAGAGTAGATTTTGAAAGCCGTAAATTAGTTGAGGTTAAACATGCAATGACCTAAAACCTCGTATTTTTTTGATGACCAAATTTTTAGATTTGACATGTGAAATGAGGATTAGAAAACTTGAAGTCACTTCTGCAATTTTAACACTCTCATGTTCAAACATTATAATCTTTCAAACTATAAGTGATATTGTTGTGTTTTCCTTTTCCATGTAATCTCTAACATGTCAAGTTTAAATTTATACAATTACAATTTAAAAGAACTTGATGAGATTTATGAAAAGGTTGGTTGATTGTTCACTTTCCTGAAAATGCCAAGAAGTTCAAAAAGCCCTTGGGCATTTAGGGGTTAAGGCCCATTCTCACATGGTGCTTAGTAGAAGCGGTTTTAAAGTATAAAAGTATTCACTGTTCACGGAAAAGCAGGGTTGAGAGTGGATGACACAAGAAAACAATGGAGACAAAATAGGGTTTGCTCATAAGAATGAGGAGTTCACACGTGCTGGATCGTTAAATACTTTTTGCTGTCTAATCTGCCAGCACGACAGAAAAAATCATTGCAAAGACTTGGGGGGATCGTTAAGGCCCATTTTATGTAATCGACCTTCCAAATCCCCATTACGAAATACCGCCCTTATCGTCCCGCCTTCTTCTCACATCTTCATTTCTGTGAGGATTTGATGTTACGAAAAACAAGGAAATAATGTCGTGAATCACGGAATGTTATCTATTGCCCTTTCTAAAACTTGCAATTCCATACCTGCCAGCGCAAAGGCCACCTAGGCTTGGGGTGTAAAACCGTACCCCAATGCGAACATGCACATTCGTAAGTACCGAGCACCGAGCAGGCGCTCGTTCTTAACCCCTAAATGTCCAAGGCACCAGATTTTGGTGTCTAAAAAATATCAGGAAATTTTGAAACCCTGTTGTAGGCACAGATTTTGTTGTTTTGAGGTTTTTTTTTGGAAAAATTGCAAGCTAAAGATAGTTTTAGTGTTCAAATTCAACTTTCTTCATATCTTATTTCATTTGTTTTTGGTGGAAGATTAACTACAAGCATACATTTTTCTGTCATGAATAATGTTGTGAATAGTGTTGTGAATAGTGTCACAGAGCTTATGAGAAGTTGTCACATTGAAAAGACGGGCATCAAGTTGAGCAAAAGGTGAAGATTTCCCTTGGGCACTCCTTTGGACAATAAGGGCCTTTTTACTGAAATTTTGACATTTAACAAAATCTACAAGTGCTTTTGGACTAATTTCACTTGGAATGTCTTTGTTATCAAAATTAGAATCTATTCACCATTGAAAATTCTTTTATTCATAATGATTTTTGGTCAATAATTGAAGTTGAAATTTCTTTATATTGAATGGTTGCATTTTTATAATTGCAATGCATGCTCATTTGTGAAATTGTGGTCATGGATTTGAAAGAGGGGCCATTGATTTTGAAGTAACAACAATAAACACTAAAGCATCCTAAGTGGTTGTTTCCCAAATTTGTATCCAAAAGTTGCCAATTTGCATTAGAAGTTTCGAACAGCTCCAAAAATCACAAATATCTTAACCCCTAAAGGACTGAGCCATTTTTTCAGTGAAAATCACTCAAAATTGCCACTTTTGGGGGGTCAATAAGAAGGTTTTTTTTTTTTTTAATTTGGGAAATCTAACCGTAAGATCTTGCCCTAGACTGGATTAGGTCCTTGTGGAAAACAAATCAGGTCATTCCAAAAGGACATGAGTGAGATATTTACATTTAAAGTGAAAAGAAAAGTTTTTTTCCATGCTACCCCAAAATTTCAGAAGCCTTTGACCACTCTTATAACAAAAAAGTTGCTCTACGCAACTTTGCACTTTATTTTTCCCATGTAGGAGATCAAGTTAGCTATGTGTCGGAGATTTTTCAAATCAATTGGAACTATACAGCACATGGGAAAAAATAGTAAGTAAAAAGATGTAAAGAATGAGTCAAAACACTAAATTGTTCAAAATATAATTATGGAAATGAACAATGCAAATCCCAATGGTGATAATGTTGTGATAAAAAATCTACTTCCTTGGGTTTAATTATCTTTCCAAAATATTGAAAATTGAGTAAAATATAGGACTTCAAAGTTTATTTTAGAGTAGAGAATCCATAATTGCCCGCAAACAAAAACTCCTCATAAATTTCATCTCATTGATTGAAATGGAATGATTCAAAGCTTCTCACCTCTTAAAAAATATAAAGAACCGATTTCAAATTTTAATTAAAAAATATATAACTTTTAAAGAAGTTTTTGGGCTGCCCAGGCAGGCAGTCCTCCCCAAATTTTCAGAAATTCTTGCATAACTTTTTCAATAATTGTCGGAATGAGGAAAAAATAAGATGCCCACTTAGATCTTTGAATTCCACATCTTCAATAAAAGTTTCAAAAAATTACTTAAAGTAGCTTATCCAAAGGTACATGCTCAAACTCCCACCTGTCCCCCAAAGGGACAATGGTCCTTTAGGGGTTAAAATTGGTGCAACCATTTTGGATTCTTTTTAGGTAATGCCATTTAGACACCTTGAAGTTCAAGATTCAACAGTTACAATTTTGTTTTGATGTTTAATAATGATCTTAAACACCATTCAAAAACTTCAAATCTACCTTTTGAAAACGAGAAAAACACCCTTGGACATTTAGGGGTTAAAAGCAAACAACAAGTGAGAATGGGCCTTTAGGGTATGTTTACACTTGATATTTCAAAGAATATTTGAGGAATATGGGAGTTTTTGAAAAAGTGGGTCGTCTAGGTCCTGGGCTCCTGGCTACAGTATGGCTGCCACGTCATTTCCAAAATTAGTACGTAATTGACTATTATGGATTGTAGGGCAAGTAAGCAGAGCGAGTCAAAACACCAGAGGGATGCGTGGACGCAACCCGCTTCTCAATGGAAAGAGTGTGAGCTCAAAGGACCTTGAGAAAAACTCGCAGGTAACCGTAAAGCACCATTGTCGCTTGGGGGACACGTTGGACTTTGGGCATGTATCTATGGCTAAATTTTGTGTGATTTTCTGAAACTTTTATTGAATGTGGGGAATTCAATATCTATGTGGGCATTTATTTTTTTCTTCATTCCGACGTTCGATGAAGAAGTTATGCATGAGTTTATGAAAATGTGGGGAGGGCTGCCCGTCTGAGCAGCCCAAAAACTTTTTAAAAATTATATATTTTTTAAACAAACATTGGAAATTGGTTCTTTAGATATTTTATACATGGGAAGCTTTGAATCATTCCATTTCAATCAATGAGATGAAAGTTATGAGGAGTCTTTGTTTGTGGGCAATTATGAATTCTCTACTTTAAAAAATACTTCGAAGTCCTTTATTTTACTTGATTTTCAATATTTTGGAAAAAAAAATTAAACCAAAGGAAGTAGATTTTTTATCACAATAGTATAACCATTGGGATTTGCATTTATCATTTCAATAATTAAATTCTTAACAATTTAGTGTTTTGACTCATTCTCTACTTCTTTTTACTTACTATTTTTTTCCCATGTGTTGTATAGTTCCAATTGATTTGAAAATTCTCCCACACGTACCTAATTTGATCTACATGGAAAAATAAAGGGCAATTTTGGGTAGAGCAATTTTTTTGTTACAAGAGTGGTCAAAGACTTTTGAAATTTTTGGGCAGCATGGAAAAAACTTCCTTTTTTCACTTTAGATGTAAATATCTCCCTACTTTCCAACTAGAATGAGCTGATTTTTTCCCCACAAGTACCTCTTCTAGTCTAGAGCAAGATCCTACAATTAGATTTCCCAAAAACAAAACCTAAATTTCCTTTTTACTAAACCTCTTTGAAGTGGCAGTTTTTAGTGATTTTCATAAAATAAAGGGCTTGGTCCTTTAGGGGCTAACTTTGTGCATTGTTAGTGGGTGAAAAATGCCAAAAAATAGTGGCATTTTGAAAGAACATGATAAAATACTGTTAGATTTTTTAAAACATATTTAATTATAGTTTAGAAATAGAAAATGTGGGTCTAACCGTTTTTTCCAAATTCTAGCTGTCCACCCTCCACTGGGTAATAAAAGGAGGGACGGGCGCACATTTGTCCAAATTTCTTAGAATCTATAAGAAGTGTGGCTAGTCTGGTTCCATTTTGCCAAGAAAAAGGCCCCAGTCACTAGTAGGAATTTAATTTATGGGATTAAGTTTTTAGATCCAGACTTGGTCTAACTAATCATTTTATGATGAGTTAGACCAAGTGTGGGTGTCTATGTGGAATATGTTTCTAATATTATATCTTGGGTGGGCAGGTAAAAGTATTGGTTGAGCATGAAAAATGACTGACATTAGGTGGTGAAGCTCTATACTTTTCCCAAACATTGCTAGGAACATGTATTGAATAATCCACTAAGAGACACATAACAACCAATGTCCACAATATGGCCATGTATATATATATAGGGAATTATTATAGCGACACCCTAAATTGCTAACGGGACACCCCCTCTGAGCATGAAAATGTGATTTTTAATGTTGATTTTGCTAATTTTTTAATTTGGATCAAAAGGTTTATTTCTCCTTTATCATTCTAAGGTTTTACTATAAAAAAAAGGTGTGCTTAAATTTCAAACTAAAAATATAGGACATTTGAGTTACCTAAAGCAAAAATATATCAAAAAATAGTATTGGTGCAATAATATTTCAATTTTTTTTTTTTTGTATTTATCATGTTTTCTTTCAAGGAGGCAATAATGTTGTGATTGAATGAATGATGGACCACTTAATAAATAAAAAATAGCACTAAATTATCAATTTTCATGCTCAGAGGGGGTGTCCAGTTAGCAATTTAGGGTGTTGATTTAGTAATTCCCTATATATATATATATATATATATATATATATATATATACACATATATATATATATATATACATCTCATGTTCTTTTTTATTACTCCACAAAATGTGAATAGCATATTGTCAAATTTGAGTTTTTAGTACCTTAAGAAATGTTTTTAGTACTTTTAGAAAGAAAAAAAAAGCTATTCAAGCTGATTAAGAAAATCGTGTTTAAGGTCACTATACTAGCTAGTTGGTCATTGGCTATACAATAGAACTCCTCTAAGCTGATATGGTTGGGGCTCCAAGAATTAGATTAGTTTAAGTAAGTTATTAGTTAGTTACCTTGAGGTTAGTGCCAAGATAGCATCAAGGAGTATTACTACTATTACATTAATTGCTTTAGTTTATGACTAACGTATGGTTTGACATTGAGATTTGTGTTATATATTAGATCATAGAGGATATCAATTTAGAGGATATCAATTTAGAGGAATTCTACTGTAACCATATGCATCCAACTTAATCCCCAGCTATGGATTTGAGCCAAGGATTTATGATCCAAGAACTTGTACAACTCATGATATTTGCAATAAATAAACTCAGAAAATATGGCTAAGGCTCCCATATATGGTCAATTTTGATTGAGAGCAAACAAAACAAGGATTGGATAATGCTTGTATACATGGAAGGGTGACTACAAGAGAAAAAAAATACAAAACCTTGCAAAATTTTGAAGCATGATACAAGGATGAAGTTCAAGAATTTGCATTCACTAAGAACTTAGTCAATCTAAGTTAGTAACTAGATTTTACTTGCAAGAAGGTCATCATCATATTGAGACTTGCTGCGATGGAAGTACCCATATCAGATAAATTAAGCAATTCCGCAACAAACAACCAAGAGTTTCAAGCAACAATTTTTTTTTCTTAGTGTAGGAAGTTAAGATAAGTTAGGAACATCCATAAGTGCTAGTGTCCCCATATCTGTCACCTCTGAAATCTTGGAAAATTTGTGGAAGTGAATAGATGTAATGACAAGGATGTACAACTTGTGAACATGAATTTTAAAAGTGGTTATGGGTGCAATAGCAGTTTGCTTTTTAAAAATTCACAACTTATTCTCCTATTATCCAAATAATACATTCAAAAATGTAAACTCTTTTTTTTTTGTTCCTAATAGGATCCTATAATTTGCTAGTTGTTTATAAATAGTCATCATGTTCAAAACCCTTAGTTTTGACGTTTATGGGTGCTCCTACCTTACATTGGGATTGCAAACTTTTCATAATTTTATTTGCAAAAATAAACTTACATTGAATTTGGGAGTCAAAAAGTGCTTTGGTGACCCATTGCCAACCTCTTGACTTGAGTAATGTTGATAAGAACCAAATACTTTTTGCTCAAAGTTACTTCCTATTTCTCTTTGGCACATGTGGCATGACTTAACCCCTAAAGCCCAGTGTCCCTATGAGGGAGAAAAGGGATCTTGGGCATGCTTTTCTATTAATTGTTTATCAAATTACTTGAATTTTATTCTTGAGATAGAGTTTTGCAAGGGCTACATGAGAGTACAATTTTATTCAAATTGGATTCATGATTCAAAATATATGGATGTTCTATGTGTTTTTTTTGTTCAAGGTGCAAGCTGAGCATGTCAAATTTTGTTAACTTCTCTCAAGGGCCACCAATGAAGGCTTGACCTTTCACTAGAATATTCCAAAAGCTATTAGATAAATTCATTTTTGCATTTGACAAAAATAGTAACGTTTAAATTGCAGTAGTTATTAGGGGTTTGATTTTTCAAAAAAAAAAAGGAGGTTGTCAATAAAGTTAAACTCTTTCAATCTATTGTTTGGGTCTTTTAATTTTCAAATTATCCCTCATAAATTTAGTTTGCAAAGAATCCTAGTGTTATGAAAATTTCAAACACATGCTTGCAATGCAAGGCCATGTAGGGTGTGTTCTATGTCTTCAATGACCTTGAAAATTGGTGGAAATATGCCTAACAAACTAGAGCATATTAGTCAACTATCTACAACACCCCTATTGCAAAAATATTTATCACATGCAGTCAAAGGGACTTGAAATTTTTGGGTAAAAGTCAAAAAAAAATTTTTACACCAACTTCAAATGCTCATACCTCTCAATCCATACAATCAAACCTCATGAAATTTTTCATTATGCCTACTTGCATAAGTCATATGCAAGACCCTTTGGTTAAACTTGTAGAATTTTGAAAAAAAATAATCTTAGGGTCAAAACACTGAAAATGGTAATTTTCAAGATCTTTCCAGAAAAATTGGGCTTGGACTTTTAGGGGTTAAGTAGTCCCAATCTTGAAAAGGACAAAAAAATGCATTCCAAAACACTTATCTCTAATGAGATTGAAAATAGTGCACCTTATTGATTGGGAATGAAGTGTTGTTGACTATAGGTATTTTCCACCTTATAATTACTACCTTTTTAGTTCTCAAGAAACTTTTTGTAAGATTATTAGAAAGTTATGGTTGAGAACTTGTGAATTGTGTATTGTGCATCCAATTTGGATTGTAAAAGAAGAAACCTCACACCATGTAATTTGGTTAGAGAACTTATATTGGCATCACGCTTTAAACCTTTACATGTTTTAGATTTCTTTGACAACAAGACCATCTTGGCCATGTGCCCCCGCTTGATTTCTCTATACCAATGAGTGATCTTTAAACTGGCTAAATTTCAAGATTGCTACCAGAAATTATATGAAACTCATTTTTTTATATGAAACTCATTTTTTTGAACTATACAATATTAAATTTGAAAGTTTTAGTTTTTAGCAGTGTTTTTAACCACTTGAGCTAAAAAAACAAAAACCATATTTGGGATCACTGCTACCAATAATATGCAAATGATGGGCCAAACTTATGATCATCAATATGGAGAATACACTTTACCAATTCTGATAAACGTCTTGTATCTTTTATCAACTTTGCTAGCACATGAAAGTAGACCCTCATCCTTGAGATTCTGTCCAACCAGATAGTGCCATTTCAGCAAGGCCCCTTTTGTAGCCGGTTACATAAGCAGTTCCTGGATAGAAGGGACTTTGGGAAAAGGCTTTCCTTGAAGGGACTGGCCAATGAGAAATTGACAATTGATGAGGCATGGGGGTTGGGCCCAAGCATGTGCTGCCAAAAATGAACTGAGTGTTGTTGTGATTGGCTCTGAACCCAAAAACATCAAGCAAGTTTACATCAGGGGCAATCACACCTTTTTCACCTCATTCTCAATGTTCAAAGAATGGGGGGTGTGACATTCTCTTCTTGATATGTGGAGGGCACATTTTTTGAAGATTGAGAAGTTTTTTTTTCCACTTCCAAAGGAGAAGAATGGGCGTGGAGAAGTTTTTGCACCTAAAGTTTTTATTGATGCCTGTCTCTTTTTCATCTTGCTCTTCTTGTTTTCACTCTCCTTGTAGTTGGAGCTCTTAGTTGAGTGTGTGAATGCAACTTGCTTTACTACCGCATCACCGTTTCTAAGTAAACTCATTCTCTATTCTCCATCACTCACAAAATGGGAATTATATCTCAATCATGAAGAAGTGCTCCCTTTGACACCTATTTTCTCTACAAAACTTCTCATTCTTCATAAAAAAATTGTTCTTGGAGGAGGTGTGACTACCCCTAACGTAAATTTAGGCTTCATTTATTACACATATGTGCTTGTGGGGGACATGATGAAAAATTTGGAAAAAAACTTTAATTTTTCACTGGCCAAAAAATGAAAGAATTTGAATGTTTACCATCAAAGAACTGAATTTAGAAATTTTTAATTCACATTTGGATTTAGAGACCCTAGTTTTGTATAGAGCCACATACGAAGGTGAAATTGGCCAACTCCAAAGCAAAGGGAAAATTACTACTTTTACATTTATTTGTAAAAAAGAGTGAGCATTTCGACCCAAGCCCCACAAACACGCAAGTGCGGTACATTGAGTTGTAAATTTGTTGAGTAAGGTAGGAGGTTCTAAAATTGTGCAAGCTCTAAAATGATGCACCTTTTTAAATGTGTTTTGTTTGTATATGTTATTTTTCATAATCCTTCAACGATGTATATGTAATGTACATTTGAGGAGGTGCACCATTTTAGAGCAATATGGCCTTTCCAATTCAAATTTTCTTAACTAATTCCAAAAAGCTCCAAAAAATATGAAACAATTTGGGATAGATGCCAATTCCTCTTGTCTTCCAAGGAAAAATTACTGAGAAATAATTCAAGAAGTTTCACCTCCCCAAAAATTCAGTTTTAGCACTTAAATGCTCCATTTATGAGCCTCCTAGCTACTTTATTACCCTTCCTAATTAGCATGAAATATTGCTTTGAGGTAGGAGGCTCAAAACAATTTGAGCTCTAAGGTAAGAGGCTCAAACTTTGTTAGGGCAGTAATACCGCTCACCTCCCCAAATGAACTCCACTGGTACATGTCCTTATTCATACCCTTATAGAAATGTACATCTTGCGTACATTTGATGAAGTGATCCATTTTAGATCCCTATAACCTTTCCACTTCATAATTTCATAACTAATTCCACATTGCTCTAAAAAATACAAAAAAACTTGAATTAGATGCCAATTCCTTTTGTCTTTTAAGGAAAATTTACTGAAAATTATTTCAAGAAATTTCACCTCCCCAAAATTTAGTTTCAGCTCTTAGATGGTCGGTTTATGAGCCTCTTACCTTAGAAGCCTTCACTGACACAAAGGTACATACTCAATCACAAGTGTACTATACTGTACATGTTGGATTTTTCAATGCGGTGATAACAAAAACTTCATGATTTGGACGCTTTTAGAGCTTCTACCAATCCAACTTGAGAAATTCATAACTAACCCCACAAGATTGCAAAAAACGTGAAATCGACTATGTAATTCTTTTTATCTTCAAATATTTCAAGGAGTCTAGCTCCTCCAGGAGTGCAAATCACTTAGCAAAGGGTTAACGCGATATTTATTAATTTGGAAAAAGCCCCAATTTTGGGGAAATTTTGAATGTTTGAATTTTAAAGAATTTTCAGGTGATTAAAGTGAATTTTATGATGATTTGTTCAAGGCCTTATATCAATGATGAAATATTGTGAAGGAATTATAAAAAAACTCACTTTAAATCATGAAAATATTGTCGTAAATGTAAAATTTAGTATCTCCAAAACCAAATTTTAAAAGGTGTTTTTCCCAAGTTAGCATATATTGTGTTGGTTGCTTTAACTCCTCAACGCGCAGGGTATAGCGAAATACACTGAAAATGGGGCGACGTTTGCACTCCTGGGGCATTGAGGGGTTAAGGACCTCCTACCTTAAATCCAGTACTGGATTTTAAACCATGACCCATCAAACTTTAGAATTGCTAATATGGTTTCAGATTTTCGAACATACTGACTTTAGTCAAGCCATGCATCTACCACATTTCAAAACTAAAACTCCTTGTTTATGTCATTTCATAAAAATGATCTTATGGACACTAAATACATTGCCCAAAGGACAAGTAGGGTGGAACATAAAATGAAGCAAAGCTGTATTATATCCTCCAAAAAATAAATTTAAGACAACAACTACAAAGTAGATGCAACTTATCAGTAGCAAGTTGGAAGGAGCTGCCTTGCTCCATGAAGCTCCATACGTTGACCCCTAAAGGACCAAGTGGCTATTCAACAACCACTTGAGAACTCGGGTAGGGTCATATGAAGTTAATTTTTATTGGATGTTCTCAAAATTGTTACACAAGGTACAAATATGTATCCCATAAGTGCAGATGTAATTTTTTCCCCAATCAAATGCCCGGTTCAAAAGTTATGTTACCTGAAAGCATTTGGATAGCTCGGGTAGCTTGGGCATTTTTGGAGAATATTATGCTAAAACTCTCATCAACTTTTGAGATTTCATAAGTATGTAACTAAAAAAACATAATGTACAATTGTCAAAAACAAACAAAAAAACAAAAAAAAACAAAAAAAAACTCTCACATCACATTTAGAAGGGAGTCAAACTTTGTTAATTACGTTTGGGTAGTTTCAAGAAAAAAAAACTCCTCTAACTTCAAGCTCTATTATCTTTCAATCTATAAATCCAAAACTCTTGAAACATTTTTCACATATTCCAAATGATTGTCTCTAAATTTCACCATTCAGATTTCAAATTAAAAACTTCCTCATTGCACTAGAAATCATGAAAGAATGACTAATGTATAGCCAATTCACTAAATCTCCTTGCATTGCAAGGTGATTTAGAATAAGCAAGATTCTATATTTGCATTTGAAAATTTTCATGAGTGAACCCAACATCATATACTTGTGAATGGTCAAAAAGCTCAAATTTATGTAGAGCAAAAATTTTACTCTAGGAAGGCTCAAAGTCTGCTGACCTTGTTTTGCAAGAATGAAAAAAAGCTATTTTCTCACTTCAAACATTACAATCTTACAATCCACGCTGTCAAATGGGCTGATTTTTTTTTGCACACATTAACTTATCTGTTTGACACACTTTTTGTACAGTTGGAATTGAGAAAAAAGGTTTTTATTTTCAATTTTGGGCAATGCATTAAAAGTTGGCAGTTTCTGAGTTTTTTTCTCAAAAAGCACCCTTGGTCCTTTTGGGGGATAATGGTAGCTTGGTGAACAAATCGACTTGGGTGGACGGATAACATGGACAAGAAAAAAATTCACTCAAACAAATCACATGAAACCATGTACTCGTATATTGGGCAATATAAAAATTCTTAAGGTATTTACTTTTGCAAACCATATAAGAATTTGTATGGAATGATTTACGTATTTAAGCTTATATAAAACATAGTTTGAATTCAAACTAAATACAAACTATCAAAGTTTGAAATTCCTTTCTAAAGCAACATTTGAAACATGTAGCTCATGTATAAAGGCTCCTTTATACTAGGAATTGAGGCCATTCTGGAGCTTAATAAGCTTCCAATCTCTTCTTCTCATTGATTCGACTCTTCAAATCAACATGAAGGTTTTGACATCTAGAATCTATTCAAGAATTTTGAAAAATCTTTTGATTAGGACAAAATTTGATATGGTTTTAGCTTTAAGATCGGATTCACCAAGAATTAAAGGCCGTTCTTTTTTTTTTGTCTTGAAGCTGTTGTCAATTTTTATGAAATTAGAGCATCTCCATCGGCTGACTCCAGCTCGGGGGTGGCCGAGGGGGGGTGGAGAGGCCGGAAGGCAGTTTTTCAAAATCTGATCGCCACCGGTGCCAAGCAGGGTCCGGGACGCGGAGCTCCTGGGGTTGATAACTTTCTTAGCAAGCTGGGATTCCGGGGGTCTTGCAAAGTATGTTCTATTTTGTATCTTTGATCATGTCTCAAGGTCCATAATCATAATTCAGCTCTTAATTCAGCTAGCTGCTGCAGGTCTTAGTGCCTGCGTGCCATGACATCAACGTTCTTCAAAATCCCAGACCCCCGGCTAGTGTAGCACCGGTGGGGATGGAGGCGCAGGGCCGGCCTAGGAGCACTCCCCAGGCCTTGGCAACGAGAGCTCTCTGGAGCTGGAATTTGCCCGGTCCGGTGAAGATGCTCTTATGATCATTTTCAAGAAATCAAAGTTTTTTTTGGAAGATAGTTAACATTGTAAGATAGAACCAAAATTCAATAGCTCTACTGTAGTTGTGGCTTCAATTTTTTAGCTTCAATGTCCTTGAATATGAGTAAACAGGCCTTGAAAATAATGTTATAACGATGAATGCTTGAGACCATCCTCAAAGTCATATAGACTAAAACCCCAGTTCAAGCAAGCCCAAGTTTTTGTTGGCCTTCTCTACATGCCGATTTATCCTTTGAGTTGGGGCCATGAACAGTTGGAGCTATTTCAATCAACATTTCAGCCCAAGTGGCTTTAACCCTTAAATGACTGAAAGGCCCTTTGCAATTAGTACAATATAGGGTAGTTTTTTTGTATTTGGAATGGATCCACACCTCTACTACATTTGAGACCAACAAAGAAGTTGGAGAATAGATTAATGCGGTTCTAGTGAGTTACTTGAGATCTCAAATTAAAATTTCTTATTAGTAGCAAATGAAAATTACACATCCGCATATATACTATGTTCTATGGTCATTTAAGGGTTAAGAAAGGGTCCAAGTTTCTATCTTAACTCCTAAATCACAAAAGTTCATTCAACAGTTAGTTGAAAGTTTGGGTAAGTTCCCCTATGAAGTCAATTTTTGGTGGATGTTTCTAAAATTTGGAGACAAAGGTGCACATAATGAATACCTTTGTATAAAATCTAAAAAAAAAACTTTGATTGGATGCTTGAGTAAAAAGTTATGTTACCTAAAAGAATTTGGGCACCTTGGGCCAATTTGGCATCTGGAGAATCTTATGCCAAAACTCTCACTAACTTCTAAAACTTGGCATGTATGTAACTAATAAAATATGGTATACAATTGTCAAAAAAAAGTTGAGCTCATAAATCACAATCTAAAAGGAGTCAAACTTTGTTAACTATGTCCGGGTATTTTCAAGAAAAAATATTTTCTTCTAACTTCAAGCCCTATTGTCTTGCATTCCATAAATTTGAAGTTCTTGAAACTTTTTTTAAATATTCAAAATGTTTGCCTCTAAATTTTCACCATTTGTATTACAAATGTAAGACTTCCTCATTGCACAAGAAACCATGAAAGAATGACTAATGTATTGTCAATTCACTAAATCTCCTTGCAATGTAGGGTGATGTAGACTAAGCTAGATTCTATATTTGCTTCTAAAAATTTTCATGAGTGAACCTAACATCAAATACTTGTGAATGGTCAAAAATCTTGTTTAGAGCAAAAAAATCCCTTTAGGAGGGCTCAAAGTTTGCTGACCTTGTTTTGCAAGAGTGAAAAATAATTGTTTCTTGCACTTCAAACATTATAACCTTACAATCTACGTGGTCAAATGGGCTAATTTTTTTTCCAAACATTGCCTTACTTATGTGTTACACTTTTGTACGGTTGAATTTTTATTATTTCAAAGTTTTTATTTTGAACTTTAAATATGTCATTAAAAAATGGCAGTTTTGGTCTTGTTTTTCTTTGCAACACCCTTTGGGCTTTAGGGGTTAATAAGAGTAAAGAGCCAATTTCTTAGTGTGTTAACCCTTAAGCGCCCCAGCAACAGGATCTTGTCGTTGGGGCCCACAACTTTATCTCACTTTTTCTCTTAATTTGTACGGTGAAAATAGTCATGGTTGGTCCCCATCAACAGAGAAGGTAGTCCTTTTTCAAATCTTGTGGTCACTTTTTTTGGATATAATTTTCCAAGCTGTGGTGGCCATTAAACCCCTTGTTTTCTCCTATATCCTAAAATAACTATGGGCGCTCAGGGGTTAAGGTCTTAGGGTCCAAAGAAGTCAAGGCCATTAGTGTAATCTTTAAAAATTCTAAATAAAGAGGATCTAATAAACAAATTTAATTTAATACATGCATTGAGATATTTATTCCATCCTATTGTTGACCACCTCAATATATATACAAAGTTGTAAACATTATTTCAACACAATTTGACAATGGCCCCTAGGAAAAAAGTGGCCTCCCATTTTCAAAAGGTTCAATTTTTGGAATTAGGGTGGTGTCAAATCTTGTTTTTTTTAATTATGAAAATGGGTTTAACATTTGACCTTGTTTCCTAGTAATAAGGCCCCTCAAACCATTTTTCAAACAACCAACCAAAATAAGACCATAATGAGGAGTTGCAAACCTTTCAAAATGACCTCAATTCTTAACCCTTAAGCACCAGGGTCACCGTGGGTATATGGGATCCCGTGTATTTGCGGGGACAAAAATTGTCCCCTTCAGTGTTTAAGGGTTAACATAAAATTATCCTACATTGTAAATCAACTTTTAAATAATTTATAGAGAATTACCTACATGACACAAACTTCCTTTTCCATTAGGCAGTTTCATATATCTCAAAAAAATAATGAACTAATGGTCAAGAACAAGTTTTTGTGCACCAGTGAATACGTTATGACGACCTCGCAGAGGTCGTCATGGCTCATTTACAGAGTGACTTACCTAAGCTTTCAAAAATGTGATGCACGTAGACGAAATTGCTTGTGAACGGCATATTTGAAACCCCTTATTAAATCAATTCAGCTTAGATGTACATCTATGACTACCTTCCATCAAAGGAGAAACGGGGTTATGACTTTTGACTCTTCTTTTCTTTTCCAGGGACTGCATTTGTAGCAACAAACATAGCAAAAGAAGGTTGTGAAAAACAAAGAAGTTGAGACGTTTCGTTCTAACTATGTGTATGGATAGAAACATTCTAAATTGTGTTTTGTTGTCAGTGCATGCTATGCAATGTACTTTTAAAAGATTCTAGTTGCCTAAAGATATCATGTCAATACTAAATCACAAACAAACAAATTAAGAATTTCAAAGTATTGAATGTAATATATTCAAATGTGTCTCTAGGCATTTGTAGGTGTGCATTTTATGCAAGAATCTAAATGGTTTGATTTTACAAAAGATTCCCCCAAGTCACACGTACTTGTCTTAAATTCTGAATACCATGTGATTTTAACTCTCATGTACAACATACATTACGTACAAAACAACTAAGATATTCAAATAATAAAGGGCTCTCAAAGCATCCATGCCTTGGATTATTTCCTGCTAAAGTGTCAGTTCCTTTCATCGATTGAAAAATGAGCATTTAACTCCTAAAGGCCCAAGCCCTTTTTCTGTAAAAATTACTGAAAACTGTCATTTTTGGAGGAATGAGTAGAAAAATAGGAAAACAAATTTGTTTTGGAAATTCAATTGTAGGATCATGTTCTAGATTATGAGAGGTACTTGTTAAATAAAAATCAGCTCAATTTAGATGTAGAGGAGTGAGATATTGACATCTGAAGTGCGAAAATAAGTTTTTTTCCCTGCTACCCAAAATTTCAGAAGCCTTTGACCACTCCTATATCAAAAAAGTTGCTCTACGCAAAGTTGAGGTTTATTTTTCCCATGTAGGAGACCAAGTTAGGTAAGTGTGGGAGAATTTTCAAATGAATTGGAGGTGTGGATCATAATTTGTAAAATATTGCAGTGCCATAAGGCCATGAAATTTGCATATACACTAGGCAAAATTGGAGGATTTATGTAAAATTGAGAAATCTAAATTACTTTGATCCAAACGGTGAAATCCAAGGAATCTTAGTCTACTCCAACTTGGAAAAAAAAAAGTAAAAAAAAAATCAAAGCACAAAATTTTGCAAGGGTAAAAAGAAATGGAGATTTGGGAATCCAATACCTATCCGCAAACTAAAACTTCTCACTCATTAATCAAAATTGAATGATTCAAAGCTTTCTACATATATAATAATAAAAAGAACCATATCATTTTTTTTAAATTAAAAAATTCAATTTTTAAAGAATTTTTTTGGCCTGCCCGGATTGCTTGCCCTCCCTTGTTGTTCAAAAGTTCATGCACAACTTCTTCAATAATTGTCAAAATGAAGAAAAAATTGGATGTGCACGTACATCTTTGATTTTCCCACTATCCACAAAAATTTCAAAAAAATTATAAAAACTAGTTTAGTCATAGGTACATGCCCAAGGTCCATTTGTCCCTCAAGGGGACACTTGAGCCTTTAGGGGTTAAAAAAAATCCAAAATGGTGAGTAGTAAAGTAGGAGGCTCATCTAAGGGCTGAAACTGAATTTTGGGGAGGTGAAACTGAATTTTGGGGAGGTGAAACTTCTTGAAATATTTCTTGGTAAATTGTCCTCAAAAGACAAGAGGCATTTGCATCTATCTCAAGTTGTTTCATGTTTTTTGGAGTTTTGCGGAATTTGCTATGAAATTTGAAGTGAAAAAATCATTGGGTTCTAAAATGGTGCACCTTCTCAAATATATAGATACATTACATGTACATTGTTGAAGGATTATGAAAAACAACACATACAAACAAAATACATTTAAGAGGGTAATCCATTTTAGAGCCTGAACCAAATTAGAGCCTCTTACCTTAGAATGTGAGCAACAGTGTGAAATTGGTGCCCAATTTTGGTAGAGAGTAAATAAATTCTTCACAATGCCAATGAACCAACTTTGTTGGAGATGGATTTTGTTAAGGTTTCTTTTCTGTCTCTTGTTTAAACATTGATGTGGTATTAGTGATATGATTATATCTTGTTGTGTGGACTTAATGGATTTTGGATTCACCTAAACTATGCTTGTTCGTACCTTCCTAGGACACTTTCTATGAAATTTACAACCAATCCATTGTACCTCCAAAAATTTCCCAACCACTTGCGTTTTGCATTTCTTTTACCTTAATTTAATTTATGTGTCCTTGTTTCTCATTAACTTTATTTTATTGCATTAAACTGACGGAATATTGTTGTAAACAAAATCAATAGAAAGCGACATACAAAACTTATGGTACTCATTACAAACTGTTACACTGGAATTACTTTGAACGCATCTCAGTCAAATAATTCTTCCCTAGAGTCATATTTCCAAATTACGTTTTGAATTCAGTTTCCTCATAAATTGCTGACAATTAGCTATACAGCTCGTATTTTTCCCTTTGCTTATTTTACATACATCCATACCCCTATAAAAACAAAATAAATTTCAGAAAACTTCAATTTAGGTTTTGGGCTTCACTAGGTCCCCATTAACTGTTGGAAATTTCTTTTATAATTTCTAATGCAAAAAATCCCAAATCCAAGGGAACAATGATCCTCAAAAAAACATAACATTGTTGTTCACAAATCAATTACACATGAAAGATAAGGTTGCTAGAAATTTTCATAATACATACAGTAATAATTCAAAATTTTAATTTTCTATGAATCAACAAAAGAAAAGTTCACAACCCTAATTTCTTTAAAGAAAACCAAGTACCATATCATGGTTAAAAACCCTTAGCCTCTAAAGGACCGTTGTCCCTTTGGGGGACAAATGGGATTTCGGGCATGTACCTATGGCTAAACTACTTTGCATGATTTTTTGAAACTTTTATTGAAGGTGAGGAATTCAAATATCTACATGGGAATGTAATTTTTTCTTCATTTTGACATTTATTGAAGAAGTTATGCATGAATAATTGAAAAACATGGGACTATTGGGCAGCCAAAAAAAATGAAATTTTTTCAAGTTTTTTTTTGAAATTGGTTCTTGAGATTTTTATGTATTTGGGAAGCTTTGAAACATTCAATTTTGATAGATGAGATGAAAGTTATGAGAAGTTTTAGTTTGCGGGTAGGTATGGGACTCCCAAACCTCCATTCCTTTTCCCCCTTGTAAAACTTTTTACTTTACTTTTTTGAGCTCTTTGTGTATTTGTTTTTTTAATTTTTCTTTTTCCAAGTTGTAGTAGACTAAGATTCCTTGGTTTTCACCTTTTGGATCAAAGTAATTCAGATTTCTAAATTTTACATAAATCCTCCAATTTTGCCTAGTGTATTTGTAAAATTCTAGACCTTCTAGCATTGCAAGATTTTACAAAGTATGATCCACATGTCCAATTCATCTGAAAATTCTCCCACACATACCTAACTTGGTTTTGGACATGATAAAAAAAAATCCTCAACTTTGCGTAGAGTATTTTTTTTGGGTTATCAATGGTCAAAGGCTTCTGAAAATTTTGGGCAGTAAAGAAAAAAACTTTTTTCTTCACTTTGGATGTAAATATCTCACTCCTCAACATTTAGATTGAGCTTATTTTTTCCCAAGAAGTACCTCTACTCACTCTCCCAAAAGTGGCAATTTTACATTGAAATTCATAGAAATAGGCCACGGTCCTTTAGGGGTTAATACTTGCCATTCATTATGGCAAGATTTTCTCAATAATTTAGCATCCTTGTAGCATTTCCTCATTTTGAATTCCACATGCTTCACAAAAAAAAAAAGCATATATGTTGAAGGCATCAAACACCATTTATCTTTATCAATATACCAAAATTATCTTATCACTGCATTGAAATTGGTAACGTTTTTTAGGAAATAGTACCTCTTTTAACCCTTAAAGGACCATTGTCCCTTTGGGGGATAGGTTGGACTTTTGGCATGTACTTACAGCTAAACTACTTTGTGTGATTTTTTGAAACTTTTGTGGAAGGCGGGGAATTCAAAGATCTATGTGGGCATTTAATTTTTTCTTCATTTTGACATTCAATGAAGAAGTTATGCATGAATTTATGAAAATTTGGGGAGGACTGCCCACTTGAGCAGCCCAAAAACTCTTTAAAATTTACATTTTTAAAAATAAAAATTTGAAATTGATTCTTCAGATTTTTCTACAAGCAAGAAGCTTTGAATCATTCAATTTCAATCAATGACATGAAAGATATGAGGAGTTTTTGTTTATGAGCAATTATGGATTCTCTACTCTAAAATAAACTTTGAAGTCCTTTAATTTACTCAATTTTTGTTATTTTGGAAAACATTTAAACTAAAGGAAGTAGATTGTTTATCTCAACATTATGACCGTTGGGATTTGCATTTTTCATTTCAAATATTAAATTCTTAATAATTTAGTGATTTGACTCATTCTTTACTTCTTTTTACTTACTGATTTTTCCCATGTGTTGTATAGTTCCAATTGATTTGAAAACTCTCCTACACATAGCTAAGTTGATCTCCTACATGGAAAAAAAGGGCAACTTTGGGTAGAGCAATTTTTTTGCTATGTGAGTGGTCAAAGGCTTCTGAAATTTTTGAGGAGCATGGAAAAAACTTTTTTTTCCGCTTTAAATTTAAATATCTCACTCCTCTCTGTTTGGAATGAGCTAATTTTTTTCCCATAAGTACCTCTCTTAGTCTAGGGCAAGATCCTATGGTTGGAATTCTCAAAAACAAAACCCAAATTTCCTTTTTACTAAACCTCTTCAAAGTGGCAGATTTTAGTGATTTTCACAGAATAAAGGGCTTGGTCCTTTAATAAAGGGCTTGGTCCTTTACGGGTGAAGACAATGTGATAAGTAACCGTAGAATATATCAATTATGGGAAGTTTTCAAATTAAGGAGAAACAAGATTATACATAACATATCCATCTTAAAGTTCATCTAATCCTCCAAAGTTTCGAGCATGACGTTAGTAACTCCAAATTTGAGCATTCTACTCAAAACAATTGGCTTTTGTAATGTGTATTGCTCAATATTTATCGACTTTGGTACAAAATGTTACCTTTGTAGCCCAACAGTTTATGTATGGGATATTGAATATTATAGTTTTGAATTAATGATATGTAGACGTAGAATCAATTTGGTAGATAGGGGTGATATTAGATTACAAAGGATATCGAGTTACAAGGATCAACTTAGAGAAGTCCTAATGTTTAAGAAAAAAAATAAAGATAAGATCTAAACCTCATATTGCTCTTTTCTCATAGTATTTTATGATAGTAATCATATTAATAAATGTGGTTGAAATTTAATGTTCCACCTCCACTTGGCTCCTATTTTCAAGATATGCAATTGTTTTCAAATCTCTCTCAATCATCATTACAAATTTTCCTTACAAAAAAATTGAAACCTATGAAAATTCTCACATGCTAAAATGTTTAGTTTACTCATTTTGCAAGCATATTGTAACAAATCAAGACATTTTATAGTCTAAAGACAAATTTGGTCAAGATTCAACATGATGTCTTAGAATTACTTAACAACTTGGCTCTAAAATTTACTAAAACAAAGTAATTAAATTGTTATTCATAAGTTTTCATGACAAGGAAATTAGAATTCTAACTTATTCCTTCTATACATCAATCAAACTTTTAGTTTCATCACAGTAAATATGTCTTAATTTTTGTACCACGATTTAGGGCCACTTTACACTTGGATTTGAGGTTATCAAAACTTGGGCCCCAAAAACAACATTTGAGCACACATGGCCTCAAGAATGCCATCACATTCATAAAAGTAAGCATATATTGGGAGCCATATATCCTCTAACTAAAAATGTCAAGGCCAAAAGGTTGAGGCCATTTCTTAAAAGTATCCAAAGGAGAAAAGAAAGAAACGAAATAAAGCTATTGAGATTTCCATTCCATTCAACAATCATTAGCAAAATTATGAACCCCTAACAAGGCCCTTAAGAAGTCTCAAAAAGGATTAAAAAGGACCCCAAGACAAGTACTTATTGCAACAAACAAATCAATAATCCCCTATTTCTGCCCACCCTTTGAGTTCAATGAGTGAAGTACTTGGATAGTGACTAGTGAGTGCATCTACATATTTTATCAATGCAATGCTTTTTTGTATTATTTAGATTGTGCATGTGGATAAGGTCATTCATACAAGGGCTAGATTATCAATTTCTATTTATGGTTTTTGTGATGTACAATAGGAAAGTCATACAAGGTAGAGCCACTTCACACACTTTCTAATGTACCTGGCATAGGCTCAATAAATGTTAAGAGTGTCAAATCTTAAGGACCTTGTTGGGGGTTCATAATTTTGCTAGAGGTTGATTAATATAAGAAAAACTATAAAAAATAAAAAACAAAAAACCTACTAAGGTGGACACACCTATACCCGACCCTTTAACAAAGCCTCCCCAATTCCAACCCTTTAACAAGACCTCCTCAATTCCAACCCTTTAACAAGGCCTCCCCAATTCTGACCATATGTACCGAGGGTGTACATTTCAGAATTGAAATGTACACTTTGGATACATTGATGGTTGGCCAAGAAGAGGGGTTGGTTTTGGGTGTGTCTACCTTACCAAACAATTGCCTAACCAAACTTGACAATTGCCTCAAGGTTCATGTTTTGCGTTCTATTTAAGATGGTACTAAGAACTATCCTGTGGGGATTATTGATTTGTATTGAACATCAAAACACATTTCTAATTTCAGCTTTGCCTTCCGTTAATATACCTTTCAAATTATTTCAAATTATTCAACCAATGAGAAGCAAAGATTGAGACCTTCTAGAGTCCAAAACGGTCTCTACTCATTGTGTATGGTGGCCATATATGCTTAAAGTTGTCTGCAATTCTTTTTATTAAACTATCTTAGTATTTTACAATTTCCAAAAGTTTGATAATTGTAGTTTATATGTATTTAAAAAACTGTTGCATGTAAGAGTTGAGCAGCACATGAATACCACTGCGAAAGCAATGGCACTGCCAAAAGAGCCAACTACCGTTTAATGTAACTGACAAAGGACTACCATTACGCTACCAGGGCTGCTACCAGGGCTGCGACCGGGGCTGATACCAGGGCTGCGACCAGGGCTGCGACCAGGGCTGCGACCGGGGCTGATACCAGGGCTGCGACCAGGGCTGATACCAGGGCTGCGACCAGGGCTGCGACCAGGGCTGATACCAGGGCTGCGACCAGGGCTGCGACCAGGGCTGCAGTGAGTGGGGTCATGAATGCACCCAGCTGCATCAGGGGTGGCAAAGAAAGAGGCTCATCATGATTTTCATTGTTGCCAGTTATCATGATTAGTAACTTAACTCACGATGGTAACTTAAGCTGAGTAGTCTGGGCCTCTGGGGGTTGTACTCACTACGCCTATTCAATTTTAAATCCTAATTTTATTGGGTTCTAGAGGGCAAACGACAAAATATGTTTCTTGATATTTTATGCATGTTTTTTTGGAGACTTAGTTCTCAAACTAATTTTTGAAAGTTAGATCCAATTCTATCACTGAAGTTCCATTTTGTTGGTGCCAAAACTTCCAAAAAAGTGTGGCAATGTTAGCATTTTTCTTAAAGAACCTAAGCTCAAGATTTGATATGTGATGTGTAGAGACAATTCAAATATTTCAAGTCATAAGTCCCAAGTTGTAGGGCCCATTAAATTCTCAAAAATTGGATTGATAAAGAGGTTTCAAAATTAAGAACTACTATTGTCACAATGTAATCAAACCTCTCAATTTCTAATCCACTTAGAAATGTCATTCATGAAAGCGCTTTTTGAAAGAGCCATGCCAAGTAAACAAAACTTCACTCATCTCCACTCTCTGTGACATTATCACATAAGGTAGGCACACTCATAAGTGTGGAAATAAGGGTTTTGGAGTAGGTAAAACAATTGACTAACTTTGAAAAAAATACTGTAAGTTAGGAAATGGAAACCAAATATATTGGCATCAATTTCAAGGTTCCAACTGCAAGCATTTGTTCACAAAGATTTTTCAATGTCCAAAATCACTAAAATTGTAGGAACCATGCATAAGAGATGCTCAAAACAAGGCTTGTTGGTTCTTAAATACTGAGAAGGGTACTCAAAATAGTCATGCCATTCACCCGCAACCATCACTTTGCCACCCATAACTATCACTTAAGTACCCATAACCATTTGCTTTTCCATTTATCACTCCTTGACTTTGTTAGTGACACCCATGGGGACATGGCGCCTAGATACAGTTTGAAGACTCATTGAATTTTTTGTTTTTTATTCTATCTAACTTTTGAAAATCTTAATAAAATTCTAATGGTGAATGCATAGTGTAACAAGCGCCAACAGCTAGTATATCCCCTAAGAATTAAAAAAAACAAAACATGAAGCTGAATTGAGAATTTGTAAAGCTAGGATGTGGGTCATGGTGCCAATAGCCCCCTTAACCAAAGTATGAAGCCCCTTTAAGGGCATCTCCACTAGTGGCTCAAACATGCTCAAAATGGATGAAAAGTGTTGAGGTCCCTCTCAAAACCCTCTCAAAACACTTTGTCCTACCGTGTCTAGCAAGGGCCCTTCAAGACACTATTCATCTTAAGTTTAATGAACTTTATCCTTTGCTTTCCTTGATAAGTGGTCAATTGAATATTTATGGAGCGTGCTAGAATGCAAGGCCACATTTTTGAAAAGCATGGGTGGAAGTCAAGGGGCTTGAAGGCTAGCCAAAACAAATGAAATCCTTTGAAAGAGCTCGGACTAGTGGAGATGCTCTAAGAGCATTTTCACCCGTTGGCCATTTTGAGAACTTACCACATGTATATTCCAGAGGCCCCGGATTGGCAATTGTGGCCGGGCAAGCATTGGGATCCCCACCCATACCTCTGCCTTTGACGCGCCATAGGATCTGAAGGGCTAAAACGGGATGCAATTCATGGGCAGCCAATTTTTCTCCGCTCTGCTGGCTCGTGGGCCCTCGGATATGTCAGACGTGGAGGGTGTAATCTCAATCGTCACAATCTGAAAATAAACCAACTCTCAAAATAGACAAAAAATTTAACACACTAAGAATAAAAGTATCTTGTCAGCTCATTGTTCCCAAACCCCTATTTGTTGAGGGTACTCAAAAAATTTCCCTCAAAGTGTCACTGGTGGAGATTGAGGGGCGGTTCAGACTACGTCCCACGTCCCATGTGATGAAGTCCCATGGGAATGCGAAATCCCATCTTTGTGGGCCAAAAAAGATGGGAAAAGATGGGACTTGGGCTAAAAGATGTGTCTACCAAAATGCTCAACTCAATCTTGGAGTGAAGTCCCACTTTTTTTGGCGCCAAAACTTGGAAAAGTGCTGCCATGTAGGCTCCATATAAGCAAGTGGGATATGGGATTTGAGGCATAGTTTGAAACGCCAAGTCCCATCTTTTGCCTCTCTGCCAATTAGATTCTCAGATTTCATCAAATTTAAGTGGGACTTGGGAAATGGGACATAATTTGAATCACCCTTGAGATTGTGAATAGTAGCCCATGGCACCTTAAAAGTGGAAATTTATTAATAGATGCCACTTTTACCACATTTAAGACTAGTCATTTCTCACTTTTAAGGGTCACTTGGGACGCATCCTTGGGGGGTCACTCTCCAATTTTTAGTAAACTACGTGAGATAAAAATTAGGGTCAAATTTATTCATTGGAGATAAATTTTATATCTTTTTTAGATTTACCATAGCATTGGAAAAACATGTCTTGCTTTGTTATATGTAAAATAGAGTGGTGTATAGTCCTCCATTTTAGAAAACTGTAGAAAAAAAAAGGGTGGGAATTATAGGATTATCTTAAAAGAGTTTAGTAGGATGAGTGTAGGGTTTAGAGTTCATGAGCAATATGGATGAAAAATGGTTTTTGCTATTTAGGTTTTAGGTTGTAACGGTTTAAGGTTTAGCAACAAGCTGTAGGGTAATTGAAGAAGGGTCAGGCGTGTTGGCAAAGGCTGGCATTGTTGTAGATTCTCAAGAGTAGGGTTTGTACTGGCAAGCACATTGGATTCTTTACACGCTAGCTTCTTCACACACTGTTATGCTAAGCTTACCATTGCTCTTGCTGGCACTTAGGATTCTCAGATTTGAGATTGCTTTCTTGTTGTTTGCCATTTTTTTCTCCCCGAATTATCAAAGCTTTGAAAGTGGCAACAAGGGTGTTGTGCAATTGAAGCTTCTCATCCTCCTGACAAAATTTTCTTCACAACACTGTACCTGCAAGCGTAGGAGTGTGAGCTTAGTAGGGTTTGCGTTCAGGGTTGGATTTGTTTTCTTTGTTGACGCGTTTAGGGTTGGATTTCTTATCTTCTTCTGCCAACGACGATGATGGACGTCGGCGTTACCACTCAATTCTTTCTGTAGTTCTCGACAGTAAAAGCTCGGATTCACGCTCAGACTTACCTACTGTCCACTGCCCGGTTTTCTTATTTTTCTATTTTCTTCTCCATTTTAGGGTTCAGTGCTTCAAAGCTTGTTGTTTGCCATTTTGTGAGTATGCATGTGGTTAAGGGCACGGTTGAGGGTAATCTGAATTTTTAAAAAAGGGTTAGGGTTTAGGAAGGCTACTTCGTAAGTATGGTTTGAGGGACTTGCTATGTGTTAAATTCTTACGCTATTTTCTTGCAGGCCAAAATCTTCTATAAACCCATTGTATAAACATAATTTTTTTTAATGATAGTTTTGTGTTTGTAAAAAAATTGGGTCTGAAAAATTAGGTCTGAAAAATTAGGTCTGAAAAATTAGGTCATATGACCATTTAGAAATAAGTATAGGGTACCCTAAAATACACTAAAGTAGCTTTTATCTAAAGAAAGGGAGGACAAATTTACCTTAAAGAATCTAAATACCCCCCATTTAATTACCCCATTATCGCAAGTGGTATCCAATCGTAAAAGGGTGTGACCCCCCGAGGACGCATCAATGGGAGGGAAGTTAGTGAAGTCAGGGAATGATATGATTGATATGTCATTCATGACTTGTGGCTGAGGTTCTTTGCTGCGTGACATACCATTCTCCATTCTACTATTATCCAGTTTTTTGAAGATCATTTTCACAAACCATTCTCTAGTCTATCAGTCTCCAACTTTTTGTAGATTTTTTTAGTTGCAAATGACATTGCCAAACGATCTTGTGCTAGATTTATGCCTAGCCATGCTCTCCATGTTGGTCAGCAATTTGAATTGCTACGTGATTGGGCAAGAGGTGTTGCCACATTGTTTCCAAATATTGCATCTGTGGAGATTGACTTCTGCATCCTTGGATGGGAGAAAAACTAATACCGTGTGTCCATTACCAAATTGTCCTTGGAAAGTGTTGTGGATTCTGTCTTCTCCATCTTTGGATGGGAGAGACTAATATCGCAAGTCTATTACCAATGTGTCCTTGGAAGGTGTTTTGCAGTCAAAGCAATTTGTGCTTTTGACTCAAATAGGCTTATAGACACCAAAAAAATGGATAAAATGATTAAAAGTGGATATGAGCACTTTTAACTCTCTCCACATACCACTTTTGAGCTAGTTTTGGATAAAAGTGAATTTACCACTTTTGAGGTGGCTTGTAGTAGCCTCAAGACATGCTATTTTCCTGTTTGGAGTTAATGTGTGGAGATGCTCTAGAACGGGGATTAGTGTAGTGGTAGCCAGTTGAAACTCCAAAAAACCTGGTTGAAACTTGAAACCATTGGCTAAAAAATTGGTCCATTTTCCAAAAAATCTAAATATAGTACTTTTACAATAGAAAGTTAGAAGCTTTACAGAAAATTAACCGGTCTATGTTAGTGAAAATTTGGCTGAAACTGGACAGTGCCGGATTTCAACCGGTGAGGCTAAAATTTCTCCCCGAACCCTGCTCTAGAGGCACAAAGAAGAAGGGGGACTTTAGCCAAAGGACTGAAGACATGAATACACCCTTGGATCTGACACGTGGATGGAGAGGTAGGCGGTAGGAATACGGATATCAATCTTTGATACTCTGGTGCAAGTATGGTCCTCATGCCCTGCTTAATTAACCACCTCCGTCTCATCATGATACCCCCCAATTGATGGCTCTTGTTGCACAAATTATTTAACCCCCCACCCCACCTCCGCAAGCTTTGTTCGTGACTCTTGGCTTGCTCTCATTACTTTGCTAAGTGGGAAAATTGAAAGCCTCCTCTCCAAGGACGTCCTTGAACATTAAAATAGAATGATCAAGTATTTAATAACATATGTCCGCCCATTTGTGATTATACTATTAAAATTATAGCGATCTCTATAATATCACATTTGCACCTTCGTAATATCATATATCCAATCTTTGTGATATTATCACATTGATATTATTTGAAAATTGATTGAAATTTTTACTTTGCATTCTATCTAACATAAGAATCTTAATAAAATTCTAATGGTGAATATGTAGCATAGCAAGCGCCAAATGTTAATATTATTTTTAAAACAAAAACCAAAATAATTGTTGTGTATTTGTGCTTGACATTTTGATATGCACATGATCTTGTTGAATTGAAGCCATCTAGTGGGATGCTAGTTTGACGCTTAAGGTAGCCACACCCATAACCATCACCTCTAAAATGTTGGAAAATCTGTGGAATTAAATAGATGTAATTATAAGGATGTACAACATGTGAACATGTAACACTAGTGTTGGTTATGGGTGCAATGGCAGTTTGCTCTTTAAAAATTCACAACTTATTCTTAGAGTATCCAAATAATACATTTGAAAGTGCAAACTTATTATTTTTCTGTTGCCAATAAGATCCTATAATTTGCTAGATGTTTATTAATAATCATCATGTTCAAAACCCTTAGTTTGACGGTTATGGGTGTGGCTACCTTATAGGCAATAAAATTATTTGGTGGTATTGCATGCTTCTTGGGATCATAGATCCCATGCAAATCCACATCCAAGGGTTTAATCCCTCATGGTTCATTGGACATACTCTATCCAAGCCAAAAATAAATATATCATGTGTGCATTTGTAACAGAACTTGAGGTAAACTACGTAATTATTGACATTTTTAATTAGGATTTTTGGGTGTGTGAGAGAAAACAAAATCTCAAATTCACATGAAGATTTTGTGGTTTGCACAACAAGATAGCCTTTTGTATATTGCAGAGAGAAAATGCCATATTAAAAGGGATTTTAGGGTGAGCAGCATTGTGTAGGTAGACAAAGATAATGATGGGATACTTTAGGGGAAATTATATTTTGACATGGAGGCTCTTGCTTGGATGTGCCTTCAACGATATTAGCTATTTAGGATAGATAAAGTCATTGAGTACACCATTTTCTCATATTTTGGGTTGTTTGTTGCATTTAGAGAGAGTATTCAATTTTGCGAATTATGGTGTCAAAAAGAATTGTGAAATTCACTCATGTTGTGCAATAGAGGTGTTATTGCTATATTATAAAAACAGTTACATTGATTATAGTTTTTGAGCTTTGTATGGAAATTATTGCACTTGAACTCCATTTCCTGTGGCAAGAAGCAAAATATATGGTAGACCCCTTATGAGTTTATGTTGGGTGTAGTTGGTTATGGCAAATACTTGCTACCAAGTAACTCTAAGCAACTCAACTACTTTGAAGGCACATAAGAATAGTTTTACAAACATTATGGAGAATAGATTATCCTTAAAAAGTATCCATAACATGGGGTTTATAACCTCTATTTTACAAGATGAGAGGATAATTATCCAATAATAATTTCTTTTGGTCAAAATTTTAAATACAAGACCAAATGCAAACTATTACTTAAAAGAGGCAATGTATTAAGTTTAGTCCCAAGTTTGCAAGGCCTGAATTGGCAAGTAGGCACCCTTTTGTGAAGGACATAACCTTGGCACCTCCTTTTCATCATACAAATTCTATTATAACTACTTTTAGTTATTCTAAAAAGGAAAAAAGCACAAGATGACAATAGGTGCAAAACAAATTTAAAAATCAAGACAATTCTAATGCATATACTTTTATGCTTCATTTTCAAGCTACAAAAACCTAACTAGGTAGCCATGAACTCTTACATATTTTTCACAATTATCTCAAGTGACTTAAAATTTTAGAGTGTGTTAAAATTGTTTTGAGATGGACTCCACATACTAATAATATTGGTACAAGTTTTAAAAGGAGTGAAGTTATTGAATTTTTATGCCATAGAAAAGAAGAGAGCTTGTCTTGTTTTGGTGTGGCCATTATTTGACCCTCTTTTATTCTTGTTTTAGATTGCATTTGATATTTTACTATTATGTATTATTTGAAGGTATAGTTGTATGCTATTTAATCATAATGAGTTGATTGCCACAGAAATGCTAATAGAGTTGACAATCAGTGTATTTCTACTTTACATAAATATTTGTGATAAAATTTCATTGCTCTTCAATATCTTTGTATAGTGGGGTAGAATAAGTTTTAGTCCACCCTATTCTACTATTCAAAGGACTTAGCATTTTATAGAATGCAATTGGATTTTTTTGTATCTTGTATCACTAATCTTAATTCTTACATAATCCCAATCAAGCATACCATATTTGAGTTCCAAAAAACCAAAATTCTAATTTTGGTGAATTATTTTAGATAAAATTCAAGGATTTATATGATAATTGGTTAAAAAACATTGGTGATGAATTTTTGAGATTTGATTGCATGGGTATGTAGAAAATATCCATATGCACATTTGTCCTTCAAACAAAAACCCCCAAAAAGTCTCAAAATTCCCCTTATAGAGATTTCAATGTTGAAGTGATCAGAACCAAATTTAGTAAAATAGATATTTCTTTATGGTAATTAGATTTTGCTAATTGACTCATACATTATGATTAAGTTTGTAGCTTTGAGCATGATGATATGATTATTTTGCCAAAAGCTAATTTTATATATATATATATATATATATATATATATATATATATATATATATATATATATATATATATATATATGTATTACTAAATTTGGTCATGATCACCAACATTAAAATCTCTATAGAAGGAAATTTGAAACTTTTTAAAGATGCTTGTTAAAAAGAGAGATGTGCTTATGGATGTTTAGTATATACCCATGCAATCAAATCTCAAAAACTCATCACCAATGTTATTTAATTAATTATCATATAAATCCATGAATTTAATCTAAAATAGTTCACTAAATATAGGGTTTTGATTTTTTGGAACCCAAATTTGGTATGTTTGACTAAGATTGTGTAGGAATTAAAGCTTAGTGATACAAGATACAAAAAAGCTAATTGCATTCTATAAAATGCTAACTCCTTTGTACAATAGAATGAGGTGGACTAAAACTTATTCTATCCCACTATACAACATCTTGGAGTTGTACCAAGATTTCTAAAATGTAGCTCATTTTACCAAAATTTTAAAATTTCTTGGATATTATGACAAAACATTATGTAAACTAATGTCTCTTTCTAAAATTTCAAAATTGTTATGGCTACCAAGAAATACATTCTCCTCATCAACACTTTCAAATTGGAAAAAATTACAATGTTATTTTGGCATGTTCATTAAATCAAAAAGGAAAACGCATGCACGTACAAGAAGAACCATGTTTTGCTAAACTTCAAAGATAGTATAGGAACATTGCCTTGTTTATAAGGGCATATATATATTTTTAAGTTACACTATTTGACAAAACTAGTTGGCATTGTTTTTATCTTAAGAATTAAGATTTTGTCATTGTTTCAACGTGGACACCTCTCTGACATGATCAAAAACTGAGAATTGGCCTCAAAACCAATGGTCTAATCACAATACAAATCACATTCCTTAATCTTTCGAAGGACCAATACCTCGTGCTTCTAATGTGACCCTCTGATTGATTGTTTTAAAAAATGTAACGTAAGATGAAAATGATAGATACTACTAGAATTAGTGAAGAAAATCACATTTTAGTCAAGCGATAAAAATGAGTTGATAAAAAAATGTATACATTGGCATTCAAAACAGAATGCCAAGATGAGAAACATATAAAAACTAACAATTCTTTTCAATTAGGAATCAAAGTTTGGAAATTGGTTAGGAGAATATAAGCCGCCCCCTCAAAAGCAGCAAATTGCACGATTGCACAAAACCACCGTTAGGCAAAAAATAAAGTTGCATCAATCAATCAAATAATTTCATAATCGTATATTAGGGACAAAGTAGTATTACAATGGGTTTACCTGAAATTTACAAAAGTAAGCGTTTCATTTATATGAAATTTAAAATGTGAACAATATGGAGAACAACTTTGGACACCACCCTTTTGTAATATTATAAACTGTAGAAGATATCTGTAGAATTGGAATTTTGGATTTTTTTAAACTTGCGGATAGAGTGTTGGAGAACTTTTGTTATTTTCTTCTAAGCTTCGATTAACCGTAAAAATTGTCTCATACAACATCTCTCGTTTTCTAGTTTCAACTTCTAGTTCCTCACGCACATGTGCATGTACACATATATACATATATGAACTCTCTAAGAAAGATAGGAATAGACAAAAATAGAAATTCTAAGACATGTGAATTTGCTTGTCAAGGGTAAGTAGATTTCCTGAAAATGCAAGTAATTACTCTATTAACCCCTTAACGCTCAAGGGGAATTTTTTTAAGTTAATTTTCATTTAATTTTTTTCAGAAGTGATCATAAACACATGGTTCAGCATGGAAGGCAAAAAAAATATCACCAAACGTACTCATATTTTTAGGTAACCTAAATTGTGAGAAGATTCACATCCACTGCCCTTATTGCAATTTTCATGAGGGCGTCATAACTGTCATGTACTATTGACTTCTGAAACTTTTGGAAACAATATTATAATTGGTGGGCACTTACCACACCATTCTAAAGAACTCTAGAGGTATTGTAAAGAAGCAATGAGGGTGACTAGCCAAACATTTAGGGGTTAAAGAGTTAAATTGATTTTAAGTAAAATTTGATCAAATTAAATAAAAGTTAACAAACATGCAATTCAAATACTCCACAATTAAATTTTGCATTACATTAATTGTCATTAGTTACAGCAGATCCCTCCTTTTGTTAGTGTGTCATTATAGGAACTTAACCCCTAAAGGATGTTGCCTACCAAAAGTGTTGTATGTATTTGTAGAAGAACCGTTTAGTATTTGAAAAAAAACTTTACAACAAATGTCAAAAATTCCCCAAAAAATCCTAGTTGACCAGTATTATGTTTCTGACTTGGCTTGAAATTTACAACTCCAAAGGGATTCATGTGCTATCCAAATACCCTATCCGTATACAAAACAGCAACATCCTTTAGGGGTTAACTCTTTAATCCTGAGAAGGCCAATATCCACTATGCGAATGATGAATATACACTTTTAAAACAATGTTGCTTTCATTAAGCTTACTGTAGGTTGGGAGTAGGTTCGGCAAGTCTCTGCCAAATTGATTATTTTTTGAGAAAAACCCAATTAGGCATCTAATTTCATAATTAAACAAGATCAGGCACTTTCAAAAAAAGTTATTATTTGGCATTCAACCAATTTTTTAGTAGAGTTAAGCCTTTTTCTAAGCATTTTCCATTTTTTAAAATTAGCCCTTGGTATAAAATTTGTGGTAGATTGAGCCCTCTTGGAATCAACCTTAACCTTCCATAGTTAGTAAGCTTATTGACTTTATAATATTTAACATTTCAATTTTTTGATTTGTTTGACATAGGGCACTTTTGGAAAATAATTTATAGAATAATTAGGCAAAATTTTGGGGAAGTATTTTATGCCGAATTTGCTATCAACCTACAGTACATGAAATGAGGTTTGTTCATTGTACTCTTAAACAAAAATGACCTAAACGTGCTTGCATCCCTGTCATTTTTTTGTAACAATTGTTACACTTTTGTAATATATATGCCTTACCAGTGCCATTCCTACAATGCCCCTTGCCATTCTTGAGGGCTAACAAAATCACCCCCAAAGCCCTTTGCTTGTTACTGGGGATCATTTAACTACGTTCCAAATCTCATATCTCACCAAAATCTGAGAATTTAATTGGTGTAAATTCAAAAGTTGGGATTTGGTTCTTTACACTATGTCCCAAGTTTTATGTCTTGATTTATTGCATTTTGCTAATTTGGTAATATTTTTGAAAGTTTTGGTGTCAAAGAAGATGAGATTTCTCTCAAGATTGGGTAGACCATTTTACTAGACCCAACTTTCAACCCAAATCCCACCAGTATTTTTGGATAAAATATTCATAACTCTCTTTAGAACTCATTTTTGCCCATGTTAACCCAACAAAGTGAGGACCTCAAGTTGAGATGGGACTTGCAAAGATGGGACATGGGAGACATAGTGTGAACTATTCTATAAAAAACTCCAAACGATTCTGGCAGCCTTTAATTTTTTGGCAATTATTTGTCAAAAATTTATTTCAATTTGTCATTAGCTATCACAACACTAGAAAAATTGGGTGGAAAAATGGATGATTTTTCCAAATCCCTCCCCAAACAAACATTAAGTTTGCCAAAACTTGAATATTATTTACTATTTTTAACAAAAAATTATTACATTTTATGGATGAATGTGTACATGTCATTGATTCTATCTAATTCTATCTAGTTTTTCCTTACCTGCTTGCATTGTTGGGTGCTTGTAGCTCTACCTCCAGTAAAACGTAAGTTAAAGGCTGTTTTATGGTCCCCATGGTTTGTAATGTTGAATAATTTGTGGATTTGTTTGTTCCCCAGTTTATGGAACACATGACACACTATTATTATTATTTCCTGTCTTTTAACCCCTAAAGGATGTTGATATATTGTACATGGTCTCTTGTGTTGTATATGGAAGGGGTACTTGGACAGCGCATGAATCCCATTGAAACTGTACATTTTAACCCCTAAAGGATCATGGCCTTTATTTTGTCAAAAGACACTCAAAACTGCCACCTCTAAGGCAAAGAGTAAAAAAGTTTGAAAATCAGGCATTTTGCATATCTAGCCGTAGGATCTTGTGCTAGACTATCATAAGAATGTGTCATACAAAACTCAAGAACTTTGACCAAACAGATTGGAAGATATTTGCATTTATAGTGTAAAAAAGAACTTTTTTTGCACCTTGCTTGACTAGATTATTTAACTTTGAACATTTTTAACTTAAAATATTTGCACCATAGAGTTTGGAATTCTATTTTTGCATGGTGGGAATTTGAGTTGGGAATCTTGGGAAAAATTTCAAAAAAAAAAACTTAATTTTCATTCTTTAAAAAAACATTAGGTAGAGGAAGGTATGAGATTGAACAAAATCTTAAGTTGCTAATAACCTTGCAATGGAATTGAAACGCAATAATTCCAATGGCGGTATTGTTCTAGAAAGCAAACTTCACACTCTCCAACAATTCTTTTTGAAAAAATGTTAAGTCTGCATTCAAAAGTGAAGTTTATAAGTTATTTTTTCAAAAAGATGCTTGAGTTGCCCAAAAAACAAGATTGTCCATAACTTTCTCATAACTAGTCCAAATGGAATGAATCAAAGCTCCAGAAGTAGATGAAGATATAATCTATGAGAAAAACAAATTAAATTTTTTTTTTCAAATTTTTATAAGAATTTTTTTTGCTGCCCCTAATCCCCAAATTTGTGCTTATTTGGGCATAACTTTTGCTCCCTAGCATCAATTGGAATAAAAGTTATATTCCCCAAAAGCTAATGTATTTTTCTATTTTCAAAAAAAGTTTCAAAAAATTAAGACAAAAATTGAGGCCGTAGGTACCTGCCCGAAATCCCATTTGTCCCCTGAAGGGACAATGGTCCTTTAGGGGTTAAGCCCATTGAAACTATAAATTTTAAGCCAATCACAAACATGCTAGCAATAACTTAAGACTTTTTGAAATTTTTTTGGCAAATGTCATAAAGCCATGTTTTCTAATACTAAACGGTACTTATATGAATACAGCCAACATTTTTGGTAGGCAATATCCTTTAGGGGTTTTCAAGGAATAAGGGTTTATGGAATTTGAAGTTTGAATGCACCTCGTAAATAACGAAGGAGGTCAAAATGGGTATGAGTGTGTATGTTTATAATAATGGAATGTGCAGTCAAAGTGTCAAACTGAAGGATTGAAAAATTATCCTGCATAGATGAACTAATTTATGGCTCTACTCTCTAGTACCTGACTGTACCCCCATTGAAGCGGAAAAAGACAAAAACTTCTTTCAATTCTCCAAACCCAGTAACTTAATTGACCTAAGCTTACTTTTTGGCTTTTTGCTCTTATTTCCGTTTCCCCCCCGCCCCCCCCTCAGGTGGGTTGCAATCAACACATGCTTTTTGTATTTGCAATTCCATGTCCAGAGCTAAATTAAGGTAGGAGCACCCATAAACGTCAAACTAAGGGTTTTGAACATGATGACTATTAATAAACAGCTAGCCAATTGTAGGATCCTACTAGGAATAGAAAAAAAAAGTTTACACTTTTGAATGTATTATTTGGATACTGTGAGAATAAGTTGTGAATTTTTAAGAGAATTGATATGTGCACACGGAGGGTTGATATTTGCACACCCCCCTGCTAGTTAAATTATAGATTTCAACTACCAAAAAGTTAAATTTGAGAAATTGGAATTCAGATTTGGACTTAGAGACCATGATTTAATCTAGAACCGCAAAAAAAGTTGCAATTCATCAACACCCAATGAAAAAACTTATATTTTTTTACAAACAAATGTAAAAGTAACACTTTTCTCCTTAGCTAAACTTTTTAGGTGAGTGTTGTTTAATTGCAACTTTTTTTTATGGTTCTAGACTAAATCATGGTCTCTTTGTCCAAATCTGAATTCAAATTCCTCAAATTCAGCTTTTTGGTAGTTGAAATCTATAATTTACCTCCCAGGGGGTGTGCAAATATCAACCTCGGTGTGCACATATCAATTCCCATTTTTAAAAAGCAAACTGCCATTGCACCCATAACCACTTTTAAGATTTCATGTTCACATGTTATACATCCTTGTCATTACATTTATCCACTTCCACAGATTTTCCAAGACTTTAAAGGTGACGGTTATGAAGACAATGACGCTTATGAGTGCTCCTACCTTACACCTATTGTCCTTGGGACCTCCTTGAGGGTTGGCTGACCTAACTGCAACATATCTACAACATATCTAAGATTCTTGTTCACTTTCCTTACATCATGCAACTATTATCATACTTTTTGGTATAATTAGATTAAAAAATCAATTAGGAATCCGTATTTTAAGTTAGGTAAAGAGGTTGCAATTACAATAGACGTTCTTTCTGGGGAAAAATTTATTGGATATCCTTGAAGCTTGCCATATTTGTATAGATAACCTTGTTTTTTCAGAAATTGCACAAATACTTTAGGAACATAAATTTCAGGCATTTGTTTTGTTGTGCATGATACTTTCTTAATACCAAATTTGAAACCAGGAGTGCTAGCTATAGAATAAAAGAGAAGCAACGTGCACACAAAGGGAAAAAGAAGTGGCATGCACAAAAGAATAAACCCCTAAAAATTATGGTCCAAGGGTATTTGTGCAATTTCTGAAAAAATGTGGGTATCTATACAAATATGGCAAGCTTCATGGGTATTCATAAAAGTTTCCTTTCTTTTTATGGTATTAAGGTAGGAGCACCCAATACCAACGGTGTACCTAATGGCATCACTCTCTTCATGAGGTGGTTATTTTAGAACTCAAATCTAAGTTTATTGTAAATAGCTTATCATTTTGGTTAATTGCAATAAGCTATCCATGATCTACCTATACTTAAGTTCAAAAATGACCATCTTGTGTAGAGAATGACGCCATTAGGTACACTGTTGGTTTTAGGTGCTCCTACCTTAGCTTGATCTTTTAACTAGGATTTGAGTCAAATTTTGTTGCAAGTAACTTTCGTCAATACAAAGCCTATTTTCTTGTGGTTTACCACCAATAGGTAATCCATAGTAAACTCTAAGGGGGCAACAAGCATAATGTTTGTAGACTTGTGCAAAGTCAACGTGGGGTTAGGCATGTCACATCTGATAAGTGTTTTCATCATGTTTTATTGGATTTTGACAAGTGCGTAGGGTGGATGGTTAAGAGTATTGTGTCTTGCTAAAAATTGCGTTTAAGAAAGTTTGAAAAGGGTCTTATTTGAAATGTGAGATAATGCTACAAGGACATTCTTTTATTACTTTATTTAATTACTCAAGTTTGATATAAGACCAAATGGAACACAATAATAGTTTTGCACAGAGTTGAATAAGGGTTGTTATGTGCATGATGGAATTGTGATATTAACCCCTAAACGTCTGAGCGTGCCGCTCCAATCAGTACAATATGGGGTATTTTTCTTGTATTTGGAATGGATCAACACCTCTACTATAGTTGGGATCAACACCTCTACTATAGTTGAGATCAACAAAGAAGTTGGAGAATAAATCAATGCGGTTCTAGTGAGCTACTTGAGATCCCAAATTAAAATTTCTTATTGGTAATAAATGACAATTACACGTTAGCGTATATACTATGCCCTATGGACTTTTAAGGGTTAATGTTTTACCTATTAGTTTTATTGCATTTGCAAGTTGAGATTCTATATCCTAAAGCACTCTCGCATGAAATGAAATTATATGAATTGTGAACATATTCAAAGTTTGGTGACTAAATGGCATAAATATATATATTTTTTTAATACATATAAATTATATAATCTTGATGTCTTTAGTTGTCAAGTTCCAACTCAATTAGCTACTCAATTAGAAATTCCAACATTGACTAGCAACTTTACCACAAAAAGCTTTGTTCCTATGACATTGGCTACCTTTTCAGATAAGGCCCTTTCCAAATTTCTTCACGTGAAGCAATTGTCAATGTAAAGCCTCAGTTTAAATAATCAATAGATAATTCAAAGCCAAACATGGAAAAGTCAGTGAGCAACATGTTTCTAGATTTGGCCAAAGTCAATGTAAGATAAGGCATGTCATATCTTGAATGCTTTTATCTTGTTTTTGGAATTTGAGCAAGAAAAAAAGAATTAGTGTTTTGACAAAATCCAGATTTGAATAATTTGAAAACAACTATATTTTAAATCGTGAGCTGGTGCTACTAGGACATAATCTTTTCTAAATTTAAAACTATAATTTGATACAAGACAAGATAGAACACCACAATTAGTTGTAAAGAACTGAGTAGAAAACTATTATAAGAATGACTAAACTACAAGAAAGTCATTTGAGGTTATAGCCTTATAGGTACCCAAATAGATAACAATTTGTATACAAACTAATTCTCACAAAGGTATTAATATTATGGTTGTTTTCTTGATTGAAATGTCAAATAGTAAAACAAAAACTTGTATGTCTAATCCATATCAAAGTATCAAATATAACCATAGACTATAAAAGTTCAGATATAAAACATCGTGCCTAGTATTTACATTGTTGAATTTTAAAAAATACAAAATTTTATAACATTTTTTTTGAACCTCCTCAAACTTTATAAATACATATAAATTCCTTTTTTGTTTTATTTGATTCCAATGAGCTACATCCACACAAAGTAGAACATAAGGCACTAGTCTAGCTTTGCTTGGACCTTGTTATGTATGGCCTCCAACAACCATATCTTGATAAACCCCACTTGCTTATCACACCCGTTTCTCCAAATAAACTAACACAATAATTCCTCATTCTTCAAAAAATTAACCCCTCAACTCTTACAGGGCTGAATTCAGCTCATTTTTAGTGTAATTTGAAATTCTTTGACATTGAGGATTAACCCCTAAGCGTCCCTGCGGATGTTTTCTGGACGTTGGTCAATTCGAATCCTCCTTTAAATCTCATTTAATGCATGGATGGAAGTTACTATAATTTCTAGAGATATTGTATGAAGTTGTGGTCATATCCAAGGATTGGGTCTGGTGTTACTTAAGTACATATTTTTCTAAAATCACAAGTGTGGGCATATATCAAGCTGAAAATTGCATTGATTTTAGTTCAAAAGTGGCCTTGCAAAAATGAGGTTATAGATTTAAAGAACCAAAAGATTTCAAAAAATCACCATGTCAAAAAAATCTCATTTCAAATCCATTCTAACAACTTTTACTCAAAAAATGTTAATATTGTGCTTGTAATTGAATTTAGAAAGACTTTGATTTTTTTACTTTCAAAATTTATACTAAAATGTTAATGACAACATTAGTGAATCTAACCATAGAGATGGAATCTAAAATTCAAAATCTACAATTTTCATTTATGCTTCAATTGCAAAATATTCTTCCTAATAATAATTTATGACAAATTCTCACAAGCTGTTAGATATGGAGACCTCCTGGACACTTGGAGGTTAAGAAGAGAAAGTAAGGGGGATGCTAATTACAAAACCACATTTGACAAGATGAATACTTATTGATGATTAGTTTTGAGAAGCCATAACACACACTGAAAATTCTGTAATCTAAAACATATAATTAAAATTTTGTAATCTGATTTTTCTCCTATACATATACAGGGACTCCCAAAATTGTCTCAATGTTTGCTTAGATGTCAAGTTTTTTTCAATATCTCCACTATATTTCAGTGGCATATTATCCTCAGATTTCTTGTATGTGATCCTCGTGCAATCATGATCAAGCATACCAAATTTTAGTTACTAAAAACTAAAATTCTAATTTTGGTAAATTGTTTTGTGTCAAAATCAAGAAAGTTGATTAACCCATGAAGGGCCCTTGGGCTCTAGAGCTACGATACCAAATACAGTTGCAACCAATATTCAAAAGTTTGAATCAGTTGGAAATTAAGTGTTACAACCATACATATTGAAGGGTTGTATGCTAATGGCCATTGGTGGGTGCATAATTGTTTTTGAAAAGTCCTCATAGTAGCTCAAATACGTCTATACATACGATCATACATACGGCCGCAAAGGGCGTTTGGGCCCTCCGGGGTTACAAAACATTGGTGATGAATTTTTGAGACTTGATTGCATAGGTATGTTGGAGATATCCATACGCACATCTTTGCTTCAAACAAATATTTCCAAAAAAATCTAAAAGCATTCTAATTTGAGACCAATTTTAGTAAAATTAATAATTCTTCATGGAATCTATTTTTGGCAAAGTAAACATATCATTGTGTTTAGAGGTACAAACTTAATCACAATTTTTGTTTATTTTGCCAAAAAATAGATTCCATGAAGAATGATCAATTTTACTTAATTTGGTACAAATTCAATCCCTAAAAGACTAGACCTTCTTTTTTAGAAACATAGCAATTTTGGGCAGGTACCTATGGTTGGAGCTTTTCATATTTTAGGCTAAAATTTTAATTGAATGTGGGGACAAGGTTTGTCTTTCATACGCACTAAATTTCATGACATTTGGAGTTATGAGTAAACAGTTATGGCCTAATATGTTGTTTTTTATGTTCATTGGGTAGCCTGGGCAGATTTTTAAAAATCACTTTTTTCAAAATTTGTTTAGGAGATTTATGTGAATGTAGGAAGCTTTGAATCATTTTGTTTTGATCAACAAGATGAAAGTTATGAGAATTTTTAGTTTGCGGGTAGTTATGGATTCACTACTCTAAAATAAACTCTAAAGTTTTTTATTTTACTCAATTTTCATTATTTTGAAAAAAAAAAAAACCAAAGGATGTAGATTGCTTATTACAACATTGCAACCATTGGGATTGCAAATTTTCATTTACATAATTAAATTCTTAACAGTTTTGTGTCTTGATCATTCTCTACTTCTTTTTACTTACTAATTTTTTTTCCATATGTTATACAATTCCAAATGATTTGAAACTTTTTTGGCATGTACTTTACTTAAGTGGAGAAAGAAATTTAGAGAAGCACCACCCACATGGTTTTTTTCCTCAGGAATTTCACCTTCCCAAGAGTAGCTGCCCAGTTTTTCACATGACGTTATTGAATATTCAAACCATTCTAACGTCCAATCCACACGACAAAAAACTCTGAAGTTTTTTCCACATCTTCTAAAACTATTCTTCTACAAGATCCTACAGTCACATATGCATAAAAATGTTTTTGTTTTCAAATTTAGTTGATGCTCTAAAAATAGCAGTTTTGGAGAGTTTTTGGTGAAAGCTTTACTTGGACCTTTAGGGGTTAAAACATTTTTAGAATAATTTTAGAATATTTGTGGAAATATTTGTTTGAAGCAAAGATGTGCGTATGGATGTCTCCAACATATCCATGCAATCAAATCTCAAAAATTCATCACCAATGTTTTATAATCAACTTTCTTGATCTTAACACAAAACAATTTACCAAAAATAGGATTTTGATTTTTAGTAATTAAAATTTGGTATGCTTGATCATGATTGCACAAGGATCACACACAAAAAATCTGAGGATAAAATGCCACTTAAATATAGTGGAGATATTGAAAAAAACTTGGCGTCTAAGCAAATATTAAGACAATTTTGGGAGTCACTATAAATAGAAGTTTTAAATGGAAAAGGAAAATTTTTATGATTTTTATTAAATATGAAACTACTCCGTCTAACATTAATGTAAAAATAACTTGATCTTACAAAAAGCAATAAAAATCAACAAAATAACAGGATTATTCTTTTTATATCAAGACATTTCCAATTTCCAAAATAATTAGTATAAATTATTTTTTCTGGCATTTTTTCAAAAAGAAAGTTATTGGAACTAAATTGCTTTAGCATGATGCTTTACGTTCAACTTATGTTTGGTAGGAAAAGAAGTAAAGTCTTTCTTTTTGTTGAATTACAAAAAAATTGGAAGACAAATAAAAAGCCACCAATCAAACTTGGTTCAAGTGCCAGAAATAAGAGGCCATCGATCAATGACGGCGGGGAACGGGGAACGGGGCACCCGACTCCCCCCATCTGTACTTTTATACCGGTATTCATGGAGTACACAATACTCACTCTACTCGAGGGTCCAGATATAGCTTACCAATTTTGTGGACCCAAGTTGGAAAAAGCCCAGCTTTTTCACCTGCGGGGAAGTACAAATGTATGAACTTAGAAATTTACCACTGAAAGATCCAACTTTTGGGAATTTTAAATCCATGCATAACATTGTTGAGCAGGGTGTATTCCTCCCCCGGCCCTTGAGGAATATCCCTCCCTATATGCCTGGGGAGGGTTTAGTTAAAGATTTTGAAAGTTGATTGGGCCTTGGTTTGGATCTAACAAATGGTATTAACTGGGGATCCTCATATTTGGGGAGCAAGAGGGACCCCAGTGAAGGTTAACAATGTTATGCATTTGGACCCAATTATCTTTTCTGGTCAACGAGTGTGAAAGAACATAAAATTGATCAGCCCCAAAATAGGAACAATGTTTTACATTATATCCTCATTTTGTAACACTAGTAAAAATGTGATTTAGGTATTTACCATAAACAAGTTGAATTTGGAAAAAATTGAATTTAGATTAGGATTTGTAAACCTTGCTTTAGTTCAGAACCACAAAGGAGATTACAATTGAACAACACCAAGTGAAAAAACTTAGTTTTTTTTACAAACAAGGGTAAAAGTAATAATTTGCTCCTTAGCTATCTACGCTTTTCCATAAGGTGTTGTTCAATTGTAACCTCCTTTGTGATTCATGACTAAACCAAGGTCTCTAAATCCAAATTTGAATTCAAACTTTCCAAATTCAACTTGTTAATGGTAAATGTCTAAAATTTACCCCACTATGTACATATAACAAACCCCCGGTGTGCCTATATCAATTCCCTATTTATATCTCCTTCCATGGCATTACACTAAGTGAGGGTCACTAGATACATCAAAATTTTGTCTTTATGAAGGTCAAACTCAAAAATCTAATGTTTTGTGCCAGACGAAAAAACTTATATTTTTCCACCCTGGACCCACAAATACGTGTGTACAGTAGATCAAGACGTGACTTGATTCCAAAGACCACTGTTTCTACTAAGATAGTGTGAAGAAGTTGAGCTTTTTACGTGAGGGTTCACAACCTGGTGTGTTCAGAATACCTAGCCCACCCACACACGCATACACAGAGGGGCGTTGATAGAAATACTCATCGGCAGATAAACAAAAGAAACCTGCACAAAATCAAAGAACCTTGCACCGAATCAAAGCAGCCTGCACGGAAACAAAGAGAAGGAAACTCAAACCACAGATCTGCAGACGAAGTAGAATTCCAGCATTAGCAGCTGCAACAGTAAAACATCACGGTCAGTATTCATTCACATATGTGGTTACACTTAGCAAAACTTTAACCCTTAACCCCTAAAGGACCATTGTCCCTTTGGGGATAAATGGGATTTTGGGCAGGTACCTACGGCCTCAATTTTTGTCTTAATTTTTTGAAACTTTTTTTGAAAATAGAAAAACACATTAGTTTTTGGGGAATATCATTTTTATTCCAATTGATGCTAGGGAGCAAAAGTTATGCCCAAATAAGCACAAATTTGGGGACTAGGGGCAGCAAAAAAAATTCTTATAAAAACTTGAAAAAAAATTTTAATTTTCTTTTCTTATAAATTATATCTTTGTCTACATCTGAAGCTTTGATTCATTCCATTTGGACTAGTTATGAGAAAGTTATGGACAATCTTGTTTTTCAGGCAACTCAAGCATCTTCTTGAAAAAATAACTTGTAAACTTCATTTTTGAATGCAGTTCTAACATTTTTTCAAAAAAAACTATTGGAGAGGGTGAAGTTTGCTTTCTAGAACAATACCGCCATTGGAATTATTGCATTTCAATTCCAGTTTAGGGTTGTTAACAATTTAAGTTTTTGTTCAATCTCATACCTTCTTCTACCTAATGTTTTTTTAAAGAATGAAAATTAAGTTTTTTTTTTTGAAATTTTTCCCAAGATTCCCAACTCAAATTCCCACCATGCAAAAATGGAATTCCAAACTCTATAGTGCAAAAATTTTAAGTTAAAAATGTTCAAAAATAAAAAATCTAGTCAAGCAAGGTGCAAAAAAAGTTCTTTTTTACACTATAAATGCACATATCTTCCAATTTGTGTGGTTAAAGTTATTGAGTTTTGTACGACACATTCTTATAGTAGTCTAGTACAAGATCCTTTGGTCAGATATGCAAAATGCCTGATTTTCAAACTTTTTTACTCTTTGCCATAGAGGTGGCAGTTTTGAGTGTCTTTTGACAGAATAAAGGCCATGGTCCTTTAGGGGTTAAACGATCGAAAGGTCCTTTGCTACCAATACAATAGAGGATATTTTGCTTGTATTTGGAATGGATCCACACCTCTACTACATTTGAGATCAACAAAGAAGTTGGAGAATAGATCAATGCGATTTTGGTGAGCTACCTAAGATCCCAAATTAAAATTTCTTATTGGTAACAAATGACAAATATACTTCAATGTATATAAGGTAAGAACACCCATAAGCGTCAGTGTCCCCATAACCGTCACCTCTGAAATCTTGGAAAATTTGTGGAAGTGAATAGATGTAATGACAAGGATGTACAACTTATGAAAATGAAAGCTTAAATGTGGTTATGGGTGCAATGCAGTTTGCTCTTTAAAAATTCACAACTTATTCTCATAGTATCCAAATAATACATTCGAAAGTGCAAACTCATTTTTTTCTATTCCTAATTGGATTCTATAATTTGCTAGTTGTTTATTAATAGTCATCATGTTCAAAACCCTTAGTTTGACATTTATGGGTGCTCTTACCTTACTATGCCCTATGGTTGTTTAACCCCTAAAGGACCAAACCCTCTTTTTTAGAAACATAGCAATTTTGGGCAAGTACATGTGGTTGGAGCTTTTCATATTTTAAGCTGAAATTTTAACAGAATGTGGGGACAAGGTTTATCTTTCATATGCACTAAATTTCATGACATTTGGAGTTATGAGTAAAAAGTTATGGCCTAATATGTTGTTTTTTACATTCATTGGGCAGCCCGGGCAAATTTTTAAAAATCACTTTTTTCAAAAACAACTTTTTAAAATTGGTTGAGGAGATTTATGTGAATGTAAGAAGCTTTGAAATGTTCCATTTTGAACAGCAAGATGAAAGTTATGAGGATTTTTAGTTTGTGGGCAACTATGGATTCACTACTCTAAAAGAAACTTTGAAGTCCTTTATTTTACTCAGTTTTCATTATTTTGGAAAAAAAAACAAAACCAAAGGATGTAGATTGTTTATTACAACATTGCAACCATTGGGATTGGAAATTTTCATTTCCATAATTAAATTCTTAACAATTTTGTGTTTTGATCATTCTCTACTTCGTTTTACTTACTATGTTTTTTCCATATGTTAACCCCTAAAGGACCAAAGTCCCCTTGGGGGACTTTTGGGATTTTGGGCATGTACTTATGGCTAAACAACTTTGTGTGATTTTTTGAAACTGTTATGGATGATGGGGAATTCAAAAATATGTGTGGGCATCTACTTTTTTCCTCATTCCGACATTTATTGAAGAAGTTAAAAATGAATTTATGAGAATTTTAGTTGAGTGGGTAGCCCAAAAACTTCTTTAAAATTTGCGTTTTTTAAAAATAAAAATTTGAGGTTAGTTCTTTAGACACACGTATATGTGGGAAGCTTTGAATCATTCAATTCTAATTGATGAGATGAAAGTTATGAGAAGTTTTAGTTTGTGGGTAGGTGTGGAGAATCTCAAAACAATGCTTACATGCAAACTAAAATTTCTCATAACTTTCATCTCATCAATTAGAATTGAATGATTCAAAGCTTCCCACATATACGTGTGTCTAAAGAACTAACCTCAAAATTTTTATTTTAAAAAAAATGCAATTTTTAAAAAAGTTTTTGGGCTGTCCACTGAACTAAAATAAACTCATTTTTAACTTCAATAAATGTTGGAATGAGGAAAAAATTAGATGCCCTCACAGATCTTTGAATTCCCCATCTCCCGTAAAATTTTCAAAAAATCACGCAAAGTAGTTTAGCCATAGGTATGTGCCCAAAATCCCATTTGTCCCCGAAAAGGGGGCCTGGTCTTTTAGGAGTTAAACAAATCCAAATGATTTGAAACTTTTTTGACATGTACTTTACTTAGATGGAATAAGGAATTTACAGAAGTACCGCCGACATGTCCTTTTTTCCTTAGGAATTTCACCTTTTAAAGGGTAGCTGCCCAGTTTTTCACAAGATGTTTTTTGAATATTCAAACCATTCTATCTTCCAATCCACGCGATGAAAGACTCTAAATGTTTTTGATATCTTTTGAAAACAATTCTTCTACAAGATCCTACGGTCACATATGCATAAAAATGTTTTTGTTTTCAAATTTGGTTGATGCTCTAAAAATGGCAGTTTTAAAGAGTTTTTGGTGGAAACGTTGCTTGGACCTTTAGGGGTTAAAAGGTTAAACCTCACCCCTTCTTTTGAATCCAAAATTGTGAATTTGATAGCCCAGGACGCGAAGTTTCACCACGTTCGTTACTGATAATAGTATTTAATATTTTGGCCCACGAGAACTAATTCTGATAAAAAACAAGAGATGGGATCAGTGACTGACCACAGTGCATGATGGGGCGGCACACTCACTGAGAACCTCAATCAATGCCATTCGTGGCAGCCTTGCTCGTCTGCCCAATGCCCACCACCCCACCCCCTCCCCCCCTGCTAATGAAAAGACGGTAGTTGCAAATGTTGATTGGCCGCCAACGCACGCCTCAACCTAGCTCTGCCAGACCGGGTCTAGACCGGGCACAGGGTGCGGTGTGACTCCTGGCCCGGCCCATCCTCGTTGCCCTCCTTCCCTCCTCCTTCCTCTCACAGTCCCAGCCACCACCACCTATTCCCCCCAGGGGGTTCCTATCACAAACTCCTTGCTTTTTCGCCAGATTCTTCAGTGATGAGCGGAAAATCATAGCCTAGCATCAGAGGAATCAGCGCTCAAACTGTTTTTGTGTATGTTCTTCTTCTTCTTGCTCTGACCAGTCAATGCCTGCAATTACTGAACCCCACTCCCTCTGGCAGGCCTACTAGCTAAGCTTAACTTAGTCCTCTCCCCTCCCTCCCCACTCCACCCCTCCCACTTATTCGTTTTCAATTCTTCATGCTTCTGTGCGCCACTGTATGGTGGCAGCGTCTCCGGGGGCAGTGGGCCGGATCTTGCGAAGATCTTCTGAATTGCGGATCAAAGCGGGCAGCTTGGGTGCAAGAGCGGCCGGAGGACGACGTTGACCGGGCCCCATTTGATCTGGTCGTCTGCTTCTTTTCTTTTCAGGTTGCTTCGATCAGGTTTGTAGGAAGAGTGAGATGGTGTGGAGAGCTCAGTGGAGGAGGCATTTCTGTGAGGAGAGGGGCCCGCCGGTGTGTGTGAGAGAATTGTAGCACACTCTAGCAGGCTCTTACTCGACGACGACGGCGAAGATAGAAGAAGAAGAAGAAGTCGCAGCTTAGGTTAACCACCACTGACGCGTACTTGTGCGTACTTGCGTCGGTGAGAGCTTCAATCGCCTTTTCCTTGAACCCTCCACTCCGCTGTCACCTCTTGTTCGTTACACGCTTTTTGTAGTTTTTCTCGAGTTTTTACGAAACGGGTGTCACTATCTTGACTCCTGACCCAAATGCGCTACGTCTCTCCAGGAATGAAAGCTTTTCAGCTTGGCGGGTCTTGAAACCAGAGTTTGAGGTGACGGGCTAAGATCACAGAGCTAGCTAGCCAGCCAGCCAGCCATTGAACGAGTCCAACTACAGTGGTTTTGCGCCGTCTTCAACGAAAGCGACGGTGCTTGGTGCAGTGAGGATGAGGTGTGGCGAGACTTGGAGCGAGCAAGCTCCTCTTTTTCCAGTGAAGAGCTCTGAGAATACAGTGGTCTTTCTAAATTTATCTTGATCGGGAGAGAGAGTTCCGTATCTTGATTACACGGAGTTTGTGTTTCTTCAAAGCTTCGGTTGCTGCGAATATGGCTTAAGTTCTGGTTTTGCCATGTTCTTAAGCCGAGCTGGGAGTTGCTGTTGCTGTTGCTGCTGCTGCTAAGATGGACAATGGGTTGTCGAATCTCGTTGCAGTGAGTTTCTTCTTTGCTCCTCCTCCGTTACCGAGTCTTGTTTTCTGTTGGGAAGAGGGGGTACGTCAAGGTGTGTGAGAACCGCAATAAATGGGAGAGGAGTGCCATTGAAATTATGAAAGAGCAGCAATGGCAATGAATAGTATTGTGGAATGATTGAGCGCGTAGGTACTGGTGATTACCGAGTTTAACGTGTGTAGCTTGTTTTTCCTGATCCTGTAGAACAGTACAATTACCGCTCTGTCAGTGTCCCTGGCGTTAGGGCAGTTGTCAGTGTACGAGCAGTTCGGGACATGGGAAATGTGTTTGCTTATTCTCACTGGTGGCTGCGTGCAATAGGGGAAGAGGCGAAGGGACGGGTATGCCAATGACAACGAGGATGTGAAGGATGTGAAAGCTTCGAGACAGTGGTATGCGGCGCAGAGAGGTGACAAGGAACAAGCGCCGCCGCCGCCGCAGCAGCAGCAGCATCAGAGCAATGGCCACTATAAAGGCGTCTCTATGGAGAATCATATTCGAATGCAACAACAACAACAACAAAAACAGCATTTGAACGACGCGAGTACCTCCACACCTGCCGTTGCATCTTTGAACATGGAGCAGCGCGTTATGGCCGCTGCCGCTTTGCAGGTAACGCGCTCGTCGTAACACCCACCCCCACACACACACCCACACACACACACACACACACACACACACACGCATCCTCCTTTTCTTTTTAAGAGCCTTCACTTTCGAAGCTTATTGTTTTTATTCTCTCTTCAGGATCTGCGAGGCATTTCGGAATCATCAAAAGCATTTTACCAATCGCAGTCGCATCAACAACAGCAACAACATCCGAAATATGGTGTTGTTCAGCAACAGGCGCTTCCTCAGCTGTTGAATTCGGACACCATCACACTAGGAGAGCCGGTGTCCAATGGTCAAGCTCCTCAAACAGCACCTCTGCCGCTACCGCCGCTTCCGTATATCAGAACGCCTCCGTTGCATTCTGAAGCGGACACTCACAACGGTTCCCCTTCTTCCTCTTCGTCGGGACCGTATCCCAGCTTGCCCAATACTATGCCGGCAGGCCAGTATGGCTTGTCGCATCGGAGTAATGCACCCATTCAACAGCAGCAGCAACAACAGCTCCCAGAGCTTGAGAGCGAGAGCTCGTACTCTAGCTTGATGCATCCCTCTCAAAGTAATCTTTTAGCACAGTCACAAAGCGGAATAACTCAACAGCAACAGCAACAGCTACAACAACCTGATCGAGAGCCTGTCATGCATTCCAGTGGACCGCTAACCTCCTACCAGAGAGAAGACTTTCCTCATGGCCAAGTTGTGCAAAGTTTAGGGTTACCACAGAACGGAAATGTGCACCAGCTGAACGGTTATCCGCCGCGCACTCTTGTACAGAACGGAGCAACCTTTCACCACGCATTACCGGCGAATGCGTTTCAGAATGCGACGCAAAACGGAAGCGTTCAGCAGCCTGGCGCGCAAGTGTTGCCCAATGTGACGTCCACCGGGAATCAGCTGCCACAAGGTGAACTTCTCTATGCAAAATAGCTGGTCTTAGTATCTATGAATTGTAGCATCACTGAAAAAGAAAACAACATTCCTTACTAAACCTCTTACTTTATTCTCTCCAACGGCATTTTGTAATATTTTGCAACACTTGGCACAAACTTGTTATATATTATCAGACTTGTGATCATTTTGTGTGGTCTTGCATTATTAACTGTGATTTTTTCTCTGTTATGTGTGTGTGTAGGTGATTCTCAACGGTTAGGAGGTAGTGTATTGCATCAACAAGGAAGGCATGCAATGGCAAGCAGCGCACATCAACATCATCAACAAGCGGTGCATGCTTCGCAGATGGGGCTGCAAAGTGGGGTGATGCATCAGCAGGGTGCTCACCGCATGCAGGACGGTATGGTCCCATACCAGAGTGCGCAGATGTCACAGAGCAACCTGACTTCTCAACAACCTGGTCACGGTAGTTCCAATGGAGCTTCTGCTGCTGCGCATCCATCAGTGCAGGGTTGCTCCAGTAGTTTCCAACACCAGGAAGCGGGCTTTTCTCCCCTGCACGGTGATTTTCACGTTAAGTCTCTTATTTGTGCCAAATTGTTCCCGCATTTCCTGCTTTCCGTGCTTTCTGATACACCCGCTTAGCATTGATCTACCAGTTATCTTTACATGCCGTGTAATTGACTATTACAGATAAGGACCTTGCTTTTTTGTTTTGCCAAAGAGGAATTCTGTGTTTACCTTCGGAGATCGATACAGTTTTGTAACAGTTGTTTCTGGCATTGTGAATTCTGCAGCAAGTTCCAAATTCTTGGTACCCGTCCATGCGCGACTCGTCCGCAATCTCCGAGACGCAGCCCAGCGTGAGCACGTCAAGGTTGCTGTTGCCGCCCTCTGCTCCTGATCTCGGGAATCAACGAGCGCTGAGCTTGCCAGCCTTGTCACAACTCACTCAACTTCAAGGTAATGGTGGTGCTGGTGGCCTCGGAGACGCACTTCCAGAGCAAGATCATTCCAGTTCCTCTGCGGTCCTTACTAACGGAGGCTTGGATGACCCTGCGCTTCTTCAAAGAGCTTTGATGCGTCCACCGCCGCGGCTCACTCGGAGGAGCTACACTAAGGTACATTCTCAGGACACTCTTACACACTATACTGCTCCTGCATCTTCGTGCGACCAAAGTTTGAATGCCGCACTTCAGAAGCACTCAGCTATGTGCGTGCTTATTTGCTTTCACTCCATCACTTAGGGTTTGACATCTTCACTGAAAACCTGACTGTCCAGGTTTACAAACTCGGCTCAATAACAAGAGCGGTCGACGTGAACCGATTCAAAGATTACACGGAGCTACGGTGCGGATTGGCGCACATGTTTAACCTGGACGGTCAACTAGACCAGAAGCTCGGATGGCAACTAATTTTCACCGACAACGAAGACGACCTCCTCCTCGTCGGAGACGGCCCTTACGAGTAATTCATCTTACCTAATCATTCAATTTCACTCTCCTAACTCTTGCTTTTGCTCACATTTTCTTTTCAACTAGGATTTCTAGCGAGTGCGATCCTCCTAATTACTAACAGTCCTTTCTCTCCACGAGTAATTCTTCTCACCTAGTCATTCAATCTGACTCTCCTAACTCTTGCTTTTGCTCACATTTTCCTTTCAACTATGTTTTCTTGCGCCTAATTAACAGTCCTTCTCTCCACAATTTTCCAGGGCGTTCGTGCGTAACGTTAGAGCGATGCGCATCTTGACACCTGCGGAAGTGTTCTACTACACTAACGAAGATAAGTGGACGGCTGCTACATACAACTCCAACGGCGGCAGCACTCCGAAACTTTTGTAAAGAGCGTAGTGAAATCTGTGTAATTACTCTGTAATTTTACTTCCTCCCTTGATGATGATGATTCGGCTCTTTGCATTTTCCTCCGTCTTTCATAAACAATCTCTCTCTCTTTTTTGCTTCAACAATCGAGAATCTCAAAAGTCGAAGCTCGAGAATCCAAGCTCGAAAGCATAAGCTCGAGAATCAAAGCTCGAGAATCGGAGCTCGAGAATCAAAGCTTCGGATCGAGAGAGGAGAAGAAAGAGTAGTAAGTTACTGGTGACTTAGGGTTTTCTCGGGAGAAACGCGCGCCTTTTTCAAACCCCCTGTTCACACTGGAGCTGCTGAACCAGATTTTTGTCTACAAAAAGTTGTTTTTTTAGAAATAATTTTAGTGACGTGGAAATTCAGTGTTATCGTGGATTTTTTTTTTTTTTTTTTTTTTTTTTCCCGCAGCGGCACATTCTTTCTGATTCTAGTTGGTGTCTGGAGTGAGTGTTTCTCTCTTTTTCTCTTTTTTTCTTTTCCTTTTCACGCCTTAATCAAGGCTTGTAATTCAGAGCATTTTATATAAAAACCAAAAGAGACAGGTGAATCCTATTGGAAGGTCGTTGATTTGTTATTACCCAAATGTGTGCGTGTGTATGCATATATATACTCAAGGGACATTTTCATGGATACCCTTGGAGTTTGCAACATTTGCATTTTCATGGATATCCTTGGAGTTCGCAATATTTGCATAGATGTCCCTGTTTTTTTTTCAGAAATTGCATAAATATATTTTTTGAACCATATTTTTTTTAGATATTTATTTGTTGTGTTTGTATTTTCTTCAGGAATGTAATGAAACAAGAAAGAAGCAATGTGCATACAAAATAAGAAGGGAAGTGGCATGCATAACAAAAATGGCATGCACAACAAAACAAATGCCTGTCCGGGGTGTTTGAGTAGTTTTTGAAAAAGCAAGGGTATGTATGGAAATATTGCAAACTTCAGGTGTATCCATAATATTTTTTCTATATTCATAGTGGGCGTGACCTTTATTGTAGGAAGATAGTTGGCTCAATTATTCTTCCGCACTTTGAAAACCATTGTATTAGTGAGTCGGTGCTTGGGAAGAATCGTCAGTTAGTCTGTTGTATTCTTCGCCGATGGAAAGGAGAAAAAAGAAGTTGAATTGTGAAATCAGATGAAGAAGAACCATTCATAATTTCCAAAGACATTTATAGTATAAGCAGTAGGGAATATCTGGAATTGATTTGTAAAAATGTGTTGAATGTAGAAAGTGGCCTATGGAAAATGACCGATATTAGCCAGCAAAACTCAAAAACGTCCCAAACACTAATTGGTATACCATGGAGTAATGATCTCAACACTAACTTTCATTAGTAGCTTGAGTGGCGGGTATGTTCACTCTTGATGTTAGGAGGGGTATTAGGAACATGAATGCATTCTAAAGGTGTGTTCAAATGCATCTAATTTTCCTTTGCTACTATCTCTCAAGATCAAGTGTGAACATACCCTAGGAACATTGCTAAATGTGCTAAAATTTCAAAGTTTCCAAATTGTGTTCTCACCTTATTTTTGTTGTTGTTGTAGCTAACAGAGAACAAAATCTTCTTGTTTTCTACGGGACTTACTAATTAGGGTGCCAAAACCACAACATAATTATTAAGAAAGGGCAAAGTTTGAAACAAATTACAAATAGGAATACAATTACAATATCATTCATTACTTATATGTAAAGATTGAAGGTCAACAACTCAAGGCTCCTCACCAAGGAAATGGGCCCCTTCTTGTCAAACTTTCTACATAGCATTTGATAGCCTACTATATCTTTTTGAGAAGCTTCATATGCATATGTTTGCTTGGGTACATATGCAAATCCAAAGAATAATATGACAACATTGATGAAGGGATTGTGCCCCTTTAACATTCAAGGATAATTTTTGACTTCACTTGCTAAATTTGGCATTTTCTTTTTTCAACTAGTTTTTCACTAGATAAAAAATGCTATTTTCTATATTTTATTGTCAATTTATTGTCAACTATTACAATTAGGTTTCATTTAACAATTTGACCAATTTTTAGCTTTAGGTTTCAAATTCATCTGACTTTTTTGCAATTTGAACCAATTGACAATACATTAAATGCCTGTTCTCCCCGGGCATTGGCACCCACTGAACCGTGCCCCTATAAGTAGTGATCATTTTGTGATTTTGGGGCTCTACTTGTAAATTCTAGCTATATAAATAGTTTTGGTTAAACTAAACTCTGCTACGAAGATTTGGATGATCATGTTTGGAGAATACTTGGTCAAGTGTTCTACAGTGAGCAAAGAAAGGTGGATTTTTTTTATTGAAAACTTAAGGCAGGAAAGAAGAGGGGGTGTTACGAACTAATTCGTAATGACGGTTACGTTGGTTAGAGGTTGGTTACCCTTCCTCTTTCCTTCTTAAATTAAGTGAGGAGGTTTGTTCCTCACTTGACATTTTGCTTAATACAATGGAATACTTTCAATGTCACCTTTGCGTCTCTTAGTGTTTGTTTCTATATTAGGTTATGATCTCAAAATAAGAAAGGAATGTTGACTCTTAATCTTGTATAGTAACATAATGTTAAGTCCTTGAGAGTCCATATTCAGATGAGGAGGCAACCGAGTAGGGATGTATTTGGTTTTGACAAATGTGAGATGTTGCCTTTTGGGAAATTATTGTGAAATAAATAGGCTCGAGAGTTCTTGCAAATTTTCTATGGTGGTAGGAGTAGCAAACAATTTGTGCGGTTTTCTTTTTCCAAAATTTTGGCATGTTCTACTCAATGTTTCAATGCGTTCTTGGGGTTGCTTGTTGATTCTATCGAGGAGGTGATTTTAGGTTTTGATGCATTCATTGTGGTTGGTAAGTAGGATAACGGCCAATTAATTGGTAGTGATTAGGAAGGAAAGAAGAGTAAAGGCATAAATGAAATAAGATTAGGGTTAGGAAATACTTGCATCAAGTAAATCATGTTGCAAGTCTCAACAATGCTTGTCTACAATGGCAAGATTGTGGTGGGTGAAGAAGGTTGGAGAAGTCATGTTGTGAAGTTAGGTTGAACTACCATGGATCGTGAGCACGTAGCCGGAGATCCGCGGGGGCTTACAATGCTGGAAGGGGTAAGGTCGGAGTTGGCCTCATTCATACAACAACAAATTCAAAATGTGTTTCAAACGGTGATCCCCCACTTGGTGCAAGAACTTTTAGAGCGTGCGACGTTGGGGCCAGGACTAGTAGCGTCATCCACATCCGGGGAAGAAAAGCAAGCACCAAGAAGAATGGAAGAGCCTCGAGGTGATGGATTTCATATCAAGGAATCAAAAGTAGCGGAACCGGATAAGTTTTCCGGAAAGAAGGGTAACGAGGTATGCTGGTGGCTTGCACAATTGCGTTTGGTATTCCGAGGTAAGCCACGCATTTATAATTCTGATGCCGATAAAGTTGCTTATGCTCTTTCATATATGACAGGGGCTGCACAAAATTGGGCGATGCCACTTTTGCAAGCCCTTGATGAAAGACGTGATCATGAGCTGTTGACAGACTATGATACTTTTCGGAAATCCACTATTGAGGTTTACGATGACTTGGATAGACAAGGTAACGCAGAAGATCGTTTAGGTCAGCTTAGGCAAACCGGTTCGGCGGCATCATGTATTTCTACATTTAATGAATATGCCGCTCAAGTCGAATGGAATGAAGCTAGCTTGGTGGCTCGGTTTTGAGGAGGACTCAAAGATGAGATCTTGAGTTCTATAGCCACCGCAGAGACCCAACCACAAAGACTTCAAGATTGGATGGCAATGGTGTCCCGAATTGATGAGAGGCTATAGGACCGACGGCAAAATCGGCGGGTACAATCCAATTTCCAAAATGTTAGAGTTCTAACCGCTCCTTTTTGTGATCCAAGTGTGAGGTCTCAAGTAAATTCGGGCCTAGTGTCTATGGAGCTTGGCGCGACTTGAGCCACGCAAGCTTTGGCAAAAACGGCAGCGGAACGGCTAGAGTATCAACGCCGAGGGCAATGTTGGGGTTGCGGCGAACTAGGACATATTAGAGCTAAATGTCCCACAAATCCCTCTATGCCACTTTCAATTTCGGCTACCATAAAGATGGAAGAAACAGTCTCGGGAAAAGAGGAAGCCCGGGACTGAGTGGGAGGATTCAGTACCCGGGCATTATCCAGACGGCGGCGGTTACAATCCCGAAGCAAAGCACGAGCACAAAACGGGAGGATGATGAGCTTGATCATGAGCAATGTTTGCAATGGAAGGAACCTCTAGTGATCTACAAGGATCCGAGAAATGTATTGACTCCATTGTCTCTACGGGCAACCTTGGATCCAAAGGCCCATGTAACATTGGATGCCACAATCAACTCCATGGCGGCCTCCACCCTAGTGGACTCAGGAGCCACATGAATCTTCATGCATCCTAGGTTTGCAGAAGAGTGCAATACAATCCTAAAACTCAAGAGAGCACCAAGAGAAGTTCGGGTAATTGATGCCAAATGATTAATTCCGGACTTATTACACACGAAGCGGTGGTTGAACTTGTAATTGGGAGTCATCGTGAGAAGTTGATGGCGGATATCACCAACACAGGAAGATACCCATTTATTTTGGGCATCCCTTGGTTGATTTGTCACGACCCAACTATTTGTTGGTCACAAAGAAGTGTAATGTTCAACTCAGCATATTGTGGAGCAAATTGTACAATGCCTGAAATAATGAGCCTCCATTCTGGAGTTGGGAATGATGCTTGGCAACGGTTCAACGGATGGTAGGATTACCGCGAGTGCACTGCATTCATAAAACAAAGTTCATGAAGAAAGAATCAAAAAAGAAATTAGCAAAGGAGAAGGCACCACGGGCCTTGCAGGCGCTGCGGGCTTGTCAGGGTTTGCAGACAGCTTGCGCGTTGGCGTTGCGGGCATGTTGGGGCCTGTAGGCAGCCCGGGCGCTGGCACTGCGGTCTTGCCAAGACTGCCGAGACCTGCCAGGCGGGCCCATGCAGTGAGCCCCGCCTCGCCATCCGGCAATCCGATGCCGGCTGCGGGCTGCAGGCTGGCGGCTGAGGGCACCCCTGCCCTGGTACCCTCCCCGACACTTGGCATAGGGATACCGGGTGCAGGGGTCGGTAAGGGGCTTAGGGGTACAAGACCCGGTAAGCCAATGAAAGGTACCATGCTCGTTACAAGAAACTTAATTGCCCCAACGCACTCCTTTGTGTCAGCGGCCGTTTTTTGTTTTTCGGCGAAGGATGCGGAGATTTATGCACTCGATATTTCTGAGGTGAGTCTTTTTAGTACAAAGAATTCTTCAATTCTAGAGGAATACCGCAACTTGAGTGGAGCTTTTAGTGAGCAGGCATCAAATGAGTTGCTAAAACATGGCGTGGAGGACATGAGGATTGAATTTAAGTAGGGCTAGGAGCCACAAAATACTGGTCTCCGATTTATGTCAGCAGCGGAATTAGAAGAGTTTTGTAAGTATTTAGAGGAAAATTTGGGGAAAAGATAGATTCGACAGTCCAAATCTTCGGTATCGGCATCAATCGTATTTGCCAAGAAGAAAGATGGTTCCATCAGAGTTTGCGTGGATTATCGAAATTTGAATAAAGTCACAATCCGAAATCGCTACCCGTTACCCCTTATTTCGGAGCTCACAGACCGGTTGGTAGGAATAAAGATTTTCACTAAATTGGATATAAGACAGGCGTACCACCGAGTGCGGATGGCATTGGGACATGAGTTCAAAACGGCATTCAAAATACGGTATGGATTGTTTGAGTATTTAGTGATGCCTTTTGGAGTAACCAATGTGCCTGCCCAATTTCAATCTTACATGCAGGAGATTTTTGGAGATTTATTGGACATTTCCGTAGTAATATATTTAGACGACATCTTTATTTTTTTAAAAGATCTGGAAGAACATGTACGAGTCGTGCGGGAAGTTCTTCAACAATTGGAGAAACATGGACTTTATGCCAAGGAATCAAAGTGTCAGTTTTATTGTCAATCCGTTGAGTTTTTAGGAATGGTGGTGTTTGCTAAAGGGTTGGAAATGTGCCAGGACAAGGTTTAAACTATTAAGGATTGGTCCACACAAAAAATCGTGAAGGAAGTGCAAGCATTCCTTGGCTTTGCCAATTTTTATTGGCGTTTTATATGTGATTATTCTAGGAGTGTCGTTCCCCTTATCATGCTGACAAAAAATGATAAAAAATTTGAATGGACCATAGAAGTGGACCGGGCTTTCATGGAACTTCGATCAAGATTTCTCCAAGTACCAGTATTGTTCCACCCTAATTTTGAACGATCTTTTATTATAGAGGCGGACGCATCCAATGTGGCAACAGGAGCTATTCTTTCACAGCACGGGGAAGATGGGCATCTTCACCTTTGTGCGTTCCGTAGTTCAAAGATGTCTCTAACAGAACAAAACTATGATATCTATGATAAGGAGCTCTTAAGCAAAATTTTGGCGTTTCAAGACTGGCGGGTATATTTGGAAGGATCATCGCATCAAACCTGGATATTCTCGGACCACAAAAATTTGGAGTATTTTTTTACTACAAAATAGTTAAATTGACGTCAAGCTTGATGGTTTAAATTCCTATCTGCTTTTAACTTTGAAATTCACCACTGGGCGGGATCGCTAAATGGAAAGGCAGACACTCTTTCTAAACGAGTGGATGTCACTGCGGGACAAAATAAAGAGAATCGACCCTTACTGCGATTGGCTACGCTTGAGTCTCATGAACTGGTATAGATGGATGTACAGATTATAGAACGACTTAAGATAGCGTTGCAAGAGGATGCCACATTACAACCACTATTATCATTTTTCAAAAACAATTCCAAGCAACCTCCCCGAGATATACGTCGACGACCTCAAGGATACACGTTGAATGATGGAATTCTTCGCTTTAAGGATTTGATATATGTACCGGACGATGAGGAACTCAAGCGGCAAATTTTGCAATCTTGGCATGATGCACCAGCCGCGGAATACCAAGGGAGAGCTAAAACTTTGGATTTGGTTAGCCGAATTTTTTATTGACCCACATTACGCCGCTATGTTTACCGGTACTTTGAGGGATGTGATTTGTGTCAATGGTCGAAATCAACTCACCATCCTAGATATGGACTAATGTAACCCATTCCGGCCGGTCATGCACCGTAGAAAAGAATTTCTATTGATTTCATAGTAAAATTACCAAATAGCAGTGGACATGACTCTATCATGGTGGTGGTTGATAAAAACACAAAACTAGTCCACTTTATTCTTATAAAGGAAACGGTTACCTCCAACGAGACCGCTTCATTATATCTACATAATATTTGGAAGCTTCATGGCATATCGGAGGAGGTAATTTCGGATCGTGGGTCAATTTTTGTCTCTAAGTTCATGAGAAGACTTTGCGAACTCCTTAAGATTTAGCCATCTCCAACCACGGTTTTTCATCCTCAGGCGAACGGGCAAATCGAAAGGGTAAATCAAGTGGTTGAGCAATTTCTTTGAACTTTCACTACAATCCGGCAAGATGATTGGGTCGATCTCCTCCCAATAGCGGAATTTGTGTATAACAACGCAAGTCATTCTGCAACAGGGTTTTCTCCTTTCTATGCTACTTATAGTTATCATTTGGCATTTTTGGTTTCTACACCAACCACATCTACAGTGCCTGTGGCGGAGGACCGAGTGCAACACCTACAACAAGTCCACAAAAAACTTAAGGTCATAATAAAAATTGCAGGGGAGGACGCCAAATGCAACTATGATTGCGGGGTACAATTACAACCAACATTTTAAATAGGCGACAAGGTTCTTCTTTGACACGATAATATAATAATAACGGAGCCGTCTCAGAAATTGGCCCTAAAGTTTTTGGGACCATTTACAGTAATTGCTAAACTCTTCAATGTTGTTTATCGCTGACAATTACCAAAAACATTGCAGATTTATGATGTGTTCCATGTCTCCTTGTTTGAAAGATATCGTCATGATTCTATTCCGGGACGACGCCAATTACCACCTCCACCAATTACCACTCCTGATAGAGATGTTGAATGGAAAGTCCACGAAGTTCTTAATTTACGGATTTTTGGTCGGGGAAAAAGATTGCAATATCTAGTCTCTTGGGAGAGCTATGGACCAGAAGAGAATTTTTGGGAGCCGGCGGCGAATTTAGAGAATGCACCACTAGCGGTGGCAAAGTTTTATAAGAAGCACCCTGAGGCGCCAACACCGAACCGTAAGAAAACTCTACTTAAGAAGGGGTATAATGTTACGAACTAGTTCGTAATGACGGTTACGTTGGTTAGAGGTTGGTTACCCTTCCTCTTTCTTTCTTAAACCAAGTGAGGAGGTTTGTTCCTCACTTGACATTTTGTTTAATACAATAGAATACTTTCAATGTCACCTTTGTGTCTCTTAGTGTTTGTTTCTACATTAAGTTATGATCTTAAAATAGGAAAGGAATGTCGACTCTTGATCTTGTATTGTAACAGGGGGAACTGATGTGGCAAGCGCGAATAGGCCAGAGGAAGGAGGGGACGAGGGAGGAGGGACCAAGGGATATATTTTGCAGAGAGGGGAGGGGTGCGGCAGCCAATAATGGGGCAGTGCATGCATGTGGGCAGTTATGGTAGGCGTTATGGAAAGATGTGTCTAAAGGGAGGGATGGGGTCATGGGGGTTATCTCTTGCGCATGTACTCACACCTTTTCCAAGGGCTGTGCCCCTAGCATGGACTGGGACAGCCTTTAAATTTTGTTATTTTATTGATCGCATGATAGGCACCCAATCGTGTAAGCAGATAAGAAAAATTTGGACAGAATTGGATAGAATCAACAACTTTTGTACTTTTATTCATAAGAATGTACTCATTTTAGTATATTTCATTCAAATTTTAGCAAATGTTGTATTTGCTTGGGGAGGGACCTAGAGGTGTTATCCATCTTTTCACATGATGTTTTTAGTGTAACTATAGCCGATCCAAAATCAAGGTAAGATTTAGGCAAAAATTGTCAAGAATTTAAAGGCTAGGCTAAGGTTAGATGGCATGCCGTTTTGTGGGGCTAGGCACTAGAAGAAAAACAAGGATAAATGACTATCACAAATTGCCACGACTAGGTCACCATAATTGCCTTGCAAGTGCACAAACAATTGCACAACAATTGCACAACATTTGCATAACTACAATCTAGTTGTGCAGTTGTTGTACAGTTGTTGTACAGTTGTTGTACAGTTGTTGTACAGTTGTTGTACAGTTGTTGTACAGTTGTTGTACAGTTGTTGTACAGTTGTTGTACAGTTGCTGTACAGTTGCTGTACAGTTGTTGTGCAGTTGTTTGTGCAGTTGCAAGGTAGTTACGGTGACCTAGTTGTGGCAATTTGTGGCAGTTGTTTATCCTTATTTTTCTTCTAGTGAAGGTGGCAATAATTTAGTTTTTTTACCCACCAAAGAATGTAAGGGTTTATAAATTCACCATCAAGAGATTGAATTTTGGGAATTTTGAGTTCACATTTGGATTCAGAGACCTTCACTCAGTCTAGAAATATGGAGGAAAACAAAATTGACCAAATCCAACATAAGAGGCACATTATTAATTTTCATTCTTGTTTGCAAAAAACAAAAACTAGGTTTTTTCACCTTGATCCCTCAAAAACGCATGCCATCTAACCCAACCCCATAGGGAGCATACTAAGGCTCACTCTAGACTTAACAACTCTAACACCTCGTTTATTGTGCCATGGTAGAAAAAGCTCTACGTTTATTCCATACCAGAAATTGCAAGAGTTTAGAAATTTATTATCCGGAGATTGAATTTGGGAAGGAACCCTAGCAAAATATAAAAATGATCTAGTCCAAAATAAAAATAGATTTTTACTTTTACCATTGTACACAAAATGAAGACCCTATTTTACTTTGACCCTAAATACAAGGTATGAAAGTCATTAAATCCAAGGTGAGTTTTAGTGAAATCCGACCCATAGCATCCCCTCATCCCCTTGTTTCATACGTTTTGTATCAGTAGGTACTACCCTCGCCGAAAGGTACCCACCAGTCATCCCAAGTCTGGTTCTTGTAATTAGCTCAAGTGGCTGAAAATATTGCTAAACGTGCAAAATAATATCCAAATCCCACATTACTGAATGTTATAATATTTTAAATTAAAGAATATGATGATGGGTGTTCATGTTATTTGATACTATAAAAAAATTGGGAAACTTTTTGCTAAACTTAGTCCACTTGTACCCGCACGGCCGTCTTTCACCCTACGCCTATGTAGCTATGCCGCCTTAATTTCGTTTTATTATTATTATTAGCTCTGGCTGGAAGGAGACTAGGAAGGGGCTTTCTAATCAAAAGCAGACGTTTACATGAGTTGGGCGTTACTCGGAAGGTGAGCCAATGGTAGAGGGCCCCAAGGGACAAGGTACTTTGCCTCTTATACGGTGCATGACACTTATAACCAACAACGGCCAATTTAAGTGGTTAGTCTAAGGCTTTGTCAAAAAAAAGTTATTAAAAAATTGAGTTTACCAAAATGAAACTTAAACCCTAAGTTTTATCTTGGTAGACCGAATTTTTTGATAATTTTTTTGACAAAGCCCTATGCTAATCACTTTGATTGACCGTTGTTGATTATAAGTGTCATGCACTATTGGAGGCTCATAAACCGCCCAGGCTCTAAAATCGTCCACCTTCTCAAATGTATCTTATTTGTACATGTTATTTTTTCGTTAGTTTCAATAATGAACAAGTAGTGTCATTTGAGGAGGTGGGGCGATTTTAGAGCTTTATGTCACTTCAACTTTAAAATTTCATAACCAATTCCACAAAGTTTCAAAAATATGAAACAACTTGAGTTAGATGCCATTTCCTCTTGTCTTTCAAGAAAATTTACTGAAAAGTATTTCAAGAAGTTTTACCTCCCCAAAATTCAATTTTAGCCTTTAGATGGTCAGTTTATGAGCCTCCTACTTTATAGTCTGCCTTTCATATAGGGAATTGCTAACGCCACACCCCATTTTGTGCTTTAATGCTTTAACCCCTAAAGGACCGTTGGCCCTTTTGGAGGACAAATGGGATTTCAGGCATATACTTACAACTGAATTACTTCATGTGATTCTTTGAAACTTTTTTGGATGATGGCAAATTCAATGATTTATGTGGGCATCTAATTTTTTCTTCATTATGATATTTATTAAAGAAGTTTAAAACGAATTTATGGAATACATGTGAGATTGGGTAGCCCAAAAACTTCTTTAAAATTTTCATTTTTCAAAAATAAAAATATGAAATAGGTCCTTTAGATTTATATATAGGCGAGGAGTTTTGAATCATTTAATTTTAATTAATGAGATGAAAGTTATGGAAAGTTTTTGTTTACAGGCAATAATAAGTGTATCCCTAACTCCCACTCCATTATACCAAGAAACGATCATGTTCAAGACAATAATAACAACTTAGGATGTTGTTGACATGTGGAAATTATCAATTTATTTACAACATATGTATGTGTAATATTGATTTAACAAATTGCCAAAAAATGTATAACTGAGTGAGATAGATCAAAAAACTCATTCGTATGTAAAATGAATAAGCAAAAATTTATGTTAACTCTTTAGTGCCCTATATAATACAATCCTCCCAATTTGAAAGCTAATGTTATTGATTATAACAATGCGATTCATTAAAAATGTTACGTCATGTTCCTTTTTGAATTTACAGTGAACATTAATTGACTCTTTTCAAATGATTTGGTTTTTATTCTATACATACGCACCTTTAGAGTAGCAACTTTCGGCCTTTAGAGCACTCTTGGTTGAAAATTCAATGCCAAATTATGTTTATGGTGCCACAAAATTAAGTTTTGTCCAATAAATTCTTTAAAATTTGTAATTTTGACACAATTCTTATATAGAAAAAAATCATTACTCTTGGTGATAAATGATGCAATAAATTTTAGGGAAAATATTGGAAATAGTCTTGACAATGGGACGTATTTCAAAAACAGGCATGGTATTTCAAAAACAGGCATGGTAATTACAAAATATAAAAAATAGGCCTCAAGGGCCTCGCAGGGTCCGGGGAAGAGTCTTTTTGATTGATTTTTGGGTTGATTTCCTTCAAATTCCCTAACTGGTTTATCAAGGAATTGTTTTTGTTAATTTCTATGTTTCATACTATAAATATTAAAATAAAAAAATTCAATCAATTTTTGAGCCAATGTTTCTCATTTCAACCGGCTAGCTTTGAACTAGGTGCCGGTTCTTTCCGGACCTTGGGCCTCATCATATATCAAAAGTAGGTTTTACAACTAAGGTGACCAAAATTTTGTGCATGTTTATTTATGGGAATTGATATGAGCACACATGGGGTTTGATGTATGCACACTAGGGGGGATAAACTTTAAATGTTTACCATCAAAAAGCTCAATTTATAAAGTTTGAATTAAGATTTGGATTTAAAGACCTTGATTTAGTCTAGAACTACAATGGAGGTTACAATTTAACTATGCCCAATGGAATAACTTAACTTTTTTTATACACAAGAGTAAAAGTAATAAATTGCCCCTAGCTAAGCTATTCCATTGGGCGTAGTTAAATTGTAACCTCCATTGTGGTTCTAAACTAAATCAAGGTCTCTAAATCCAAATCTTAATTCAAACTTTATAAATTGAGCTTTTTGATGGTAAACATTTAAAGTTTATCCCCCCTAGTGTGCATACATCAAACCCCATGTGTGCTCATATCAATTCCCATAAATAAACATGCACAAAATTTTGGTCACCTTAGTTGTAAAACCTACTTTTGATATATGATGAGGCCCAAGGTCCGGAAAGAACCGGCACCTAGTTCAAAGCTAGCCGGTTGAAATGAGAAACATTGGCTCAAAAATTGATTGAATTTTTTTATTTTAATATTTATAGTATGAAACATAGAAATTAACAAAAACAATTCCTTGATAAACCAGTTAGGGAATTTGAAGGAAATCAACCCAAAAATCAATCAAAAAGACTCTTCCCCAGACCCTGCGAGGCCCTTGAGGCCTATTTTTTATATTTTGTAATTACCATGCCTGTTTTTGAAATACGTCCCATTGTCAGGACTATTTTCAATATTTTCCCTAAATTTTATTGCGTCTTGTTAATGTCTAGAAGGACAAATATTTGAGTTTGACTTCACGCATCATTTGGATACAACACAAGGTAATTTAACTCCTAAATGCTCGGTTAGTCTTAGTGACTTCCCCTCTACATTATCTCTACAATGTTTTACATTGATGTGGCAAGTGTTCACCTATTATAATATTGTTTCCAAAAGTTGCAAAAGTCAACAACGTATGGTATTTTCATGAAAATTGCAAGAAGGGTAGGATAGGACCTAACATTGTGTTTGCAAATCTTCTCACAATTTGGGTTACTTATAAATATGAATGCATTTAATGAGATTGTTTTTTTATCTTCCATGATGGTACGTGCGTTTTGATCACTCCAAAAAAATTAAATGAAAAACAAATTTTTTTTCATCTTGCACAATTTTTTTTGTTATCCAAGGAACAAAAAACATTCTCTTGGGAGTTTAACCCTTGATTGCCATGCTCATCACCATGATTGCCCCTCTACAATACTCTACAATGGTGTGGTAAGTGCCCACCTACAATATTTTTAGCTCCAAAAGTTGCAGTAACCAGTAGTGCATGCTGACCTCATGAAATTTGCAAAACATGTAACACAAGACCCACCACCATTTCTCAAAATCCTCTCACAATTTGGACTACCTAAAAAAGATGTATGTCCAATGTAGCTATATTTTTTTTGCCTTTTGTGATGAACCATGTCTTCATGATTATTTATAAAAATAATTAGATGGAATTTATTTTTCTCCATGCTACAAAGTGTTTCTTTGCTAACAAGCAGAGGTTTTTCATCTAATCTGTTTGTTTAACCCCCTAGTGCCCAAGCCATTTTCACCCAAATTAGGGTTTCAAGAGACTTGCACCTTTGATGCATTGCTTGTCAATCAATCACATGATCTATATGTATAATAGAATACACCTCAAAAGTGTCCCTGGTGGTAGTTCTTAACAATTCCGTAATTAAGGATAACAAATCCGTAACTGAATTGTGGGATGTGAGTACATAGGGTTCCATAACCAAATTATGAGAATAGGGAGCATGGAGATGGGAGGCATGGACATTAAGGGCATGAGGATGGGGGGCACAGGCATGGGGTGCATTATAAATTTGAGATTTTTTGTAGTATTGGGTGTCTTTATGTTTCTCAAATTTTAAATCCAAGTACAAAAAAGAGAGAAGCTAAAATAGGACAAGAAGGACAATTTGTGTGGAAGTCCATTTTTTTGAAACTATACATCACCCCATCGATGCGACGGGCGTAGAGGATTTGTGTGTCTATAATATACTACAAATGTTTTCGTGAGTATATATAATAAACTTTGTTACGATGGAAATGGAAGAAAATTAAAATCATCGTTGTCACATGATGAAAGTGAATGAGGTGAATATGAAGAAGGTATAATCTGCTAAGTAGGAGTATTGAACTTTGGGAATAACTTGGTAAAGGTCGTTCGTTGACACGCACTTCGAATCCATGTGATCAAAAATTCACCCTTCTGAATTTTTAACACTATAGAATAGGGGTTTCAAACATCAACTTTTTTTAGGTGCCTCACGTTGTCGTTTACCTTTGTGGATTTATTAGTGAACAAGGAGGTGACTCACTTCTGAAGTTCACTCCTAACGTGATTCACCTTAGGAGTAAATTCCAAAAATCCACCTTCGTGGCTCTGGTGGGCAGCAATTTGGAAACAAGCATGAATGCAAATGGCGGTCGCCACCCACCCATCTTGCTCCAATTCTTGCCTTACTCCTTGTATTGGCGCTGCTTGTGATTATGCTCGTCTTGCTCTTGCAACGTCCTTGTTGCGAAAGCTAAACCCTAAACGCAAACTCACATGTGTCTAAGAATTTAGGCAAGTGAATAAACAAAAATAATTTACTAGTGACCTAAATTTCTATGAGGTGAGAAACTTGTCAACCAAATTTTATGTTTGAAACCCCCTAATAGAAAGTTTCAAACATCTACTTTTTTAGGTGTCTGAGGTTGCGATTCATCCCAATGTAATCACTAGTGAACATTGAGGTGAATCACCTCTAGAATTCACTCTTGACATGATTTATGTTAGGAGTGAACTTCATAAAGTCACTTGGGCAAGCTGATAATCTCTCATTTCTTAGATGCTCAAGCTCTCAACTTTTTGTTCTTGGATTTCAAAATTTGAGAAACATATTGAAATCCAATACTACAAAAAATCTCAAATTTATAATGCACCCCATGCACATGCCCCTCGTCCCCATGCCCTTAATGTCCATGCCCCCATTTGCATGCTCCCCATTCCCATATTGTGGTTATCAAACCCTGTGTACTCACATTCCCACAATTTGATTACGAAACCCCATGCACTCACATCCTCATAATTTAGTTACGAGTTTGTTGTCCTTAGTTACAGAATTGTCAAGAGGTACCACCAGGTACACTTTTGAGGTGCATTCTATTATACATATAGATGGCACACCCATACGTCAAACTGGGACCACCTGTAATCGTTTTTTTAATTTTCAAAATATTAGAACTTATGTTGTATCATCAAATAGACAACTAAAAAAGGAATGTGAAAGAATTCTACAAAGTGTGAAGTACTACAAAGCCTATCACTGCTTAGAAAAGTACGAGAGCTCGCTTTAGCTGTGAACACCATGATTGTGACACAAGTTTACACTCAGACCATTCCCGCAAATCCACATTACCGTCCTTTCTTAACGGTTTCAATACAAGGTTATAATCAGACTCGATCACTAGTTTCCAGTTGAAGGCCTAGATCTCTTGAAAAAAAAACATAAGAGTCAACAATAAATAGCCAAATAAGCAGTTCTGAACATGTCAGATCAAGACATAAATAAAGAAAAGAGGATGTTAAACCACCTGATTATTGTAAGTTTACAGGAAAACCCATAACAAAACAAGGAATTTTGACAAGTGCGTTTTCTTCACAGGTTCTTATACATCTCTAATATCACCTGTAACTACTCCAACTCAACATGGTTCAGTGTACCATGCAAAAAACTACCAAATGCACAAACGAGACCTGTTTTTGCAACACAAAAACCAATGCAAACTTCTAACAACTTGTCACTGTCTTGATGTTCGAAGAAGCTGGTTTATCTGGAGATACATCTGGTATCCATTAGCATGAAACCACCCTCTGCTACAGGAAACAGAAAATAAATAAATTTTTTTTGAAAGATTTCGAAGAGCCAATTGAATACGGAGTAAAAATTTAGAAGGAATTTAACGAAAGGAAAAAACATTTTAACTTACCATTTACTTATTGACATCAGTGCTCATGACACCAGTGGCGCTTTGAACGGTATTGATTGCTCCTGTGACTGTACCGGAGACTAGATTACGAGCTTTCTCTGTTAAGCCTGGACCTGCTTCGGTGATGACCTCTGGATCCCTTGCTGGCTTCAACAATACCTACATTTCCCAAAAACCAAAATGAAAAGATTGTTTAAGATTAAACAAGAGATTGCATGTACATATTAAGAGTATAAAATTTAGCAAGATTCAAGTACAAATTCTATATATTTTCTGAAGGAAAAGAGAGAGTTAAAACTACTTTTATTTGCTTGATTTTCATGAAAATGGTACCTTGATCCATCCATCCTCTTTTGCATTGAACTTTTTGTATGCGTCAGGTGCATCACCAAGACCCAAGATATGTGTGATCACCGTGGTTGGGTCCAATTCACCAGACCTAACAAGCGGCAGGAGTATAGGCCTGTATACAAAAAATACAACTACACTATGCTTAACACAAGAGAGAATGCATACAAATAAACCATTCCTATAATTACAAAATGTCAAAGATATATCACTGAGTTTGAATAAGGTAGTCTTCATTTTATTTGATTTTTCAAGTTTTTCTCCTCTTGAATAAGACCGAGATTTCCAGATGAATTACAAAAGTTAAAAAGGGAAAACAAAGAAGCTCAAACCAAGTAATTTTTCAAAAATAGGAGAAAGAAATTCTGGTATATAGAATGTTAGTGCAATCTGTAACTTACCAGTATTTCTGAACAGGTGTTTGACCTCCGGCCATGGCCAGGCCTTTCTCCATAAAGGCTCCAATGTTAAAATGGCTGTAATTGAAATAAAAACAAAAAATAAGGTTCACAATTCTCAAAATATTCGTAGACTTCTGTCATAGAATGAAACAAAATAATGCTAAAACTTTTGACTTACTTGGCATAACCAGCGTAAGCGCCCACAATACCGATACGCCCTCCCTTGCGAACAGCATAAATAATCTCGTTTATAACTTCAGTACTGTCAGTCTCCAATCCAATCATAACCTCCAACTTATGTAGAGGACTCTGAAAATAGAAAATTAAACAAAAACAAAACATGAATTAGATGCAAAGTAGCATATACAGCTTACCACTATTAAAACATTTCATAGGAAATCAGCAAATATTACGTGAAAAAAAAAGGTTAATCTCAAACATTTTTATCTCTTACCGTACCAAAAACAATATCTCTAAGGCTTTATTTCTGATGTTTTAATGAAAATCTGCTTTAAATACCAGATAAAACTGCATAAACACAGCACCCTTATCTAAGTTTATGGAACTTTGGAAGAAGCGATATGTTACTCACCGCTACATAATGGACGCCAACGGCTTCAATACCAACATCAGGGCCATGAGGGAACAATCGCCGAAGCTCTTCAATGGTCTTTTTCTCCTTAAAATTAATGGTCTCAATGCCCTTCACCTTTTGTTTAGCGAAATTCAAACGAAACGGTACTTCATCAATCATCACGACACGTGCTGCTCCCCGCAGAAACGCACATTGAGCAGCCAGAATACCCACTGCACCCAAAAACAAAAAACAGGAAAAATATGTAGTCAAAAACCTGCTACTAGATTTAAGAAAATAGAAACAAAATCGTAGCAAATTAAAACCATGCATAAACTAAAAAAAACCCAGCGACTTCGTGAAAAGGAACGCTAACGTCATTTTATTATGCAATATTTGAAATGTTTGTGGACAAGATCAGAAATACTACACCATCAAATTTGTATGTGGTCTAACGTTCTAGAAGAGTAACACCCCTCCCAGTGCAAAGTAAACAGAAGATAATACCTTACAATGTTGAATAAAATATTTTAAGATGACTCAAGTTTTCTCAAAAATGCATGCAATCTAGGATTTTTTTTGTTATAAACTTTAATGACCATTGCAAATACAACAATAACTTAAAGCTGTGCCAAAAACAAACAGGATTCCGCTTATTTAGCTCACGATTCATTGAGTCCAAGAGCGTTGTTCATTAATCTTAACCAAACCGTTCAAAGTTTATGAATACTTTGTTACGAAAAGAAAATACCAGGTCCACATCCCCAAATGGCAACATTGTCACCCTTTCCAACATGGCCTAATTCGTTTGCGTGCCATGCAGTTGGTAAAATGTCAGACAAGAGAATAGCGTGTTCATCATCCATATCTTCTGCCACCTTCAAGCAGTTCACATCCGCTGCCAGATTGCAAATTATTTGTTTCAGGATCAGAAAATTGGTGCATTCAACAACTTTCGAAACTAAAGGATGAAAATAAAAACAAACATATAACCTGGTATTAGAAACATCTCCCAAATAATATGCGCTGACAAACTAGTACAGACAAATTAACCATATCTAGATTTTTCCGAATAATTCGTAAAAGGTAAAGAGTGCAGGAGAGTAGTTATACCGAAAGGAATGCGGACATACTCAGCTTGACCACCTTCCCAACCACCAGTTAAATGAGAGTACCCAAACATACCACAAGTCCTGCAAAACATCATGAAAACACCAAACAAGTGTAAACAAAAACAAATACTAATCTCAATCACCAAGCCACTACGACTGAAACATAATAAAACGTTTACTAGACTTACTAAAGACCATGTTTATTTGAAAAAATTGTATTAGGAAAGGCATCAATTAAATTCAAAGCATATTTTAGGGGGTTTAAGATTTTTTTCATACCTGTCTTTGTACATAAACTCCTGTTCCAAGGAAGGGTTGGTGGAATCGCAGCCAGAGAAATCTTTCCGATAGCAAGCAGAACACTGCCCACACGCAATATCAAACGCAACAACCACACGATCACCTGCTCATAACCCCCCCCCCCCCCCCCCCCCCCCCAAAAATCCCCAAAAAATAAGAACTTAAAATTTTCTTAAAATCAAGCCATTCACTGCTCAGAAGGGTTAAAGCTTTCTAGGGGTTAACCAAAGATTTTACAGCAGTTTCAAAGCAAAAATAAATCCTCCCCGCTCACCTTCATTAATATTCCTCACTGCAGGACCCACAGCTTCCACAACACCCATGAACTCATGTCCCACCACGTCACCGCTCTTCATACCAGGCATGGTGCCCATGTACATGTGCAAATCCGAACCACAAATACAAGACGTCGTCACACGAAGAACCACATCCGCCTGCAAAACCAAACCAACCCATAACCAAAAACAAAATCATAAACAAACTCATAAACGGAAACATATACAAAAACAAAATCCTGTATAAAATAACGGAAAAGGACATGGGTACCCCTGAAGTTTGCAATATTTACAAAGATACCCTTGCTATTTCAGACATTACACAAATACCCTTGAACCATAAAATTTCAACATTTATTTGTTGTGCTCATATTTCCTTCATAATCAATGTTGAAGAAGGGAATATACTGAAACAAAAATAAGAAGCAACGTGCACACAAAGGAAGAAGTGAAGTGGCATGCACAACGCCTGAAAATTTTGGTCCGAGGTTATTTATGAAATTTCTGAAAAAGCAGGGGTATCTATGTAAACATTGCAAACTTCGGGGCCAGCGATTTTTAAAATGGCTAAAACTTCGCAGGATTGCTACCAAAATATTTATGGAGCAGAATTTTTTTTTTGTTGAACTTTATAGTGTTACATTTACTTCAGCTTTTTAGCAGTGTTTTTAGCTCCTTGAGCTAAAAGTAAAAATCATATTTAAGATCACTGTTCAGGGGTATCCATGAAATTGTCTCTAAAAAACAAAAACAAAAATGTTACAGACAAAGACTCAAACACCGCCGAATATTCTCAAACATTCTCTCCAACTTCATCACAAAAAAGCTAAGAATCATAAAAAAGACGTGATTTTGAATCTAGGATTATGCAAGAACGCACGGGATCAGTGAGCATGGGTCGAGGTCGAATCTTGACTTTCATGTCCATTTTGCCGTGAAACTCCACAGCCCGCATCGGATGCGACTCGTCTTTCCGGGACGTAATGGTACACGTGGGCGTCGCCAAGTGGCTCTGCTCCGGATTCTTCAACATCGTCGAAAACATCGGCACGTCCCTCGGCTCAATCACGCGCGTCGCCATCGCCACACAAATCTCTCTTCAAAAAAAAAGCTTGCACTTCCTTCAACAACTCTCTCTCTGTCTCCACCTCTGCCTCTATCTCCACCTCTGTCTCTGGCTCTGGCTCTGTCTCTGGCCCTGTTTGGTAACCCTAGCAAGTTAGTTCGTAAGCAAACTGGTGCAAACTTTTTGAGGAGCTCAGAGTTGGGGATGCATGAGCAATGGTTGGTTTTGGAGAGAGGAATGTGGTGTTGGGGTTAAGATTTGAGGTGAAGCTTACCGGTATTGTTGTTGTTGTGAGGAGAATTGTGAGAGGGGGTGTGAGGGGGGTGATGTGAGTTGAGGAGAGATGGGGAGGTGCATGGCAGAGGAGGTGCGCGGGGGAATCCAGATGTATGAATGGCAGGAGAGTGCGTTGCAGTGGGCAATCCACTTGGCGAGAGTAGCTGCAGACGCCTCGGCTTGCATGCAGTGACGAGGGGGGCGAGGGGGAGTTCGTGGGGTGACAAGTGGCGGGGTGACGTGCAGGGGTTTAGCCAACGACGAAAGGGTTTGTGTGCAGGGTCCGGGAAATAAGGTAACAGCACCCATGAGCAGTCCCCAAAGTGGAGCCCTACTTTTGAGGTGTTCACCACTCAAGGCCAGTTTCCATGAGCTCCCCGGATGTCTTGGGCCTGTACCGGAGTCAGAGGTTCCTAGAGGGCCTGGACACTGCAAAACATTCCACGGGACAAACCGGAGGCCTAAAGTTGAGGGAAAAAATAGTACACGTGTAATAAATCAGGTCCATGTCAGTCCTTGAGTGGATGAATTTCTAAAAGTTTTCAAAAAGTGTGGGTCCAAGATAGGGGTCCAGGCCCTCTAGCCCCGCAAACCTTGAAATACAGAACCGGAGCTTGGACCCCAATCCTAGACCTCCAATGCAAGCTACAACCCCATGTAAAGTCTGAGAGGGGTTTGGAATAGAGTCTAGATTGCCCCATGGAAACTAGCTCTCATTGTGAACCCAAAGTGGAGCAGTGAATGTCTCTTGCACAAGAAAATCTTGCCACATGTCAATTGCTAAGTTGCTCTGCAATGGTTGGGATTGGGACCGTCAAACACATGTATAGGAACATATCAAAGCAGCTTCAAGAATAGTCTAGAGTTGCTAATAGGGACCTATGAGTTGCAACTTTGCCCTTTAATATAAAATAATCTGCAATACTTTTTTCCACAAAAACAACTTTCCATGATAGCTTGTCAAAAGGCTAACCCTACAAAAAAAAATTCATGAATTTTTTGAGACTCTATAGTACCCTACACCCTCAAACACCCTTAAACACTCAGGTATGGGTGCGATTACCTTAGTTCAGATTTTTCGGTTGATTTCTTTCAATTCATGTATTGAACCGATTTATCAAGGAACTTTTTTGATTATTTTCTCTCTTTCATACTATAAATAACTTTTAATAAAATTTTAACCGGTTTTTAGCAGAAGTTTATAAATGTCAAATGGTTCTTTCTCATTTCAACCGGCTAGTTTTGAACTAGCAATAGGTCCTTCCGGGACCTTGTTTGTGTGTTTTGAATGGGGCGTTCACACTACAGTTCAACAAGTCCCCATCATTGATCCCAAATATGATTTTTACTTTTAGCTCAAGTGGTTTAAAAAAATATCAAAAAGCTATTTTTTATTTTTAACACTGTAAAGTTCACATTTTTATTAGCTTTATAAAAAAACTAATAGCAATCTTGCTAAATTTAGCTAGTTTAGAGATTGCTAGTTTTCATTGGCATTTTAGAATTCAATTGGTTCAATTGGTTGAGAGTCAAAAGTTGGGACTTGGCAATTTGCCCTTTGTGCCACTTTACAATACCACCATCTTTCCAACTATTTGCTTGTGTACCTTTTTTAAACTAAACATTGCATTTAGGTTGTCTTAGAACACCATCAATTTGGGAATGACTCACCAATTATTATTATTTTTGATTGGTGTAATTAGAAAGTGTGATTACTATCATTAGATGTATACACAATTTCTTTAAACAAGTAAAATTATATATGGAATGGGAAATTGGACAATAAAAATAAAGCCTATTGAAAAAAAATGCTAAAGTACAAACAACATAGCAAATCAAGCTTTTGAGGGGGATCCGCGGTATTGGCACACCAAATTTTAAAAATTTGGTGAGCCATTTCCTTGGATTTTCTTTCTTAGGCATGGTTTGCCATGTTGTTTTTCATTTAGCTTTTTTTCAATGGGCTTTATTTTGATTGTCCAATTTCTAATTCCATATATTATATCACTTATTTACAGAAATTGTGTATACGCTTCCAATGATAGTAATCACACTATCCAATTATATATTAATCAAAAAATATTAACATTTTTGGTGAGTCATTCCTAGTGGTGGATTGGTGATGCTCTTACCTTAGAAAGTTGCATCATGAGTCATTGCTTGGCCGCTTAGAGGCACATGCAACTCTGTAAATGTAGGATTTCACATGGTTTACAAGCTAAACACTAGTGTCTTGTTTTTTCACAAATTCACTGTTGTTGCAAAGCCCTTCAAAAATTATTTGCTGTAAGAGTTTTTGATGAAACTTACAATAGCACTAGTAAGTATATGTATAGTGTAGAATGTCAAGAAATTAGTGTGGGGCAACCTAAATGCAGTATTTAGTGTAGATCCTTCACCTTCAAATCCAATCCTTCCACCTTTGAATTGAGTACTTCTATTTTTAACCCTTAAACGTCTGGTGGGTGGCCGTGGCATGCCCATACTACAACTTCAATAGTGTTTTGATTGATGGGCACCAATAGTATTGCTTTTAAAAGTTTCAAAAGTCAATAGTGCATGCCGACCTCATGAAAATTGCAATATGGGTAGCTTGGGACCTAACACTGTGATTTTGATTTTTCTCACAATTGGGTTACCTAAAAATATGACTATATTGATAAGATTGTTATTTGCCTTCTATGACAAATCATGTGTTTATTGTCACTTTGGAAAAAAAACAAATGAAAAACGACTTTTTTTTGTTGTACATAATACATTTTTAGGGCCAAAGGATGACAAACATCCTCATGGGCGTTTAGGGGTTAAGGACAATAGGGGTAGTCACACCTCTAAGAATGAAACTTCTATGAAGAATGAGAAGTTGTGGAGTTGAGATAGGAGCCTATGGGAGCACTTCTCCATGGAAGAAGATGTGACTCCCCTTTTGTGGGTGTCAAAGAATGGGGAATAAATCTACTTTAAAAATGATGATGTAGTAAGAAAATAAGTTGCATTTGTACACTCAATTGAGCTCTCCAATTGCAAGGAGAGTGAAAACAAGAACAACAAGATGAAAAAAAAACACATATGAACAACAACTTTACATGTTAAATCTTTTTCACACCTATTCTTTCTTTGGAGGTGAAGAAAAAAACTTCTCAATCTTCAAAAAACGGGGCCTTGGCAAATCAAAGAGAGAGTGATACACGTTGAAAGTAAAGGAATTACAATTGATATCTATAGATTCTTAATTTTTTGAACCTTCTACGTACATTAGTATGAACATTTTTAGATTTGTTGGCTTAATTTGAATATGTTAAAGAGCTTTGTATATTTTGATTTGAATATTGGATGTTGTCATTTTTTATATTATAAAGAGAGATTAGACTGTAAAACTTGTTAGTAAGAACCATAGGAAAATCATGCAGCTTGCTTCTAAGAAAGAGAATGGAGGTTTATTGGGCTAAATGGCTACTTGCTTAATTTTGAGTTTTAATGAAAAATAAAAGAAAATCAAATAGAGAATGGCCTACTTATGGTATTAAGTTTAAATTAGACTACAATTGCAATTAGGTACATTTACCTTACAACAAATTAGAGTAAGCCATGTTATATTGAATTCCTTCTAGCAGTATTCTATAGAACTCTCACACCTTGTAGTTTTGAACTCTAATTTTGCATATCTATTTAAGATTACATACAATTTGATTTTTCTTACTTTAAACTATTACTCATTTTATAATGCAATTATGTGAAAAATAATCAATAATTACACTATCCAATGGAAACGCCTTTAATGTAACTACTGCTAAAACCAAGCTTTTAAACGTCTCAATATAGTTCCTAGTATTGAATTGTCTTGATTTTCTTAAGATTTTGCACATTGGTGAATTCAAAGTGGAACTTACGATCTCATGTTAAGAAGTTATAGATTTTAGGCAAGAATTTGTAAGTGTCAATTCTACAACAAGCATCAGAGCAAGAATGGGCGCACAAATGGGCCTTGACTTTCTTTCCAAATAAGTCAATTCAATGCATTGTAAAGAGATTGCCAACTCATAGATGTATGGTCATTTTGGGTCTAAATTGTCAAATTTTAGAGAGGTCAAATGAAGAAAACAAACACTTTAATAACTTCATTGGAAAAATTAGTGTCTTAGTTGGATGAACCACAGAACAGGATGAGCAACCATTTCAAAATGGCCACATTCTCCCTCTAATTTTCAGATTTTTCAAAAAGTAAAATTCTAGGCAAAAATCGCAGGGACTAGTTTTTCATTTTAGATTGATTTTGCATGATGGGGTCTTATTAAACAGAGTCCAATATGCTCACAAACTACCAAAGAGACTACCACTTTCTTAAATTTTGCCTTTGATTTGTTGGTAAGTTTCTCAAAAACCTAGGGTCTCCCCCGTAGCATTAATTTTCTATCAACTTTCTCTCGTCTCTCATCTAAAGAGATTGTTTGCAGTTGGGGAATGCTATTTTGTGAGCGGGGATCCGTGAGCCGTGAGCCTAGATTTTTTGTCAAAATACTTAATTTCACCTATAATCATGTACTTAGGTTTCTATAATTGTGCATTTTAAACTTTTATTTTTTGAAAAAGTTAAATTTTTAAAGTTTTTTTATTGATTTTGAGATCAAAATTGATTCTTGCTCACCAAATCTTGGCTCACTCCTCACATGCTCACCATTTTACACTCACAAAATAGCGTTGTCTGTTTGCAATTACATTGAAGATTATGGGCACTCACCAACATCCTACAATTTTTAACTCACAACAAAGAATTGCTGTTGAACTCTCACTTTGCAATCAAATATATTCAATTGCAAGAATGACTTGTACTACATTTTGTCCCCCTCACCTTTTGCGGCTTGTTTTTTGCTTATAACTTTTGCAAAAGAAGTCATATTGACTTATCCTTTTAGAGTAACCTAAACATGCAAGTTATTGACGTTCAGTGATTTTTTGGTGTTTTCTAAAACTATTTTTCTATTTTTAAGCAACCCCCAAATAGGTGTCTACCTTGGCCATTTTGGGGGGTTTTGGTACTATTTTGGGTCCAAAAAAGCTTTTCTAGGGCTATGAATCAAGGATGTTGTTTATGGAGCATGCTTACATGCATTTGTAGAAGGGTTTTGCAAAATTATAAATTCCATGGCATCTACATTGTCTCAAAGTGGGCATCCTATCTCCCTTCATTGGCAAAATATGAAGAAATTCCTCAGCAAAGTAATTGTACCATGTGAATGTATTTAATGGGTTCTCAAATGGCCAATTTTTATTTTATTTTATTGAATTATTTTGCTATTTTCTAAAAAGCAAGAAAGAAATTGGCTTTTTGTTGGTGATTTTGTTTTGTGCATAACTTTTAGAATAAAAAATTTCTAGGTCTGAATTTTCACAAGTATGCTATTTTAAGTGCTTTACAAATTGTCCATATTTTATTTTATTTAAAAAATATATATTTCAAAAGCTCATAGTACTTCAGAGTACTACATAGTACTAAGGGTGTTTGAGACAAAATTGGTAGGTCATTCTTGCAACTACCCATATACACTATTCAACATCAGTAGACATGTACATAATAATTTGGGGTTTTTTACCACATTCTATTTCAATAAAAAGTAACATTAAAAGAACTACAATTAATTTAACAAAATTAAGAAAACAAGAAGATATGAGATTCCAAATGTACAACAACATTTTGGTTTGCGTTTTAGTTTTTGGATTGTGTGTTGGTTTTTGGGTTGTGTGTCAATTTTTTGATTTACGTGTTGGTTTTTAAGTTGCTTGTTATTTTTAGTTTTGGGTATGCCTATGCTTGCCCCCAAATTAGATGTCCATTTTTGGTAGGGTAGGTAGCCATAGTAATAATTTGATGACTAGCTTCGCAGAACACAAGGACAAGCTAACACCAAATTTGTTCAGGGAAAGTCCAAAATAGCTAAAGTTTGTAAACTAAAGTCAAACTTAAGGTAAATAACACTTGATTAAGGAAATGTGAGCATAAGGTTATGACAAAGGTTTATCAATTTAGAAATTGGAATAAATAGACTTGTGCATATCTCCTATGTGTGAGTTCTAGTAAATAATAATCAGTCCATTACATATGAATGCAATCCCATGCAAATGCTGTAATTCTATCAAGAAGTAAAAATGAGATTATGAGTAATCAACATTCATTAAAACAAGCATAGGCTATTTTCTTTGGCAATTGTCGCAATCAGTAACCAAAAGAAAACCTATGTCAATAAACCGAGGCAATTGTCATTTCATTTAATGTCATATCAATCTGACAAAGCTATGGTTTGGTTGTAAATTGTTAGTCAATAGCCATGCGTTAGTACAGTAATTCATTTCATTTTAGTAACCATATATAGTTTGATTAATTTCCATGCTAAACCACAATCTGTATCAGCATGTCAATGGCCTACCTAGAAAGGATTTAGAGAAGGAGTTAATCAATCCAATATTCTTCTCTTCATTTGTTTATAGCCATCGGTTTCCATTACATATTGTATAAGCTATTCAATCATTTTGTTTCTATAGAATAATTCTATTTTATCTATATCTTAGTTAATAGACATTGCAATTGGTCAATAGCTAGTTCAACTCTATCTGAGAACATTGACTCTATTTACTATTGCCTTAGTTTCTATCATAGAAACTATCATGTAATCAATACAAGGATAAATAATAATCTATTCAATTGCCATCTACTCTCACTTGCAGTGTATTGTAATTTATAAGAATTGGTACTTAGTTATAATCTCCTGCTTCACGCTCCTGGCTATAGCTTTCTCCTTGTTCCATTATTTAATCATAAAAAGCACACGCAAAGAATCACTCTCAGATCATGGCCATCATCTTCTTACTCAAGCATCACATTACTTCATCTTCATCATCACAATTAGATTATAGCCTTTCTCTCAGATTTAACAACCTGAGCACTAGTAGAAAACTCCTTCCAAAACAACAGAAAACCAACAGTTTCTTGTTGATTTGGGCACTGGCCCACGCTAATTCACTAATTTAACAGAATTCTGTAAAAAACTAAATACGTTCTGTTGATTTGGACACCATTGTCTAAATCAACAGAAATTTTGGAATCTTTTGAAGATCTTTTGGGAATTTTTTGTGAATCTTTAAGAATCTTCAAAAATCTTTCGGGAATCATTGAGAATCTTTTCAGGATTTTTAAGAATATTTAAGAATCATTTTGAGATTTTAGAATCTTTGAGAATCTTTTAGGAATCTTCATGAATCTTTGGAAATCTTTTGGAATCTTTTCAAGTTTTTTTGGAATGTTTGAGAATGTTTGAGAATCTTTGAGAATCTTTCAAGAATCTTTGAGAATCTTTCAAGAATCTTTGAGAATCTTTCAGGAATCTTTGAGAATCATTTGAAATCTTTGGGAATCTTTTCAAGTTTTTTTGGAATCTTTGAGAATGTTTGAGAACAATTGAGAATCTTTGAGAATCTTTGGGAATCTTTTGAGAATCTTTTTTGAAATTCAAAAAGTCTTTGAAAATCTCTAAGAATTTTCAAGAACCTTTTTGGAATCTTTGAGAGTCTTTTTAAAATCTTTATGAAATTTGTTAAAGTACTTCAAAATACTTATAGAAATAGAATCTCTTAGACTGAATTAGAGTCCTTTAGGAATCTTTTTGTGAATCATCAAAATACTTTCAAAAATACTTTCACAATAGTTTAGGTTTGTTTTTGAAATCTTTCTAAAACCTTTTTGGACCTCATTAAATTTTTTTGAAGTTTTCAAAAATAAAAGAAGTTTTCAAAAAAAAAAAATCTTTTAGAAGTTTGAGTGTACATTGACTGGTTTTATTTTCTTTACTTTTCACAATTTGGTAAGATTTAAACTTAGCAGCCTTCAAAGTCAAGTAAAAACATGACCATAGTAACAAAAAACTCAACATTTTTTTGTTGATCTACATACTTTTGGACACAACTTCACTAATTCAACAAAATTTTATATAGAAAGTACAACATTTTGTTGTTTTAAATACCAAAATTTCTTTACAAACAAATATAAATGATGCTCCTCAATTCTTTGAAGAAATCATAAATGTCCCTTAAGGATTAAAAGTACCAAAAATATCTTTGTGTTACATGATAACCAAGTGTATAGTTTAATGCAAATTCTTACAAGAAACCAAAGGTGATATTTACATTTCAAATAACACAAGGATATATTTAACATTTCAAAATAGAAGAGTTATTTTATTAATTTTCCAAAATAAAAGGAGTATAACTGATATTCCTACAAAAAATTAGGACTATTTTTTATGTTTCACATATTTTCGGCGTAAACTTGATATTTTGAAAGACTTAAAGGGTATTTTTAGTAATTTTCCTTCTATTACTAACCAAATGAATTAAAGAAAAACAATCTTATAAAATATTTTTATAAGCTTTAAAAGATGGGAATTGATATGTGTACCACACTCTTCCAATTACTATACCACACCACAAGGTAAATTTTTGATTTCTACCATCAAAAAGTTGAATTTGAGAATTTTGAATTCAGATTTGGACTTAGAGACCATGGTATTGTCTAGAACCATAAAAAAAGTTGCAATTCAACAACACCCAATGAAAATGCGTAGTTAGGGAGAAATTTGTTAATTTTACTTTTGTTTGTAAAAAAAGATAAGCTTTTTCATTGGGTGTTGTTGAATTGCAACTTTTTTTATGGTCTTAGACAATACCATGGTTTCTAAGTCCAAATTTGAATTCAAAATTCTCAAACTCAAATTTTTGATGGTAGAAATCTAAAATTTACCCCAAGGGTGTGGTACAAAAGTTCAAAGGGTGTGGTTCACATATTAATGCCCTTACAGAATATCCAAAACTATTCAAAAGTCAATAGAATTTTGATTTTATAATTGCAAGGATTTAATTTCGTAACTTTTCACGACTTCATGTTATTTGAATCTATCAAACTATGGAGGCTATTTTAACAAAATAAGGTTCTTTTTACAAAAAAACTAACACTAAATAATATTTATTAATGAATCCAACCTTTGCCTGCAACAATCCTTATGAGATTTGTGAATTCCAAAAAAAATTTATAAACAAAATCAAAAGGATGGAAACAAACAATTTATTTAAAATTTCTGAACACCTTCTCTGATTTTATCTCATAACTTTTGATAAAAAGATTGAAATCCAAAAAAAATTGTTGGAGGTGAAAGTAAAATACATTTACCAACTTTTCTTTGTTCAAAGTTTTCTGAAAAAAAGTTCTTTAATGGGCGAAAATAGCCTCCAAAGTCTACTGCATTACTAAAGACATGAACATTTAATGTACAAATAGAATTAAGACACTCATGCATGCATGTGCATTTGCACATTCTCTAGTGGTTTAGAGAATGTGTTAAGGTTGTGGAGTGTGAGAGGAGAGGTGGAGGGTTCAAACCCCGCTACCGGCAGCTGCCCGAGAGTTCGGGCAGCTGCCCCAAAAAGTTCGGGCAGCCGCCCCAAAAAGTTCGGGCAGCCGCCCCAAAAAGTTCGGGCAGCCGCCCCAAAAAGTTCGGGCAGCCGCCCCAAAAAGTTCGGGCAGCCGCCCCAAAAAGTTCGGGCAGCCGCCCCAAAAAGTTCGGGCAGCCGCCCCAAAAAGTTCGGGCAGCCGCCCCAAAAAGTTCGGGCAGCCGCCCCAAAAAGTTCGGGCAGCCGCCCCAAAAAGTTCGGGCAGCCGCCCCAAAAAGTTCGGGCAGCCGCCCCAAAAAGTTCGGGCAGCCGCCCCAAAAAGTTCGGGCAGCCGCCCCAAAAAGTTCGGGCAGCCGCCCCAAAAAGTTCGGGCAGCTGCCCATCCCCCTAAAAAGTTTACATTTTCTTAAAATATTAACAAATCCTATGAAAAAAAAATTTAAAAATGAGAAGAAATAGAATTGAACAACATAAAATAAGTAATAGAAATCAACAACAAATTAACAGAAAACTGTAAATAATCAACAGAAAATCAACAGAAAAGTACCCAAATCAACTTGACCAAATTCACAGAAAAAATCAACAGTTTTTGGTTGAAATTCTGTTGATTTTGTGCTGAATTTTCTACTAGTGGAGCTATATCCTCACAAGCTTCAATTATAATCAACAACCACTCTAATATAATCAACACTAAATCTCTTAGAAGCATCTCACTTCTTTAAATTAATTTGTGCATTGAGTTTGCAATTACACTTCTGTCAATTGCCTTAAGCATTTTGCTTTTGAAGCACTCGCATGATTACTGCTAACAATCCTGACAATGATTTGGAGCAACTTCTTTCAAGTTAATTCTCTCTCTGTCTATTGCCTTTGATTTACAGTTAGTTCAATATCGCATCTTGCCACCTGCAAGGCATTCATTCATGAATTAACCAATCAACTATTGTCTTAACCCCTCATCACCCGAGCTTTCCAAAATACACTGAAATGGGGCGTTTTTTTTGCCCCTCGAGCGTTGAGGGGTTAAACTCCCAATCTCTAAGACACTCTCATTGGCTATAGTCTCTGCTTCTATGAACAAGTATTAAAATAGATTATAGCATCACCTCTCACAAGTTTAACAAACAATCACTCTCTATCTATAATCTATACACTCACTCTTTGAGTCAAATTGGCCATTGCCTCTGTCACAAGTCAAATAAGTTTACAACAATCACATTCATAAAGTACTGATTAAACACATTGGCCTTGCTATTTGCAAGCTAGAATCAATAATCAAACATACATAGAATATTACCTTCCACAATCTTCACTAATTAGAAGCATACATATTAATAAAACAAGATACAAAAACAAAAAAACACAAAGAAAAATATTGCAAGGGAAGTCAGATCTAAATTTTGCTCCAAGTAAAATAGGAATGTCGATAGCCTTATATGTTCTGACTCTCTATTTCTGCCTAACTTCCCTAACCGCATAACTAACTACCCATCCATAGCCTAATGTCCATTCACAAGACAATTGATCATGTATTCACACTATACTTCAAAACTGGTGTGCACTTCACTTCCATTTACACTTTAGAAATCAAATGCAAACCCAAAAATAAAAAATGTCAATTATAGTAATTCATAAGGTGACACTTTAAGGGATGATGTGCTTTTTAATGGGCTTTCTAAGATAGGATTTCTTTTTGTAATTTGTAGATAAAGAGAAATAGATGTCAAATGTAACACAATTTTTTTTGTATTTTTTGAAGCATTGTTGGATTGTTGATGAATTTTCAAAGTTTTATGTAGTAGGCACCTATTGTGACTCTAGGTCTCCCGTAAACCGTTTCCTCCAACTTATGAAGAGATGAGATGAAACCAAGGAATATGATTGCCTCTTACAATAAAATACACTTTTTCTTCTATGACTTAAAGAGGTCCATCTCAGAACCATTTCATATCCATTCCTCAAACTATCTATGAGATGTTTTATGTGAGATGGTTGCAATTTAAACTACCTACCTTACATCCAACTCTTGAGTAAAGTTTCACTTTGTTGACATCAAATCTCCTGAATAAGATATACTGCTATATAAACATGGCATTTCTTAGTAAACCAAGACTTGAGACAAAATTTGAACCAGAAGTCCCAATCTTCAACTTTCCACCAATGAGACTCTTAGCTTTCTGTGAAACTTGTGACTTGTGACTTGGGACTTGGGCCTTGGGACTTGGGACGTGGGACGTGGGGGCACAACTAGAACCGCCCCCCTTGGAGTTATGCAAAGGTGTTTTTAAACTCCTGTAAGCTTACCTTCTTCTGAAAGCCGGCTTTGACACTCTCTGTGAGTGCGTCGAGATCCCCGGACTCCGAATCTCACCAGTGTCAAATCTGGAAATAAGTTTATAAATTCAAACTTCAAAATCCCTGTGAAATCGAAAAGACCTCCTGCGGTATTTACAATGCTAACAAACCCCAAACAAAAAAGTGTTTTCCATGGTGACCAAAGTCTTGTAAAAGTGTTTTCCATGGTGACCAAAGTCTTGTAAAAGTGTTTTCCGTGGTGACCAAAGTCTTGTAAAAGTGTTTTCCATGGTGACCAAAGTCTTGTAAAAGTGTTTTCCATGGTGACCAAAGTCTTGTAAAAGTATTTTTCATGGTGACCGAAGTCTTGTTGTGGCAGAAAAGAGAAAGCTTATTTTTGTTTTGCTGTGGTGACTAGGCACCTTCAATCCGGAAGGAACCCTCTTTCTTCTCTTTCTTGATCCTTTTTCTAAAATCCCAAGGTGCCTCTGGGTTTGGGTTGGCCCACAATCCAATGCAAGCTTCTTTTGCGGCCCTATGCCACTGCATAAGCACACATGTCACAAATCAAACAAGGTTGTACTATAAGAACCAGTAACTAAACTCATCACAACTATTACCAAATTTTTTACACAAAGATATTTGAATATTGTAGCATATCTAGTATAAGGTAATGTAAGATGAAGAGAGCAATAGGGATCTCCCTTGATAAAAAAAAACAAAACTTTCTCAATGGGCTTTGCCTAAGGTAGGAGGCTCTAATTCGGACCAGGGCTCTAATTCGGTGCACTTCTAGAAAGGGCCAACATGTTCTTTCATATATTTATTACTGTCATTGATGAGTTAGGTGGGCTTAGCAAGTTAACCTAATTTGCTAAGCCCACCTAACTCATCAATGACATTTATAGATATATGAAAGAACATGTTGGCCCTTCCTAGAAGTGAACCAAATTAGAGCCCTGGTCCGAATTAGAGCCTCCTACCTTACAACATCAATGCTTGTTGGAATTGAATTTGAATTTTGTAGCACATTTAAGATAGCAGTAATTTTTTAAACAACCTACGGAAATCACATTTGGGGCAAAAACAAAACTTTGCACACATTTACTATAGTAAAACATTATTGTCATGGAGCCAACATTAGTAGACCATTTTCTGAAATCTGATAGAAACAAGGGTCTTTGGGAACTAAGTAACATGATTGTGGAACCAAGCTTTGACATTGTAACTTACACTAGTCCAGCTTTCAAATGCGGCTTTTTTACCAATGCAAGTTATTGTATTGAAAAACAAAAGTTTGGGTGAGGGTACTTTAAGAAAATAGATTACAAGTGATAAGATAGCCAACAAACATGTTATTATCCAAAGTTTTCCTACAAGAACCTCACATTCTAATACAATATTAGAAAGCAAAAAACCAGTATTCTAATCCAACAATTCTACAATGCTGCAAGCAAAATCACAACTTGGCAATATGATTTTATAAAATACAAACCTCTCAAAGTTAGAGCACTGCAACCTAGTTTGTAAGGTAGTTCTGTACCTCTGCAAAAGTTTCACGTTTATCAAAGTGCTCGTAGTGCCATACCGAACCTTTTTTCAGGAGCACCTCCTAAAAAATAAACTCAATTCCCAAAATTTAATGTTAGTTGACCATGGTGTAGTTGAATTTTAAATCAAATCTTTCAATACAAAGTTTCCACAAAGTAGACCAACAACTGTTGTTATTCTTCAATTTCAAAAAAATGGGGTACATTGACACTCCAAAAATGACACCAAATAGAAATAATTAACACTTAGGGTCTCATTTAATTCACAAGAAATGACATTGTAGGTGTCATTTAAAGCTTTTGGTATCATTTTTGAGGTGTCATTATGTCCCACCTCTCCATTAGACAACGCGGTTAACAAAGTGTCATTTGCTAATATTAGACATATTTCAAATCACACAATGTTAAGAGAATATTTGTATAGTCACAACAACTATAGGAAGATCTCTTTTTGTTGTTGAGAAGCTTTTATATGATATTCATGACCACAAGAAGACCAATTTATAAATCTAACTTACTAAGAAATTGGGGCTTTCTCCACCTAATTTTTCTCTCCAATGAAATTGCTTGGCTAATTGATTTGACCCTAGCCATGGACACACCTTACATCTTACCCTCTTTCTTGTAAACAAAGCTGCATATTACACTTGAAGGGTATCTACCAAAGGATTTTGCAATATGTTCCTTTGTCATGATATATCAAAACAACACAATTTCACAAAAGACCTTGTTAATTTCATATCTCTATCTATCTAATAAAGCATTAGATGTATATTAATCACTGGAAATTTGGAAAGAGAAGAGGGAGGGAGAGGAAAAGGAAGGAGGGAAATAGAGGGTGAAAAATTGCGGAAAAAGAGAAACAAAGAAGATGTGATGGCATAAAGAGCCAGCAAGACCACTATATCTATTGAAATTATGAAAATGTGAGAAATAATTTTGTTTTCGAATAAAAAATTACAATCAGTGCAAAAAATACCTGTATAAATATGTCGTTGCAATAAATATCGCCAACTTTTCTCCCATACTTGTCTGTGTTATACACACGAATCAATAGCTGTTGATCCTTGACAAGGCCCCTAAGCACATCCCTTGCTTCCACGCCATACTGTTGCTTAATCTCTGGTGCATCCACACCCCTGCACAAGGTGAAAAATGTGGTGAAATGAGAGATACAAGTTAGTGACACAACAATTGCTAAAGAGAATTCAATTGGTCTTTCAACTACCACAACCAAAAAAACTCAAAAATCCCTAAAAAAAATAGGACTGATCTAGAGAGAGGAGGGGGGGTTAAGTACCTCAAGCGAATATTATACTTGCGTGCTAGGCACCAAGTCCCATCATTCTTTCTATCAAACACCCTGAGAGCATCGCCAAAACTTCTCATTTTGAAAACAGCTAATGTAATTGACCATATTGTAAGGAAAAAAGTATAGTCCATAATGGCTCCTACATTAACATTACTTGTGTTGATTAAAACATAAATAAAATTGGTGAAACCTCCTTATGATCTACTCAATATTGCTTATACAAAGAACAAAAGTCCAACTTATATTTCTTGGTTCTAAACTTAGGTTATATTTGAATAAAAAAGGGGGACATCTTAGCCATGCAAGACCAAACAACTCCTATGAGATCGATTGCTAAGAAAAACACCACAATGCTTCCCTTCAATCTCAATCCTCCATGATCATGAAGTTGTTGATTCTTTGTTCATGGTAAATTTTCCTAGGATTTAAGAGATTAGGGCTTAGGGGTTTAGGGTTTAAGGATTTGGAAGCAAGGACAGACTTGTATTCTGCAGCCTCGATTTTCTTCTGCAAAGCATCTACCATTTTGTAATTCTTCTGAGCTTGGGCTTTGTGTCTAGAAAGTGCAGCTTCCTGAATTGCTTTTGGCACAAGTCCAGCCTCTCTTGTATCCGTAAATACATTTACAAACACGGTGAATCCATCTCCATCCCAGTAGATTTTGTCCTTGACTTTGTCCCAATTGACCTAGAGACACACGTTAGAGGGAAACATGTTAGTTTCAATGCAAATTAACCCTATTCAAATATAGTTAGTATGCATTGATTCTTCACACCTTCTCAATGACTGAAACTTCTATAAAGAATCAAAAGTTGTGGAGTGGAAGTAGGAGCCAATGGGAGCACTTTTCCATGAAGAAGGTGTGACTTCCCTTTTGTGAGCGATGAAGAATAGAGAATAGAGAATGGTTTACTAGAAAAATGATGATGAAAGCAAGAGGAGCAAGGGTGAAAAAGAGACAAACTTTGATAAAAAAAAGTATGTGCTAAAGATTCTCCACCCCATTCTTCTCCTCTGGAGATGAAGGGAAAAAAATTCTCAATCTTTATAGAACAAGGACTTTACAAAGAAAGATTGCCACATCCCCAATCTTTGAAGATTGAGAATGGGAGATGAAAAAGGTGTGACTACTCCTAATTTATCCATAGAAATATTGTTTTGAACCCATGATAAAGATGTTTGTATAAAACATACACGCACTCCCAACAACACAATAGCTTCTGTTGCATTCCTACGGTTGCAAGTGCTCACAAAAAGAGTAGAAATACCTCCAAAATTGTTAATTTGGGTAAAAGAAGTCAAATTTTTAGTCACATGGGTGCATCTTTATCAACACCATTCTAAAACACACAATTAGTACTTCTTACCTACTTTAGAAGTTTACACATAGTTTGTTGGGTCCATGGCTTTTATTTGAAAAGACCAATTTTGCTAAAAGCCATAGAATGTATGTACTATATAATCAGTGAGGCATGGAGCGACAAGCTAGTCATGCCCCATAACTGTCTCTAGCAAACTCAATTGAAATTGTAAGAAAGAGTTATGATTTATTTGTATACATATTTTTTTTTACCACTTTCTCTCTTTTCAATAGCCCTATGTCATGTGGCAATGAAATTAACAAGGAGAAGGAGATGCCATTGGAATTGCTTACTGGTAAAGTGTGAATTTCATATTCTATTTCTTCAGCAGCTTCCGGTGTCACCAGCCATGTTTGACTAGCTTTAGGTTTTTCTTGGTCAGGCTGACCGGCTGTAGCATGAGTTGCAGGTTTTTTCTTCTTACCTGCTGGAGCATGAACTGCAGGTTTTCTCTTCTGCTTACCGGTTGGCAACTGAGCTTTTGGTTTTCTCTGCGCAGGCTTATCCGCTGGCAAAGGCCTACCGGCTAGCACAGGTTTCTCAGCTGGTACAGGTTTCCCAGTTGGCACAAGCATAGGTTTCCCGGTTGGCATAGGCACAGGTTTCCCGGTTGGTACAGGTTTCCAGGCTAGCACAGGTTTCTCGGTTGGTACAGGTTTCCAGGCTAGCACAGGTTTCCCGGGTGGCATAGGCACCGGTTTCTCTGCTGGCACAAGTTTCTCGGTTGGCACAGGCATAGGTTTCTCGGCTGGCACAAGTTTCCCAGTTGGCACAAGCACCGGTTGCGTGGCTAGTGCAGGCACCAGTTTTGCGGCCGACACAATTGGCCAAGGGAGATGATAAAACCTCAGAAAACCCTGTAAGAAAATAAAAAATCAACAAGTGCGCATCATCAAGGGAAGTTGCAATAAATTGCCAAAGATTTTCCATTAAAAATCTGTCTTTGAAACCCAATTAATTTACTAAATTAAAGTGTTTATCACTTCCGTTCTCCCAAGCATCTATTATAGTTTGAAAAATGCAAAATCCCAATATTAAGAAATCATCAATGGTACCTGAATAACAGAGTAATCTTGCAGCGTTTGGATGAGCAACACAGCAACTGTTTCTTTAGATGTTGGCGTTGGGTTTGCTCGTCTCCAAGCATTTAAAAGTCTCAAAAACCTGAACAACAACAACAAACTCATGGACAAATATTGGCACAAACCTTTCACATGTAAAAAGCATTTTTTTGTTTTTGTTTGCATGTGTTATCCTAGCCTGAAAGAAAAAAAATAAAGCATCAAACTCACCAAAGTCTTTGAATGGGTTTGGATGCAAACACGTAGCGGCTTAATGCTTCGGGCACCTGCAAGATGTGCCGAAATTGATTGTCAAGTCTTTTGCCAAGATTGAGAGTTGAGGGTGGGATTTATTTCCTGTGAGGAAAATTTTGGTTTAAATCCAAAAAGTGCAAATAGTACATCCATGTATGGAAGTGTGACTTAATATGTGCAAATGAAGAAATAGATAACTTGATTGGCATGCTTTAGTAGAAGGGTTATAGAATTGCAATTATGTTCCAAATAGGGTTTATCATTAGAAATGTGCTGTTGCAAGCTTTCCAAAGGTGTATCATGCATCTATTTTGAAGAAATTTTTCACTTGTGAAACTTTATTAAAGATTTCATGACAATACATTGTAAATTTCACTTCCACCACATTTCAAATTTTGTTTGACAACAAAACAATCCTAGTTATTCACTTGCTTCTTCCCTAGAATTAACCAAAACTTTGTAGTTCTGTTTGCCAATGTAAGAAGGGAAAATTTCATGGATACCCCCTAAGTTTGCCATCTTTTCATATCATAGATATCCCTGCTTTTCAGAAATTTCACAAATATCCTTGGACCAAAATTTTCAGGTGTTTGTTTTGTTTTGCATGTCACTTCATTCTCCCTTTGTGCACACACTACTTCTTTCTTATTATGCGTGCGCACAAAAGAAGAAGGGAAGTAGCATGCACACAAAAGAAGAAGGGAAGTAGCATGCACAACAAAACAAACATCTGAAAATTTTGGTCCAAGGGTATTTGTGAAATGTCTGAAAAAGCAAGGGTACCTATGAAATGATGGCAAACTTCTGTGGTATCCATGAAACTTTCCCATGAAAGAATATGCTTTACCAAACTGCAACACACGGCTTGAATCTTGGCCAACATGGCCAGGTCAGCACATGGAAGGAAGTGTTCTTTGAGAGGTATAATTTCAGGACTACTTTGCAAAATCAGAAGAAAAGGGAAGGAATACCTCGTTCGTGGTTTCGAATTCCACCAAATCACGAACGAAGGCCGTGTACCCAACAACGGTGAATGTAACGGGGCTTGGACGAGATGGATAACCGCCACCTGCATGTCCGCCATAGCTAGATTGTGGGTAGTACGTGTCCAAATCTGAGTCGTCGCCATCTCTGATACGCCGGAAACAGTTCCCCATCGCTGCTGCTCACGTCGGTCGTTCTGCACCAATCGCAGCTCTCCAGCTCAACGCAATTCGTGTTCTAATGTACGACTCAAAGAGAATACGCACACATAATTAAGAGAGCTCACACATAAACACATTGCTCTTCTGAATCAATGATGTACTAGAAGAATGGAAGCCCGGTACATATAATTACTGTGGATCTAGACAGAACTAGATGAAGTCAAGGTGGAGGAATGACATTCTGTCAACAAATCGATCACACCTCCTCACTCCAGCTATGTCGGTGAAGCTCTCGGCACTCAAGTGTCTTGTTGGTGAAGCTCTCGGCACGCAAATGCTCTGTCGGTGAAGTTCTCGGCAATCAAGTGTCTTGTTAGTGAAGCTCTCGTTGCTGCGAGATTGAGCGGCGAATACCGTAGTTAGATCGATCGGCTCCTGCACGTCACCCCAATTGTACTCGCTTCTCTTTATGAGTCCCTCAACAAGGCCGGCGCTCATAGAAATGAGCGTACTATCACCATCAAGCCATCAGATTCTAAATTATTTTGCTCTAGATGACTTGCTTATTATACAATAGAACGAAATTAAGAGCGCAGTCATTACATTGAATTGCCACTTTTGCCACTTTCTGATAAGCTTATACTAATCTTGAGCTAGCGAATTTTGGTTCAGACACAGCCTAAGCTTAAGCTTATAAATATTCTGGTAAAAAAAGCACAAGTTGCGATACCTCAATTGCAATGAGTGATCACAGCGACAGTGAGAGCTCCGAGATCGTACAGCAGGATTTGCAGTGATGACGAGCTCTCGAAAACTAACGAAGCGCGCGCCACCTTCGAATGTGAGAGAGCAGCTGTTGCGTTGTCACGGCGATTCCTGAGCGTGACAAGCTTCCGGAGAGTTGGGATTCTTTGGAAGAGATACATTGATATTGGCAATGGGATTTTTGAACAGTAGCTCAAGTGGCTTGAAAACAGTACTGTTGAAAGGATTAAAATTTAGAGTTTGATACATTTTTATGTGAGGTTTTGAAAGATTGGGAAGAGGTTTTGCAGTATTTTAGAGGATTTGGGAACATTGGTGGTAAAACTGCCGACAGTCTCGAAGGAGGCAACGGGTACTGGGTCAATGGGAAGCCAGAGTTCACATCGGGTAGGGGGAAATGGCTTGGTCTCGGAGACTTTGTCTTGTCGCATGCAAATCTGTCGTGTTACTGGGGCCTAATGTTTGGGGTTGTACCGGCAATTAGGCCCGGTTCAGGCTACACCAAATAGTGCATTTAGGTTGCCGCATAGGTCCATTTCTCAGTACTTCACACTACTTAAATATTTATTAAGCATATAGCAATTTTTGTCAATTATTGCAATAAATAATGGAGGAAGGAAGCAAAGGTTGGGCGTAGCAACAAGCGTCAATGTCAATAACACATAACTAAATATTATTGTAACATAAAGAGAGTGGCATGTCCCTTTAGGTGACCAAGAGTGAGTCATGAGGTAACTTTGTTGAGGTAAGGCAACCTAATTGTTGAGGTAGCCTAAGTGCACTATTTAGTGTAGCGACCAAACAAAATCATATACAACCTCATTGGTTGAAATATCAATTAACTCAAGTGTTTACACTTAGGGTTTGTTCAGTACTTCAACTTGCCATGTCACCAACCAACCAATATAGTCACATTAGCGGACAAGATAATGAAGTTTTGGGGCTTGCTACAAGGGTGGCTTCAAACTTGTGGGGGTAGATGAACACTTCTGCTCTTGTAGCAACTTTCTTCTCTTGTAGCAAGTTTCTTCTCCAACACTCTTGGATGACGTGGAAGTGCTGTGAAGGATGAAAGACAGGACAAGATACCACTTTTTGTGTTCCATCTAGTCGCTAGTATGAATTGGGCCTTAGTGTACTGTCAACTGGTAGAAATTGTAAAAGACTGGTTTGAATGATAAATTACCGGCTAAAAAACCAAACAAATTCTTTGAAAAACAAGGAGTGGTAGAATGTTTCGATATAGGAAGCTTTGGAATTGTTTGAGAATGGAAATGTTAGGTTTTAGCCGATGAAACCACAATTTCTTCATAAATGCTTGTGGGGCCTATTAAGGTAGGCGCACCCATGGGCGTCACGTCCCCTTGGACGTGACCTTCTATTTTACTGAGCTTTGCCATTGTTTCACCCTTCAGATTGTGGAATTATTTAATTTATTGGTAGAAGGTTTTATTAATTTATGAACAAATTAACTGGAAATAAGTTGGCTGGAGCAGAACTATCTACATTATTAGAACAAAGAATTACCAATTACTACACCAAATTGCAAGTGGATGAGATCGGTCGAGTGGTATCAGTTGGAGATGGAATTGCACGTGTTTATGGATTAAACAAGATTCAAGCTGGAGAAATGGTTGAATTTGCCAGCAGTGTGAAAGGAATGGCTTTGAATCTAGAAAATGAGAATGTAGGGATTGTTATATTTGGTAGTGATACTGCCATTAAAGAGGGAGACATTGTCAAGCGCACTGGATCTATTGTGGATGTTCCTGTAGGAAAAGCCTTGTTAGGTCGTGTGGTTGATGCCTTAGGAGTACCTATTGATGGAAAAGGTGCTTTAAGCGCTGCAGAACGAAAGCGTGTAGAAGTTAAAGCTCCCGGGATTATTGCACGTAAATCTGTGCACGAACCCATGCAAACAGGATTAAAAGCAGTAGATAGCCTGGTTCCTATAGGTCGTGGTCAACGAGAACTTATAATAGGAGACAGACAAACTGGAAAAACTGCTATCGCTATTGATACCATATTGAACCAGAAGCAAATCAACACACAGGGCACCTCGGATAGTAAAAAATTGTATTGTGTGTATGTAGCGATTGGACAGAAACGTTCAACCGTGGCACAATTAGTTAAGATTCTTTCAGAAGCAGGTGCTTTAGAATATTGCATTATTGTAGCAGCTACTGCTTCGGATCCTGCTCCCTTGCAATTCCTGGCGCCATATTCAGGTTGCGCTATGGGAGAATTTTTTCGGGATAATGGAATGCACGCATTAATCATTTATGATGACCTTTCAAAACAATCAGTGGCATATTGACAAATGTCATTATTATTACGTCAACCACCAGGTCGTGAGGCGTTCCCTGGAGATGTTTTTTATTTACATTCTCGTTTATTAGAAAGAGCCGCTAAAATGTCAGACCAAACTGGTGCAGGTAGCTTGACTGCATTACCTGTAATTGAAACACAAGCTGGAGATGTATCTGCTTATATTCCGACCAATGTTATTTCCATTACAGATGGACAAATCTTTTTGGAAACAGAACTTTTTTATCGTGGAATTCGACCTGCTATTAATGTAGGATTATCTGTAAGTCGTGTGAGCGGGGTGAGATTTACATGGGATCGCTGGAGTTGGAAAGCTCTGCGTAGGATCCCTCAGCGCGTAATCTGCCTTACTCGATTATAACTGGGTCGAAAGCCGGTAAGTCAGAAACTAACTATCGGAAGTTCAGGAAAATAAACCTCGATGATGGTCGCCCTACTCTCAGAAGGAAGACACCCGGGATTCTACCTGCGTGAACTTGGGATATGTGCCGTCTGCAGCATGAGTACTTCTACTACACGAGAGGGAAAAGGGGAACCCTGCGTCGGAAAACACACGAACTCCACGGCGATGAACGAGTCAACCAAGGCTCTACAAATCGTTAAATACCTAGAGGGAACTCCCAATGGGAATCCGGACCTATTCATGAGGAAAGGCCGCGATTCGTATGGTCCCAGTGGAACCACCACAAAAACTTACGAGGGGGGAACCTCGTTGGTTCGGCGATGGATAAAACTGAGAATCAGGAAAGTCCTGCTTCTCCTGCCCGAGTTGAGGTTGCAGCCGATCGAATTCGGGAACTGAAACCTAACGTCGACGTAAAATATCAAAAAATCGTCAACATAATAACGGACCCACATGCGCTCATAGCAGCGTACCAACGCATTAAATCTAAATTCGTAAAAAAAGAGGGGATGACGAATGGGAGATCTTCCAGGGAGGAAATGAACTTCTTATCCGCGTTAATCAAAGATGATTCGAGCACATCGCGGAACAACTGCGCGCAGGGAAATACCCGCAAAACAAGTAAACATCCCAAAATCGGCAGAACCCGGGGAGACAAGACCGCTTACAATGATCAGCGCCAGAGACCAGATATTATAAACAGCCATCAAGGCGGCCTTTAAGCTCATGCCATAAGACTTAAGCAAAGGCTATAAGACCACTAAGGAAGAGAGTGATGCTGCACAGTTCCAAGATAATAAACTAGCATTCAATAGGAAGCAAATCCCTTTGCGTGTTTAACATTCTAAAAAACTACACACGGACAAAATATTATTGATGATTTGATTGTCCTCGTCTATAAGTGACAGGTTTCGGGAGAAGGGAGCCGTGTGATAGGCGACTATCGCGCGCGGTTCTTTGAGAGGGAGCCGGGTTCTATATCCTGTGCTAGCGCCTAGAGATGAGTGCGAACCCTACTCTCGAGGTTTTGCGGCTCAGTTAAAAGCTATGAAACAGGTATGCGGTAGCTTAAAACTAGAATTGGCGCAATATTGTGAAGTAGCCGCTTTTGCTCAATTCGGTTCAGACCTTGATGCTGCTACTCAATATTTATTAAATCGTGGGGCGAGGCTAACAGAGGTTCTTAAACAACCACAATATAGCCCAATTCCTATTGAAAAACAAATAGTGGTTATTTATGCAGCTGTCAAAGGTTATTTAGATCAAATTCCTATTTCGAGCATTAATCAATATGAACATGAGCTTTTGAAGTCTATAGACTCAGATATACTTTCTGCTATCGTACAACAAAAAAACATTACTGAGCAGATTAATAGTCAACTGGCTACTTTTTGTCAAAAATTTACACAGAGCTTCTTAGCAACTCATTCAGTTTAAAAAAATGAAACTAGAAAAAAAATTTCAGGCCGCAGGTTTTGTTTCCGTGCTTCCGGGTGGAGGGTGAAAGCGGCCAGGGCGCAGCCAATTTTTTTTCTTCCGCTCTCTGGCTACGCCCCTAGTAGAGCTTTGTCATACGAGCGAAGCTCGAAAACCCTCCATCCCCACATTAACTGTAGATTTGAAAAAAACAAAAACGCAACAAAACATTAACAAAATTGAATATATAGAACGCTTCTTCTTCTAATGTACTATTCGTAGGAAAAGGGCTTTACGCCTTTGTATTTGCACTATTAGATATTATTTATGTATGCGTTATCTTTGTCCACTATCCGGGCTCGCGCTTAGATAGATGTTTGCATCAGTCTTTTCTTTCTTCTAAAATGAATCAATCATTTTCGATGATTGCTTCGCCCTTCACCAAATTATAGCTGGTGTAATCAGGAGAAAAGGGATTCGAACCCTTAACCTGTGGTTTTGGAGACCATTGTTCTACCATTGGAACTATTCTCCTAAAAAAAAAAGTGGTTCTTGGTTTATGGAATTTGCACCTATTTGTGTCTATTTAGTAATAAGTTTGCTATTTTCTTTGATCTTAATCGGTGTTTCCTTTCTATTTGCTTCTTCTTCTAATTCGGCTTATCCAGAGAAATTGTCAGCTTACGAATGCGGTTTTGATCCTTTTGATGATGCCAGAAGTCGTTTCGATATACGATTTTATCTCGTTTCTATTCTATTTATTATATTTGATCTGGAAGTCACCTTTTTATTTCCTTGGGCAGTTTCTCTTAACAAGATTGGTTTGTTTGGATTTTGGTCTATGATAGTATTTTTATTGATTTTGACGATTGGATTTTTATACGAATGGAAGAAGGGCGCTTTAGATTGGGAGTAACCCGGCAATTTCTGAGCTTGCAAAACAATAAAAGCAAAAAAACATGTTTTTTTGCTTTTATCGTTTTGCAAGCTTTTAGCATTCCTTCCATCGCCGTGTAAACAAAATGGGATAAACCTTGATAAGTAGGCATAATAAGTCATTCATTAACTTTATTGAGCTCTCGGAGTCTTTGTTGGCGTAGCCAACAAAGTGCAGCCCACGGCAAGAGAGCCCGTGAGGCCGCACCGGCTCTCGGATAAAATTAACTGAAAGGATGCTGGGACGTCAAACGAATCGAGCAGGGCGCTGCCAAATTAGTTTGTTTTCGTGCGTTTGATTTTTTTGTTCTGTCTGGTAGTTTACTATTTTTACCCTATCGGGTAAAAATAGTAAAGCGTTTCGCGGAACAATGACTGTCTGTTCCCGTACAGTGAATGCCTGAAAATAATAGAATAGTCTTTTTGCGATGGGGGAAGCCTGAAAAAGCGGCTGGGAAGGTTCGCACAACGAATGAAAGGTGAAGGTAGTTTTCCTACTTTTTCCTCTCGCCAAAGAGCTTCTGAATAATATGCTTCGCTTCCCCCGCGCTCTTTCTGACAAAATGAAAAAAAAGGCATTATATATTAATTACATAGTATACTCAATTATATACAATCAATAAAGAGATTAGCGCAATCTACCTTTTGTCGATGCTTTATGCTATATAAAAAAAAGTGGTAATAGAGAGAAAAAAAAGATTTTTTTGCTATGCTTTTTATCTTCAAGCCTTACGCTCCTACTTTCGGGTCCGGCCTTTTATCCGCTTTACTTTAAGCAATAGGCTGGCTGGAGAAACCAATTTGGTGGCGTAGCTGTGAAAGATTAATTTACGTGATGTGCAATAAAATAAAGCGTCAAGCAATTGGTAAAAAGTGAACACCTTTGAGAAAAAAGAAACTAATCATGATGTGTTCTTTTTTAATTGATTATTTAGCATATTAGGGTAATTAGCTCAGTTGGTAGAGCGCCTCGTTTACACCGAGAGAGTCAGCGGTTCAAGTCCGTTATTACCCAAGGCAAAAAAAAAAAAAATTCTTTTTTTAAGTTAGTTAGATCTGTAATAAAAAGATAGCACAGAACAGTGTTTTTGTTGTAACAACAAAAAAAATGTTTTGTTGTACTACTACAACAAAACTGTCTTATTATTAGTTGTACAACAGGACCGCCGTTTTGTTATGGTAATATATATTATCGCTTTTTTTGCTTTGCTTATTGTTGGGCCAACTAACGCAGAAAACGCATAGCGTTTTCTTAGTTTATGGTACAATCTGAACTATAAGATGATCATGAGAAAAAAAAATATATATATTTTTTTTTACTGTGAACATTTCATTTAAAAGGTGCCCTGGTTCCATACGGCTCCACTAGCATAGCGAGTAGAGGCCGAAGCGCTTCAGGCTTATTGGCTATTACTGCGTAATTGGCCTAACGCATGCAAGGCCACAGGTCGACTAACCGCGAAAAAGCGCCTTTCAGTGCAAAGCAGAGAGCCGCGCAGCCATTAGACTTGTGGCTTCGCTTGAACGATACTTCCGGGTTTCTATCGACGTACGTAAGCCAGTAGAATGGAAAGATCCCGATGAATCATCTACGATGATTCATTATGTTTGGGAAAATAGCTTAGTTGGTTAGAGTGCTGGTCTGTCACGCCAGAAGTCGCGGGTTCAAATCCCGTTTTTCCCGGTAATTTTTTGATTCAAAAATTCATTATTATAAAATCAGTTTAGAAAGAGAGATATATATCTCTTTTTATGAACTGGTAACTGAATCAGTTAAAAGTCAAAACTAATCTCGAGGTGTGAAACTTTAGGGATAATGGAATAATGGTTAAGATTACATACTGAGCTAATGCTAGGGTAAAGAGATTGGAAAAAAAAGTTATGCTATACGGATGAATAGTGCAAAGAACTAATACAAAGACCTTGTCAAAAAGAATCTAAGATCTTAATCGGTGTTAGCGGAACCGAAAAAATTTCTATATAGAATTTTCTATAGAAAATATCATAGGTTAAGGTAAGGATTAGATTGGCGCCCCGAGTTGTTCGATTATAGCAGGAAGCCAGCGGTGAAAAGAGCGAAGCTCTATTATGATGAGATAGAAAGATTTACTGCGCGTTATTTGCTCTGCCCTTAATTAATAACTTTGCTAGTGTTTGTCTTTTTTGAGTCAGAACAAGGTCAAAATAGGGATATTTTCCAATGCATGGTGGGTATAGATTGACGAGTTTGTGGGTATCAAGGCTTTGGTTTTATAACAATTGAAGGTAGTAAGAGGCTCCACGATACATGGTTTAAGCTCACTTTGACAACGCCCATGGGTAAGAAACTACTTAGCACTTTGAAAAAATTGCACAAATAAATAGCCATGTAAACAAGTTTTTTAACATACCCATTATTTTTTATTTCCATTTCCTAACCTAAGAATATTAATTTCAAGCCTATTTCATAACCTCACATACCCTAAAACAAAAAAAATCTTGGTTATGGATGCTCCTACCTTACTATTGCACAAATTCCCATAATGTATTGGAATCAATCACAACGATCAACTATTTCCGGCTTCAAAAAGCTCAAATCCTAAATAATTATGTGATTTTTGCTAAAAATCCTCAAAAACATTATGTGCTTTCCAAGCACACTTTCACGCATGGCTCCATAACTCTTTTTTATTATTATTTACAATTCTCCAGTTCCCACTCGCATTATAGAAGTTGGATCTTCCTGGGTTCAAAATTTAGAAAAAGGTTGAGGAAGAGATTTTTTTTTTTGTCAACAAAAGCTACATATGAAGTAACCGTGAAGATAGTTTTGTGTAAGCAGATGCTCAAAGAGGTCATTGACCACTATATGCCACAAAGTAGGAGAATATTCACATTTGGAACTACTGGTAATTCAAGTTCAAGTTGAGTGCTCATTGTTGTACAAAACCTTTAGGAGCAGTATTATATGTGGTTTCATATTACTATGTGATTTTGAAGGTTGATTATTCTCTTGTTTTTTTGTTCAATTATTAAATGACAAAGCATGAGAGAACTATTGAGATCAAGTACAACTTTATTTTATTTTTATGTTATAGATTTTTTCTAGATTATTGAATATAGTGATTTAGTTACTACTATGGACACAACTTTTTGGAGCATAGAAAAAAAAAGTAATTTTCAAGGTGACCAAAGTCTTATTGTGGCACAAAAGAAAAAAGCTCTTTTTTGTTTTGATTTGGTGACTAGGCACCTCGTCTCCGGAAGGAACCCCTTTTCCTGCACCTTTTTCTATAATCCCAAGGTACCATTGGGTTTAGGTCTGCCTACAATCCAATGCAAGCCTCTTTTGCATCCCTATGCCACTGTTGAAGCACACAAACAAAACAAGGTTGTACTATAAGAACCAGCAGCTCAAACTCATCTAAACATTTACCAAAATTTTCCACAAAAATGATATGAATTTTGTAGCATATTTGGTAAAGGGTAATGCACAATGAAAAGAGCATCAAACACAGTATTTGTTAGTTTGGGAAAGTCTCTTTCCAAAAATGGATTTCAAGGATATTAGATTTTGTGTGAAAATATTTTGGTGATTTAAGATGAGTTCATTGATAATTTCTTCAAGATATTTCATCATTGATGTAAGGTCTTGAAGAAATCATCAAAAAATTCACTCTTTGTCATGAAAAATCTCTTAAAACCATAAAATTCAAAAGTCCCAAATTACATTTTTTTCCCAAGTTAACAAATATTGCATTACCACCGTCTAGAAAGAACAAAAAAAACCTTCCTATTGGACTTTGCCTACCACATCAACTCTTGTTGAACTTGAATATCGTTGCACATAGTATTTTTTAAACCAAATGGCTAATTACGGAAATCACATTTAGGACAAAAACAAAAGAAATCCCACATGTTAATGTAGCAAAACAACACTTGTCATTGAACAATACTAACAAATCTATTTTTGAAATCCAACTAGCACTAATAGAAACAAATGCCTTTGGGAACCAAGCTTTGACATTATGGCATGCATTGTAGCCTAGTTCTCAAAGACTGCTTTCTACTGGTGCAAGTACTTGTATTGAACCACCGAAGTCCAAGTGAGGATACATATAGAAAATAAATTAAAGGCAATAGATGGCCAACAAACATATCATTATTCAAGTTTTTTTGCAAGAACCCTGCATCTTTATATAACACTAAGAAGTAAAAAGTAACCAATATTTTAAGCCACTAACTCTGAAATTGCAAGAAAAATCACGACTTGGCAATATGATTATATGAAATATAGACTTCACAATTTAGAGCACTGCAATCCAATTTGTAAGGTAGTTTTGTACCTCTGCAAAGTTTCACATTTATCAAAGTACTTGTAGTGCCATACTAAACCGTTTTTCAAGAGCACCTCCTAGAAAATAAACTCAATTCCCAAAATTCAATGCTAGTTGACCATGGTGTAGTTGTACTTTAAATCAAATATTTCAATACCAAGTTTCAACAAAATAGACCAACAACTGTTGTTATTTTTTGATTTCAAAAATGTGAGGGTCAAAAACGTGGGGATATATTCTCCAAAAATGACACCAAATAGAAATAACTAACATTTAGGGTCTCATTTAATTCACAAGAATGACATTCAACGTGTCATTTAAAGCTTTTGGTATCATTCTTGAGGTGTTCTTATGTCCCTCATTTCCATTGGACAACGTAGTTAACAAAGTATCATTCACTAAAATCAGACAATTTTTTGAGCACATGATGATAAGATTGTTAAGAGAATATTTTTGTAGTTACAACAATTATAGGAAGATCTCCTTCTTTTGTTGTTGAGAAGCTTTTATATGATGTTCATGACCATGAGAAGACCAATTTATAAATCTAACTCACTAAGAAATTGGGGCTTTCTCCACCTAATTTTCTCTCCAATGAATTTGCTTGGTTGATTGATTTGACCATAGTCATGGACAAACCTTACATCTTACCCTCTTTCTTGTAAACAAAGCTGCATGTTACACTAGAAGGGTTTTTGCCAAAGGGTTTTGCAATATGTTCCTTTGTCATGATATATCAAAACAATACAATTTCACAAAAGCCCTTGTATACTTCATACTTCTATCTATCTATTTTATAAGCATAAGATGCATGTTAGTCACCAGAATTTTGAAAAATGAGGGGGAAGGGAGAGAAAAAAAAGGAGGACAAAGGAGAGTGAAGAGTTGCGGAAAGAGAGAAAAATGAAGAAGATGAGATGGCTCAAAGAGCCGGCAAGGTGAGAAAGGTGAGAAAAAAAATCTTTTTGAAATGCACATAAAAGATTAGTGCACAACAATACTTGACTGTATGAACATTCCATTGCAATAAATGTCGCCAACTTTTCTCTCATACTTGTCTATGTTGTATAGACGAATCACTAATTGTTGATCCTTGACAAGACCCCTTAGCAAATCCCTTGCTTCCTCTCCATATGGTTGCTCAATCTCTGGTGCATCCACACCCCTGCACAAGGTGAAAATAATGTGGTGAAATGAGAAAGAACTAAGGATCTCCTTCCATGTGACATGGTGGGGGTAGTTTCTTAACAACAAGATTGGTTGTAGGTGGAATATTCTTGAGTCAAAGCTACTTAATATTGTGTTTGACACTTCCATGTAGAAGGGGGTGGTGCAAATAGCCCTCACCAATGATTAGCAAAAATAATAAAGGAGGAGTTGGAATCTCAAGAGTGACCAATACATTGGTGACTTTTCATCAAACTTTCTTGACCCTAAAATTGCTTTCATAGACATTGTGAGAACTATTGTTGTCTAGTGCTCCTCCTAATTACCAATGCAGCATGGAGGAATGCCTTAACTTAGTGACACAACCAATTCCTAAAGAAAATTCAACTAGTCTCCCAACAACAACCATAACAAAAATATATATATCCCAAAAAAGACTTAAGAAAAAAGAACTAATTTGGAGAGAAGAGGCGCTTAAGTACCTCAAGCAAATTTTATACTTGCATGCCAGATACAAGGCTCCATCATTCTTTCCATCAAGTACTTTGAGAACACAACCAAAACTTCTCATTTTGAGAACGATTGATTTAATTGACCACATATTGTAAGAAAAAAAAGTATAGTCCATAATGGGTCCTATTGTAAAACTGGCGAGAAACATTTGCGTTAGTTGGCCAAAATGTAAAATAAAATTGGAGAAGTCTCCATATGATCTACTTGTGCAACTTAGACCTCTTGGTCTTAAACGTAGGATGTATTCACATAAAATAGGAATGTCTTATCATGCAAGAATAAATAGTTCCATTAAGATCAAGTGTCTAAAAACACCCCCACAATACTTCACTTCAATTTCAATCCTCCATATTGTATCCCTCTCAAAGTTAAAACAACCCTTATTCATGGTAAATTCCCAGTTTAGGATTTAAGAGATTAAAATTTAGGGGTTTAAGGGTTTAGGGTGTAAGGGTTTGGAAGAAAGGACAAACTTATAATTTGCATCCTCAATTTGCATCTGCAAAGCGTTTGCCATTTTGTAATTCTTTTGAGCCAAGGCTTCATGTCTCAAAAGTGCAGCATCATGGATCTCTTTTGGCAGCAATTTAGTTTCTCTTGCATTCTCAAGTACATTGACAAACACTGTGAGTCCGTCTCCATCTCCCTTGCCTTTGTTCCACTTGACCTAGAGACACACATCCGGGGGAAAACATGTCAATTTCAATTTACACTAATTATAATCAAATATAATTTGTAAGGTAGTATGCTCTAAAACCGTCACTTTAAGGGCTGATTTGCTTTGTTATGGGCTATTTGAGATAGGAAGATTTTTTGTTTAATTTTTAGACAACAAAAATTATATGCCAAATGTAACATAATTTTTTTTCATATTTTTTTGAAGCATTATTGAATTGTTGATGAATTTTCAATTTTTTTTGTAATAGACACTTATTTGTGACTCTAGATCTTCCCTAAGCAGCTCCGTGTAACTTGTAAAGAGATGAGGTGAAACCAAGGAACATGTTTGGCTCTTGCAATAGAATACATTTTTTCTTTTATGACTTAAAGAGGTCCATTCAAGAACCACTTCATATCCATTCTTACCTATGGGATGCTTTTGTGAAAGGGCCGCAATTTGAGCTACCTACCTTAACCGTAGTCAAATATAGTTAGTACAAATTGGTTCTTCAATCAATCAATTTATCTTTAGAAATATCATTTAACCCTTACATGTATGAATGTTCTTTTGCGGCCAGTACAATACAAGATATTTTTCTTACATTTGGAATGGATCCACACCTTTACTCAACATTTGAGATCAACAAAGAAGTTGGAAGTATAGATCAATTCAATTCGAGTCAGCTACTTGAGATTCCAAATTAAAACTTCTTGTTGATAGAAAATGTAAATTATACAACAACATATCTACTACCTCCATGGGACGTTTACAAGGTTAAACCCATGACAAGGTGTTTATTCAAAACATACACGCACTCCCAACAGCTTCTGTTGCACACCTATAGTTGCAACTTGCAAGTGCTCACAAAAGAGTAGAAATACCTCCAAAATTGTGAGTTTGGGTGAAGAACTCAAGGATTAATCACCATGAGTGCATCTTTGTTAACACCATTCTAAGCACACAACAAGAACTTCTTTGATCTTACCTTTGGAAGTTTACACACAATTAGCTATCTATAGCTTTTATTTGAAGATACCAACTTTGCTAAAAGACACAAAAATATGTACTAAATAATTGGTTGAGCCTCAAAGTGGCAAGCATGGGCATGAGACACAACTCTTTCTAGCAAACTCAATTGCATTCACTCAATCTTGGAGACCTATGACTCGCTCAAAAACTAAATGGAAAAAAGAAACATGTCATTTTACCAATTTCTCTCTTTTCAATTGATGTGTGCCATGTGGCAATGAAAATAACTAGAATAAAAGTTGTGTCATTGTAATTGCTTACCGGTAAAGTGTGAATTTCATACTCTATTTCTTCAACATTGTTTGGCACAAACACTGGTTGCAAAGCTAGCACAGGCACCAGTTGCACAACCGGCACAATTAGGTAAGGGAAATGATAAAACCTCAACAAACTCTGCAAGGAAAAAAAAAACAAACACATGTGCATCATAAAGGGGAGTTGCAATACATTGCCAAAGATCTTTCAACTAACATCCCTTGTTGAAACCCAAATTAACCCTTGAGCGCCATAGTGCCTCAAATCTAACTTTTCCATATTCACCAATTTATTGTATTTGACCACTATAATATTTTGACTCGTGCAATGAATACTTACCAAATTTTTCATATAACTGCAAACCCTAAGCCTTGTGCAGTATCAAAAGTTAACTCTTCCAGATGTTGTCTTTGAACTTATGGTGCCAAATTATTTACAATGAGGTCCAACACGGCATCTACTTGACCTGGACGGTCAAATTTTTCATATAACTGCAAACCCTAAGCCTTGTGCAGTATCAAAAGTTAACTCTTCCAGATGTTGTCTTTGAACTTATGGTGCCAAATTATTTACAATGAGGTCCAACACGGCATCTACTTGACCTGGACGCTTAGGGATTAACTACAAAGTAGCAATGTCTATCACTTTCAAAAATCCTAGTACCTAGAAACCATTTACCTGAATATCAGAGCAACCTTGCAGAGTCCGGATGAGCAACAGAGCAACTGTTTCTTTAGATGCTGGAGTGGGGTTTGCTTGTCTCCAAGCATTCAAAAGTTTCGTAAACCTGAACAACAGCAACAAATCTCATACACAAATCTCAGCACATGCAAAGCTTTTCACATGGAAAAGTGGAGGTTTTGTTTGCATGTGCTACTATAGCTGGATCGAAGAAGAAGAAAAAAAGCATCAAGTTCACCAGATTCTTTGGTTAGCTTTGGATGCAGAAACGTAATCGCTTAATGCTTCGGGCACCTGCAAGATTTGTCGCAATTGACTCGGTTAAGTGTTTTGCTAAGATTGAGAGTTTAAGGCAGAGTTCTATATGAGGACGATTTTGTTAAGTCCACAAAACACAACTGGTAGTCAACACTAATGTATGGAAATGTGACTTATTTGTGAATTCTGAAGAATCAGAAAACTTGATTCACATACTTCAATGGAAGGTCATTTATAACTTGCTGTAGCAAGTATTGAAAATTGCAGTTTTGTTTCCAAATGCAACGTGTAACATACCACTAGAAATGTATTGTTGAGAGCTTTCTAGTGGTGTATCATGCATGTAATGTGGAATATATAACTCCACTTGTGGGACTTTGTTAAAGATTTGATGATAGACATATTCTAAATTTCAGCTCGTTTCAGATTATGGTGAGAGCACAGAAATCCTAACAATTCACTTACTTTTGTTTGCCCATGTGCTGAAAACATAGAAATCCTAGCAATTCACTTACCTACTTCTGTTTTGCCTATGTAGGAATATGGTTTACCAAACGGCAATAAACTACTCCTTGAATCTGAGCCAACTTGATCAGGTCGGCAACTCGGCAATTGGAAGGAAAAGTGGTCTTGGAGTGGTATAATTTCAGGATTACTTTGCAAAATTGGAAGAAGAAAAGGAAAGAAATACCTCGTTGGTGATTTCGAACTCCACCAAATCCCGAGCGAAGGCCGTGTACCCAACAGCAGCAAATGTAATGGGACCCAGACGAGATGGATAGCCGCCACCTTCGTCTCCACCATAGCTGGATTGTGGGTAGTATGTGTCCAAATCTAAGTCGTCGTCGTCTCTGATACATCGCCGGAAACAGTTCCTCATCGCTGCTGCTCACGTCGTCGGTAGATCGCAGCTCTCAACGCAAATCGTGTTCTAATACACAACTCAAAGAGAATACGCACACATAATTAAGAGAGCTCACACATAAACACATTATGATAGCTCTTCTGAATCAAAGATGTGTTAGAAAAATGGAGGTCCGGTACATCAGTAGATCTAGACAGAACTAGCTGAAGTTGAGGTGAATGAATGACATTCTGTCAACAAAGCAATCACACCTCCTCACTCCCGCTATGTCGGTAAAGCTCTCGGCACTCAAACGTCCTGTCGGTGAAGCTCTCGGCATTCAAGTGTTCTGTGAGTGAGGCTCTCGTCGCTGAGAGGTTGAGCGGCGAATCCCGTGATTTGATCGATCGGCTCCTGCACGTCACCCCAATTAATTGGACTCTCTTCTCTTTATGAGTCCCTCAACAAGCTAGGCCGCCGCTCATAGAAATGTGCATAGTATCACCATCAAGCCATCAGATTCTAAAAAAATCGCTTAAAATAACTTGCTACTCTAAAATATGACATTGAATTGGCCACTTTCTGATAAGCTTTAACTAAGCTAGCGGGCTCCGGTTTAGACACAGCCTAGTAAGCTTGAATAACTTATTCTGGTAAAAACAGCACAAGTTGCGATACCTCAATTGCAATGAGTGACGATAGCGACAGTGAGAGCTCCGAGATCGTACAGCAGGATTTCAGTGATGCCGACCCACGAGCTCTGGGAAAACTAAAGAAGCGCGCGCCACCCTCGAATGTGAAAGAGCAGCTGGTGTGTCGTTGCGGCGATTCCTCGGCGTGACAAGCTTCCGGAGATTTCGGATTCTTCAGAAGACATACATTGATATTGGCAAATGAATGAGATTTTGAACAGTAAGGTAGGAGGGCTCATGAATGGAGCATCGAAGGGCTGAAACTGAATTTTGGGGAGGTGAAACTTCTTGAAATGCTCTTCAATATTCTTCAGTAAATTTTCCTCGAAAGACACGAGGAATTGGCATCTAACCCAAGTTATTCAATATTTTTTTGGAGCTTTGTGGAATTAGTTATGAAATTTTTAAGAAGAAAGACCATAGGACTCTAAAATAATCCACCTTCTTAAATGTTATACATTCCTGGATAAAGCTATGTAAAACATGTACAAATAGAATACATTTGAGGAGATACACCATTTTAGAGCCTGCACACTTTTAGAACCTCCTAGCTTAGCTTAAGTGGCTTGAAAACAGTACTGTCAAATATGATACATTTTTATGTAAGGTTTTATAAAGATTGGGTAGAGGTTTTGTTATATTTTAGAGGATATGGGAACATTGGTGGTAAAACTGCAGACAGTCTCGAAGGAGGCAAAAGGGTACGGGATCAATGGGAAGCCAGCCAGAGTTCACATCGGGAAGGGGGAAATGGCCTAGCCCTCGGAGGCTTAGCCTTTGTCGCATGCAAAATCTATCGTAACTTTAACCCCTAAATATCCAAGGCACCACATTATGGTGTTGACAACTTTGAATTTTTATAAAAATTAATTAGGTTTTGATTTTTAATAGATTTTATTTTTCAATTATTTTTTGTGAAGTTTAGTTTTAACATCAAAAATCGATTTTGTAGATGATTGGATTTGATTTTCTTATTCAAGATTTTGTGCAAGGGTGTTCATTGCAATCTTGATTTTTTTTTAGTGTTGAGAGCTCTTGGAAATGAGCCTCACATACACTAGACCTTGGAGAAAATTTACACTAGAAATTCATTCCAAAAAATTGTAGAAGAGATTTTGAAAAGCCGTAAATTAATTGAAGTTATACATGTTCTGTCCTTTAACCCCATATTTTTCATGTGACCATTTTTTTAGATTTGAAATGTGAAAGGAGGATTGAAAGACTTCAAGTCATTTTCACAATTTTAACACCCTTTTGATTAAACATTATAATCTTTCAATCCATAAATGATATTGTTGTGTTTTTTTTTTTATGTGATCTCTAACATATGATATGTAGTTTGACTTTGTATGGTTACAATTTTAAAAGAACTAACACAACTTATCAAAATTTTGGCTTTTTTTGTTAAACTTAGAAAATTTTCCTAGAAGCTCAAAAAGTGCCTTGGGCATTTAGGGGTTAAGGACCACGTGACCATATTTTGGTTGTAGAGAGTGGTTTTTGGCTTATAGAGTAAATTTGCTCAACAATTTGGAATTTGGTCTTGAAAAACGCTTGTGATCACAAGAATTTTGCATCCATTTGAAAAAACTACAATGGAATCGGGTATGTGAGTTGACAAATAATGGTGTTTATACATCATGGCCCCAAAATACGTATCCATATTTGGTCAAAGATGGTTCAAAGCAACAACTCAATACATTAACCCTTAAAGGGCCAAAGAGCCCTTTGCGGCCAATACAGTATTTAATATTTTCTTGTATTTGGAATGCACCCACACCTTTACTACATTTGAGATCAACAAAGAAGTTAGGATATAGGTCAATGTGGTTCTAGTGAACTAGTCAAGATTCCAAATTAAAACTTTTTATTGATAGCAAATGCCAATTATACGGCAGCGTATTTACTATGTAATATGTAGAGTAGTCTTTTAAGGGTTAAACATGTAAGAAGAATGCCACATTTCAATTTTGTGGTCCTAAAAAATTTCAACTTGCTTAAGAAACACTCTTGTATTGTTCTTTGCTACAATAGCAATATAATTACAATATTTGAAGATCTATCAAAATGGTGCTATCATTTCATTCAAAAAAAAATCATCTTACATTTAAGGCCAATTCTTGATTGTTTTCACCAACCGGATTTTCCATAGCATTTATCAAAAAAATTGTAGAACCATATTAGGGTAGCTAAGAAAGTGAGATTTTTTACCATTTTTGTTCACTTAGCTACACCTTGTGATTGCTATTTTGTATATTTTGTATGAAACCAGTCTTATTAGAAAGGTAAGAAACCCTGCTTTCTAGAAATATAAGGCTCTTCTCAAGCAAAGCTTGCATGAAGTGTTAACATACAAAACCACATAAGCATGAAAAACTAGAGGTTTTCCACGTATGACTCACTCAATCATTATAACATTTCACGTCCAATGGTAGATCTAGTTGAACCTTTAACACATTAAAACAAACAAGGTGTGCTTTCATTTGTATGGTTGGATTATTCAAATTGGGTTCATATATGATTGAACAACACATTTAAGCTTACTGCCCTTGTTTTTAGTGGGTTTTGTGAAAATGTGCGTGGTCCTTAAAGGATTAAGCTTACTAAGGTAGAGGGTTTGTTCTCCAAGCGTCCCCCAATTTTGACTGCTACTTTTTGGGCTTCTCCACCCACTGTTGAACCCAATGTGGAGTAGTGGGTGCCTTTTGCACAAGAAATTTTGCTACATGTCAAGTGCTAAGTTACTTTCAGAGGGTTGAGATTAGGATTGTCAAGTACATGTATAGGAATACATCCAAATAGTTTCAAGGGTAGTTTAGAGTCGCTAATAAGGACCTTATGAGTTGCAACTTTGCCATTTTATATAAAATAATATAAAATACCTTTGTTCACAAAAATTACATTTTAGGACAACTTATTGAAAGGCTAACCCTACTAATTTTTTTCTTGAATTTTTTGAGACCTTAAGATACCCCAAACCCTTAAACACTCAAATATGGGTCTGTCTACCTTAGGTTGCCTTACCTTGGCAAAGTTATCTCATGACTTACCCTTGGCCACTTGGAGGGGCATGCAACTCTCTTTATGCTACAATAACTCCTAATTTTACCTAGAGTTTTAGCTTTCTTGCTCACGGGGTTTGGCACTTGTTGCCGTGTCCAACATGCATGTGCTCCATTGTTTATCTGAGTAATTATTGACAAAATTTATTGTACTCTTGGTGAATATTCAAATAGTGCAAAATGTTGAGAAATTAGTATGGGGCAACTTCAATGCACTACTCCCTCTATTTCAGAAAAAAATCCGTACTTTGACTTATTTAACCCCTAAAGGACCAACTGTCCCCTCAGGGGACAGTTGGGATTTTGGGCATGTACTTACAACTAAACTACTTTGTATGATTTTTTGAAACTTTTATGGAAGATGAGGACTTCAAAAACCTACGTGGGCATCTAATTTCTTCTTCATTCCGACACTTATTGAAGAAGTTATGCATGAATTTCTGCAAAAAGGTGGAGATTGGGCAGCCAAAAACTTTTCTAAAAATAACGTTTTTTCAAAATAAAAATCTGAAATTGGTTCTTTAGATTTATACATATGTGGGGAGCTTTGAATCATTCAATTCCAATTTATGATTGAAAATTTTTAGTTTGCGGGCAGGTACAGAACTTCCATACTTCCATTCCTTTTGCCTTTGGTGCTATACTTTTTGTGCTCTTTGTGAATTTGTTTTTTGACTTTTTTTTTCCTTGCTGTAGTAGACTAAGATTCCTTGGTTTTTTGTCATTTGGATCAGAGTAATTCACATTTCACAATTATACATAAATCCTCCAAGTTTGCCTAGTGTATATGCAAATTTGATGGCCTTACGGCATTGCAGGATTTTCCAAAATATGATTTACACCTCCAATTCATTTGAAAATTCTCCTACACTTACCTAACTTGGTCTTCTACATGGGAAAAATAAACCTCACATTTGCGTAGAGCAATTTTTTTTATTTAGAGGCAATCAAAGGCTTCTGAAATTTTTGGGCAGCAGGGAAAAAAACTATTTTTTTCACTTCAAAAGTCAATATCTCACTCCTCTACGTTTAGAATGAGCTAATTTTTTTTCCACAATTACCTCCCATAGTCTAGGGCAAGATCTTATGGTTGGATTTCCAAAAATAATCGTTTTTCCTACCTTTCTACTCATCCCCCAAAAGTGGCAGTTTTCAGTAACTTTCACTGAAAAAAGGGCTTGGCCTTTAGGGGTTAAAAAAAACAAACCTATGTTTGTTTATTGACTTGATTTTTGTTTAAAAAAAACCTACGCTTATCTCTAAAATAAAGATTAACTACTTGGCATGTTTAGTAATATTTTTTGGGCTTTTTATACTCACTAATTGGTAATGTTAGCATTACAAACTTGATTTAGTGATTTTTGTTTGCAAATTGTGCCTATCATTAAGTTAGAATCATCAATAAGATCAACAATACAATTTGATTTTTTGATAGAGGTGACAACTTGGGCAACTAGGTTAACCCTTAAACAACTGAGAGGCCCTTTGCAACCAGTTCAACAAGGGGTATTTTTCTTGTATTTGGAATGGATCCACACCTCTACTACATTTGAGACAAACAAAGACGTTGGAGAATATATCAATGCGGTTCTTGTGAGCTACTTGAGATCCCAAATTTAAAAAAATTATTGGTAGCAAATGACAATTATACGTCAGCGTATATACTATGTCCTATGGTCATTTAAGGGTTAACTTGTTCTTTACTTACAATTGTATTAACATACTTCATATCAACCATTTTACTAATGATTTGCAACAATAACAAAACACTTAAAATTTCAAAACTTTGGCACTTATTTCCTTTCCTTTTTAGAAAATCTTAACCCTAAGAAAATTAAAATTGTGTTTGAAATGGTTTAAAGTTTAAACCTAATATCCAATAACTTTCCATTACAATTTGTTGTTAATATTTCTTAATCTCTCACAAATTCTCAAACATGGGGTTTTTTGTGAAACAAAGGGAGTGTGTATTTGGTGTACACCAAATACTACATTTAGGTTGCCTTATAAATTAGGTTGTCTTATTGTAGAAAGTTACTTCATGACCTATGACTTGGCCACTTGAAGACTCATGTAACTCTTTAGATATTAGGATTCCACATGATTTACCACATGAACACACTAATTTGTCTTTCTATAACTTAGTTGCATTCTTATTGCCTAGGTCTTTAAAAGTGGCTTATTGCAAAAATCATTGCTAAAAAATACTGTAGCAGCAGTAAGTATTTAAATAGTATAAAATGTTAAGAAATTAGTGTGGAGCAACCTAAATGCACTAAGTTTATTTGGTGTACACCAAATAGTGCATTTAGGTTGCCTTAACAATTAGGTTGCTTTACCTTAGCAAAGTTACCTCATTACTCACCTTGAACCACCTAGAGGGGCATGCAACTCTCTTCATGCTATAATGATTCTTGTTTTTGTGTAAAGTTCCAACTTTCCTAATCCTTGGCTTTGGCGGTTGTTGTTACGCCCAAATGTTGCTTGCTTGCTTCCTTCCGCCAATGTTGATCACATTAATTATTGTCAGAAGTTATTGTAGCAGCACTAAGTATTTAAATAGTGTGAAATGTCAAAAAACTAGTGTGGGTCATCCTAGATGCACTATTTGGTGTACACCAAATAGTGCATTTAGGTTGCCTTAACAATTAGGTTGCATTACCATGGAAAGTTACCTCATGACTCATCACTTGGCCACTTGGAGGTGCATGTAACTTTTTTAATATTAGGATTTCACATGGTTTACAACATGGACACCACAAATTTGACTTTCTACATATGTGTTATTATTGCCAAGGTCTTTGAAAGTTGCTTATTGGAATAATTATTGCTGAAAATTATTGTAGCAATAGTAAGTATTTAAATAGTGTAAAATGTCAAGAACTATTAGTGTGGGGCAACCTAAATGCACTACTTGGTGTACACCAAATAGTGCATTTAGGTTGCCCCATACTAATTTTTTGACAATTCATACTATTTAAATACTACCAAGACTATAGTAATTTTTGTCAATAATTATTGTGATAAACCATGGAGGAAGCAAGCAAAGATTGGGTGCAGCAACAAACAACTAGGTAGGAAGTAAGAAAGTTGGAATGTTAGACTAAACCAAGAAATACTGTAGCATAAAGAGAGCCGCATGCGCCTCCAAGACGTCCAAGATGAGTCATGAGGTAACTTTGCCAAGATAAGGCACCCTAATTGTTAAGTCAACCTAAATGCATTATATGGTGTAAATTAGATAATACTAACGCTAGGGTTTGGGGAGAACTTGCGATTAAGGTAATGACAGACAGTTGAAATTGCAAAAAACCCAACTAAAACTTGAAACTACTATCTAAAAAACCGGTCCATTTTTTCAAAAAATATAAATATAGTATGTCTACAGAATACCGGTAACCAATGCATGTTAGTGAAAATGTGGTTGAAACTGAGAAATGCCGGATTTCAGCCGGTGAAGCTAATATTTCTCCCCGAACACTGACCGGAGCCATGCATGCAGCGGTCTATCGGCCGTCAGCGTGACGATCATCCCGCCGGCACGGTAATGGGGATAGTTTCCCCGGCGACCGATCTTCCGACTTCCAGGCACGGGCACCGCCCATGACCGTGACGCTGCTACCGAGGCATCCATCTTGTTCATCTCCCCACGCTCCTCCTATCTAGGGTTTCGCTGCAGTGGTGCAATCTGCTCTGACAAGCCAATGTGGCAGGAATTGCGCTCTCGTGAAGCCGGTCAACATTTGCGTGTAACTCCCCTCGGAATCCCTGCAGCATTTTTAGAGAGTCTCAGCGAATTTGGCGAAGGTTTTGAGGCATTCTCATCAGCTGCCGACTGAGTGATCGAAGTTGCAGGGGTTTTGTTGAAACTAGAAAACACGAAGAGGTGCATCAAGAGCATCGAAAGCAGCAGGAGCAAGCAGTAGCGATGGCGGATTCCGCGTCGGGAGGCTCAGGGCAGGGCGACAAGGTGCAATACTTCCAGGACGTCACCGGCGTGGACGATCCATTGCTTGCGGAGCAGATTCTTGATGCTCATCAGTGGGATCTTGGTGCGGCTGTCGGCACTCTCATGGACAAATCTGTAAGTCCTTTTCTGCCGATTGTATTTTTGAAATTTTCAATAGAAATGGCGTATGTTTTTGTAGCAGGATCTAAGTTGCATGGCGGTCTAAGAGTTTGCCATTTGATAGTTATCCACTTGTGTTTAACCCTACGTTTTGCCCCTTCTATTGCCCGAAAACGTAAACGTCTCGTAGACTACTATTTTACCTCTGATCCGTACAATCGAATTTGAGCTTGCTTTCGTCTTCACATGAGGCTTAGGTTATCCTTTTGCTACTGCTATAATCCGTTGAGCTACTGGTATGATCCTTTGAGCTTATCTTACCATACTCTTGTGCAGAGTAGATGATGCTTGTTTCACTCAGTATTGGCACTTTGTTAAAAAAAATTGCATTTAGGTTCTGTTATTTAGGGTTGGCTTAGTTGTTGAGTGTAAAGTTTTCTCCGCCGTAGAATTATTCTCGTCGTCTCAATGGGCAGAGTATGATGATTGCGTGCCTTAGTATTTGAGAGTTGCAGTGTTTCTTAATCTTTGTATGTCCTAATTCTTGTTCCTTGGCACTTACTGATAATCCACACGGTGTCTGGACTTTTTTGTGTTGAACATGCATATACTGAACAGTTTTTTGTGGTAGATTTTTCTCTTGCTTCCATGCTCACTCTGCTCTCTTTTTTCGTCATATGGAATACTTGAATGGCTGGGTGTTTTATGCAGTGTATAATGATTATGAGGTTAACTGAAGTGTTTTATCCTCTTCTTCTAATTGGCATCGTTTTCGTCGCTCTGTTGCAGGGAGATGGAGGTTCGAAACCGAATATTGGCCGAGGGAACTCCGGTGATTGGGAACGTCTCCCAGACGAGACTACAGGCTTACTAGAGAGGGGAGTGGGACCAGTCTCTGTGAGTCCAGCTCATTACGGGGCTTCAGAAGTGTATGGATCACAAGCATCACGATCAAATTATGACAGACATCCGGGCCCTCCTCCTCCGAATTTTAACAGGCTAGGGGATGCTCATGCCACACTTCCCATTGTACGCAACCGGCCAGGACCTAATGTGGTGTGGAGAGTAGTTGCTCTGCCCTTCTCAATCATACGAGGCAGCTTCAATCTTGTCTACGGCGCTGTAGGCCTTGGAATGTGGATTGCAGGAGGAATGGTTAACTTTGGATTGGGAGCGTTGGGATTCAATGGATCAGAGCGGCGTGGTGGGTATGAGGGTTCATCTGTCCCATCTGGAACTGCCGAGGCCGAAGAGTTTTTGCGGAATTTTGAACAGGAGTATGGGAATTTTCATCCTGATTTCCAGAGGACCAGTTTTATGGAGGCTTTGCGGCAGGCGGGCCAGCAGTTTAAATTCCTCTTTGTATATTTGCATTCTCCTGAGCATGCGAACACGCCCTTGTTTTGTGAGAGAACGTTATGTTCGGAGCGTGTCGTTCAGTATGTGCACGAAAATTTTTTGGCTTGGGGCGGAGACGTGCGAACAAGCGAGGGGTTTCAGATGAGCAACAGCCTGAAGGCCTCTACTTATCCGTTCTGTGCGGTTGTGATGGGTTCAAACAACCAGCGAATTGCTCTTCTGCAGCAGGTTCGGCTCTGAACTTGCTATCATACATGCTTTTGGGTGCTTTTTCATGAGTAAGGTGGGAGAATTGGTTTCCTGGTGACGGGTCTCAGCATTCTAGGGACTGGCAACCTTAATATGAACTTAATCGACACAATTTAATGGCAGTGAATTCATACTTCAGCGCTTTTTGTTTCGCTGCAAGTCTTAGGGATGGGGTTAGATCACCACCTTTTCACATCTCTCCATTGCTATGGGCATTTTACATACCATTTTCGGACGTTTGTGGCGTTGATAATGGCAGTCTTCTATGAGACAACGACTGAGAGAAAGAAATGCACATTTGGCTTACCTGGAAACTTAATAGCTCATTAAACACGTGTAAACTCTGGAGGCATCATATTTTTTGAAGAATGACTTTTTTTTCTGGGACTATCATCTTTTCCTAATGATCTCTGAAACGAATTCTGTTTCATTCTGAACTTGTAACAGGTTGAGGGTCCCAGGTCAGCGGAAGAGTTGGTGAATACATTGCAGAGAGTAGTTGAGGAACAAGGTGCAGTTTTAGTGGCATCACGTGTTGAGGAAGAGGAGCGACAACTCACTCGTCGTCTGCGTGAGGAACAAGATGCAGAGTACCAAGCTGGGTTGCAAGCTGATCAGGTGTGTGACGCCTTCTTGTGGAAGCCTCCGTAGCCAAACTTGATTGTGCCAAACTTCACCATGTTTTTGCTTCCACATATGTGCAGCTGGTTTCTGGGTTAACCTCAAGGGCTGGTTCATCTACTTCATTGAAGTGTATTTATCTATTTACTGCCTGTCTCTCTTTTTCACGTTCTAATTTTGCAACCTGTGAAAGTATGTGCTGTTGTTTGTATGAAATATGTTGCTGCAAACCTTAGATAATAATGTTGCGGTTTGGATCTGAAATGGGTCAGGCAAGAGAGCGGTTAAGGCAGGAAGAAGCTGAGCGGAATGCCAGGGAGGAGGTAGAAGCGCAGCAGAGGAAGAGAGAGGAGGAAGAAGCAGCTGCACGGGCTGTTGAAGAGGCTGCAGAGCGAGAGGCAGCTTTGGAGGAACGAAGACGTGAAAAAGCCATGGCACTGGGTGTAGAGCCTGAGAAAGGACCTGATGTTACTCAAGTACGCCCTCTAATTATCATTTTTTCTTTCTTTTTTTCCAATTCGCTGTGCATGGAGTAATCATTCTCTCGTAGACCCTAAGGTAGGAGGCTCATGAATGGAGCATCTAAGGGCTGAAACTGAATTTTGGGCAGGTGAAACTTCTTGAAATATTTTTCAGTAAATTTTTCTTGAAAAACAAGAAGAATTGGCATCTAACGCCCAAATTGTTTCATATTTTTTGGAACTTGGTGGAATTAGTTATGAAATTTTGAAGTGGAAAGGCCATAGGGCTCTAAAATGGAGCACCTCCTCAAATGTACATCTTATGTACATTGTTGAAGGGCTATGAAAAACAACATGGACAAACAGAGTATATTTGAGAAAATGCGCCATTTTAGAGCCTGCTCCGAATTAGAGCCTTCTATCTCAATACTGTTCTGCTGATTTTTCTTCCAGGTTCTGGTACGCATGCCTACCGGTGAAAGGAAAGAACGACGGTTCCAGAATAGCACCAAGGTATTTGCGATCTACGATTACGTGGATTCGCTGGGGTTACTTGAGGCTTCCAAGTACAGTTTGGTGACCAACTTTCCTCGCGTCGTTTATGGACCAGAAAAACGGGATCAAACCCTCAAAGAGGCTGGTCTTCATCCGCACGCCAGTCTGTTTGTCCATGTGGAAGATAGTTAGGATTGCAACAAGCTCTTTTTCCCTACAGTCCTCTGGTGTTAGATTTCCCTGGGTAGACAGGTCCTTGGAGCTCAAGCAGAAGATGTTTGCAGATTTTTTTCCTTTACCATCACAGAATTTGTGACGGATGCCCTAGCGCTCGGCGACGTTCCCATTTATTTTGCTCTTGTCCCACGGCTTAGCTGGCTTTTCTTCTGAGGGCAGGTCCTCTTTGTGAGCTGCGTTTTCATTGTTTTTTCTACTTGCAGTTGATTATTAGCATCAAGCGTGGTGGCTTAGGAATTGAGTTCAGATATGTTGTCTAGTTGTAGCGCCAGCATTCCAGAGACTTTGGGTAGACGCCTGTGTCGGCATTACGATTACAATTGTCCATATTTTTGTACACAGATAAATACCATGGCTCTCTCCCTTCTGCTGTCATATTTTGTTAGAGTTGTCAGTGGTCCTTGTTACAGTACTGGAATTGGAGGCGCAAGTGGCACCGGTACATGATATATTCTCCATTGCCTGTGGAAGTGTGGTGTGTCAATGAGAATTTAGGAAAACCTTATGCATTGGTGGAGTTTATGTCGTTTTGAGAGGTGTCTATTGAATGATTTCAAGCCTTTATTGAAGTTTGCTCATCTGTATCTGACCCTCTGGAGGACATTGGATGACCGAGAGTGGCTAGTTCAAAGTGAGGACCACCTGTCTTTGTTCGTATTGGTTTATAACGTTTTTTTTTGGGTGGGTTGTGGCCTTGCGGGGGTCGAAGAGTTGGCACTTCTGTTTTCCTATAATTCGGTTTTTTCCTTAAAAATGTGTTTGTTTATTGATTGTGGGAATAAATGAAAAGCATTTTGTTGCATATAGTTTGTAACATAGAATCATCGATTTCCACAAAATCTCGCTTACAATGGCCAACATTTGCCATTTAACAATTCCACGGTCTTAGACCAATAAGATGCATTTATGTTGTGTTCTGGAATCTCTGTATTTGATCTCAAAATTGAGAGTTGATGGTAATGAGTATGTCGGAATTACGAACAGTTTTTTCTTGTGCATTGAGTTCATGGCTTTAGAAACTCCATATATATACATGTATACTTTTTGACCCATTCATTTAGCGGAGTTTTTGTATCCACTTCCCAAAAAGACAAAAAGCCATTCTTTACAAAATTTTATAAGCACTCGTGAAATGCAATACGAAGGTGTGGTTTATTCAATAGGGGGTTTCAGATATCTCAAAAAAAATAGTGAACGAGTGGTCGTGAATGAGTGGTCGTGAACGAGTGGTCGTGAACGAGTTTTTGTTCACAGGTGAACATGAAGTCATCAAAGTGAACCACCCATGATGACCTCCAGGAGGTCCTCATGGGTGGTTCACACGTGAACGATGTGAAGCTTCTCCCTCTCGCTCTTGTTCTTGTCTCTGCTCCTACACCCATCCTTGTCGCTCCCCCCGTCTCTCCCTCTCGCTCATGTTCTTGTCGCCGCTCCTGCACTTGCCCTTGTTGCTCCCCGCCTCCAGCTCTCGCTTCTAGCCTCTTGCTCTCACTCCCAACCTCTTGCTCTCGCTCCACGCTGCCAGGTTACAAGCACTCAAAGGTTCAAGCTGAGGGGACTTGGATTAGAAGCCGCGATGGTGGAGCTCAAGGGATCTGGATTAGCTTACAAGATTGGTAATTCTAGGCAAAGTTGAAGGGGTGGTATGTAGTTCACTAAAATATGGATATTTGAATGGGTGAACGAGAGGACATGAACGGTGGCTTCACTAAGTTGTTCACCAATTTCATTCACGTGAACAAAATTGATGATGACCGGCATATTTGAAACCCCCTAATAGGGGGTTTCAGATATCTCAAAAAAACAGTGAATGAATGGTTGTAAATGAGTTTTCGTTCACTGGTGAACATGAAGTCACAAAAGTGAACCACCCATGAGGACCTCCAGGAGGTCCTCATGACTCATTCACGAGTGAACAATGTGCAGCCTCTCCTTCCTTGCCTCTCCCGTTAGCTCCGCCTGTGTTCCTGTCGCTCCCGCGCTTGTTTGTGTTGCTGCTTGCCTCTTAGTTCTCGCTCTGCGCCTTTAGACAGTTTGGATGCAGAGTTAATTGCCAGGTCAAGGTCATTCAAGGAATTGCAATGCGCAAAAAGCAACGATGGTGGAGCTGCAAAGATCCTGATTAGAAGCGAACAATTGTGGAGCCAAAGGGTTCCAAATTAGAAGCAACAATAGGGGGTTTCAGATCTGCTGTTCACCACCAATTTCATTCACGTGAATGAAATTGGTGAATAAATTAGTCAAGCCACCGTTCATGTCCTAGCGTTCATGCATTCAAATATCCGAATTGTAGTGAACTACTCACCACCCTTTCAACTTTGCCCACAATCACCAATCCCGTAAGCTAATCTGGATCCCTTGAACTCCACTATTGTTGCTTCTAATCTAGAACCCTTTGGCTCCACATTTGTCCATTTCTAATCAAGATCTCTTCAACTCCACCATCGTAACTTCTTGCGCATTGCAATTCCTTGAATGACCCTAACCTCGCAATCAACTCTGCATCCAAACTGTCTAAAGGCGCAGAGCGAGAGCTAGAGGCGCAGAGCTAGATCCAAGAGGCGGGCAGCGGCACAAATAGGCGCGGGAGCGACACAAACACAAGCGGAGCTAGTGGGAGAGGCAAGGAGGGAGAGGCTTCACATTGTTCACAGGTGAATGAGCCATGAGGACCTCCTGGAGGTCCTCATGGGTGGTTCACTTTTGTGACTTCATGTTCACCAGTGAACAAAAACTAGTTCACAACCATTTGTTCACCGTTTTTTTGAGATATTTGAAATCCCCTAATGGTGGAATTCAGGGGATTCATATTAGCTTACAGGATTGGTGATTGTGGGCAAAATTGAAAGAGTGGTGAGTAGTTCATTACAATTTGGATGTTTGAATGGATGAACGCAAAGACATGAACGGTGGCTTGACTAACTTGTCCACCAATTTCATGCATGTGAATGAAATTGGAAGTGAACAGCATATAACCCCATATTCAATATATATGGAGTTGTCAGCTATATATGGAATGTATCTGAACCAACACAAAGTCCAGATACACTCCATATATAACTGACAACTCCATATTGATTGAATATGGGGTTATATGGGGTTATATCTTTAACCCCTAATGACCCCATTCCCAATTGTTGATGGATTTTCAAAATATGTTTGACTGTGAATTAAAGAGCATGATTTGTAATTCGACATTGTGTTCCAACTCCCAAGTCACTTTTTATTTTGAAATATCCATATGGCAATATTAGTATTTTCGGAAATGTTGGCGTTGAATATGTGGAACTTTCTCCACAGATTGAGTTTACCAAAAACAAAAGCCCAATCTTTTGCATAAATTTTTTCAAAACATGTTGTAGTGTTTATTGTTTCACCTTTTATGATCCAACAAAAGTTGTAGGTAGTTAATAAATTTTACTTTCAAAGTTGGGGCTTGAGGCACAAATTGAACCGTCTTAGATGGGTACTTTTCTTTTGGCAAAATGGTGAAAAACAGCAAAATATAAATACAATGTAAAACAACCAAGCCAAATAATGAGGATTGCACTATTTAGTGAGCTATCATTTTAACCCCTAAATGTCCACAGTATCAAATTTCAGTGTTGAAAACACCCAAATTGGGTGTCGTGGGTATTTAGGGGTTAAAGTAATTATTTGCCATAATTAGAACACTATAATTTAATGATGAGAAAATAATTTTCATATGTCATAATTAATCAAATTTGGACTATTCATGCAATTTTAAATTTTGTTTGCAAAACATGGGGAGATTTTCCAATGTTGAGGGACAAAGATATTTTAGTGTTTTGCATAAATATTCCAAAAATTTGCATGTGGATAATTATTCAAGAATTATTATTGTCTAATATTACTCAAGTACATCATTGATACATGAATGTACAAATAGGTGGCTCCACAATCTATACTACCAAGTGGGAGCCTAACCCTCACTCCTCACTGGCTCTGTGCCCTTTTCTAGAACCTTCTAGAATTTTTTGGTGGAAGTTAAAACAATAAAAGATAAGAATTGATATGTGCACATCGGGGGGTTGATATTTGCACACCCCCTTGGGAGGTAAATTATGGATTTCTACCATCTAAAAGCTAAAGTTGAGAATTTTGAATTCAGATTTGGACTTAGAGACCATGATTTAGTCTAGAACCATAAAAAAGGTTGCAATTGAACAACACCCAATGAAAAAGCTTTTTTTTACAAACAAAAGTAAAAGTAACACTTTTCCCCCTAACTAAGCTTTTTCATTGAGTATTGTTCAATTGCGACCTTTTTTTATGGTTCTAGACTAAATCATGGGTCTCTAAGTCCAAATATGAATTCAAAATTCCCAAATTCAGCTTTTGATGGTAGAAATCTGTAATTTACCTCCCAAGGGGGTGTGCAAATATCAACCCCCCGGTGTGCACATATCAACCCCTTGGTGTGCACATATCAACCCCCCGGTGTGCACATATCAATTCCCTAAAAGATACCCTAGATATAAAACACCAAGCACCCTCCCACCATGTCCTTTTCCAAAATCTTCTAAAACTTTTTGATGGAAGTTGAAGCAATAGGTGATGTCCTAAATATAAAACACCAAATGCCCTTCAACCATGTGTTAGAAAACTAACAAACCACCAAGCCCCCCCTAGCAAAGTAATAAAGCGTAGTATTGTGATGAAGGCAATTACTATTCTTGGTTTCAAAAAAGGACCAAAATGATAGTGCATCAAGATTTTGAACTAGTTATAAGATATTGATTTTTTATTAAATTCATTAAGATTAAGGTCTAGACCAATTAATTTGTAAAATATTATTTTTTTGTAAAGTTGAATGTTACATTACCCATACATGTAAAACTCAGGCGACTCACGCAATACGTGTGCCTATATACTACTAATATCTAATTTGTCATTCTAACATTTTCTCAAAATAAGGATTTATTTTTAGATTGTTTGTTGGTCGAACAATATGCCCCTGAATGCAAATAAGGAAAAACATAGAAGGAATTACCGATTTTCACATGAATATTGGCAAAAAGAAATGCTTGTATTGAGAGGGCTTCAACAAATTCATTCAGATTTTTCTCTTGAATTGGTTTTCTTTGTTGTTAATTGCATGTTGTGAATTTTTTTGCAACACAAGTATTGTAGAGAATTGTTCAACATGCTCTAAATCATGTAAATCATATTTTCACAAATTTTCAAGGCCAATAAAGACATGGAATGCATCCTACATGGCATTGCATTGCAAACATATGTTTGAAGTTCACAATACATTGGGGTTATTTATAAATTAAACTTCCAAGAGATAATATTGAAATATAGAAATCCAAACAATGGACTTAGAGACTCTACCTTGATTTTCAACCATTAAAAAAAATTGAAAAAAAAAAAAGTCAAAGCTCTAATAGCTATTGCATTTCAAATGCTATTGTGTTTATCATAATAATAATTTATATATCTAATGCACTAGTGTTTTGGATGTACTCCAATGAAGGGTCAGGCCTTCATTGGTTGTTTTTGGAAGAAGTCAATGGAAAATGATATGCCCAAATTGCCCCTTGAACAAAACAAATCAATAATACATTGATAACTTTTGAATTGTAAATCCAGATTTAATAAAAATCTTACCTCCACATAGTTCTTGCAAAAAAATGATTCAAATTTAAAATTCAAAGAAGTGGATCAAAAATCCCAATAGAATAAGCGTGCCCAAAATCTATTTTGTTCCCATACGGACAATGGGCTTGTAGGGGTTGAGGTAACAACATTTTGTTTATCATTTGACACCTCTTTATTTTTGCTTTTTTTTGGTATAGCGGAATTAGTGATATTGGGAAGATTACTCCTTATAATTTGTGATATACACTTGAGTTGAAAAGATAGTTGATGTATGGCTATGTATCTTACTTATTGTGTTTGAGATGACTATATTTCTATATCTAAAGCTACAAGGGGCATATGTACAATAAACTTTGCTTTTTTTGTAAATTTATTCAGTTGGTTTTTAAAATGGCACTACCTTAGATATAAAGTTTTACTTGTCCAATTTATCCCATCCTTGTTATTCCTTAAAAAAAACATATCTTTTATTTTTTTTGAAAAGCTAGGTTTAGATTATTTTCTTATAACCCTAACAAGAAAGTTTTGTGTTTCTACATATTTGATGTAGATATGAGCAAGCAATGTCTTGAAACATAAACCTTGAATCTCTTATTGAATGTTTGCGCTTATGTTGTAGATTTGTCATTCATGAATTTTAGATAAAGTTGACCCTAAAATAATCATTTTAGAACATTTTTGGATATTTTAACCTTCTTCATCATATTATAGTTTTTTTTCACAACCTAGTTTGTTAAGTATGTTTTATTAATAAAAACTCCTACTACCTAATGTTTTTACATACCCTAATTTATATAGGGAAATGCTAACGCTGTCCTGATGGAAAGTATTCCATCATGTAGATATTTGCGGTTTTACAAAATACATTTGAATTTCAATAGGTGATATGTTTTATCTTTGAATTAAATAAAATTGCTAAAGAAAATGGATTGGATTAGGAAAGTGGGAAAGGGTAAGAAGATAAGAATTTTGAGTGGAGGTTAACCACAAGTTAGAGAATGAGCTACTGGTACTACATGCAACTTATTTTAGAAAAAATGGAAAGGCAACGAAAAGTTTCTTTTTAGCAAGCGTAAATTGAGTGTAAATGTTAATTAACTAACAGTGGAGAAAGCCAAACCTTCAAAGGAGGATAGCTCCTAGGTTATGTATCTTTTTGTCTATTGTGTCTTTTGTCTATGAAACTTAAAGAGCTTTTTTTTTGTGAATGGGTATTTTTGAATTGTATTTGCAAGTTTGATTTGGAGCTAGGATGCAAACATTCTGATTGCTTGAAAGTCATTTGAGATAGAAAGACTAATAACTCCATATTCAATCAATACGGAGTTGTCAATTATGTATGGAGTGTATCTGGACCAACACAAAGTCTAGATACACTCCATATATAACTAACAATTCCATATTGATTGAATATGGGGTTTAATACTTTGACAAATCATAGCTGATGTTTAGTCCATTATTTTGCAACAAGATTTGGAGAGTGTGTCTTTTATCTTAGCTTTCTAAAAAGTTATTGGAATTGATATATGGAACTTTGAGGAGGAAATTATGAAGGTGTAAAGGCGTGGAGGTTGGCTCTCTTTTGTAAAAGGGAGGTTGTAACTTTGAAAGACCATAACTTCGATTATGTTGACATTTTCTTTTGAAAATTTTACGAGTAATAGCTTGTTGGATTAGCTTTCCATATTGCTATCACTCATTTTATTTGGAGGATTTTGAGAAAGTTACATTGTTTGGGAGATTGAGAGGTTTTGAGGTTTAAGAGGTTTAGAAGTTTGAGAGATTTTGGAGTTTCATGAATTTGGAGCATTGATAGATTTGGGAGTTTCATAGATTTGAGAGTTTCATGGATTTGAGGAGTTCATAGATTTGGAAGTTTGATAGATTAGATGTCTTGAAACTTTTGGAGGGATTAGAGGAATTGGGAAGAAGCCCATTCTGGAGAGCAGATGTTCTCTAGAATTCTCCTTTAGAGTTTGTAGTAGACAAAAACCATTATGCAGAGTAGGTGCTCTTTAGGATTTTGTCTAAAGTCTATGATAGAGAAGCCCATTCTACAGAGCAAGTATTCTCTAGAATTCCATCTAGAGTTCGCAATAGAAGGAGCCAATTCTGCAGAGCAAGTACTCTCTAGAATTTTGTTTGGAATCTGCAATAAGATAGACCAACCACACATACAGGAGCAGCCAAACACCTCGCGTGGTCCTAAGGCGTGCTCCTCTCAATCCAATAATACTACACCCTAAATTGTTAACGACACCGTCTCTAAACATAAAATTTGATTTTTAATGCTAGTTTTTATTTGAATGAAAGATTTGTTTCACCTTTATCATTCTAAGGCTATACTAAAAAAAAAATGTGCTTAAATCTGAAACTAGATATATATGACTTTTGAGTTACTTAAAGCAAAAATACATCAAAAAATGGATTTGTGCAATAATATTTCAATAAAAAGTTGTGTTTCTCATGTTTTCATTCAAGGAGGTGGTAATATTGTGATTGAATGAATGATGGACCACTTGAATAAATAAAAAATAGCACTAAATTGCTGAATTTGATGCTCACATGGATGTCCCATTAGCAATTTAAGTGTCCTGTTAGCAATTCCCTTTATTCCCTTTATATATATTGAAATATACAATACTAGTATAGAGGCACGCGCTTTGCGCAAGTATTAGCAAATGTCTCACCTAAATGGACAAAGAAAAATTTCTAAGTTACTTTGAATTTAATGAGAACTAAAAACCCCATATTCGATCAATATGGAGTTGTTAGTTATATATGGAGTGTATCTGGACTTTGTGTAGGTCCAAATACACTCCATATATAATTGACAACTCCATATTGATTGAATATGGGGTTTAAAAGTGATGTCAATCTTTCATACACAATCCTAAACAAATTCATCAATAAATATATTGAGAGAAGATTTGCAAACATCACCAACTCAAACATCCACGTACCTTAGCAAACATATAAAACTATAAAAGTAAAGCTCTTTGGAGTCAAGGCATAATTGAGTTCTTACATCCCATAGATATTTTCCTATTAGTTGAAGATACTAAAAGGTCTAGAAGCCAAACAATACCACAAAGACACTTTGCTACGTATCTAGCTAAACCCTATTTTTTTAATTTGCCCGTCTTAATTAGAAAACTATAGTCTTAGACTAAAGCAAAATGTAAGCACATAAAAGCATACAACAATTTCTATGACTTAAAATTTGCTCTCCAAAGTCCACTTCCAAATTCTCTTTCTTGATGTGTTTAGCAAATATATCTCAATGAAAGTATGAGACTGCAACTAATACCAATTATGTCTACAATCAAAGAAAAGTGTTCAAGACCATTGAGTCATTAACAACCTTCACAAATACAAAAGCAACACACACAATAAGCAAGAAAAGAAAATCATGCTAACTTTGAAACAAAATAATACATACACTGGTAAAGTAAACTTCAACTAACTAAGTGTAAGCAACCTTGCATGTTGGGAGGGTGTTGTAGAAATGTGCTGTGGATGTAGTTTACAGCTATTAAATTTAACAACTCGTTCAACAACAAATCATTCAGAATTGTTTTGTGAATAGGGAGTGCCCCAAATCTTACTTTCTAGATTGGGTAACTACACCAAAGAACTCAAACTTTGAGGGCCTTTGGGAGGGTGGACCACATGTTTTTATCATTACTTCAAAGTAATCACTGCATTATAAACATTTGAGACAAACATTTAAGCTCCAATAGAAGTACATTTTGTTTTAACAACTATCATAATTGAAGGGTGTTTGGTGCTTGGAGTGCTATTTATTGTTTCAACTTCCACCACAAAATTTTAGAAGAATTTGAAAACACACATGGTTGGAGGGTGTTTGGTGTTCTATATATAAAGGGTCCTTTGTTGCTTGAACTTATGCCAAAAATTTAGAAGATTTTAGAAAAGGGTGTATCTAGGGTAATCTTCCCACTTAGTAGTATAGATGTCATAGACCTATAGGCTATAGTAGTCATACATATTATATATTTGTTCTTTGAATTAAATGAATCCCATCTTTCAATTTACAAAGTTTTCTAGAAAATTTACCAATGAGTTCCCCAAGTAAGTGATAAAGGCTCTTTGTGAATGTGGAGGATTCTAGCCTTTACATTAACATTCTAGGGTTTCTTGAAGCTCAAAGACACAATTTATTTGGTAAGGTAGGAGCACCCCTCACCATTAGTATCCCCATCCCCAACACCTACTTGTGTCAATGATTGACAATTTTTAAAAAATTGGTTGTGGGTGCCAAAGTGATGGCTATGTCACTTATGTGTGACAAAGTGATGGTTTTGGGTGACTAGCATGACAGTTTTGAGTGCCCCATCTCACTATTTAAGAACTCCTCAAGTTAGTATTATGAGCGTATGAGCACACTAAAGATATCTCCTACACACAACTATACATTTTCAGTGATTTAGGATTTTGAAAAATCTTTGTGAGCAAATGCTTGCAATCGGAATTTTCAGATTGATGCCAATATTTTTTATTTCCTTTTCCTAACAAAACACTATTTTCCTCAAAATTCATCAATTGATTTTCCTACCTTGATTTTCCTACCCTTAGTTTCATGCTTATGGGTGCTCCTACCTTATATGGATTGCTTTGTGGTGGAACAAAATAATCCTACAATAGGAATTACAAAGCGGTCGTACACGGAATCAGTAAAAACAAGCTTGAACATGGCTGTTCCTTCATCATCTATCCATGTGCGCTTTATTTCTAGCTTTGATGAAAAGGGAAAGTATTGAAGTAGCAAGTGAATACAGTGAGCGACAATGATTTCTTTCACCATGGTTCTTATGCAAGATTCTACAGTTAAGTTTGTAGAAAAAAGAAAAATATATATTCTTAGGATCAAATGTCAAAATGGCAGTTTTGAGTGGCTTTTGAGAAAAATAAGTGTTTGGATATTTAGGGATTAAGTCCAAAATTTTCAAACTTTAAGTCAATGTTTTTTTGGTAATGTAGATAAACAATAAGAGCTTGCGTGCCCTCCTAGGTAAGGAGAGTTTTTTTAAGGGAGGCATATGCATTGGCCAAAATCAAAAAAGCCAACTTCAAATTTAGCCCTAAAAGGCCCAAAAAAAAACCATGCTCTAGCCTAATCAAGATTTGAGAGCATGGGCTGGAGCTAGGGAATGCTATATCATGATTGAGGATCCATGAGCCGTGAGCCGTGAGCCATGAGCCTAGATTATTTTTTTTCAAAACACTCAATTTCACCTATAATCATATGCATAGGATCTTATAATTGTGTATTTGAAACTTTTATCTGTTGAAAAACTTGTTGTTTTTTTAGTTTTCCCACTGATTTTGAGCTCAAAGTTGGTTGCTACTCACAATGTGTTGTTTACTAAATTGGGAAAAAGCATTTTCACAAAATGTATTTTGGGAATACTAAATTTTGCATTTGTGAGAATAATTTGGTGATTTATAGTGAGTGTTTTTTTATAATTCATGTAAGATATTTCATCATTGATGTAAGGTCTTGAAGAAACCATCATAATATTTACTCTAACTCACCTAAAAACTCTTAAAAATGAAAAATGAAAAAGTCCCAATGTGTAAGGTAGAAATACCATAAACGGCTATTGTCGGAAAAGGGTAGAGTAGAGTGTCCCTAAACCAACAAGAGCTGGTTTTGAAAAAGATTTCAAAAAGATGCTCTTTCCTTGCATTTGATTGGTTCAAATTTATTTTGGAACAAGGTTCTAAAGGTAGCCATTTAAGGTACACCTATAAAACTGCAAATGGTCCTAACCCTAAATCCACATTTATATTGCATAAAATATTCATTTTTGAGTTTTTGTTTTTTATTTTTTGTTTTTTTTTTCACTCTTCCTTATCCTTGTTTCTTCACATATTAAACTTAATTTCTCAAGAAATTGCCCAAATCTTCAGACTAAACTGCCTTAGACTAAACTGCCTTGTTTTAACCGTTTATGGTATTTCTACCTTAAGCTTTTTCCCATTTTAATGAATATTGCGTTTCACCAAATTGCTACTCTTTGCTCATAGGCTGGTCACGAAGTAGCGCTATCCAGCTTGGGGACTCGAAACATAGTGTGAATTGCCCCTTTGACTTTTTCTGTCAGTAGGAAATAATTTGCATGCACGACAAGTGTGCTCTAGTCAACAAGAGTGTGGCAAGTGTGCAAGATATTTCAATTGGGTTGGAAGGTCATGTTGGAGAAGGTCCCCCTCAGAACCCAAAAAAAATAGGGGTTGCGTGCTTGTCCGCAATTTTGCCTTTTTGAGAACCATAAAAAGTACAGGCTCTCCACACTCTTCCACACGCTCACCACACGCTCACCACACTCCACCTCCAAAAAGTGTCTCAAACCGTCGCAGTGCCGTGCAACTTCAGTTACCTTGATACTTGTGGCTTCTAGGGCTCTGGGGCTGATTCCCACAAATACCCACAAACACCCACAAAATGACGGACCACTGGTGCAATATTCTCAATCAAAACCAGGAAGCCCATATCAGGAATTATAAATAAAAAAAGAGTTAAAATAGACAGATATACCATTTGGTAAACGTTACACACCCCGGAGTGCTTGTCACAAGGCCAGGCCACACGCCCGGGGTGGATGGTGAACAATACTCGCCCTGTTTTGCGATGTGGGGTCAGGGCGGAAAAGCACTGTGTTTCCATTAGCCAGAACTTGTGAGAGTGTAGATATTTATCATGTAGTGATTGAATTTGGGAATTTTGAATTCAGATTTGGATTTAGAGATTTTGACTTATTCTAAAACTATGGAGAAGAATACAATTGAACAACAAAATAGTAGAGGACAAATTGTTATTATTACCCTTCTTTGAAAAAAAATCATGCTGCACAAAACCAGGCAAGAGTCACTTGCACGTCCTAAATACTGTATTGTTGCTCGGGTGTAATGATCCCCCCTTGGTTGGATGAATGGGGCTTTGGGCTTTGTCCTTTGTTGTACACGGCTTGGGATGGACAAGTTTTATAATTCTTAGGCAAGGGCAAAAATAATAATTTGTCCCCTCTTTTTGTAGTATTCAATTATATCCTCCTATTGGGTTCCAAACTAAATTAGGGTCTCTAAACCCAAATGTGGAGTCAAAAGTTTCAAATTTGAACTCTTTGATGATAAAGTTCTGAACTCTCAAAAGTTTTGAAACGTGAAAAAACAGAGCTTTTTCACCCTAGCCCCACTCCCTCTAAAAGTAGTTGAAAAGTTTATTGAGCATCTAGCCCCATCCATCTAAGAAAAGGGTAATGAGGGGAATAGTTCACCCTAGCTAAACCACACCAAACCAAACTAACGGTTTGTACAAAACAAGTGGCAGCATTTACTTCTTTTCGTAAAAGCAGATTATTTAAATTTTTACATTCAAATTTTTTATTCTTTTCAAATCAATAGCTTTGGATTTTCACAAATTGTTGTTTCCAACCTCCTATTCTTGAATGGTGAAGATGTTTTTTTAGTAAAACAACAAAAGAAAGCATAAGTAAAAAGGTTGCCCCCCCCCAGTTTTCAAAAGTACAATTTGCTTCTTCCTCGGTTCCGAACTGGTTGTTTTGGCGTGTATGGACCTGGCAACAAACAAAAAAGAAAGCGTCATGCATGTTGTGTTGGTGGACAGTTCATGTGGCAAATTTCTTTTGAGCCGTATCTCATTTTGACATTGAATAGCTCTTTAATGATCATGAGTTTTTGGATGAAAAATTGGATGGGGATTTTTGATGAAATTGTCAAAGTGCGAAAGAAATAGTAGGTTTCCTATTATTTGCATGAAAGAGACCATAATTTCTGATTGTGAGGACACGAACGTGCACACGTGGATAATTCTATCCATGTTTTTTTTCTTTGCTCGCTTCCATGATTATTAGGGAGTGTAACTTTGTATTGCTTGATCAAAAAAGAAAAATCTAAAAAGCATATTAAAAAAAGTTCGTTGATGTAGGGTACACGGTTGGAAATTTGGATGGGGCAGTTAGAGTAAACTATGTACGGAAAGGTCCACAAGATGTTTATTAGAGTTGGTAAGGGTGTATTCTGATATTGGCAAACAGAAAAAGTGGTTAGAATGTTTCCATGAGAGCAAAGAGAAGTGAAGGAGGAGGGTTATTTTGTTGTCAATATAATCTCAGATGTGTTGAAAGTTAGAATGTATTGCCACTTGAGCACTACAGAATCCCCTTGATGGAGCTTTTCAATCAAAATTCAATGCATGGTATTTTTTTTTGGAAAGCTTTTGCAAATACCTGGCCGATGGTGTATTTTATAGGCTTATAATTTTTCATACCAATTATCTAGTCGGTTGCAAAAGAATATCAACTTTCTTTGGCATTTCATATTCCGTTTATCAAATTCAACCAAGGATTCATATTATTATACTCTTTAAAACATTATCTAGCTTCTTCATAGAAAAATATCACCAAAGTTTGCCAATGTTACACGTGCATTCATAAGTGCTCTGCAACACTTCCGTGTTTATTCAGCTCTTGACCAAATTTGACCTCATATGAAGGTGTGGCCTTAGAGATGGTTTTATACCATGACATGCAAAGCAACTATGAAACTCAATTGTGTCCAAAGTTGTTCAATGTGACCATAGGAGATAAGGACCCAAGACAAAAATAAAATAAAATGTAGTGGTGTTGTGCATGATTTTAGAGGAAACTTAAGAAATATCATAGTACGTAGGGTCCATAATTATGTATAATTTTGTGTGAAAATGTACTTCACACAATCAATCAAACAAATAAAGTCTACAATTGTGAAATTTAAAGTGTCATGACCTTGTAAAGTTCCCTTCATGAGGTGGAAATTAAAGATATGTTGAGAAATGATAAAACATTATTTCTTGGTCAAGTACAATTTTAAGAAAGAAATTCATTGATTTCATAGAAAATGGCATAGGTCTTGGCTTGTGGGCGTCTAAATTGGACAACATCCTTTTTTTTTAATTAAGCAAAACCTATAGAAGAGTAGCAAGTACTTTGCAAAGTCTTAGTAAAACCAATTTTCACTATCTTTTGTATTCATAACTTATGAAATTACAAGGCAACAACATTTCATCTTATTCAACGTCCTTACCCAAGAAAAATGCTCCAAGGCGTGTGGATTTTGATTTGGATTTTTATCTTTTTTTTCCCGTCACTAACAAACACAAACTCATGCCTTATACTATTTTATCTCATTTGTTTTTTTTAATTTGTAAGACAAGTGCGGTTCTTGTAAAATTTCCAATTACTAAATGTCACGTGAACTAATAAAGTTCACTCAATCAATTTCAAATTAGCTTGAGATATAGTCATGCATTACAAAAGGTACTCCTAAGATCTAAAACTTTTCTACAAGGTGGAAAATTCCATGAAAAAGAATATTGTGGATAAAAGTGTGATAAAGTAACATGTTCAACTAATATTTGGAAATTCAACAAGATACCCTTTAATTATATATGTTATAAGATTCTTGAACTAAACATCTTTAATTAGGTGTAAAGCAAAGTCAAAAATTACTTGATAAACTGGTTTCAATAATTCATTTCACATTCAATTGTAATTGTCTTCAATCCTTCAAGGATTAAGGAGGGTTCTATGACTTCATGACAAATTTTGAGAGATTTTGATAATTTAGTATTGTTGAATTTTTGCAAGCAATTAAAAGTACTCTTTTCCATCATGATGTTGTTCATTTGTAATTTTTGTTACATATCAATCTATGAACATATTGGTTTTCTTGACTAGAGTATGAAAACAAGTTATTAAAATAGATTTCAATTTTTTATTTGGTAATTTAATTCAATGGATTGATGTATATACAAAACTATAAAATCATTTTTGAATCACTAAATTTCAATTAATGAGATGAAGATCAAGAAGAGCTTTGTTTTGCAAGTAATGAAGACCTACATACTATATAAAGTTGCATTTAATAATCAATTTTTAAGTCTGTACAAAAATAAGAATGTGGCATATGTTGGGCTTACAAGAACGCTCTCACCATTTAAACTGCAATACAGAATTTCATTATAATATTGATACAAATTTAGGGTTTTCTTTTATCCTATGCTTATTTTTACTTAGTTTTTTCAAATATTAACGATGCTTCTTTCTTTGGTATATAAAAAAAAAGTGTATATCTCCTAATTAATTTTTCAAATATCATCAGAACTCACAAGTTGTGGAACACAAGTTTCATTGGAAGATTGGAAAGACAAATCTTTATCTTTCAAGAGGGATTAGACAAAAGCACTTAACCCTTAAGCGTTGGGTGGGTCACTGTAGCCTGCTTCAAAAAGTTGTAAAAGTCAACAATTTTTTGGGATACAGAGTATTTTTTTGGAGCCAAAGGACAATTTTCATCTGTGCCAACGTTTAGGGGTTAAAAATAAAAATTGAGCGTTATGCTTTCCCAATTAGTAAAGATTTTTACTCTAAGTTTCAAGACATGCTTGGACAGTTTTACTCAATATCTTAATACAAATTAACTCAAATATCTCATTGCTGGATTCATCAAAAAATTAAGAAAAATATGAAAGTAACGGTCTTGATTTGAGAAAAAGTAATTAAAACAATACACCCTTGTTCCAGGCACCCAATACAAAAATACCTCGAGTAATCTGACAATGGCTATATAATTCGTGATATTAATCTTTGAACACTTAGAACCCTAAATTGCGTATGACATGATACACCAGGAATGCATCTAACATAAAACAAATAAAACATATTAATTTTTTTACCACCTGACCGAGTGGACAAAACTTCGAAAATAGCAAGACATGACAGGTTTAGCGCTTAGTAGATAAATCTCATGCTGCCATCTGCATAAAGGTGGTGAATTCACAATGTTTCAACTGCCAAGCAGTTGCTGGTACGGGAACCTCAAGCTAGTCAGCTACAAAACTTACTCAAAACACTCAAAACAACACATATTCCTTGTAACGGTCTTGACTCCTGAAAAAACATCTTGCTAGGGTACCATTTGAGCTTCAAAACTCAAAAACCAGAGTACATAGGAAAAAGCAGAAAGGAAAAAACTAGCATCTTCGGAATGAACTCCTTGAAAAACTCAGGTGATGGCCTTCTTTCTTTGTGTAAACTGGAGTTATGAAGAGCTGACTTGTAAAATCCGAAAAAATTTCAGCATAACCAGAACCTCGTAGATGTAGGAGGTAAGTAACCAGCTGCTGGATCTGAGAGAAAAGGTCGTGCCCCAAATCAACAGTGTCTGCCATAAAAACTGGCTTTTAATAGCCACATTGTCCTGCTCTTCCATTTCTTCAGGACTCCTCATTGATATGCACTCAACTCATTGACATTGTCTAAACCAGATCCCTCTCAGCCTTTAAGGATACCACCATCTTTCTCTCCGGCTATACAGCAAAATAAGGAAATGCAATATCAAAGGGTTTTAACTGAATATTTTACAGTTTTCTATGCCTGAAGAACTTAACTATCCATCCTAGAGGCGATAACTCTACACTCAAAAGAGTTCGTTGTGGAACACTTCCGCTCCTCCAGTTAGTCTAAGGACTACTGGTAAGGTCAATGGAAGCTTGAAGTCTTAAAGGGGCACATTTACCCCAATAATTGGTTCACTATATAAATCACCAACCCCACTCTACAAAGAGCTCTAACCTGATCCCAGCCAGTGATTGAAAGAAAGGTTCAGTGCTCACATGACCATTAAGGTCAAATGCTTCAGTACTTAGCTTCAGCGCTCACATTGTCGTCGTTCCACCGTTGTAGAAAATTCTTGCCTGCTTCATACGTAGACCAGCAAATTGCAGCTGCTGGAGTATGAAACATAATGCGAGGTTTCATTCCCCTCCAAAGGGAACTTGGTCCTTCTCGTTTTACAATACTGCGGGCTACTGCTAATACAGATCCGCTAGGGTATCTATGAGATCCATTTACACCCTGCACAGTTACAAAAAAAAAATCAAAAAATCAAAAACCTTGTTGATAAACTACGCCTTGCAAGGCTACCATTCTGACTTAAACAACACATCAGGATCGACAAATCGATAATGTCAAATGGAGAATGATGGGAGTGGGCAGATAAACCTCACCTGGCATTGCAATCTTGTCTTGATCACGTCCAGTGGGGTTGTCACTGCACTAGCCAAAGCTCCAGCAGCTCCACCGGCAGTAATGTGTATCAATAAATGTTCCTCATCTGCATGCTGTGGATAAAGACCTGCCAACACCTGCAAAAATCACCAGGTCCTTGACTCATCAAAACTTGCAAGGAACCAGCGACCAGTGCAGTACAAAGTCGTCACAACTTACTGAGCCTACGTGTACAGAACAACCAAAAAAACAGACAACAACAAACACGTATTCTCATGTTCACAAACACCCACCGATTTCAGAAGTTGAAATTCAGAAAATTAGAAAAACAAGCTCAAACATCTGCAAATTGATCACGGACAATTACTACTACTGCATATATTTTTTTCCAATAACAATTGTCGCTAATGTGTTCAGAAGGAATAGCTACGCCCCTCGAAGGCCTCTACAAAACAGTAAAATGGAAGCTTTCAAGCAGAGCTCACTAAGCGCCGATAGATCAATGTCTCTCACTCGCGTAAGAGTGTGCGACACCGTTACTTGAACAGAAACAAAAGAGAGGGACAAACACAAACAACATCAAGAACCTCAGAGTCGAAAAAATACTCATAAAAACGTAAATAGGAAAGCAGTCAATGGAAATCTGAAGGCAACCCTGTGGTATACTACACTCCGGAACAACTAAACACGACAGCGATTGAAAACAATTCTAAATTGAAACTATGAAGCTCCTGTGTAAGAACTAGAATAATGCGTCTCTTCATAACTACATTCAGTAATCAGAATCTAAAACATTATACCTCACCATGCCACAATACTCAATCGAGGATAGTTGAAGCAAGCTTTCTCACGAGAAACCAATCACAGTAAAGGATATTGAGTTATCTACAAAGAAAACTAGCTCACTGCAGGCACGGGACCACCAAAGGCATCGACAAGAGCCGAAAGCAACAGTGATAGCCTGGAACATCAAAAGAATACGTTGCTAACTAGAGAGCTGTAAAAACTATCCAGCAAATCTCTTAGCAACAACACATATTCGATCCACTAGAACACAAAGTCCTCAAAAATGAAAATCGCAGGACTACAACTACATCACGACAAGCTCGAAAGCAGTCCGGTTTGAGTAAGCTTGCAAACATGCCAAAAATTGCTATAAAGTCTAACCACTGAAACTAAAGATCACGCCAAAATTCACTTCTCGAGAGATATGACGAGGATCACGTCAGAGATAAAGCGACGATCTAATTTGCTGTGCTGGTTACTCTTCCAGACGATCTTAAAGATGGAGCGGCTACCAAAGTAAAGGACTCAAGAATCTACTCTGTTCTAATTCTGATCGATGAACGCTATTTGTCTCGTAACCGCCTAACCGATTGATATTCCAGAGCGATGTAAGCAGCTTTTGAACTATTGTCTGAACAAAAGACAAAAAATGGTCTACAGAGAACTCCCAGAGAATCAGACAAAGGACAAAAATCCTACAAACAGGCTTGAAGAGATCGATTGACTAGTGCTTGAGAGAGCCTCAGAGATCAAACAACAATAGCACCAATTTCAAAATCCTGCGAACGATCCTAAACTCAACCAATTCCGTACTCTCACTTCACCAATTAACAAAAATTCAGTCGCGAAAAGGTTCGAACTCGATGCAAAGGGAGCCGAAAAGGAGCCTTACATTCTTCCCCGCTTCATACGAGGCGAAATGAACAGCTGTGAAAGGAATGTTCATCACGACCGTGGTCCGGTACGACCTGTAAAATGCCAACAATCCATCGTCTTTCATCGTCTTCTGAATACAATCCAGAACGCCGTTATACGGGCTGTGCCGCAGCTGCAACCGCTGCTTGACCACATCCATGGGCGTGAAAACGGCGTCACTCGCAATTGTGGCTCCGGCGCCGGCAAACGCGTGCGCAACCGGATGGAATCCGCTTCGGTTCCCGCCAAAGCGCTCCTTCAAAGACTCATACGCCGCGAAGTACACCGCATGCGCCGGCCCAGCACCGAGTCCCATGGCGCCAATGCCTCGGTACAATCCCAGTGGCCCTTCTTTCTTCACAATCGTGAAGAACGTCTTGAACACCGCTCTGTGCGCGTAGCCACTCCCCCCGCCCTGCAGCATCTGCATTCGCGTCTTCACCAAATCCACGGGGAACATGGCCATGTGCTCCACCATCCCGGCCACCGATCCCGCCAGCATCCACTGCCCAAACCCTAGCCCATCGTGCAGCTCCTGCTCATGAATCTTCACCACAGCTGGTGATGGTGTCCCAACGTCCTCACCATAACGCGCTCTCTCCTGCTCTTTCCTGCTCAGAAACGGCCTCTCCCTCAAATCCGCTGCCACTCCCTCCGCCATAGCGAAAGCTTTTTCTCTCTCTCTCTCAAACCCTAAAACAGGGGATAACAAAGCACCGCAAAACCCACAATTCCGCCCTCAAAAATTGGCGCTCAATACTTGGGCATCGTCGTATTTCCCATTCCAATAGGGGCTGGCAATGGTTGGGATGGCTGAATTGTTGAATGGAATGGCGCAGTCGCCGTGGCAAGCGGGGCTTGTATGAAGCGAATCTTTTGCTTCACTTCCACTTGGCACACGACAAACGCCCCTGCGGCAGATGCTGGTGGTGGTGCTTCGAGAGAGAAGAGCAGGGTCTTTGTTATCTAAGCTTATGGAGCTTTGGCAGAACTGCTGCCTTTTGAACTCCGCGGTAGTCTCACTCGAAGTCTCGAACCTCGCCCTCCCATTTGTTCGTCATGCTTCAACCCCTAAATGCGCAAGGCACCCAATTTGGGTGTTTGCAAAACTTTGAAGATGAATAAATTTTTATCAAATCACTATTTTTGGCATTTTCTTTTGAACATTAGTTTGTTTTGAAGTCTACTTTTAACATTAAAAATTTGATTTTGAAAATGATTGTCCATGATTTTTCTATTCAAGATTTTGTACAAGGGTGTCCACTGCAATCTTGAGTTTTCTAGTGTTGGAAGATCTTGAAAATGAGCCTCAAATACATTAGAGCTTGGAGAAAAATCCGCATTAGAAATCCATTTAAAAAAAATACAAGAGTAGGTTTTGAAAGCTGTAAATTGACTAAAGTTAAACATGTAATGACCTTAAACCTCATATTTTTTTGATCACCAAATTTTTAGATTTGACATGTGAAATGAGGATTAGAAGACTTCAAGTCACTTTTACAATTTTAGCACCCTCATGTTCAAACATTATAATCTTTCAAACTATAAATGATATTGGTGTGTTTTCTTTTTCCATGTAATCTCTAACATGTCAAGTTTAAATTTGTACAGTTACAGTTTAAAAAAACTTGATGAGATTTAGGAAAAGGTTGGTTGATTGTTCACTTTCTTGAAAATGCCAAGAAGTTCAGAAAGGCCTTGGGCATTTAGGGGTTAAGGTACTGTACAATGGGGGGACAAAAGATTGGGAAATCCTAGGCCACCACCCAACTCCACTAATCTCAAATATGATTTTGACTTTTAGCTCAAGTGGGAGGAAACATTGCTAATAAGCTTAAATTTTCAACTTCAACATCGCTAAGTTCACAAATTTTACTAGCTGCAAAAATTATTTTGTAGCAATTTTACAATATTTAGGCTGTTTCAAGATTTCCCAATCTTTTTGTCTCCCCACTATACAGTACCAAGTAAGAAACATAGGTAGAAACTGAAATTTAGCAGAAACAACATGTTTTGTGAGATTTCAAAATGCAATAAATTGATCCATGTCCTAAATTATTATCTTGATATTTCCTAAAAAAACTAGACTGCATTATCTACTTAATGCACTTTATTGTTTGGAATTTGAGTCATTATTGCATCTATAATCGTATTTTGAAATCAAAAGTGAAGAATATCAAGTTCATACATTTCCTACCTATCTTTCTTACTTGGTACTGTACAGTAGGAGCACCCATAAACATCAAACTAAGGGTTTTGAATATGATGAGTATCAATAAACAACTAGCAAATTATAGGATCCTATTAGGAAGAGGAAAAAAATGAGTTTGCACTTTTGAATGTATTATTTGGATACTGTGAGAATAAGTTGTGAATTTTTGAAGAGCAAACTGCCATTGCACCCATAACCACTTTTAAGATTTCATGTTCACATGTTGTACATTCTTGTCATTACATCTATTCACTTCCATAGATTTTCCAAGATTTCAAAGGTGACAGTTATGGGGACACTGACGCTTATGGGTGTTTCTACCTTAGTGGAGCTTCAATGGGAATGTGCAAGTAAAAATAAATAAATGCTAAGGGTAAAAAACGAAGGGAACATTTCATGGATACACCCAACGTTTAATTTCTTGGCAAATTTTTTGCCTAAATCTTACCTCAAATTTTGCTAGCAATCTTTACAAGAAGAAATTTGAGTGAAAAATTGGATGAAATTGGCAAATCCTTCCTGGCGGAGCAAAATCCCAATTTGCCAGATTTTGGATGAAAGTAACTTATATTAACAATTGTTTAGATGCACTTTTGTATATTATTCATTTGTTTCAATAAAAGCCAAATTTTCCTTACTTGCTTGCATTTTGGGGTGCAGGTTGCTCTACCTTGATGAAATCAAAAATTAAACCCGAGACACATCTGAGGTTTGCCATATTTACATGGATAAGTTATCCTAGCTTTTTCAAGAATTGCACAAACACCCTTGGTCCATAATTTTCAGGCTTTTGTTTTGTTATGCACGCTACTTCTTTCATGATCAATGTTGAAACAAGGAGTGCAATCAAACAGAAAAGAAGCAATGTGCACACAAGGGAAAAATAAGTCACATGCACAATATTACAAATGCTTGAAAATTATGGACCAAGGTTATTTGTGTAATTTCCTTAAAACAAGGGGTATCTATGTAAATATGGCAAACTTTAGGGGTATGCATGAAATTTCCTCTAAAAACAAAACCAAAGTTCTCTTTAACCCCTAAATCCTTGAGTGTCCCCTTGGGGGACAAATGAGATTTTGGGCAGGTACCTATGACTAAACTACTTTGTGTGATTTTTTGAAACTTTTATGGAAGATGAGGAATTCAAAGATCCGTGTGCACATCTAATTTTTGTTTCATCCTGACATTTCTAGAAGAAGTAAAAAATGAATTTCTGAATTTTTTTGGAGATGGGGCAGTCCGGGCGGCTCATTTTCTTTTTTAATTTACATTTGTTTGAAATAAAAAACTGAAATTGGTTCTTTGAGTTTACATATACATGGAAAGCTTTGAATCACTCATTTTGAATAAATGAAATGAAAATTATGAGGACATTTAGTTAACTAGTAGATATGGAGCCATATCTACCAGTTAACTAAATGTCCTCATAATTTTCATTTCATTTATTGGAAATGAGTGATTCAAAGCTTTCCATGTATATGTAAACTCAAAGAACCAATTTCAGTTTTTTATTTCAAACAAATGTAAATTAAAAAAAAATGAGCTGCCTGAACTGCCCCATCTCCAAAAAAATTCAGAAATTCATTTTTTACTTCTTCAAAAAATGTCAGAATGAAAAAAATTAGATGTGCACACGGATTTTCAAATCCCCATCTTCCATAAAAGTTTCAAAAAATCACACAAAATAGTTTAGTCATAAGTACCTGCCCAAAATCATTTGTCCCCCAAGGGGACACTCAGGGATTTAGGGGTTAAGGTGAAAGGAGCCATTTGGCGTACTCTGTAAGTTGATTGGAGATACCCTAAATATGCACATTTTGTCTTGCCAAATTAGGGGGTTTCAAAATTTCAGGGAAAAACCCCAATTCTCCTATCGAGTTTTCTCTTGTGACACACTTAGCTTCTCTCACGCAAAATATTGTTTAATTTGCATTTATCATGTCGAGGAAACTGAAAAAGTTTTTTGATACATTGAGAGGTGCAAAAAATACACCTTGACCTTTCATGCGTGAGAAATGTACAAATTTAAAAAAAAGAAAGAAGAGAGCTTTGAGAAACTACCATGATTTTCCACTGTTCCAAAAGGGGCAGGAGATGAATGTGTACCATGATTTTTCACTATTCCAAAAGGGGCAAGAGATGAATGTGGTAAGGAGAAAGATTTTGGGAGAAACAAGGAGGTTTGCAACCCCCTATTGAATTTCCAAATGAGTCGGTCCAAAAAATTATGGGATATCACTTGGTAATTATTAGACCCAAAAAATAACATTATTTTATATCGATTATATTGTCAACAGATTTATGCATGTTGTTGCAAACCTAAATTAACATATGTATAGCATACATATTGCATATGTTTGACTTTTGAAAGTTTCTATTTGAGTTGTGCTTTTCTTTGGCTTCGAAACATATACTTGTTGTAAGGTCAAAAGTAAACTTTAATATTTGATCCCAAATTTTAAAAAACCTAAAAACAACAATCAAACTACATTATAAATTTCTCTGTCATTTCTGTCTTATATCATTCCCAGCCAACATGGAAGTTTGCAATACATCCCCACCAATATGGCAATATTCACCTTCTTCAGTTTGAAGATTCTCTTGAATAGGCAAGTATGCATACAGGTACATTCCGAATACGTGTATGTGTACGCAAGTACTGAATACTGATACCCCAAACAAGGAGAATCTAGTGTGGTGTGAATGGGGTAGTGGAGTGGAGGTGGAGTAAAGAGCCTGCTAAACGATTTGGTTCCTGCTGAGTGGGTGGTTTGGAAATACGTAGGCTTGTAGGTGGGCGGTCCCTGTTCTTGTCTTCTATTGGAATTATTCGGCTCCCTATGTAGATCATATTGGTATGATAATGGTTATGATAAGGTGAGGCAAGGTAGTCACTTAAAAAAAACTGAATCTAAACATTTGAGCATGGTTCTTACTATCAAATTGTTAGAGCTTGTTTGTAATCGTCTTGGAAAATGGCACAAAAAATTTGGTTCTTTTTTTATGTATTATTAGAAACTTTATGAAAAAGCAACTATGTTACGATAGGCTTTGTTGCTGTAGCATTGGCCTGTTTTCAAAGTAATGTACCTACTCAAACTTCTTCACTGTAGTTTCTTTTTTATCCAAAGCTTCTTCCCATGCAAGTTCAAAGTCAATAGAACATTAATTTTGAAAGTACTACGTATGGATGTTTCGAAGATCAAATTTGGATTTTCTTGTGTAGTGGATGCGTATTTTAGATAAAAATACAAAACGGACATCCTTGGAAACAAGTTCCAAATTGGTGTAATAAAAGTATTTTGTTGAACTTGGTTTGATTGCACCTTATGCACCAAATGCATTTGCTATCAAAGTCCTATTCTATACAATTTTTCAATATAGAAAAAATTGAATTGAGATGGAGAGAAATCTAAAGTTGAGAGTCGTCCAGAAACTAACTTCCTATTGATGTTTAAAGCCTGAACTATATATTTCAAATGTAAAGAAAACATCCTAAAATATCCTAAACCATCCAATGATTTTTTGATTGAGGTTCACAAACCTTGAATTATTAATTGTTTTTCATTTTTAGATATTTTTCGCTGAGTTCAATAAAAGCCCACCCATCTTTTGTGTATCACTGTTTTTGTCAAGCAGCACCCATCCTAGAATACCGTACAATAGTGAAAGGAAAACACGGATAGAAATTTTCATTAACCCCTAAAGGACTAAGCCCCCTATTTGGGGACAAATGGGGGCATGTTCCTATGGCTAAGCTACTTTGCATGATTTTTTGAAACTTTTATTGAAAGTGGGAAATTCAAAAATCTAAATGGGCATCTAATTTTCTCTTCATTCTGACATTTATTGAAGAAGTTAAAAATGAATTTATGAAAAAGGGGCGAGATTGGGCAACCCAAAAACTTCTTTAAACTTTTCATTCAAAAAAAATAAAAATATGAAATAGGTTCTTTAGACTTACATATAGGTGGGGAGCTTTGAATCATTCAATTATGATAGATGAGATGAAAGTTATGAGAAGTTTTTGTTTGCAGGTAGGTGCGGTTTTGAGAGAAAACTTACCTACCCGCAAACAAAAACTTCTCATAACTTTCATCTCATTTATTAGAATTGAATGATTCAAAGCTCCCCACATCTATATAAGTCTGAAAAACCTATTTCAGATTTTTATTTTTTTAAATGCAAAATTTAAAAAAGTTTTTGGGCTGCTCAATCTCACCTGTTTTTTGAAATTCATTTTTAACTTCTTCAATAAATGTCAAAATGAAGAAAAAATTAGATGCCCACATAGATCTTTGAATTCCCCATCTTCGATAAAAATCTCAAAAAATCAAAAAATGTATATTAACCATAGGTACATGCCCAAAATTCATTTATCCCCGAAGGGACAGTTGGTCCTTTAGGGGTTAAGTCAATCATTATTGATAACTATCATCCACGTATTTACGAGTTCGTGTTTTTGAGGAGGATTTGGCAATTTTGTCCATCTTTTTTTTCACCCGATATTTCTTTAGTGCTAAGGTCTTTACTGCGAAGGTAGCTAGTGTCAATAGGAGGTAGAATTTTATCAAAAATTGGCCCAATTGAAAACGTAGCTCGTGGTAGGCTTTTGAAGGAATTCTTTCTTGAGTACTAGAAAATGAATCTTGAATTATTATCCAGAGCAGAGGATTTTTTAGTTTTTTCATTGGAGAATCCACATGCAAACAAGTTCCCTAGAATGCAAATCATGGACAGAAACATCCACGTGTGCACATTCATCCAACCCCTTGGCTATTACCACCACCTCTCACTCAAAATATTGGCGAACCCAACATTTCTTAGAAGGAGATTTGCCAATTTCATCCATTTTTCACCCACTCCTGTTGAAGTAAACCAGTGTCAAAATGCGGTTTGATTCTGTCAATTATTCGACTAAACAACAAACGTTGCTGGTTGGTGGCTTTTGGGGAGTTCTTTACTAGAACACCTGTAATGAATCCATGGATTACGGGATAAAATTTACAAAAAAAACACATCTATCACTAAGCTGAAGCTAGTTTAATAGTGGGTCAATCCTCATCCTCTTTCGTGGACCTGATTGGGTACCAATGGAGCATTCCCCAGATGCCTACGAATATAGAATATATATTCGATTCCAGTCACATTGAGATTCTCTAGTGGCACCATCCCCAAGGCCCAAGGCCTGATTTCAAGCAAGAACCTCCTGAAATCTGCACAAGAGACCACATAAAATATGTGGAAACTGGAAACTTGAGAAAGGGCCATGTCGGCTTTGCAGGGATAGGGGGGGTGTGGGGGGCCCCCATGACATGCAGAGGCCACAAGCTCCACAGTTGCCAAATGCCAATCTACCTCATCAGGGAACCCAAAGGACCAAAAGGGATTCTTGCAAGAGCATGGTGAATTGGTCATGCACGCCATGGCGTGATTTCTCCTTGAGTCCATTGTTCGGTGATAAGGGACTTTGATTTTGTCTTTTGAGAGCCTTTTTGGTTTGGTTTGGTTTGCTTGCTTGCTACTAGGGATGCCTATGCTTTGTAGGCTACCTTCTCATGATGAGGTTCTATCAAGCCTTGTGCGCATGATGGGGTTTCCTCCCGGGTTTCCTTGACCAATTAGAAAGTCCTACCGTCAATTGTGGAACCCCCACCCCCACCCCCACCCTTTCTTTTGTCATGTTCTGACCCCTTTCTGAGAACATAGCTCTCCCTTCAGTGGTTCAATAGTATGGCTTGGGATACTGATCATACCCATATGTAGACCTTGGCTTTGCGTCCTCTAATTGTTCACTTCCCTGCATGAAACTTAGGGCTGTTTACACTACGTCATATGTCCCATTTCTGCAAGTCCCACGTCCTATTTCTGCAAGTCCCACGTCCTATTTCTGCAAGTTTCATATCCAACGTCCCACATCCCATTTCTGCAAGACTTGTGTTCCATAACCCATTTTTGCAAATCCCACTTCAACACGAAATCCTAGCTTTGTTAGGTTATTAACCCCTAAAGGACGAAGTCAAGAAGCATGGTCAAAAACTGCACTTTTTGGGTATGCAAATCGAAAATGATAATTGAAACTTAAAAAAAAAAAACTTAACTGTACAAAAATTGTAGTAAAATACTTATCCAATGTGTGAAAAAACATTTAGCCCATTTGACCGCATGGACTATAAGGTAATTTCATTTGAAGTGAGAAAAACAACTTTTTTTCATTCTTTCAAAAAAGTCAGCAGACTTTGAGCCTTCTTATACCAATTTTTTTGCTCTACACAAAAGTGAGATTTTTGACCTACCATAAGTATATGAGGGTAGGTTCACTCATGAAAATTTTTGGAAGCAAATATAGGATCTAGCTTATTCTAAATTACCATGCAATGCAAGGAGTTTAAGTGAATTGGCAATACACTAGTCATGTTTTCATGATTTCTTGTGCAATGAGAAAGTCTTTTATTTATTATTTGAACGGTGAAAAGTTAGAGACAAACATTTGAAACATGTGAAAAAGGTTTCAAGAACTTTGAATTGAAATATTGCAAGATAATAGGGCTTGAAATTAGAAAAAACTATTTTTCTTGAATACACTTTGACATAGTTAACAAAGTTTGACTCCTCTCATAATGTGATTTGACAACTCAAATCTTTTTTAGACAATTTGATACCATATTCTATTAGCTACCTACATGCCAAATTTCAAAAGTTGATGGGAGTTTTAATAGCATAAGATTCTCCAAAGATGCCCAAATTGTCCAAGCTACCTAAATTGTTTTGGGCAACATATATTTTGAATTAGGCATTTGATTGGAGAAAAAATTACATTTCCACTTGGGGGGTACATACTTACATAGAGTGTAACAATTTTAAAGACATCCAATAAAAGTTAACCCCTAAAGGCCCAAGTAGTCCTGCGGGGGCCAAGTGGGGTTTTGGGCATGTTCTTACAGCTAAACTACTTTGTGTGATTCTTTGAAACTTTTATGGAAGATGGAGAATTCAAAAATCTACGTGGGCACCTAACCTTTTCTTCATTTTGACATTTATTGGAGAAGTTATGCATGAACAACTAAAAAATGGGGGAGAATTGTGCAGCTCAAAAAAATGGGTTTTTTCAAAATAAAATCTTGGAATTGGTTCTTTGGATTTATATATATGTGGGAAGCTTTGAATTATTCAATTTTTATTAATGAGATGAAAGTTATGAGAAGTTTTAGATTGCGGGTAGGTATGGGACACAAACCTCCATTGCTTTTGCCCCTTGTAAGCTTTGTTGCTTTACATTTTTGAGCTCCTTGTGTATGTTTTTTGACTTTTTTTTTCCAAGTCGTAGTAGACTAAGATTCCTTGGTTTTCACCATTTGGATCAAAATAATTTAAGTTTTTGTATTTTACATAAATCCTCCAAATTTGCCTAGTGTATATGCAAATTTCATGACCTTATGGTATTGCAAGATTTTACAAAGTATATGATCCACACCTCCAGTTCATTTGAAAATTCTCACACAATCACTTGACTTGGTCTTCTAAATGGGAAAAAAGAAAACCTCAACTTTTGGTAGAGCAATTTTTTTGATGTAGGAGCTGTCAAAGGCTTCTAAAATTTTTGGGCAGTAGGAAAAAAATTTCACTTAGATGTCAATATCTCACTCTTGTACATCTAGAATGAGCTAAATTTTTTCCCACAAGTACCTCCCATAGTCTAGGGTAAGATCCTATAGTTGGATTTCCAAAAAAAAAAAAAAAAATCTACTTTTCTACTCATTCCCCCAAAAGTGGCAGTTTTGAGTGACTTTCACAAAAAAAAGGGCTTGGACCTTTAGGGGTTAACTTTGTATGGCCCTACCAAGGTTCTCAAGTGTCAATTGCACAGACACTTGGTCCTGTATGGATTAAGGACAAAAACAAGTATTGAAAAAAGTCATGAATATTTTATACAAAAATTTGGTGGGGCTTGGGTTGAGAGCTAGGTTTACTGAGATGATCAACCCAAAGCTTGAATGAAGTCCCACTTCCTTTGGCTCCAAAACTTCCAAAAGTGCTCCCTTGTAAACAAAATGCAATGAACAAGGATGTAAGACTTGGGACGTACTGTGAAGGGCTAAATCCTAAATTTGGCTGTACACCAATCAAATTCTCAAAGTTCAGTTAAATCTGGGACATAATGTGAATATGCCCTTATAGATTTATGTTTTAGCATTGGCAGATCAAAATTGGAAATGAGCAAAGTTTATGTTTGGATGTAGAGACCTTCAATTACATTACAAAGGTGATAGGAGATACAATCAATTGACTACAAAAAGAAGGGTAGATTTTTGCTTTTTATAAAGGTAAAAAAATTGGAGGTTTCAGAGCATGGGTCCACATATTGGTATGATCATTTTCTTGAGCCCCGACAAAATGGTTCAGCAAAAACATGCAAATACATCAAGCTATGTTGACACAGGAGCAAGTGGATGAATCTTGAGGCATATGCCCTACATCTCATTAAAAAAAAAATTGGTAGAGAGCTGAAAATTGGCACTTAGCGGCGCTTCAGAGTATGTCCTAATCCTAAGTCGTAGTTCACTTAGAAATGCCTAAAATGGTAGCCCTCTATCAAAGAAAATGAGATTTTAGTCAAGTGTTGAGTAAGGTAGACAGACCCATTCTCGACCGCTCCCCAATTCCCCACCCTATACTTTTGAGGTGTTTTTCCATCCACTCTTGATTCAAAGTGGAGTAGTGAACGCTGCTTATATAAGCAAATTTTGTCACATGTCAATTGCTAAGTTGCTATGAGATGATTGGGATTGGGACAATCAAGTGTCATTATGTGGACACATCCAAGCAGTTTCAAAGTTAGTCTAGAATTTCTAATGGACCTTGTGAGTTGCAACTTTGCCCTTTAATCTAAAATAATGTATAATACATTTTTTCACAAAAACTACGTTCCATGATAGCTTGTTGAAAGGCTAACCCTGCTATATTGTTCCAGAATTTTCTGAAACCTTGAGGTACCCCAAACCCTTAAACGGTCCGGTATGGGTCTGCCTAACTTACTGCAAAAATGGGAACCCAACTATAGAGCCAAGTTCAAACGATCCTTTTGTAAGGATTTCCTTGTGCCCCAGTACAAGTCAACGCAAGTTGGAGAATGAGCTTTGAGCTAGGATTTATAGAGTTGCCGGACTTGGGACACAACGTGAACTGTCCCCTTAATGGCTTAATCTTTAACCCCTCAAGGACTGAGCCATTTTTTCAGTGAAAATCATTCAAAATTGCCATTTTTGGGAGGGTTAGTAAGAAGGTAATTTTTTTTAAAAATTTGGGAAATTCAACCATAGGATCTTGCTCTATACTAGATTAGGTACTTGTGGAAAAAAATTCTGGTCATTCCAGATGGTCTTGAGTGAGATATTTACATCTAAAGTGAAAAGAATTTTTTTTTTCATGCTACCGCAAAATTTCAGAAGCCTTTGACCATTCTTACATGAAAATAATTTCTCTACGCAACTTTGCGCTTTATTTTTCCCATGTAGGAGATCAAGCTAGCTATGTGTGGGAGAATTTCCAAATCAATTGGAACTATACAACACATAGGAAAAATCAGTAAGTAAAAAGAAGTAGAGAATGAGTCAAATCACTAAATTGTTAAGAATTTAATTATTAAAATGAAAAATGCAAATCCCAAAGGTCATAATGTTGTGATAAACAATCTACATCCTTTGGTTTTGTTTTTTTTCCAAAATAATAAAAATTGAGTAAACAAAAGGACTTCAAAGTTTATTTTAGAGTAGAGATTCCATGACTGCCCGCAAAAAAGAACTCCTCATAACTTTCATGTCATTGATTGAAATTGAATGATTCAAAGCTTCTCACCTATAAAAAAAATCTAAAGAACCAATTTCAAATTTTAATTTTTAAAAATAATAATTTTTAAAGAAGTTTTTGGGTTGCCCAGGCGGGCAATCCTCCCTTGCTTTTCACATTTTCATGCATAACTTCTTCAATAATTGTCGGAATGAGGAAAAAATTAGATGCCCGCGTAAATCTTTGAATTCTTCACCTTCAATAAAAGTTTCAGAAAATCACACAAAGTAGCTTATTCAAAGGTACATGCCTGAACTCACACATGTCCCCCGAAGGGACAACAGTCCTTTAGGGGTTGATTTAATTTGAATATGAGCATGATTCCTATTGGCATGGTATTAGCAATTTGGCTCATGTTGAAAAATTTGTGAAATGAGCATTTGGATAGTTGTTTTGTTTTTTTACATTAATTGAGCAACATGCACCTTACAATGCATACAAGTATGGAAGAAAATGAGGAAATGAATAGTATCATCCACTTGAGCAAATCCATGGAATCAGTTATCGATTGAATCTCTCACCCAAACACACCCAAACTTGGTGTTTATTTATCAAACGGGATTTGGAGATTTCATCCATTCTTTTACCCAATTTTCTTCGGTGTTAAGACAACCAGTGTAAAATCGAGAGAATCTTGAAAGAGAGAAAAAATATTTGCCCAAAAAAATATTAGCTGATGAGCAAGATGTCATTGTTGCGCGCTTCTTGTGGTGTCCCTCGACATTGACCCATCTTGAAAGAGAGTTGAGAATATGCAAGAAGGAGAACTCAAAGTTGATTAGAAGTTGTGTTGCAATGAAACATCAATTTGGTGTGTTTAGTGCACATGGGCTTATGATCATGCATTTGGTTTCCATATGGTTGCAAAGACAGCAAAAGGATAAGTGTTCATGAAAATTTCAAAGACCTTTTTGATGGGTGTCATGGACCACAAAGGCAAAACTACATTACATGTAGAAATTAAAAAACTGTTGACTTATTGGAAAAAAAATTGTTTGTTCAAAACACTGTCAAGACAAAATATACTTGTCCAAGAGCAAAAGTAAGGATTTGCTAATCGTATATGACATGCGTATCCATTTGTATGTAATTTACTCAAAAGAAATTCCACTAAGGCCTCTTGTTTTATATGTTCATACGAGTGTAGGTACGAAAGGATATGTGGGATTAAGCTTACTATAGTTACTTCTTGTTGCATCTTGGTAATGGCAACAACAAATTTGTGCTTACAATCAAGAAGCTCTTTGTTTTATTTTAAGGACTTCGTGAATTATAAATATAATAAAATAGTCACTATGATAATTTTGACAATAGAACTTCTCAAAATTAATATGTTTGGGACTGGAGGTTGTTTGTTATACATTAGAGTGAGAAGGGATAGTGTTGGGACATGCAAGATATTAATTTAGGTGATATTAGTTTAGAGGAGTTTTATTGTAGTTGACACATAATGTTGGGAGTACTTTGGTTATCCATGTCTTGGGACATGAATATTATCCCCTAAAGCCCTAGGGCCTTTATTTTGTCAAAAGACACTCAAAACTACCATTTCTATGGCAAAGAGTAAAAATTATGAAAATTGGTCTTTTTGCATACCTAACCATACTAAGGATCTTGTGCCAAACTAGTATAAGAATGTGAAAAAAAATTCAAAAACCTTAACCACATAGATTGCAAGATATTTGTGTTTAAAGTGTAAAAAACAAGTTTTTTTGCACTTTGCATGATTAGATTATTTGACTTTGAACTTTTTTGACTTCATTTTTTTGCACCACAGAGTTTTGAGATTTATTTTTTATGTTGGAGAATTGAGTTGGGAATCTTTTGAAAAAATCCAAAACAAAAATACTTAATTTTCATTCTTATAAAAAACATTAGGTAGAAGAAGGTATGAGATTGAACTAAATCTTAAATTGTTAATAACCTTGCAATGAAATTGAAACGCAATAATCCCAAAGGTGAGATTATTCTAAAAAGCGAACTTCACCCTTTCCAATAGTTTCTTTTGAAAAGATGTTAAACTAGCATTCAAAATTGAAGTTTATTAGCAACAAATGAATGCAAAGATGTTACTATACATGTAATTGATATTTCATCCACATGTTAATAGGCTACTATGTTGGTTTTCCAATAATTGCATGGTACATATCTTAGAAATTTTCTTACTTGAAAATTCATTTTTGTAGTTTTGATTAGAAAATAAGAATGTAAACTTTGAGAAATTATCTTTTAAATTCATGTATTGTTAATTCATCGCCAATTATAGAAAGTGTCAAATGCTTAATTTTGTAACTTATTGAAGCATGTTGGAGGTAGATACAAAAATAGATACAAAATATGGATTTTATTCAAAAACTTTTGGACAAGTCATCACATACATTATTCTCCATTGCAAATTATAGCACTTTGTTACTTCTTTGCAAATGAGCACTATTCATTGGTCCGTGAGATGTTAGAACTAATGTCTTGATTTAAACTAATGTCTTCACTTGATTTATTATCATATTACAGAATATTTTTTACCAAATTTGAATGGGATTTATTTCACAACAAAGATGTGCACGGGGATGTGCACTTTGAAGATTTTTATTCAACATATGATATAAATTTCAAGAGAAAAAGTTATCATCAAAATTATAGAACATAACAAATTGTCCAAAATAAGACTTTGCATAGATCATACTATGCAATAATGAAGGTGGTATTTTACCACTAAAAAGTATTCAACAAAGGATGTGTGTATCCAAAGATCCATATATTCCCCAAGCCCATAGAGCCTGAAGAACTAAATTTCAGAATAACTTTGTCCCAAAGTTCAAAAGACAAGAATACTTGCCATTTTAGGGAAAATTTCATGGATACCCATGAAGTTTGCAATTTACATAGATGCCTCTTTTTTCAGAAATTACACAAATACTCTTGAATCATAACTTTTAGGCATTTATTTGTTGTGCTCATACTTCCATCATGACCAATGTTGAAGAAAGGAATGTCATGAAACAGAATAGAAGCAATGTGCGCACAAAGAAAGAAGGGAAGTGGCATGCACAACAAAACAAATGCTTGAAATTTTGGTACAAGGGTGTTTGTGTAATTTCTGAAAAAGCAAGGGTATCTATGTAAATATCACAAACTTCAAGGGTATCCATGAAATTATTCCTAGAATATAACATGTTTTGTACTATGAAATTTTGGGCAACAATATAAGACATATTATTCTACTAATATAGAGGCACACACTTTGCATGAGTAGGACATGTATGACTAATGCAACATTCAACTTTACAAAGAATTGATATCTCATAAATCAATTGATCTAGAATCTAATTTTGATGTACTATACAAAAAATTAATATCTCACTATTGGTCTAGAATCTAATCCACATGCACCATCATTTTGGTCCTTTTTTGAGACCAACAATACCAATTGCTTTCATCACAATGCTACTCTTTTATATTTGTTAGGAGGGGCTTGGCATTTTATTGATTTTTAACACATGGTTGGAGGGCATTTGGTGTTTATATTTGGGGCATCCTCTATTGTTTCAACTTCCACCAAAAAGTTCTACAAAATTTTGGAAAAGAACATGGTTAGAGGGCACTTGGTGTTCTAGATATAAGGTGTCCTTTGTTGCTTCAGCTTATACCAAAAGTTCTAGAAGGTTCTGGAAAAGGGCGCACTTAGGGTAATCCTCCTACTTAGTAGTATAGATATTGAAATAGAATTGTGTTGTTAAACTATAAATAACTAGCAATTGAAATGCATGTGTAGGTTTTCTTGGTACCATTGGAAAGACCTCAAAGAAATAGTAGTTTTTGCCAATCAAATTCATTCCACAATAAGATATTTCTCACATAATCAATTCTTCACCAAATTCAAAATGAATCACATACTTTGAAAGCTGAAAAGGGATTATACAAGGTATTAAAACTTGAAGTGTAAAATATTGTTCCACCATGCTTACAACCCATGCCAAGTGCAATTTTGCACTTGCAAATATGCATAAATATATTATGCTCATCAATACCCATCCTCACCTTTTTGACTTAGGATGATTGTATTTCAAAACTTGAAAGCACATCAACTTGACTAAAGGTATGTTCACACTTGGTGTTAGGAGAAATATTAGCAGTATGAATGTAGTCTAAAAGTGCGTCCAAATACATCTAATTTTCCTCCGCTAATGCCCCTCCTAACACCAAGTGTGAATGTACCCTAAATCTCTTGTAATTTGAGAAGATTTTGTAATGGACTTGTAATGACTTTAGGACCTTTCTAACTATGCTTTGAATAGATGTTGCCTTTTTTCCTTACTAATGCTTCTCCTTGTTCAATACCCCTCATATACTATCATTTTTTTGTCCTAGTTTCTTAGCTCGTAGAATGTATGGGTAAATCTTAGATTAGGTGAGAAATGTATTGTATGGAAAGGTTCTCAATGAGGAGAGGTTAACTATTCTTGAAGATTATTTTGTTGAAATGGTTATAATTTTGCCTTGCAGGAATTGTTTTTATTTTTTTGTACACAATGATTCTGTTATAACACTAGATATGGAAGTGGTCACTAGGTATGGAAGTAGTAACCATAAGGATTTGGAGTAGATATTGTCCAAATGAATGGAATAATATTGGAATAAATTGGACTAAAATTTTACAAGATTATAAAGTTACCACCTATATTAACCAATAGAAGAGGTTGGATTAAGTAGATGACCACCTTGAGTGCAATTTTGATGCCTCAAACAATCATGTCCCAAAAAGAAGATTTCTAATGCTAGAAGTTACAAACAAAACATTAAAACTCATGATGAGATTGTAGCGTTTTTGTTACATCCAACTTAACAGCCATGAGAGCACAAGTTTGCAATTAAACACATCTACCTACTATATAAATGTCACAATTTAAATTTTATAATCATAACTAAAAAATCATACTGGCAACAAAATTGTCACAAACATCATAACCCCTCACTGTCTAACCCTTAACCCCTAAATGTCCATGGTCTTTTTTGAGCTTTTAGAAATTTGCTCTAAATTGAACAAAAAGTCAATATTTTGACAAGTTGTATGAATTTTTTGTAAATTGTAACCATACAAATTCAAACTAGATATGTTAGACATCACATAGGAAAAGAAAACACAACAATACTACATATGGATTGAAAGATTATAATGTTTAATCAAGAGGGTGTTAAAATTGCAAAAATAACTCCAAGCCTTTCAATCCTATTTTCACATGTCAAATCTAGAATGTTGGTCACCAAAAAAGCATGAGGTCAGAAGGCATACTATACATAACTCCAATCCATTTACGGTTTTTCAAAATCTCTTTTACAATTTTTTTAAATGAATTTCTAGTGTGAATTTTTCTTCAAGATCTAGTGTATTTGAGGCTCATTTTCATGAGCTCTCAACACTAAAAAAGTCAAGATTGCAATGGACACCCTTGCACAAAATCTTGAATAGAAAATTCATAATCAATAATTTTCAAAATTGGATTTTTGATGTTTAAACTAAACTTCAAAAAGAATAATTTTGAAATACTAAATACTAAAAATAGCAACTTAGTTAGATTTTATTGAACTTCAAAATATTGTTGGCACCAAAATGTGGTGCCTTGGGCATTTAGGGGTTAAATGCTAGGCTACTAATTGTATGGCTACAATGCTGCAACAAATGTCCATCCTGTACTACTGCTCTTAAAAGTTGCAAAAGTCAACAATGCATGATATCCTCATGAAAAGTACAATACAAGAAGGACAACATGGGACTAACTCTATGTCTCTAAATCTTCTCACAGTTTAAGTTACCTAAAAATATGAATATATGATGAAGTTGCTTTTATCTACCATAATGGACCATGTGTTTATGATCATTTCTAAAAAAAAGTCAAGTGAAAACAACATTTTTCTATCCTATACAATGTTTTTTCACGACCAGAGGACAAAAAAACGTCGGCCTCGGCATTGAGGGGCTAAACTTCAAAACTTAAAAAGAAGTGCAATATTACCGAACCATTTACAACACTCCATAACATGTGGACATTTCTTGCTTCATACCATGCTTACCATGTTGAGGTTATCAGCTTACGTGTTCAAGTTTGTGGCTCCCCACAGACATAAAACGATGTTTTTTTAATCTCTAAACCGTATTAGAAAGCGTTGCGTAATAAATAAATAATTGATTTTTTCTTCCTATTAAACTTTCAAAAAACATAGACAAAATAGCATTAGCTTCATGGTTATCATAAAGGTAGAAGCACCTAATGAAGACACAAAACATGATTTGACACAAAACATACTTTCAGAAATCGGAAATCGGCATATTCGATAAAAAAGGAAAAAACTTACAAAGTGGGACTTTTAAAGGATTAAAGTGGTCACCTTAATCTGAGCTCCAGCATTTTTTGGTACACGTGGCCTTAATTGAGAGGAGGAATTTGTAAGGGAAAAAATCTTAGTGGCTCAGACTAAATCTGATACCTTCAAATTTGATTTAAGGTAGCTATTTTGGATTACGGTGAGGTACAAAATGGTACCCAACATTTTCCCTTTTTAACGAATATGGCGTTAGAATCAAAATGGGGAGAGATCTTGGCATAATTAGGTCAACACTTCGGGTGTCCATAATAGCATAACAGGTGCTATTCTTCCTTTCCAGTTCCACATCTTGTGCACAAAAATGTCACCTACAATAATTTATGACCTTGTAACGCTATAACTGGAAAATAGGTACAAATAACAACTATATTCGCCTTGAATAACACGTGACACCCCATTATGGGTTTCACAGCTTACTAAACTATGACAATGGACAGAAATACAGTAATGATGGACAAATTTCACCTTCGTTTGTAGAGCTTCTCAGTTTCAGTCCATGATTGGCATCAACTCGCCTGTGATGTTTGCCTATCTGAAACATACTGTTGTAACTTACAGTAAGTCCTCAATACCCAGAATCTACATCAGGCAGCCAAGACATGTACAGGACGACAAAAAAATCATGTGCAAATACTATACAAACTATAAAGAGTGTCACAATAGACCAGAACTTCCTGATTGTTTTAGGAAGATTAAGAACTTATATCCGCAGAATCATGATGTCTTCACCCGCAAATCATTGTTTGCATATGAACAAATGAAGATGGATGTTTGTACATTCCCAGCCAAGACCAGTGACAGTCCTCCCAGAAGTCCATACAGACAGGTGCTAGTGCATGTTTCCTTGCTGCAAAACGAGCAAAACCTGTCAATGTGCACTCTACTTCTAAAAAGAGTTCAAAATCTGACAAGCAGGATATTTAGTCCAAAAGATTTTACAATGACTGTACATAACCAACAGACTATTAGACAATAGCACGAGTAATCTTGCACACGTAGACATGCTTTCAAAATCTTAAAAAATCTATGTAGCAAGAACGGGCAGAACCTGAGTTGGAATATATAAGGGCTGCTGATTAGGATCCATTGTCGATTGTACTACCATCATATCCTGCACATTTTCTCGAAACACCCATCTTATTTAAAAACAGGAAAAACCCTCTTAGAGCATACTAATATTCTGTACGTTAAAAATTATGATAGATAAGTTTGCACAGAGCTGTATTCATAGTAAGCATTCAACCCATATAACACTCCGGGTAACTGTTGCACTTGCCAGTAACAGAAAGTGTTAATAAAACCAATTTCAACCTCAAAAATATACAACAGTGTAATCCTCTCTTAATGAAACGCAACCCAGTCTCGTACTTACAGGTGTTTCCATAGGATAATGCACAGATGGTGCAGGCATTGATGGGTAATACATGCTCCCATATTGAACCTGCTCCCCTCCAACTCCAGGCCAAGCAACTGCTGTCTCCTCTTCCTGGCAACAGAAACACGTCCATGTCAACAATGTGCACAGGTAACAAGGCAGTGATCTCCAGTGACAATTGAGTTTAAAATCCTATTTCTAAACAACTCCTAGAGCGACCGTTATTGTAGACCAAAGATAAACAATTACTATGGAATCACTTAACATCGCCTAAATCTTGTGTTCTCGGATCTGCAGGAGACTTTGAACAGATTAAATCTGATGTATGTTATGAATTCAATAAGCCCCAATACTCTTACTTACTGCTCCAGGAAATCTGTTCAAAGACGTATTCATTATTTTCTGGAATAGCTCATATTATTCAAGCACACATCAATCTTCTCACCCAAAGAAGCCAACAACGTTCTTAACCCCTAAACGCCTAAGGGGACAAAAAAACATCCCCTGGTCGCCAAGAAAACACTCTGTACTGCAGAAGAAAGTTGTTTTTCACCTAGTTTTTTTAGAAGTGATCGTAGATACATAGTGCATAATGGAAGGCAAAAAACAACGTCACCAAACAAACTCATATTTTTAGAAACCCTTGTGAGAAAATTCAGAGACACGGTGTTAGGTCCCATGCATGCTGCTCTTCTTGCAATTTTCACAAGGGCACCATGCATTGTTGACTTTTGCAACTTTAGGAAATTTTATTATAATGGGTGGGCACCTGCCACACCACTGTAGCAGGCATGGTCACCCATCCGGCGTTCAAGACCACAATCGATCCGTTTCAGATATCATGCTAATCGATACTTCCCAATAATCTCGAATAAAAGCTAACAGTCAAACCCCAAAATATTTTACTCACGAGATGTAGCAGAATCAAAGATCTAAGACCCACTCCGTCTATCAAGAATCAACCCCGAAAATGATTCATGTTGTACTATACTACTGGCATAGAAAAGATGAAGAAAGCTGCGTAAACCCTGTCTCATGTATTAAGCCATGCTTGAGCTCAACATAACTCCTAAGTTGATACTACATCGTTCGGAAGACAGCTCCTACCAGTCATAGACACCCTTAAGATAACAATAAATTTCAAGCACAAAGATAAACTGGCTGACTCCATACTGCATATTATGAATGAGATGGTTATCAAAACTCTCCAAAAGAATTGCGGAGGTAAGGAGCAAATATTTTGCAGCTTACCTTGACCTCGTCGCGAGGAACAATATCTACAAGAAAATCAAAAATATCCCCCCTAGTAATGGCTCCACCAATATCATTTCTTTGTAATGTACGCCTCTTATTCTCTTCTGTATGTATCCATGATCGCAATGTCAACTCTAGAATGAACATCTCGCATGCCTTCGCAAACAGAACTGGAGCTTCGGCTGCAATCATCTGCAAAAACATGGGTATACAAATCTTTTACCAAAGATATGGATACATCTTTTCACATACTCGACTCAGATATCCTACAGCCATCTATTTCTTTCGACTGTGATGGAGCACAAAAAGATGTTTAAAATCAACACAAATAACTAGCACATAGTACAAATTCTTATGCCTGATATTCATCCACAAATCTGGCAGTAAGGCTACTTTGATTATCAAAACAAAGCAGTGTACAATAGACTTCTATGCCTAAATGAATATTCATGCTTGTACGTCATTCCATTGAAAATAACAATTACTGATATCACAAGATGATTCATTCCACAGAAAAAAGCATTCACCCTAACTCTGCACACAGACAAGTCTGTACTGATACAACCTCCAATTTCCGTACAAACAAAAGACTGAGAACGACTCTCCGAATAAATTCAACTGCTGCTTTATCCAATTCATATTTCATCTTCATGAAACAACGTTGAAAGGATGTTGTTGCGATGCAATAACATTGCTGTTCATTGCGCAGTTTCTTCACCAACATTGCAAGTGGAATGTGATCCATATCTTCCCACGTTAACAACTTCATGACAAAGCATTTCATTGATCACGTTACAAGTTGAAATCCGTAGACTGAAATTTGTACCTTCACATCTTCATCCGACTTCATGATTTTTTTGATACGTGCTAATGGTAGCTGATGGTTCTTAAATTCTGTGCACATATCCGTCAGTTCATACTTGTCCAAACCTCCTAATGCATTCAATATCTAAAATTCTACGTTGCTTTCATCGGTATATCAGTGTTTATTGTACTGTACATATCTGCACTGAAACAATCAAAACAATCTTCAAGAGACTTGCTACTTCACAACAACAAGCTCCGGAAGAAAACGAAATACTGAGACCTTCCATTCTAGCATAGACTTAGAACGACTATTAGACAGCTTTATAGGGATTTTTCAGAAAAATTACCGATCATATAAGTGATCGGTTCAAGCTCACGATAATGCCTTTAGCATGGATGTCCTTGAATTATTTTGCAGCCAAAAAATAATAAACGAGTTTTTCGCTATCAGCAACAGTTCAGAAGGACAAAATCAACACTAATCGGCATAGCCAAGTCAAATGATTGAGCCATTCTCCGGGACAACTTGTCACATACACTAAATGATACGCGAACACGGTTTAACCAAAGTCGTCATCGTCAGCTACGAGATTCTGACACATCCCGCCTTTGTGCAAGCCACTCTTCTCTACTCAACTAAACCTTACACTAACTCATAGATGATTTAAAGAAGAACAAGCATTCCATTATAAGAAAAATATTAAGCACAAAAACACAAAAAGTTCGTTAATCTTCAGCTCAAAGATTAACATATGAACATTACTATAGAAGAAAGAAATAAAGAACCTGTAAGATGCGTCATCAGCAACTCCGCCTTACTGGATTTCTCTGACATAAAAAGGCATTAAAAAGTCATGTGCAATTCAAAACTGTCTAATGATTGCAGTATGATCTTAAAAACAGAATAAGAAGCAGAACTAAAAAGGAACACGGCATCCAATCGTAAAAAAAATTGTATAACAACTAGGAAATGATAGATACCATTCAGCTGCTCCATCTCTTGATTCTGCTGTTGCCAGAACATTTGCAGCTGCTGATGCTGTACGTGCGGCTTCATCTGCCGAATAGTGCACACATTATCAACCTCTTCAATCTTCAGACCATAAATTTAAGGCTCGCACCGTTTAACTGCCTCAAAATCAAAACGTCAAGAACTTTGAAATTTCAAGTACTCTAAGCTAATAAACTCATGATCTCAGTGTCTAACATCCATTGTTGCACTAAAATGTCCTCTAAAGATTACTGCAATCAATCACACCGAATAAAAAGTCTCGCTCTCATGGATTTCACGCCTAATTTCTTCCGAGAGCTTAACCGCCTCAAAATCAAAACGTCAAGAACTTTGAAATTTCAAGTACTCTAAGCTGATAAACTCATGATCTCAGTGTCTACATCCAGTATTTGCACTAAAACGTCCTCTAAAGATTACTGCAATCAATCACACCGAATAAAATAAAAAGTCTCGCTCTCATCGATTACACGCCTAATTTCTTCCCGAGTTTTTTTCCTATGTCCTCTCTTTTTTTTTCATACCTGATGCTTAGATTGCTGTAGACTCTGTTGCGCCATCGCCGCGCCGGATTGCGGATTTCCGGAGGTAAGAGTCGACATCTGATTTGACGCCATCGCTGCAAAGCGTTCACAGCAGCAGCAGCAGCGGATCCAGTTCAACACGATGGGTGAATGTTTTTATGGCCATGTGACATGGGTGGCATACGTGGAAGCCATGAGGACTCATACGTGGAAGAGTCTGACTGGGTTCCGAGATTCTGAGTCCTGACATGAGAGTTCTTGGGTTCTCTCGTGCCGACATCTGGCATTTCACTTCAAGCCGGTTTTGCCTAATTTCAGTGCTACTACTGGGACACTAGAAGACTGTACCCATCAATAAGTTTGTCACCCCTTCCCAGCTGCTCTCAGGGCGGTGAAGAAAGACCAGCATAACAACATTATTAAGAAGTGGTAATAAGACACGGTTCATGCAAAATTAAGGTATTTTATTCAAAACTGAAGTATTTATATTCACAATTAAAGTATTTTGTTCACAAATATAATTCACGATTAAAGTATTTTACTCAAAATTTAAAATTAGAGTATTTTATTCACAATTAAGGTATTTTATTCACAATTAAAGTATTTATTCAAAACTAAAATATTTTATTCACAATTAAGGTATTTGTTCACTAATAAAGATAAAACAATTATGTGCATTTTCACTTAAATTGATTTTTTAGAGACGTGTCTCACATGTTTTTGGACTATATGACGACATTTGACACTTGTTGAATGTTTTAGATCCTCTTTATTTTTTAACAATGAGATTTTTTGTCATGTTGAATATTGACATGAAGCAAAATTCTTGGTGATGCACAACTAGCGTTGTATCTCGGTGTAATTTAGACCAACATAACATTGTCAAGTAAGTCAAGTGATTCACTGTAATCCCCTAAAGGATGTTGTTGTTTTGTATACAAACTTTTGTGTTGTATACGGATGGGGTATTTGGATAGCATATGAATTCCATTGAAGTTGTAAATTTCAAGCCAAGTCATAAACATACAATTGGTCAACTAGGATTTTCTGGGGAACTTTAGGCATTTTTCATTAAATAGTTTCTTCAAATACTAAATGATTCTTGAATAAATACAGACAATACTTTTGGTAGGCAACATCCTTTAGGGGTTTGTCATACTATATTGATTTTGTCAAATTCTTACTTCAAAAGAACTTAAACTACCAAGCTACATACACCAATTCAAGGCAAAATTAACCATTGCTCTTAGCCTTTCAGCTCCAAAATCCTTGAAGTGCTTCAATAATGGTTTTATTCTTATTGTTGTAATCAAAAAATGTAAAGTGGTTGGAGTACACTCAAACAATGGAAATGAGAGTGTCCATGTTGGTGGTTTTGAATTGTCCCTCATTTACTAGCTTGCAATGCCAATCATTGCCTTTCATATAAAAATGATAGTTTTAAACAATGGTTGTGATAATACAAGGATTTAATTAAGCCAAAATAAAATTGAAAAGTTAAGTATAAGCTCCCTTTTATGAACCACAATAAAAAAACTATGTATATATTTGCTTTGTTCACATATAACCCATCTTCATTTTTTGATGTTGATATTGATTCAATCATATAGTGTATTCTTTAATTGACCATTCTACAAAAAATAAAAAATAAAAATGATGATGAACATAACAGTGTGCAACAACTAATGTGATAACAACCACAATAAATGTATTTCAAACTTGTTTCACCTACACTCTTTGCCAAGAATAGCGCTTCTACATGGATTAATGATTCTATAAACCATGTCAAATTTTCTAATAAAAAGTTTAAACATTTACTAATATTAATATTAAATTTTTAGAAAATTAAATAACAAGCATTTCTGAAAATTTCACTTGTGATACATACTTTATAAATTAATTAGAATTTCATATAGAATTTATTAATTTACACATATAGATATACATATATGTACATGTATATACATATACTATATATATATATATATATTTATATATTTATTTATATATATATATATTTATATATATTTATATATAGTCCAAACAGTTACTAAAAGAATTTACAAAACATGTAGAATATATTGTTCCATGAAGATGGTAGCCTACTTTCATCTAGGAATGAAATCCCAAATACCGTGACATATGAATTTAGTTTTTTCCACAACTCAATCAAAAACATATCCATGTTTAGTGACCATCATTCATACCAACTCATATCGTCCGAAACTTTGGCTGTTTTATCCAAATATTTGTTTTACATTAATGGTAAGAGTTTCTCATGTTCTAGTTTCGCAAACTGGTTGAAAATGCCAAACTGTATTTTGCGATTTGGGTATTCTTTTATTGCCATGTGTTTTTAAAGCTTATTAGCAAGTGTCTACACGAAATTTTACATTGTTTATATTTAAATGTTTTTTTTTTCATTAAATTTCCATTTTCAATACTGATTTTAATTTTGGCAAGCCCTAAGTATTTTGTTAATTATACAGTTTAAGAAACTATATATAAAAATTCCTTCAATACAAAAACCTTTTGTTTTGAGGCTCAGATTACTGTACCAAACCATTTGTTGTAGTTTACAAACAAGAACCAGGTCGTTATTGCAATCTTGACCAAAAAAGAAAATTACAAACATGAGAAATTACTGAACTTGAGAAATATCTAAATTTTTAAATGAAAAGTTGACTAGACTCGACTCTGTCAGTTCTGAGTTGTTTTGTTCCTAGATATTTTTTTGAAAGGAACCACTTTACTTTTGAACCAATGTTTTACTAAGACATTACATAATCAGCTGTAACAAATGATTTCCTTCCAAATCTCAATATAGACAAAACTTAACATTTAAACCAATGATTAATCGGGAGCATTAACCCCTAAATGCCCAAGGCCTTTTTAATCTTCTTGGCATTTCAGGCATTTCAGGCATTTCCAGGCATTTCCAGGATAGTGAACAATCAACCAACCTTTTCTTAAATTTCATCAAGTTTTTCTAAACTGCAACCGTACAAATTTAAACTTGACATGTTAGAGATTATATGGAAAAAGAAATCACTTTAATATCACTTATAGTTTGAAAGATTATAATGTTTGAACAAGAGGATGTTAAAATTGCAAAAGTGACTTGAAGTCTTCTAATTCTCATTTCACATGTCAAATCTAAAAATTTGGTGATCAAAAAAATATGAGGTTCAAGGTCATTACATTTCTAACCTCAACCAATTTACGGTTTTCAAAATCTACTCTTATATATTTTTTTAAATGGATTTCTAATGTGGATTTTTCTCCAAGCTCTTATGTATTTGAGGCTCATTTTCAAGATCTTCCAACACTAGAAAACTCAAGATTGCAGTGGACACCCTTGTACAAAATCTTGAATAGAAAAATCATGGACAATCATTTTCAAAATCAAATTTTTAATGTTAAAAATAGACTTCAAAACAAACTAATGTTCAAAAGAAAATGCCAAAAATAGTGATTTGATAAAAATTTATTCATCTTCAAAGTTTTGCAAACACCCAAATTGGGTGCCTTGCGCATTTAGGGCTTAAGTAAAATGCACTTATATTTGATTTTGAGGTACCTCAAGGAATAATTCACAAAAGATTATGCAAAACAATTGTCGTGTTTAAACCCTAAAGGATCATTGTCCATTTAGGGACAAATGGGATTTTGGGCAAGTTCCTACGGCCTCAATTTTATCCTAATTTTTTATTTTTTCTAAAGATAGAAAAACACATTAGCTTTTGGGGACTATAATCTTTATTCCAATCTATGCCTAGGAGCAAAATATATGCCCATTTAAGCACAAATTTGGAGAGACTAGGGAGCAAATCTTTTTTTTACAAAAAACTTGGATTTTTTGTATTAATTATTTTTCTTGTAGATTATATCTTTTTCTACATTTGAAGCTTTGATTCATTCCATTTGGATTAGTTATGAGAAAATTATGGACAATCTTGTTTTGTGGGCAATTTAAGCATCTTCTTGAAAAAATAACTTATAAACTTCATTTTGTTATGCAAGATTAAAATTTTTCCAAAAAAATTGTTGAGAAGGGTGAAGATTGCTTGCTAGAACAATCTCACCATTGAGACTATGGTGTTTCAATTCCATGGCAGGGTTATTAACAATTTAAGTTTTTGTTTAATCTCATACCTTCTTCTACCTAATTCTTTTTTAAACAATGAAGTTTAAGTAGTTTTTGTTTTGATTTTTTCGAAAGATTCTCAACTCAATTTCCCACCATAAATATTTAAACCTCCAAATTTTGTGGTGCAAATTTTAAGTTAAAAAAAATTCAAAGTCAAATAGTATAGTCATGCAAGGTGCAAAAAAGTTTGTTTTTTACACTTCAAATGCAAATATCTTGCAATCTGTACAGCCAAAGTTTCTAAAATTTTTTAAACACATTTTTTTACTAGTTTAGTACAAGACCCTATGGTTAGATATGCAAAGAGACCAATTTTCCAACTTTTTTACTCTTTGCCATAGAAATGACAGTTTTGAGTGTCTTTTGGCAAAATATAAGCCGCAGTTCTTTAGGGGTTAAGCAATGATGACAATTATTTAAAATGTGAGCACACATGAAACAAATCAAATCCTTATGAGCTATTCCTAAATTTTATGCACCTTTGAGCGAGTAGCTCTATTCTTGGAAAAAATTAAAGATAGCAAAAAGTTAATTGCAATAGAGCTTGTTATCAATTTGAATTGTTGAAGAGTTATGAAAAAAGAATACAATTGGATGAATCGCTTTGTCAACATTCAAATGCAATATGCTACTCCAACAAAAATTCCAAAGTATCGATTTTTGTATATATAAGTATTTAGAGGGATGCTGAAAGATTGAAACTAGAGTTTGTAAAATCTATTGTAAAACTGCAAAAAACGTAGTTTGATTTAGATTTACACTCTAAATTGTCAATCAAGTGAGAAAGACAAAATTTTAAAATCAATCTTGATAAACATTTACTAAACTATAGGAAAAGTAAACAAACAATGAAAAATCATCTGAAAATGATATTTAATCACAAAATTCACTTGCAACTTTTGGAACATATGTATTTTTAATTTCATACAAAAATTGTCTTTCATGCAATTTTTTCAATATGAAATGCACGTGAGATTTTGTGAGATGATCAAATTACCTTCTGAACACCATACTCGTTAAATTGGGAAAAACAATACATTTTGGGACTTTTGAAAGTTTTAGGTAGCCACCTGAAACCAAGCTTGCAGCATTTTTTTGGTACACAAGTCCCCTTCTGAGAGGAGAAATTTGCGAGGGAAAAAATCTTAGTGGCTCAAACTAAATTTGATACTTTTAAATCTGATTTAAGGTAACTTTTTGGGTTTAAGGTGGAGTACAAAATAGTACCTCTTTTTTTCCCAATTTAACGAATATGATGTTTTCTGTAACATCAAACAATAAAATTGTTTTAAACTTCATAAAAAATAGTGTTGCTTGGTGGAAGATGGTTCTTGCACTTCAGAAATCCAAAAGGTATAATATTGTGTTTAGAATGTTTAACTCCTAAATGCCCAAGGTCTTTTTTGAGCTTCTAGGAATTTGCTCTAAACTAAACAAAAAGCCAACATTTTGATAAATTGTATCAATTTTTTTAAAATTGTAACTATACAAATTCAAATTAGATATGTTAAACATTGCTTAGGAAAAGAAAACACAACAATACCACTTATGGATTGAAAGATTATAATGTTTGATCAAGAGGGTGTTAAAACTGCAAAATTGACTTCTAGTCTTTCAATCCTCTTTTCACATGCCAAATCTAAAATGTTGGTCACCAAAAAAATATGAGGTTACAAGACATAACATACATAACTCCAATCCATTTACAACTTTTCAAAATCTCTTTTACAATATTTTAAAATGCGTTTCTAGTGTGAATTTTTCTCCAAGATCTAATGTATTTGAGGCTCATTTTCATGAGCTCTCAACACTAAAAAAGTCAAGATTGCAATGGACACCCTTGCACAGAATCTTGAATAGAAAATTCACAACCAATGATTTTCAAAATTGGATTTTTGATACTAAAACTAGACTTCAAAAAAAAAAAATTGAAATACTAAATACTAAAAATAGCAACTTAGCTAAGTTTTATTGAATTTCAAAATATTGTTGGCACCAAAATGTGGTGCCTTGGGCATTTAGGGGTTAACACTTTAAGCATAATGTAGTCTATCACTGGTTTTTTTTTTTTTTAATATTTCACATGCACAAGATTATGATCTCTCCAGAAAGAGACCTTGGTTCAAATCTTATATTTCTCAATATTGTCAACAATTCTAAATACCCATGGCAATGAATAGTAATTGTTTCCATCACATAACTCAATCCACAGAAATAAACTCACGTTTGGAAAAATCTAGTTTTTCTTTATGTAAATCATTACTGTTCTTACAAGTACAGTATAAATTTTCTAAATTAAATTAATAATAAATTCACCTCAACACGACTCTTCAACTTAAAAAAATTGTTTTGTAAGAAACAATAAATTGGATGAATGGTGGCTACTGCTCATACTAAAAATCTTCAGCATGGTCATACAAACAACATTACTTTAAGATGCTAACATATTTTATTTCAAATTTATTTTCAAAATTGATAAGGTATTCTAAGATTTGTGCCTACGTAATATTTTATGTACAAGTTGAGATTGCAAACAAATTGTTGTTTTTGACTCCGTTTGCAATTTTTTAATAAATAAAGCTTTTTTAGATTAATGTTTTGTTTATAACATTTTGAAAAAACCCCTGACGGGAAAAAACCGGAACGAATTTTTAAAACATTTTGATCGACAGGAATTTTCCGAAAAATTATCGATTTGAGCAATCTCCAGTCTATGCATGTAGTATATTGTTTTGTTGAGTAATGTTGTTTAACCCTTAAAGGTCTGTGCATCCAAAAAGTGGATGCACCTTGGTCAACCTTTGATTGTAATTTTCAAAATATCAAAATTTGGTATGTGATTCAAATTAAGAAAATGAAGCTTGACAAGGTTCCTTTCTAATCCATACAACTTTTTTGAAAAATGTCAAAATCAAAAAGGTTATTGTCATTGAAAGCTCCAAGTGTTAAAATCCAAATAACCCAATATGGTGTGTTTTTCATTCATATTTTCTACTTTTCAAAAGCATTTTAGATTCAAATTACAAAATTATATTTCTCATTCTACCATTCATTTACAATAGAAATTATATAATTTTTTAATATATACTCTAATTGATATGATTTCATATCCACATTTAGCTTTAAAAAATCACAATAATTCAAATTTGCCATCAAACTTACAAAAAAACATATACTGAGTAGAAAATGAACTTTTCTTCTAGCATAAAATATCAAAATTTTATAAATCAATTCAATATAAGGATAAATTTGGTTTGATGGTCAAATTTGACTTTAAATTCTTTGTTGTGGCTATTTTGGGTGTAAAAAATAAAATAACCAGTTGAAATTTTTTCACACTAATCTTTAATGTTACCTATACCTCTTGAAAAAAATTCAAGTAATTTAGATATTTTTTGCTATTTTAAATCATTTATGTTCATTTTTTGAAAAAGAAATAATAACAATTACAATTCAGCATGAAACAAATTGAAAGTTCTTGCAGTAATATATCATTCAAAGTTTCAAGCAATAAAATTATAAAATTATGGTTTGAACACACTTGAAAAGGAAAAATTGAGCTTAGACATGAAGTTTGACCATTTCAAAATGGATCAAGTCTTTTAGGAGTTAAGTTTAGAAGAGTCTCAATTTGCTAAATAAGTTGACAATAATGTTAATTAAAAGGATGATAGTCTTGGCAACAAACAAACACTTTGGACGATGGGCATTTCTTTCAAACTCTTCATAAAATAATAAAAATCCAAATAAGAGTCTTACATTGTGTTGATAGTTAAGCAAACATGGAAGTTCTAAGATAACTAAATTTAAGATGGTTTTATTGATGTTTGAATACAATCAACCTGCTAAGGTGATCCAATGCTATATATATATATATATATATATATATATATATATATATATATATATATATATATATATATATATGTATATAGGGAATTACTAAAGCAACATCCTAAATTGCTAACGTGACACCACCTTTAAGCATGAAATTTGATAATTTAATGCTATTTTTGATTTATTAAGTGGTCCATCATCCATTCAATCACAACATTATCACTTCCTTGAAAGAAAACATGACAAATGCAAAAAAAACCAAAACATTATTGTACCAATACTATTTTTTGATATATTTTTGCTTTAACCCTAAAGGCCTAAACTCCATTTTTTAGCAACATAACAATTTTGGGCAGCTCACTACCAATGGGGTTTTCATTTTTTTTCTTTGAAATTTTCACATATAATGTGTCCAGGGAGTAGCTTTAAGGCCCAACAATTTTTATAACTTTTGACTACATGGTTCAAAAGTTATTGCATGATATATTGTTTTCTTTGTTCAGGGGCAGCCCGCGCAGCGGAAAAGACTTTTTCAAAAATTACATTTTGTTTTTTCTTTTTTTTGAAATTGGTTCTTTAAGTTTATACATACTTGGGAAGCTTTGAATCATTCCATTTTGATCAATGAGATGAAAGTCATGAGGAGATTTTGTATGCAGGTAGCTATAGATTCCCTACTCTAAAAAAAACTTTTAAGCCCTATGTTTGATTTAATTTTTAATATTTTGGAAAAAAATCAAACCAAAAGATGTAGATTGTTTACTACCACATTACAACCATTGGGATTGACATTTAAAATTTTGATAATTAAGTTCTTAACAATATAGGGTTTTGAATCATTCTTTACTTATTTTTACTTACTATTTTTTTTGTATGTGTTGTACAATTCCAAATGATTTGAAAATTTTCAAGTATATACCTAACTTACCTGGAAGAATGAATCCAAAAAATTACAACCATTTTGAAACTTTTTTCATACAAATATGACCTCGTGAAGGGCAGCTGCCTGGATTTTTGCAAAGACAAAAAATGACTTTTTGTCAGTTCAAAGTCAAATATCTTACAATCTACTTGGTATAAATTTCTGAGATTTTTTCCACAACTCTTGATACAAGTATACTACAAGATCTTATGGTTATGCGTGCCCAAAAATGATTTTTTCCTAAAATTTGGTACTTGTACTAGAAATAGCAATTTTGGAGCAGTTTTGATGAAAAACTTAGCTTAGGCCTTTAGGGGTTAAGTAACTCAAAAGTCCTATATTTTTAGTTTGAAATTTAAGCATATTTTTTTATAGTATAGCCTTAGAATGATAAAGGTGAAACAGATCTTTTGATTCAAGTAAAAAAATCAACAAAATCAGCATTAAAAATCACATTTTCATGCTCAAAGGGGGTGTCCCTTTAGCAATTTAGGGTGTCGCTGTAGTAATTACCTATATATATATATATATATATATATATTGGGGATTGATATGCCTACCACACCCTTTCAGCTATTCTACCACACCCTAGGATAAACTTTAGATTTCTACCATTAGAAAGCTGAATCTAAGGATTTGGAATTCAGATTTGGACTTAGAGACCTTGATTTTGTTTGGAACCATAAAAAATAGGTTGTAATTGAACAATACACAATGAAAAAGCTCAGTTTAGGAGAAAAATATCACTTTTACTTTTGTTTATAAAAATGATAAACTTTTTCATCGGGTGTTGTTCAATTAGAACCTTTTATTGATTCTAGACTAAATCATAGTCTCTAAATGCAAATCTGAATTCCAAATTCTCGAATTCAACTTTTTGATGGTAGAAATCTAAACTTTACCCCAAAGGTGTGGTAGAATAGTTGAAAGGGTGTGATAGACATATCAATTCCCCTATATATATTTTTATTTATTTACTTGTGAAGAACATTTCTGGTAGACAAAAGCATAGTTGTCCATCACATTTACATGCCTTGCTACATGCACAAGGTTAAGTTTTATACTACATAATTAAAATCTTATGAATTTGAATAAACTCTTCACCTAAAAAGCAAACAATGACTCAAAGGTCTAACCAAAAAGTATTTGAAGCATTATCAATCTAAAGTTAATCTAAACAATAAAAAAAAGAAAAAGAAAAAAGGGATAAGAAAAGAAAAGCTATTTGGCTTGTTTTACAAGTACATTGTTCCCATGGTTACTAGGCGCCTTTATTTGGAATATACATTCTTTGATATAATGCATTTTTTTCGTTTTGCAGATGAAGTGATTCTGTTTGTTGGACCAATTGTCAACTTCATGATTAAATAATTTACAATATAAATAATATTTTTTGTACTACTATGATACTTCTCACGTGCAATAAAGATTTTTAATTGATTTGCATCAATTTGCACAATCTTGACATCCAAGAGTGACTAAGAAGCTTTTGTTGAAACATTTGAAAGTTACCGTACCTTAGTAGCAGCTTTGGCACTTGTGTGTCAAATAAATAAATTAATGTGTAAAATTGAGGTTAGATATTTTAAAATATGGAATAAAAAATTAGTCATTTTCAAGGAAAATAATGCAGTATTTAGGCATTCATCCAAGTCAAACACTATAATTATGGTAATTAGCTATTTTAGTTTGTTAATCCCTGAGCGTTCAGAGTTTTTTCACCCTGAAGCTTTGCCGACGTACATACTTGCATTCGCGGTGGGCTTTTGATTTGGAAATTGCACTCCACGCAATATGACTGCATCAATAAGAAGTGAGTTTTTGGCCCATTGTGCTGGGCTTTAGCGCTAGTTGATCCACCAAATGACCACCAATCCTATATTGGTCAAATATGCGTTGGCGTTTTTTTTGTGCCGTGAATTGCGGGGGGTCCTATGCTTTTGCAACCGAATGCTGTCGGGAGAGGGTCCGGTCGGGGACAAAATTCTGGAAGGGTGCTCGCAGGGTATTGAACCAACTGCTTCCAAAATTACAATGATTTTGGAGGTCATTGGCGAGTTGAATTCTTCGCCAAAAGAGAAGCAAATACCCAAGGTTCACATGCTAGCCACCGGAAGAGGGGTACAGCGAGGTCTGACAGGCTGTCAATTTCTAAGCAGCGCTGCACATGCTAGCAAGCCTGCCTTGATTTCTTGCGCCTTTTGTTCAACCGCTGAGTTTAGCTGAACTCCGACATCCTAGGGTTTGTAGAAATGATGAATGTGTTGATTCCTCTGCCAATTCTACAAACGCTTCCGCTTGTGCTAAACAACCAAATGGTCCCTAGAAGGGTATGTTGCTATGAATTCTGAATGACAGACAAGCTTTCAAGATGGGAAAAAGCTCCAGGAATCAATGGGTCCCTAAGGGAGTTTAGGATAACATAGGACGTGCGTGGGTGGTATGGGTTCTTTAGGGTTAGGGGGCGTGTTACATTTTGTCTGCATTTATCATAGAGGAAATGAATTCAAGCAGTGGCAGAAGTCAGACTTATAAAACCCCCCAGCAAAAGCCAAAAGGCGAGACCATGCGGTACTTTGCAAAAAACCAAATCAACAAAAAAAACCCACTCATGCTTTGAAATACCATTCATTCCAAAGAAATCCAAATTGAAAGGCAACAATTACCTCAATGACTCGCAAATCCCCAGAAGGGAATCCTAATAATATGTAAAATCTACTGCTCCAAGGATTCACCAAAGCAACCTACATAATGCCGGTGACATCTAGCTTTCTAAAGAGTAGGTTTGCAAATTCCCAAAACAAAAACCAGCATCTTTGCTAGTAACTGGTCCTTTCAAACTACAACATGCCTTTGGCAGAGCATGACCTACTGCCCCAAAACTCACATAAAAAGTGAAAACAAATGCAAGGAGTTTCATGCACAGCTCCTTCCTTGTACACTACTCTCCATGTCCACCAAAGTACATGCTGGATGAACCTAACCGCGACGGGCAGCTTGAGGAACTCTCAGCGTGTATTTTTGCATACTGTGGACCTTGACAAAACATCTATCAAGGCACATGTATGCTCCTCCGCAACTCATGCAACAATACCAAGTCCTGTTATTGCAAACAATGCAACAGCAAAAGGTCTTTGGGATGAAGCTGCTGAAGTGCAAAGCTGATGGATGGAGGAAGCATTTGACCCTCGCTATTGCTAGAGGATCCAACCAGGGATAGATCAAACTCTCCGCTACGTCCATGTGGTACGTCAACCTCTGTTTGTAAACGGACTCTCCTCGGCTTAATCGCTCGTGCTTCAGAAGCATCCAAGAATTTTACAACCAACAGTCCACAATAAAGAAGAAGTGCTTGTGCCACCATTTATGTGAGTGGAACTGCACTGTGTAATCAGTACGCATCTGATCTACCACATCGACCCCACGCATGTGGGATTGGTACTGCACCTGCTGTGGAGTAGAAGAGATGGCCTCTTGAACGCCGTGTACCCACTTCATAGAAGTAGCTCCATCGCCAACTGGGTTTGTTGACGTCAATAGGATGTACACTGGCTTGGAGTTGTACCAACACATGGCCGCCATCCATCGTTGCACGTCCGTCCGCCAAAAAAGTGTCCCTTGAGGTTGCTCCGCTCTCTTCTGACCTAAGAGGGATATCAGTAAGCCAACTCTGTTTTCCCGAAACGTACCTGTTGCTCAAATCCCCTTGTTGTACAAGTCTTCAAATAGCATTGGTGATGAGAAGAAGTTGTCGCAAATAACGGTGTGCTTGAAGCCGTCCAAGCCTGTAGTGAGTTCTTGTATAATGCGCTCCCCCCATCCCTTATCTGGTAGTCTGGTGGCCCCAACATATGCATGCAGATTGTAGATGTATTTGCAACAGTGATGAAAAATATGACTTATACTTTTAGCACAAGTGGCTTATAACATTGCCAAAGAGCCAAAACATTCAAATTGACCTTAACACATTCTAAAGTTTTTTTGTTGCACAACTGATATGACTTATACTTTCATTATCAAATACTAAGAACCCTACTAGAATCCAAAACATTCATAATGAGCTCCCAAAAATTATAAGAAATTCTTGCTGCATGGTTCATATGAACTTTAACTTCTATCACTAGAAGCTCACAATCCTACCCTGAAGGCAAAACATTCAAACTAAGCCGTACAAATTACTGCAATGGATCATATGACTTATATTTTTATAAAAAAAAAAATCCAATAACCCTATTATAAAGCCAAGACATTCAAATTGAGCCCAAAAAAACATTAAGGGGTTTTTGTTACATAGTTGAATTAGTACTAATCCAGCAATAAGCAGCATATTTCAAAATTCCTCACCTGGATGGGTTGCAAACGCCGGTGAAGAACTTGAAGCCATACTTTGTCGGCTTTGCCGGCATGTATTGGCGAAAGCCTCAATAATGCCCTCTATATGCCACCATGATCTCGTCAACCGTCATGAACTTTTTTAGGTTATAGAAGGCCCTACTCATCGCCACAAAATCTGTAATTATCCATCGCACTTTTGCAAGTTTATCAAACTCTGATGCTTGGCGATCAATTACCACAGTCTTGTTATTCATCAAGTGAAGGCAACGCAACAACGACTCAAAGCGGTTCCTAGTGAAAACTTTTGGAATGACGGAGCAATGCAAGAACTCATTCTTCTTCCAGTAGTCTCGTATAGTAGGCATCATCTTGATGCCCATCAGAATGACAACTCCTATAAAAGCCCGCACCTCCAAAGCACAAGTGGGTACCCACATGGACTCACCATTACCATTCCTAGACTGCCCGGTGCCCTCCTGCAATGAGTACAAATTTGTCTAATCAACAATCCGTTGTGCCATTTGTTCACTCATGAACAGCTCAAAAAAGTGGATAGTTTGACACTTGCGGAGAGTGATCCAAGCCACTAGCCCAAGAGGTGGATCTCGGAAGGAGTCTCTGTCACCCAATAGTGTACTCTCTTTGCTATGCCAAAATCTATCATCGTGAAAAGCTCTAAAGTCCAAGTTCTTGAAGACGCCGTTCGCATCATACAACCCGGGCTCCTCTTGAATGTTAACACTTTCTTCAACACAATCACTTCCAGAATCGTTGAATTCAATGGAAAAAGCGTGCCCATAAAAATCCACCCATTTCGCCCTCCATTCTGATTTGGAAGAGCCCTTGCTACGAGGGGTGATGCTTGTGCAGGTGGAACCAATGAGAGGTCCGTAGCAAGAGGCAAATGATACCTACAAATGGGAGAGACCAGGTCTTTGCCTAATGGCTGTGTACGAAAGTCTGGTACAGCATCATCCTCAGAGTCCGATGGTGAAAATAACGACTTCGGATGTGCGGCAGTCTTCAACATGTACTTTCTTGCCACCGACGCTATCAAGTTGAAAGGAGCATGCTTTGAAAATACGCAAGGTATCTCGCTGCAATTGTGCGTCATTGATTGAAATTGTTGTTGGTTTTGATCTTCACTCTTCACTCTTCAAATATTCAGTCATTAGTCTTTCGTTGGCCTATCCTATGGCTGACTCTAGAGGTATAAGGGTCAAGATAGGAATAAGAGCCCACTGGATACGGGACGAGTAGATCGAGATAGTAGACACAAGCTGCCATCTGTATGATGAGATCTTAAAATCAAATTTACGATCTGCTGGCTGAAACTCCAGATTGTGAGAATAGAGCAAGTCTCAACTATGTGAATAATCAATCTCACTTTATCACCACGACAATAAATGGGATTAAATTTTGTTTAACTCAAACTGCCTGCAATAAGATTTACAAAACAAAATGGAAATGAATTGACAAACGAGCCTCCAAAATCGGTTATAAATAACAAAGCTATATTTTACACATACATAAAAAATAAATTCAAAATATTCTTCTTGAAGTCTTTATATCTTCATAATTTCAAATTTTCGTGTCTTCAAATCTTCATATTTTAATAAAAACAATAGGGAAAATTATGAATAATAAGTACTAATAAGGCTGCGACCTTCTATCTAGTGCCACAGATGGCTCAAAAATTCAAATGCTAAGTGTAGCAATTTAGAAAGTTCTTCTAATCTTCTAGCATCTCTCAAAATTTCAATTCAATCTAAGGTACTATCCAAAAATTATGTGAGTTCAAAGTAGAAGCTCTTCTTCCTCCTTGCAAACTAAACACTGCCACTATAAACCTCTATAACTTTTGTTCTACACATCACCTATAGAAACGTGATATCAATTCGGAAAGATAATATCACTAGCTACAATTTCTAAAATTTCTACTTCAAAATAAAACTTTATCTGAAAGTTCTAGTTAATCAAAGTGTGGATCTTAATTTTTTAAAAAGCACCCAAACCTCCAATTTCTATCCATTATAACTTCTTCAATAAGATTTTAAATAGAATGATTAAAGAGAATTTGAAATTATATGATAACAAAATATCACTTCTAAAAATATGAAAAAAAAACTTCATATTGTCTAAAAATTGTAGCTCTTCAAAGTTTTGGCCTTCTTTTAACAAAAAGGCAGCCACCTCTAATCCTTTACACTTCTATAACTTTCTCTTTCAAGCTTCAGATCTCAAATTTAAATTTTTTTAAAAAAGCTAAAACTAAGATGAATACTCCTTTCAAATTTTATTGCAAAATAATATACAGATCATAAGCTATGGCTTGTCAAAGTCTCAGTTTTTTTTCATAATTTGGCTTTTTGACTCCAAAATTCAAACACTCATAACTTTTGCATCACAATTCTAAATCAAATTTGCAAACTCATTTTGAAAAGTTGATCACACAAGAAACAATTTTTTCAAATTTCAGTTCAAAATCATATATACACAGAAAGTTCTCTCACATCAAAGTTTCAAAATGTTTTCTTTCTTCCACCAACACTCATACACTAACTTCTAACATATTAAAGAATTTTTCCTCCTTACTTTTGACCTTATATAAGGTAGAAAGGTGGAGTATATCAACCCATGCCCCTCTTTATCCGAACCCTACTATAGATGTCAAACGCCTTTTTCTTTCACTTCTTTTCCATTCACTTCCAAATCCTAAATATTTTTTATTCAAATAAAGGCAAAATATATGAGCCTTTCAAAACATCTAAATAAATATTTAAAAATGATAAAATTATAAAATAAATACCACCGTAAAGTGGCCACGTGCCTTTGCGAGCATATAATAGTGTCAAACACTTGTCTTTAGTTGTCAAGTCGTAGACTTGATTGACTGGAAAAGGGGTTGTCTTTGGCTGCCCGTCGGTCCGGATTCAAACTTCATCAAACTTGTCGAGGCGGTGATGGCGGCCCATGGCTTGGCAGCTAGTAAGGCAGGAAACTAGCTCAGCCAATCCACTACCTACTCCCTTGAGCTGTGCATGTGACAAAACAGCGCAGCGCACTGGAATTTATGGCCGCTGCGCTGTTATTAAACCGTGGTTCTCACCACGACCATCCATTTTACCTTGACTATTGATTTATTGAAATTGACACAAACATAAATAAATAACAAGTATCTACGTGATAGAGGGATCTCTATCAAAATAACGCTCTCTCTGAACATTACAAAATAAAAAGGGACGCCACACTCTTGCCATCTTTGTCGTGGTTCACCGACGAAGTACAGTTTATCATCCCATTGGATCGGGTCGTAGTCTAGGATTTGCAGAGGAACCCAAACTGCAGGTGGTAGCTGTAGCAAGTTTGCTTCTCAAAAAAGGCCCTCTAGCCTGGGCAAGAATTCATTTGCTCATGTGACTCCATCTTCAGCGTTGGTGTTTTGCCGCTCAAGCCACTGCTAGAGTCGAGCTGTGGCATTGAATATAAGGTCCAGTCCCCTCGCCATTCGACGAACATGTCCTCCGAGGTTTTCATCGCCGTGGCCCCGTCTATTTAATAGAATGGCGTTATCATCGGCTTCAATAAACATAGCATGTGCTCCCAAGAATGCATCTCCAACCATACCGTAGAATCCTAGAGTGAAGGGTCTGAATTGCAATCGCACCATATGTCTGACTAGCAATGACTTATCTCGGGATGTTTATGAATACACAATGTCAAATTGCTATTAAATCCGACGTCACAATAAAAAAGGCTGGTTTAGTTTAGGTGTAATGTGATAAACAGAAACCAGAGACTTAAATAATCAAATCACGCAGGACAATGGACTATGGAAAATGAAAATAGACAGGCATCCGGACTTGCAAAATTAGAGAACGAAAACGTTAGGTAATCTTTGGACTACGAGTAAACATCAGCCATGTCTGCGCTTGGTGTAAGGCTTTTACCCAACACCCGGTTGTTCCTAGCAGAGGCACATACTGACAAGACGGATACGTATTGAGCATGATCAGCACCAGTTATCCATTATTTCTCAAAGAAACGTAAGCCCTAACAAAAATATCCACCTACAGAAGGGCAATGACATGGAAAGGACATGCGGGTTACGTGAGTATACGTTGTCGACGAGAATGTTCCCTTGCCCAAGTCTAAGGTGGTGGTGTAAACTATAGTGCAACAATCCCGAGGACTCATGATTCCTTGAAAAGCGTCTACAATTACGGAATGTTTGAGATGCCGCAGTCAAGAAAAACAAGCTACCTCACCCCCCTATTGCCACGTCTTGCATACGGCCTTCTATCAGTGTATGGGCACCACAACATAAACTTAAATTAGTCATTATCATTGGAATTTGTTGTATACGTACTATCAAAAAAAGCTTAGTAACTACATAATGACAAAGAATATATCATTCAGAATTAGATTATCATAGAATGAAGCACGACACTGACAGCAGTATCACTCATGAATCAAAAAGCTTTGTAAGCAATTATTGACGTTGGCAACCTCCAAGACATGAGAGAAAATGAATCATCTAGAAGGCCATGCTGAGAAACGACAAATCAATGTGTGTAATAAGCATTTGCCGGCAAGTAATGTATTGCATCCAGACCAATATCGGAAATTTTTTGTCATTCTATTACTTCAACAACTCAAGTATATCAATGGTACTGCCCATTCGACAACAACTTGAATGGGAACAAAGCTATCTACTGTGTTCTTCTACCAATAATCTATCGAAGAAGGCAGGGAGCATGCTAGACTTCACTTGGCTAACGCATGCAGGACCCTAGCCTGCTTCCATGTGTTGATTGAAAACAGGTGCCTGAAAGAAAAAAAACCCCCATTATCTTACAAACATGGACCACACGTAGAACTGCAAGCAATTGTTCACCGATTCTAGGTTTCCTCTGTCATGCGGAGGGAGAAACAGTGAAGGACTTACAAGTTCTTGTCCAGCCGCTGCCTTTGGCGATGGTGGCCGAGCTCTGAATTTGGGGAGTACGGGAGCTAATCGCCCGTGGCGACACCGACAACATACGCAGGGCCAGCGTTATGAACACCATAAACCATCGCTTCTGTATCCAAATTGAATTGCTGAGAGCAAATTAGATGTGGGGAACTTGATTGTGGTTCAATCTCTGGGGCTATCCAATCTGGAGGGGCCTCAGTCGGATGTATGCTAGAATTCAAAGGTCCCTCCAAGTGAGAGTCATGTTGTTCTGGTTGCACTCTCCCCGATGTACCTCGCCCGCGATCGCGACCTGGGAGCCTTCTTGGTGCAGGACTTGCAGCTGTGCCGCAACCTGGGGGCCTTCCCGGTGCACAACCTCCAGCTAACGATGAACCCCTGACATCTAAGCTGCGGCAAATCTATGCTGTGAAGGCCACCGACTGTAGTAGCACTGCATACGATGGGGAGGCCCCCTTCTGGCAGTTGCGTACTCATGGATGTCACCCCCATCCCTAGCTCAACAATTATCCCTCTACCTCTCCCTCGCCTACGCCCCTGCAATGGGATACCTAAATGCAAATCTCGACCCTCCACGGGGGGAGGCCCCATCGAATCATCTCCCCCCCATTCTCCAAAATCGACCTTGAATCCGTCGGTGGTGACACCCTTGATGGTTCATCGAGTGGATGTATTGGAATTCTGTGCGGATCTACCATGTTGTGTACCAAATTTTCATGTACTAGTTAGTTAGGCCCATCATCATCTGGCAATGAGAGCTTGTTTAGATCCAGAGCAAACACCCGCTCATTCAAAATGCTATTGTCATTGCCTCCCCCTCCTAGGAAGTCCTCGTCCATGTTGCCCCTCTCCATCGCCTCCAATTCCCTTGCGGCCCGAACCTCTACTACTCCCTCGCGCAGAGATTGAATCAATCTAATGTGGATTTGGTCGTGCGGTTTGGCCGTGGTCGACGGAAGGCTCCATGCTTGTAAATCTTGAGGGGACATTGCCGTTGTTGCTAAACGGGGTAAGGCGCACTTCTCGGAGGAATTGATCGGCCATCACGTTCGGTAAGGACTTGATCTATCCTGCGTTCTGGCTCTACTGAAATCTCGCATGTAGGTTCATCAAGCCACCATCATGTTCAAAGAAATTCTTCAACAATCTTTGGCAACCCATCAACATGTCCCTCTGGAATTCTGTGAGTAGCCCCCAAAATTTGATAACATTGCCTTCTAAAGAGGTATCGCCAAGACTTTGCATGTGGCTCAACTAGCCAAAAGTGCTTGCAGGTTAGTGCTGCAAGGGCAACGAGGAAATCCTCATGCAGACATTGCTTCAATTTTGCAACCTGCCCTGGCGTTGCACAATGGTGACCCCTCGCCCACCCATCCAACGCACCTCTGACTTCATCAAGTTCTTTTGCTGATGCCTTTGGGACGAGCTGACTACCACTAGTAGGGACCAGAATTGGCTGGATCTGTGGAGCAGCCGCCATGGCAAAAATTGCAAACGGATCCTTGCACGCCCTTCGCCGCCAAACGCTAATGGATGGGACAGCTCGTAGTGGTGGAGCTCAACCCACTCTGCTCGATGAAACCAAAATTGTACAAACCTAGCCTTCCTGCAATTGCACAACACCCTCGCAACTAGAATTGGCTGCGCGTAAACAACAATTCCTCAGCCGTCACACACGTGGAATTGGAAATCCACCTCAATCCCCACTTTCCACCTCGTGCAATGGATTTCTATAAACATTCTAAACCCTAAATTTCCTATTAGTACTCTGTATAGGAAGTTGAGGACGATGGATTTCCAATCAATTTGCACTCATAGAACTCCGCTCCTTGGCGCCTTCACACGCTCCTACACCGCAAGCGCACCTCGCAGCGATTGTCTTGGCAAGAACCCGAGGCTTGAACTCCAGGTCACCTAACGCCATAAACCCAGTAATCGTCACCTACCATTGCCAGCCGGTCGTCCTAGATGGTAAACCGGCCCCCCGTAACCCATAAACTGGAGTAATGCTGGATTGCCCAGCCATATCTTGACTTTGTCAAATCAGATGCATACGGAAACCATCAAGTGCCATGCCCATCCCACTCCCCTCCATGCTTGTACCTGAATTAACTAATTCCAGTACACCGTCCGGCCAGAACCCCCTTTTCTAAATCTGGAGAGACATTATAATGTCTGTGGGGCGCTTAGGGGTTAATATGATTACTCACTTGAGATGACCTTCATTTTAGTACTCATTAATAAGATGGCATTCATTAACCTCTAAATGACTAACATTACAAGGGATTTGGACTCAAGAATGGGTCTTTTCTCCCAAAACTATGGGAACTTTGGGAACAATTCCACAACACTTTCACATAAGCAATCTGCAGCAGTCTAACATGGCATTAGGGCAACCACATCATACATTATTATTTAATTATTATTTTTGGAAAAAAAACCTTTATTTGACTTTTTTTGATTTTTTTATCTTATTTTATTTTATTTTATTATTTTTATTTTTATGACAACCAGCAGTGGCATTGGGAACATCCAAACTCACAGCCCTTTCTTGGGTCCAAATCCCTTGTAATGGGTGTTTTGAGAAATGATTTCAGAAATTGCCAATTTTTAGTGCATTGCCCAAAATTGAAAATAAGAACCTTTTTTCTCAATTCCAACCATACAAAAGTGTGTCAAATAGATAAGTTAATGTGTGCAAAAACATTTAGCCTATTTGACCACGCGGATTGTAAGATTATGATGTTTGAAGTGAGAAAAATAGCTTTTTTTCATTTTTGCAAAACAAGGTCAACAAACTTTGAGCCTTCCTAGAGTAAAATTTCTGCTCTACACAAATCACAAGTTTGAGCTTTTTGACCATTCACAAGTATATGGTGTTATGTTCACTCTTGAAAGTTTTCAATGCAAAGATAGAATCTAACTTATTCTAAATCACCTTGCAATGCAAGGAGGTTAAGTGAATTGGCAATACACTAGTCATTCTTTCATGATTTCTTGTGCAATGAGGAAGTCTTTTATTTGAAATTTGAATGGTGAAAAGTTAGAGACAATCAATTGGAACATGTGAAAAATAGTTTCAAGAGTTTTGGATTTATAGATTGAAAGATTATAGAGCCTAAAGTTAGAGGAATTTTGTTTTCTCGAAACTATCCAAATATAGTTAACAAAATTTGACTCCCTTCTAAATGTGATGTGAGAGTTCTTTTTTTCTTTTTTTTTAACAATTGTACATTATGTTTTTTTAGTTACATACTTGCCAAATTTCAAAAGTTGATGAGAGTTTTAGCATAAGATTCTTCAAAGATGTCCAAGCTGTCTAAACTGCCCAAATTCTTTTGGGTAACATATCTTTTGAACTGGGCATCAAATTGAGGAAAAAATTACATCTCCACTAACAAGATACATATTTGCACCTCGTAAAACAATTTTGAGAATATCCAATAAAGTTGACTTCATATGACCGTACCCAAGTTCTCAAGTGGTTGTTGAATAGCCACTTGGTCCTTCAAGGGTTAAGAAAATGACAATTGATATCTTTCCCATGTTGCCTTAATCCCTAAAGGTCCAATTGTCCCTTTGGGGGACAAATGGATTTTGGGCATGTAACTATAGGTAAACTACTTTGTGTGATTTTTTAAAGCTTTTGTTGAAGGTGGGGAGTTTCAAGACCTATGCGGGCATCTAATATGATCTGCTACTCGAGGGAGGGAGGGCAAATTAGGTAGTCCAAAAACTTTTTTAAAATTTTTATTTAAAAAAATAATAATCTGAAATTGGTTCTTTAGATTGTTTATATGTGGGAAGCTTTGAATCATTCAATTTCAATCAATGAAATGAAAGTTACAAGATGTTTTAATTTGTGGGCAATTACAGATCCTCTACTCTAATATAAACTTTGAAATCCATTATTTTCCACATTTTCAATATTTTGGAAAAAAAAATACACCTAAGGAAGTAGATTGATTATTACAACATTACAGCTATTGGGATTTATATTTTCATTGTAATAGTTAAATTATTAACAATTTAGTGATTTGACTCATTATTTACTTCTTGTTACTTACTATATTTTTCCCATGTGTTATATAGTTCCAATTGATTTGAAAATTCTCCCACACATACCTAACTTGGTTTTCTACATGGAAAAAATAAATCTGAATTTTAAGTAGAGCAAATTTTTTCATGTAAGAGTGGTCAAAGGCTTTTGAATTTTTGGACAGCATAGAAAAAAACCTTTTTTTTCACTTCAGATGTAAATATCTCCCTCCTCTCCATCTAGAATGACCTGATTTTTTTCCCACAAGTACCTCTTCTAGTCTAAAGCAAGATCGTATAGTTGGCTTTGCAAGACAAACTCTATTTCTAACTTTTCTACTCATTCCCACCAAAGTAGAAGTTTTTAGTGACTTTCACAGAAAAAAGGGCTTGGGCCTTTAGGGGTTAAAGCATCCTTTAAAATTGGTTTTCCAATGGTTGCGCAATAGGCACCCATCAACGTGAGAAGGTAAGAAAAATTTGGATAGAAATGGATGGAATCAATGAAGTGTGAACATTCATCCACAATACCAACTAATATGAGTACATTTCATCCAAATTCTAGCAAACCTTATTCTAGCCTTGGGACAGTTTTGGCAATTTCATCCATTTTTAAACTTGATTATTCTAATGTAATGGGAGCCAGTCAGAAATTGAAGTAAGATTTTGGCAAAAATTTGCCAAGATTTTAGAGGCTGCCTTAATGCTTCTTAGATTTGTAACCCAATATTTTGCTTGTATTCTTGTGTAAGAGTTCTTTTTTGTATGTGAGATTGTCTTAGTAGAAGGGAAATTATCAAACAAAGAATACATATTTACAAACAAAAATGATCTGAAAGTATGTGTGTTGCTTGATTTTGCAACTTTGAACACATAATTCATGTTATGATATTTTTATATATCAATCCAACTACAAAAGTGATTTGATAAAATTTTGACTCTTATTTTAGCACCTTTGTGTTTATTTTATTTATTTATTTCAAAACTTTTTCAAAATCATTTTAGGAATTTTCAACAATTGAGTGTGTATAATTACAAAATAAAATTAGGCAAATATTTTAAATTTTATTCTGTGCTAAAGTTGTTAGGAAGGTACAATATTAAGTTAACCCTTAAATGCCCAAGGACCCAATTTGGGTGTTTGCAAAACTTTGAAGATGAATAAAACCTTATCTAATCATTATTTTTGGTATTTTCTTTTGAACACAAGTTTGTTATGAAGTCTATTTTCAACATCAAAAATCTGATTTAAAAAATGAATATTGATGATTTTTCTACTCAAGATTTTGTACAAGGGTGTCCATTGCAATCTTGAGTTTTCTAGTGTTGGAAGATCTTGAAAATGAGCCTCAAATACACGAGAACTTGGAGAATAATCAGCATTAGAAATCCATTTATAAAAAATCCAAGAGTAGATTCTGAAAGCTGTAAATTGACTAAAGTTAAACATGTAATGACCTTAAAACTCATATTTTTTTGATGACCAACTTTTTAAATTTGACTTATGAAATGAAGATTAGAAAACTTCAAGTCACTTTTGCAGCTTTAACACCCTTGTGTTCAAACGTTATAATCTTTCAAACTATAAGTGATATTGGTGTGTTTTCTTTTTCCATGTAATCTCTAACATGTCAAGTTTAAATTTGTATGGTTACAATTTAAATAGACTTCATAAGATTTATGAAAAGGTTGGTTGATCATTCACTATCCTGAAAATTTCAAGAAGTTCAGAAAGGCCTTGGGCATTTGGGGATTAAATACTATTTTGGTGTAAGTTACTGGCATTAACAATTAATTGTCACATTTTACAATTTGGCTTAATATTCCTTCGAGAATTTGGAAGATAAATAATAATTACAAAAAATCATTCATGTCATCTAGTAACCTCTAATGAAAGTAGTTCATAAGTGCTACTTAAACTCAATGGATATCACAAGCTAATTATTAAAAGTTGACTTATGTATAGAAATTGAGCGTAGTTGTTTAAGGAACAATTTTTGGTGGATGCCCAACAAATTTTGTTATGTTTTCCAAAAAATTCACAAAAAAAATCAGCGTGTTTTAAAATTGTGCAATACCAACTTTTCAAGAAAGGAGCAAATAGACCAAGTTTGTTTGATAAACCAGGTTTTAGCGTGGTCAACCATGTGGTCAACTTGCAATTTGTTTGTAAAATAAACTCTTTCATCAGAAGCAAGTGATCAATCAAAATTCGAGTGCTGATTTTTTAGAATTTTGAACAAGTTCCATCTACCTTTTAAAGAAAATCAATTCTTTTTTTTTTTTTCAAATTTGAAACACTTATTGAATTCAAATGTGGGTGAGTTTCCTTTGTATAGTGAATGTTGTATTGGAATCTACATTAATTACCCTTATACAAATTGTGCAAAATTGTACCAATATGTTGTGTTGATGGAGGTACACTTCTTCTTTGTTGTTTAATTTCTAAAGAACTATTTTTTGGGGTTTGCAGACTATAAAAATTAAAAAAAAAAAAAAAAAAAAAAAAAAAACTCTAATATGTAGGAAGGTAATTGAGATGGTCCCAAAGCTTGTGAGTGGGGACGTTGGCTAATTCACTCTGAACAAATAAATAGTTCTATGAAAAACTATATCAAACTAGAACAAAGCAATTTGAAAATCTTAAAACTCTTAATTGATTTCAATAAGCCATAGGAAAAATATGGGGCCTCAATAAGACCTTTATAAACGATTCCAACCCTCCATTTTTTTGGTTTCTGATGTGGAGAACCAGCCCCTGCTGATGGCCAAAAAATTTTTTAAAAAATCCAAAAAATAAATAAATAAAGTCTTAGAAAAAAATATGAATTTTTTTTAATTTTTTTTACAATTATAATTTAAATTTAAAAAATCAAAAAAGTTGATGTGGCATCAATTATGCCACGTCAACCTACGCATGATTTATTAGGAACCGGATTCCCATGGCTAGGGTCCCCAAACTCATGGCCTTCTTGGGCCCCATATTTTTCCTAATGAGGGGTGATCGGCTTTCATTCAAGATTCATCAAACCTACACATTGTTCGAAGGCTGTTTAAAAAATGCTTTTAATAAACAATAACTCAACACAAGATGTAGCTTATTATGACAAAATACAAACAGACCGGTTTTACAGTTTTTTAAAATAAATTGTTGATTATGGAAAAGAAGGTTAATTTCAAAAAACCATGGACTAAGGTAGGAAAGTTATTACTTTAAAAGAAACGTGTGAGTTATAAATTCAAATTCAAAGAAACCAAAAAATCAAAGTTTTACAATTGTAGATTTTCTCAATTCACTCCTATATTGTGAATTTTCATCATCAACCTTTTCTTTTTACCAAATAAAATCTCCCAATTTGATATTGTTCAACATAATGGGCATGAGGTTTATTATCCAAACCTTTTGATAAAATTTGCATCTTACTTTTTGTTTTAATTCCTAACTTGACATGGATTAATTATTCAATGAAATATATCAATGGATGTTGCCTTTGTTTGTTTTGATCAAGGAAGCCAAAAAGTAAATTGCTATTTTATTAAATTGTTGTTTTTTGATATTTCTATTGGAAATTCTTTGTATGTTCAAAAAGCAAAATATTATTTTCTATCCTTCTACTAATATTTTGGATGTAATCAAATGTTGCACTTTTTTTTTGCTTCAATTCTTTTTAGTTGTTTCCTCATACTAGATATTTATAACGTTGACCTTGTAGCACTCCCTCACTTTTAAACGAAATCTTAGTAGCAACTTTATAACTGTTGTCAATACCAATGCCTCTCACTCTTTGCTTCAAAGTCAAGATGCTCTCATTTTTCTTTAAAAACGGATTTTCATTCAAGTGCAAGTGGATGCTTTCACGTTTGTAAATTTATCATAATCTTTATCATTGTTGTTAGTATACAAGTTTAGAACTACAAAGCCTTTTTCTTTTTGGTTCAAAGCCAAGTAAACTTTATTTGATTTTAAAGCTTGATTCAAGTAGGCATAGCAAGCAAGTGTGCCCACATTTGTGGAATTAATATTTTTTTTGTTGTTGTTCCACAGATGGATACAGAATTACAAAGTGCAGTTAACACGATATTCATTAAAAGGGGAAAAAGCTTACAAAGTGGGACTTTTGAAGAATTAGGGTGGTTACCTAAATACAAACTCCAACGTTTTTTTTGGGTATATGTGGCCTCACCTAAGAGGAGAAATTTGAGAAGGAAAAATCTTAGTGGCTCAGATTGAATCTGATACCTTCATGTTTGATTTAAGATGGCTATTATAGATTAAGGTGAAATACAAAATGGTACACATGTTTTTCCCCTTTTAATGAACATTGTGTTAGTTTTATATTGATTGATTGTAAGTAATCTATAGAATGACTATTATCCTTCTTGTTGTTATCTATGGATGAAATTGTAACAGGGACATGGATTTTTTGGAGCCAATTACTAGTCATGAATCGGCATGCAAAACCACAACACAGGTGGCACATTGAGGAGGGATGAGCATGGTGGATTAGGATCAATGACCAGGAATGAATTACTTACATAATTATTTCCTTGTTGTCCAAACCCTAATTAGTGATTGATTATGTTGGTGGTATTTAATGCAACAATGCCCTCTCTAAATCCAAGTAGATGTTGGACTCTATCAATCTGAATTGCAATTAGTTACTTCTTATTTTTTGCTATTTCGTTTGAGCATTAGTTTTTTCATGTGACCCAAAAGACTTATAATGAGATGTGAACTTTCAGCATCGTGTAGCAGACCCATTGAGGCCAAGCTAACCAGTTCTACATGAATGTCTTTGGATCCAATGAAATTGAGGCCCTCTTTACAGATGAGAAGCCGTGAAGAGAATTCCTCATGTATCATGGCTTGTTCTTGAAAGGCTGGCCTTCGGAGGTAGCGGCTTTTGGTTGTACTATAAAGTGACAAGGGATCATAAAATTGAATTTTACCTTTTTAACATATTTACTAAAAAAATACTAAAAAATAAAATTGATTGACTATAAAAAGTTTGGCCATATGGTCCTCAAAATTATAGTCAAACCCACCTCTTTAAATGGGCTTGACTATAATTCTGGTGGGCCCAAAATTGTGCAGTTTCATTGCTATTGAGGACAAAGTGTTGTTCACTTCATTTTTTATTTTTGCTGTCCTTTAGAAATAAAACTCCAATATAAAATGACATTGCTTGGTCATCTCAATTTCTGTAATTTTCACTAACTGAAATTTTGCTCTCCATGGCTTCTCACCTCTAGTGTAAAAAGGGCTTGAGCCAAGTTGGCAAGTTGTGCCAATTATGGAATTCAAAAAGGTGTAACTAAGGCCCAGTTCAAACTATGGTCAGACAAAATTTCCTCAAAGGTCATTGGTTGGAATATCAATTTTGTCTGTCAAGAGTTCACACTTAGGGTTTGCCTAGTACCTCAACTTGCCATGTCACCAACCTAAATGTCCACGTCAACAGACAAGATAATGAAATTTTGGGCTTGTTACAAAGGCGGTACCAAACTTGGTTGATAGAAAAACACTCTTGAAATAGCACACCCAACAATCAGATGACGTGGAAGTGACCCTAGCAGCTGAAACACTAGACGCAATGCCAATTTTTATGTTTTGTCGAGCCGCTAGTATGAACGAGGCGTAAGTTAACTCCTACAGGACCAAACCCCCTTTTTTAGAAACATAGTGATTTTGGACAGATACCTGTGATTGGAGCTTTTCATATTTTAGGCTGAAATTTTAATAGAATGTGGGATGAGGTTTATCTTTCATATGCACTAAATTTCATGACATTTGAAATTATGAGTAAAAAGTTATGGCCTAATATGTTGCTTTTATGTTTGGCGGGCAGCTTGGGCAAATTTTAAAAAATCACTTTTTTCAAAAACAAATTTTTTGAATTGGTTTAGAAGATTTACATGAATGTAGGAAGCTTTGAATCATTCCGTTTGAATCAACAAGATGAAAGTTACGAGGATTTTTTGTTTGCAGACAGGGATGGATTCTCTACTCTAAAATAAACTTGGAAGTCCTTTATTTTACTCAATTTTCAACATTTTGGAAAAAAAACAAAAGCAAAGGATGAATATTGTTTATGACAACATTATGACCATTGGGATTGGCATTTCCCATTTCCATAATTAAATTCTTAATAATTTAATGTTTTGAATCATTCTCTACTTCTTTTTACTTACTAATTTTTTTCCATATGTTATACAATTCCAAATGATTTGAAACTTTTTTGACATGTACTTTACTTAAGTGGAATAAGGAATTTAGAGAAGCACCACCCACCTGACCTTTTTTCCTTAGGAATTTCATTTTTTGAAGGGTAGCTGCCCGATTTTTCACAAGACGTTTTTGAATATGCAAACCATTCTAACTTCTAATCCACATGGTGGAAATCTCTGAAATTTTTTCCACATCTTCTATAACCATTCTTCTACAAGATCATACGGCCACATATGCATAAAAATGTTTTTGTTTTCAAATTTGGTTGATGCTCTAAAAATGGCAGTTTTGAAGTGTTTTTGATGAAAACTTTGCTTGGTCCTTTACGGGTTAAGTTAGCACTTTTCATGAGCACGATTGAAGAGAAGCACTGCTCCCATGCTGATGGGGCCGGGGGCACCAGTTCGCCATTGCTGACACGGTTTAGGCAATTGCTGGCAGCAGAGGCAGAGTTGAGAGTACCCACCAAAAATGGCCAAAACGGTTAAACGGGGATGGCAGAAAACAGGGGCGGAGGTACACAAAGGGCGCCATGCCATGGAAACCAGCAGCGTGCGGAGTGAGGAAGCCAATGACAGCCGCCCAGAATGTCCGCAGGAGCTGGAAAAAGTTAAGACTGGACCTGGTGGGGGGAGCTAAAATTGGCTAAAATTGGCTAAAACTGGGCAAGGCCGCAAGGGGGCGCAGACAGACGTGGGGGTGGGACTTGGGATCTCGTTGCAGCAGCACTGCAGCAGCCTTGTGTGCACACCAAAATGGAAAGGGGCACTGGGGGCAGTTGTGGGCATAAAGTAATGAATTGTATTTCCTGGGGACAGTTGGGGGTGGTAAAGTGATGATTTCGGGGGCAGTTGGGGGGCGGCGAAGGCCGCTTTCGCACGGAACGCCAGGGTGGCTGCGGCACGTGGCGGCCGATCATTAGCGACGGTTGGGAAAGGACCTCAAGGCCGGGAGGCGTCGGGCCGGGACCGGTCCACGTCGGCCTCGGGCGATGGCCCGGCCCGGCTTTTGGGCCCCGCGCTTTGGCCATGGACCCCTCGCCTCGTTTGTTTGGGGCCCAAACGAGGCGAGAGAGAGCTTTTGCTTTTGTCGCACTGTCACCTCCTCCCTAGGCCTGAGCTCGAAACGCCATAGCCGTCCCGGTCTTCTCATTACCACATGCCTACCGTCTGCCTTGTCGCTTATCGTGTCCCGACAGTCGTCCTAATCGCTCCGCCGTCGCCGATTTGGCAGTCGTTGGTTCTGTAAGCCGTCCGATTGTCAGCCGATCGGTTTTGGTCGTGTCTTGGAAAAAGCGCGACGATCAGCGGTGGTCTAACTTACATGTGTTGATGATTTGGAGTGATTTGGAGGATTTGGAGGAGAGAATTTTTTGCTGCGTTTGCGCGTCGCCAGGGTTGACGATCTGCAGAGTTGGAGAGGCGATCGCGGCGGTGGTTCTTGAACCCTAATCGAGATCGCGAAGGGTATACGGAGGAGGAGGCGATCGTGGTTGGCGTCGGGTGGCGAGTTGGTGGAGCAGGCCTGTTTGCAGCGCTGGAGAGGGGTGTGGAGTGTGGCTTGGTGGTACGGGGGAGAAGACAGGAGGACGTCGTCGTCGTCGTCGTCGTCGTCGTGGCGGAGCTTTTGCGTAACCGATCCAAACTTGAATTTACGGGGCCTTCAAGCACTCTCTGCATGTGTGCCTGTATTGCTTTGAGTCACCCTCGGCGCTCCTTTGAGGCTTCACAACTGGAAGGCAATAATTCGCAGCGGAGACAACGCCATCTATGGCGCCCGCGGAACAACTCAAGGCCAGATGTGCATCTGGTGTGTTCTCGTCTTCCACTAAGATAGTTTGGATCTCGAATTAAAATCCGTCTACTATCCGCCGTTGGCACACAATTCTGCAATTCCTCTTTTTTATTTATTGAGACAAACAAAAGAACGAACGACGCACTCGCTCCCAGCCATGTGTTCGTTGACTCCTAGTTCTATTGAGCCCCCTCTTGAAGAGCCTAGTTGCAGCTCTGGTTCTGGTGCGTTCAGGACCGGCGACTTTCGGAAAAACTTTACCTTATCCTCGCTTTCGCCTACTCCAAAAAGCTGCATTCATTCTTTCAATTAACTTACGCATTAAACTTCTTTTAGAGATTGAGTTTCATCTTTTCATCCTAGATCTGGTTATGATCGCATCATGTAGGCCCTGCTTTCATTGCCTTTCGGTCTCTTAAATGATCACTGTTAAATTACGGAGCCCGGTTATTCGATGGTCTTAAATTTCCTCTGTCAAGGATCACTTCTCTTAACTTGACGTAGCTTTTCGCGTTAGTCCGTCAGTTAGCTCGAATCTGGGAATCGTATCGCATAGTTTTCGTAAACATATAGACTCTTGTGTTCTTTAGATTCCGTAATGAAATCAGTATTCTGGAGGTTCCTGGCTTCAGAACTGCGTAGTTACCTCCGCTGTACGTCCCGTGTCGTCTGTGAGAATCGTCGACGTGACCTCTTAGCGATCAAACGCCTTGTGAGGTTAGCATCGGTAGCTGTTGTTTAAGTTCCAAGAAACAGAGATCTATGAGATGGCGTGCTCATCACGGAAGGGAGTGAGATCTTCGGTTTTTACGTGTTTTCTACTAGAGTGCGGCGTCCCGTTGGGATGGATTGTGAAAGTAGTGTGGGCGCACTTCAGTAGACCCTAGGATTGTTTCTACGCCAATGTCTTTCAGCTACCGTAAATATTTAGTGGGATGTTGAGGTTTGAGCACTGGACCGCTTTTCGTTCAGGCTTTTGATTGTTCTTTATCAAGGTTAGGTTCATTATATTCGATCGCCACGTGCAGTTGTTCCTTGAACAACTTTACATGCGTACTTGTTATTCTTGGTGAGCAGCTGCACAACAGTTCTTACCAAATTGTTTAATCAGTTGGTGTCTATCACTTCCTTCGGACGTCCTGGTTTGGTTATTTTCTAGTACATACTGACCTTTGTGAGGGTCTTTATAATTCTTGATAAATTCCATAGACCTGGCAGGTTTTAAATAAACAAACGTTATTTGAGTCAATCAGAACGAGGGTCTTTGTTGTTGTAATGGACTACCTGGAACTGTTAGGTGCACATTTACTGCACTAGTCCCATATTCTTGCAAGTTTTGTGTGAATTGAGCACACTCTTTTTCCTCATCTGGAGAGCGGATTTGAACAGTTACAGCAAAATAGTTAGAGATACGAGCTGCTGGTATTGTTTGATCGACTATTGAGAATCTGCAATGAGACTGTCGAGAGGTGTCATTTCCAGATTTTGAATGTTACGAGACTATACTTTTATGTTTGTATTGAAATGAGCTCGTCATTGGAGTTTGTTTTCCCTTTACGTAAGATATTAGGAGCGCCTGGGTCTGCCTATGTATGTTTTCTGCATTTACTTCTTGCCACGAAGATTTAGGTAGCTGGTGTTGTCTTTCTTGCCGGTACCATTCGTTCCAATCTGTTCCGAGTAAATGCGAAACTGTCGGCCATCTGGGGGTCTTCTGTTCACAGTACTTCATATTTTTACTTTCTTTTTGGCTGATTCATGAACTTGTTTGCAGGTAATTGTGGGGTAAGGGGTACAAATGCATCTTTGACCCCCACAGTTATCGTTATTGGTGCTGGCTTTGGAGGCCTTGCTGCTGCGCGATTTCTTCACAACTCAAATTTGAAGGTAGCATTCGTAGTGAAACATTTGAATTCATTAATTTGGATTGATATTTGATTGTTCTCAGTAAAATGTGTAAGAGCAGACTTTAGAGACGATTGATTCAATACGCAGAACCAACGTAGAACCATCTGGACGGTGGCCTTTTTCAGTCGCGTAGTTTTTGCGTGTGACGCGTTTTGTGTTCTGTATTTTGCAGGTTGTGGTGTTGGAGTCTCGGAATCGGATTGGGGGCCGTGTCTACACTGACTATTCTTTCGGATTTCCCGTCGATATGGGGGCTTCATGGTGATCATTCTTTTTGAACCTCTTTGTGAAGGTTTGGGAAGTAGCTTTTGGTTCGGTTAATAGTTCCTTGCAGTCTGCATCTTCTGCACATCCATTTTTCAGTGCCCTCTCAATGACCTCTTCAATGTGATATAGGTTGCATGGAGTATGTAAGGACAACCCTCTCGCACCCGTGATTGGCAAGTTGAAGTTACCTTTGTATCGAACATGTGGTGACAATTCCGTGCTTTACGACCATGATCTGGAGAGGTATGGCGCTTTGCTTTTGATGTTTGGTGTATGATGCATCAGACATCATTGATAGGGATCTCTAATTCCTTTTGACTATGACATGCGCTACAAGTGGCGTGCGTATTTTTGTGCGTTGATTGTTGATAGCCTGCAGAGTGGGAGAAAGTATACAATATAGTTCTCTCGTCTTGCAGCTGTCTGCACTATTTTTAATCTGATTGTTTGTAGTATCTGTCATTTGTAAGAGGCCATCATGCTTTATATAATACGGAGTGAAAGAGTTGCTAGACTATCATGAAAGAAAGAGAACGAGCAACGTGAAGTGATTATTGGGGCACCGATTATTTATGGTTGGTTTTGTAGCTGCGTTTGGCAAGTGCAGTAGATTATGGGTCTGCAGCAGCTTCTGAGTTGCAACATTCTGAAGTTGTAACTTGTTTTCCTGTTCAGTTATGCGCTATTTGACATGGATGGTCACCAAGTTCCACAAACTCTGGTCACTGAGGTTGGCGAAGTTTTTGAGAGTTTACTGGAAGAGGTATGCGTTTAGTTTGCTTTATAATCTGGTTACTTCATACTAAGAACGTGGTGCCTAGCATCTTCCGGTACCTCTCTATCTTTCAAGCAATTTTACAGGCACGGCATTTCCTTTTCTTTACTCATGTTCTAGTGTTGTTTTGGATTGATCAGACCAAAAAGCTCAGAGACGAGCTCCCAGATGACATGTCCGTATCGAAGGCCTTCACATTAGTGTTGGAGAGACGGCCAGAGTTAAGGTTGATTATCTGTTGCTGCCTACTTTTTCCTTTGTTCTGTAGATTGCCATTTTTTTTACAGATCATGAAAATTGTCTACTGACTGCTGAATGTCTGTTACGGTGCTCTATAAGTTTGCGTGCGTCAAGTTTGGTTTGTAGCTACAATTCTCACCGACGAATACTGATTTTTCTGCAGACAAGAGGGAATGGCTTTTAAAGTCTTGCAATGGTATATATGTCGTATGGAAGGCTGGTTTGCAGCTGATGCTGACAATATATCCGTTCAAAGTTGGGACGAGGTTAGTTTTTGGTTTCGTATGTGAAAGATTTTGTATCGTGATTTGGATGAAAATTTGGTCTTCCTCTGCAGTCTGTGTTGTCGTCGTGACATAATCTTTAGGCCCATTAATCATGCATATCAATATAGCATTTCTGATATTTAGGTTGGTCTGATGTCCAGGTAAGATGAGTAACCTGAGGGTTTGTTTTGCAGGAAGAGTTGCTTCAGGGTGGGCATGGTTTAATGGTGAGGGGTTATGAGCCTGTGATCTCGTCCCTTGCTGAAGGTCTTGATATCAGATTTGATCACAGGTAACTGGCATGTCTATGCCTCGCATATTTGTGAATTGTTGGATGGTACAATATGATTGTACTTCACGCCTTTGATCGAGTCTCTTTTTTTTACAATAATTTTTCAGAGGGCATGTATTCGGTTGGTGTTATTTCTAAAAACTTACTTGTTTTAATTCTCTTGGTACTGTTAATTAAATGTTTTGTATGAATGTTCAAGTCGGAATCCTCTAAATTTCCTTCTTCACAGGGTTTCAAAGATTAGTCGGCGCCCGCATGGAGTGAGGGTGACCACCGAAAATGGGAAGGTGTTTGAAGCAGATGCATGTGTTGTAGCACTGCCGCTGGGAGTGTTGAAATCAAACTTCTTGCGATTTGAGCCTAGACTCCCTGAGTGGAAGGAGGCAGCAATCGCGGATTTGGCTGTGGGCAACGAGAACAAGATCGCTCTCTTCTTTGAGAAAGTAGGTTGGCCCAACGTAGAGTTTCTTGGAGTTGTTGCTCCAACCTCTTATGGTTGCAGCTACTTTTTGAACCTTCACAAAGCAACCGGGCATCCAGTCCTGGTATACATGCCTGCAGGTAACCGTTTATTTTTTGGCTTGTCGCATGTATGTATCTTGCACTAGATACTAAGCTTCCTGTATAGTTATCAGCACGAAGGAATGTAGAAGTAGTCACTGAACAAAGATGGGTGCCTTTTACTGGTTTCAGGACGCCTTGCCAATGACATCGAGCAACTGTCAAATGAGGCGGCTGCTAACTTTGCTATCAGGCAGCTGAAAAGAATATTGCCAAATGCTGCAGAGCCGGTATGTGTTTCAGATCAATATAGAGTTCCACCAAATTGCACGTACTTTGTTTTTTTGATAAGCACGATTCACGCTCTGTTTTTGTTCTGTTATTTTGTATTACTATCTCTTGATATCGTACTACATTGGTTAACTATGGAGGTTACAAGGCCTGTCTTTTGAAATTAGCTAATGGATCATGTGAATTTTCTCCTATTTTTTTCTTGATGAAGACCAATTATCTAGTGTCGAGGTGGGGGACGGACCCAAGCTCACTGGGGTGCTACAGCTACGATGCAGTTGGAAAGCCGCATGGTCTGTATGAGCGATTACGTGCACCAGTAGACAATGTGTTCTGGGCTGGGGAAGCTACTAGTGAGAGGTTTCCTGGAACTGTCCACGGTGCTTTTGCTACTGGTGTCATGGCAGGAAACGAATGTCTCAAAAGATTCGCTGAAAGATGCCGAGACTTGCAGATGTTCCAGCCTGTGATGGCGAAAGAAGACGAACTCATCACACCGTTGCAGATTTCTCGCATGTGAAAAGCAACTGTATCCTCCCTACTTTTTTCTGGTACACCGTGCTGTTGGAATACTCCCTGAAATGGAATTTCAGAGAGGTGTTTCTTGTTTTTTTTTTTTGAACAGATTTCTCAATCATAGATTTTCAAGCTCACACTTATCCGTGCGAGCACGGAGATTTACTTCCAACTCTAGCCAGACGAAAAATCGGAATTTTGGTCATGACTAGATCAAAATTGAGTGGAGTGCGAGAAGTTGGCTAAACGAGACTGAGAGTTTTATGGAGCTCTGAGCATTTCAATTTACCCCATAGATTCTGTGCCTAGCGAAGTCTTGGCTGGCCCTGAGAAGCGCGTGCATGGGATTTACTAGGGCGTCATAGGATTTACTCTAGTTTCTCAAGGTTAGGGGATCACTCACTTTGAGGGTGAGCCTGTCATCATTTATTTCGATGTTTCAGGGATTTCACTTAGTCGTGGAGTTCACAGGAAAAAAGGTGTGACGGGTGTACTGTAGAAGAAGCCCTGTCCCTTTCTTGCCTCACCGTATTCTGCCCCTTTGCACAAATCTGCTATGGGCACGTTGATAACTACTGTTCCTCCAAATCCTGAACATTGCTTGGTCGTGATTAATCCTGCAGACTCTTGCATCCTGTCTACTTGCTTGATCTCATTTCTTCCATTCTTTTCTGTGGTTTACAGCGCCACATGGTTGCGTTCATAGTGTCTGTTGTTCTGGATATGGTTTTATTGGGTTGCATTCAATTTCTACCCCCATCTGAGAATCCCGTGAATGGACATTTAACCTTTAAGAGTGCCCACACAAATGTAAAGTACATCTTAGTTAGTCTTGTAGATAAATTAGTTGGATTTGTGTCCGAATTTGGTTAATAAAACCCATCCCGTATAATGAAATGTAATGTTTTTTTACACACCCTGTATTGAGGTATACTGTACAAATCTTTGTGAGTTCGGATGATGAATCGTTCGGGAAGCTCCTAGAGAACGTAGGTGCTATAACAATGGTAAAATGAATCACTTGGGCAGACTTGTTAATGATTTTGTATAGTAGAGATGAATTACTATATTTGGTTGTATTAAGGTTAGATGTTTCAATAAAGCAAAATACTTAAGTTTGAATGATGAAATTTGGAGATTGTTGTGACTTACAATGTCAAAATGAACTTTTCACGAATGGATTAGTATTTTTTAAAATATATAACTTCTTTGTGATGAACTTTCTTTTCTTTCTTTTGGTGTAAATGCGATTGCAATTTAAATAGAACGCAAGGAATTCAAAAGTATAGGAGATACTAGTTTCTAAGGATGACCCCAAACCCAGAATCGATAAACAAATTGTTAAATCACAGTTTGTTGAAAATGGAGTTTTGAGATTCATATATTTCTGGTAGTCAAGTTTGATGTGCATAATGTGTAATTTTTCATGACTTTGCCATGGTCCCAGGTTTACACGTGTGCTGAACATATCCATTTAAAATTTATTATTATTATATAAAAATAAATAAAAACAAGATCCAACTTTATGTTGAAGGAATCAAAACCTACCATGTCACCAGAATTGTTCAAATTTTTTCAGGAGTATTAACCCCTAAGTGCTTGAGGGTGCTTTTTTTGGATCAGCTAAAAGTATTGAAGTTCAAGATTCTACAGTTACAATTTTGTTTTGATGTTTGAAAATAATCATATAAGGACAATTCAAAAATTTCAAAATTTCCTTCCAAAATAAAAAAAATATCTTTGGACATTTAGGGGTTAAATTATTCCTAAACCATCTAAATCATCCTTGAGTCACCTTAACCATCCCAAAGACACTTAAGAGCAGTTCAGACTATGTCCCATGTCCCACTTCAATCTAAGCATCTGATTGGCGGAGAGGAGGAAGATAGGACTTTGCGTTTCAGACTATGGCCCAAGTCCCACATTGAACTTGTTGAGAGGCGCCTACATGGCAGCACTTTCCCAAGTTTTGGTGCTAGAAAAGTGAGACCTCATGCCAAGATTGAGCATTTTGGTTGACCCAAGTTGGAGCCCAAGTCCCATATTTTGTTTTGGATAAAGTAATCATGTAAAAGGCAATCTAAGCCGTTGGATGGAGAGTGCCCTTGTATTCCAAACCCTTGCCTGCTCCCGGTTGTCTCCCTTGTTTTTTTTTTTCTTTTGTTGCTCTTCTGTGTCTCTTTCCTTTCTCTTCTATTTCTGTGATGTTGCTTGTGTTCAACCTTCTCTACTCAAATTGTTTGTGCATTGGTGTTGTTGTTTTTTCTTTTAATATTACCCTTATCTTAACAAAATAAATAATACATAAACCATTTGGGACATAACAATGAAGATGGGATTTGGGATTGAAACTTGGGACTTTAGCTTTCATACTATGTGGCTCCAAGTCCCACTTACACTCTACTTTAGTGAAACTTTCTGCCCATAAAGATGGGATTTGCACTCCCATGGGACCTCATCACATGGGTTGTGAAACACAAACTCAACCACCCCTTAGATTATCCATAAGCCACCCCTTCATAGTTCGAAATTCAAATGCATCTACTACTAAAGCTCATGTTTATGTCATGTTTAGCATGAATGCCTAAGCAATTGAGGTGGCTTTGTGATTTAATTGACTTTGTGAGGTTTTTACTTATTGCAATGGTTGCTACACCTAAAATTTTCTTGCTTCAAAAATATTATTTCTTTGAAACCCTCTCGGATTTAGTTTCTTGATATTTCTGTTGAAAATCATCATGTGCAAGTAGAATTCAACGGTGGATGAATCTTGATTTGTGTAATAAAAACATTCCAAGTGAAAGTAGCCCAAAAACAAATTTGGATTTTATTATATGATGAATTTTTAGTAGAAGTGGCTCATTGCGCAAAGGATGATTTTGATTTTATTTTCAACTTGCTGCCCACTTTTTCAATGTGGCAACTTGTCAAAGGGTCTTTAATGACACTATTCATTGCACTTTTAGTGCACAATAAGCATGCCTCTAGTTTAGTTTTTACCAAAATAATTGAATTGTAGTACAAAACACATTCCAATTAAGCAATGAAGCCACTTTCAAATTGCAATTTCTCAAAAAAATAAAATAAAATAAACATTCAAATTTCTACCTTTGTGTCATTATTGCATAACAACTTTGGGCAGCTCCAAAAAATAAAAAACATTGTACTCATCCGCATTCAATCACAAATACATTGACATTTTTGTGGCTTTTAAAAGAAAAAATTGACAACATCATCTAGAAGCCTTGAAACTTAAGATCCTATGGTTACAATTTCTTGTCAATGTTTAATCCTAATCTTTTAGCTACAATTCAAAAACTTCCAAAATGTTTGGAGCTATCCAAAAAAACCTCCGAAAAGGTCATGCGGATTTTAAAATATTTGTGACTAAATGTGGTTGAATATGGAATTTTGGGTTTTATTTCAGCCGCCCACCACTTCTATTGCAAAGTTGGCAACTTTTGGATACAAAATTGGGAAACAACCACTTAGGATGCTTTAGTATTTATTGTTGTTACTTGAAAACTAATGGCCCCCCCTTTCAAATCCATGACCACAGTTTTGCAAATGAACATAAAATGCAACTGTCAAAGCGCAACTGCCTAATACAAAGAAATCTTTTAGCTTCAATTATTGACCAAAAATCATTATGAATGACAAAAATCAACGGTTAATGAATTCTAATCCACATAACAAAAATATTCCAAGTGAAATTAGCACAAAACCACATTTAGATTTTGTTAGATGACAAAACTTTAGTAAAAGGGCCATGGCTCCCTAAGGGAGTGCCCAATGGAAATCTTCACTTTATTCTCAACTTGATGCCCATCTTTTCAATGTGGCAACTTGTCATAGGCCTTGTGACTCTATTCATGACACTATTTGGTGTCAAAAGGTATGCTTGCAATATATTTTCCACCAAAAACAATTGGAATAAGGTATGGAGGACATTAAAATTGAACACTAAAGCTAACTTTATTGTGGAACTTCTCCAAAAAAGAAAACCCTAAAACAATTAACTATATGCCTTCAAGCGGGTTCCAAAAATTTCTTGAAATTTCTTGAAATTTCTTGAACACCAAAATATGGTACCTTGGGCATTTAGGGGTTTAGTGGCTTAGGCATGGTTTAGGTGTCTTAGGGATGGATTAGGTGGCTTAGGGTTGCTTCACACTATGGCCAATGGTCAAGAGGCTATCAATTTCCACCAATTAGATTGTAAGAAACCAAGAGTTTAGTCTCTCAATCCTTCACACTAGAGGCCATAGTCCAAAGTCCCTCACCCCCCATGATATCACTCTTTCTTCCAAACCAACGGCCTCTCAAGAAAAGATTGGGTCAAGCAAAAATGGAGACCCAAACTTTGATTGAGAGATCATCAATTTTTTTTCATAAACAAATCAAAAGCCAACAAGATTTTGACCATTATATTTGGAAGGCCTAACAAATGCTATGACTTTGGGTTTTGGGCTTGACCTTTGGAAGCTTCACACTATGGACATTCAAGTTGAGAGGCCATGGAAGCTCATTGCCAAGAGTTTGGCCTTTGGACTTGGCCTTTGAGCTTTACACTAAATGTCCATTTGCACTTGTGCTTAGAGTTAAGCAAGGAGCAATTTTTGAAGGTTGTTGTTTAGGGTGTGTTCTCACTACTTGGCAGTCTTTAGAGTTAAGCAAGGAGCAATTTTTGAAAGTTGTTGTTTAGGGTGTGTTCTCACTACTTGGCAGTCTTTAGGTGCTGAGCCTATGTGACAGCCCTGCTGGCCGGTTTGTAATAGCCATGTTTTAGCAAATCTCGAGATAACACCCCATAACTTTTGGGATCTTTTGGAAATTGTTAGCAACACAAAATCAATGCCAAAATGGAGATTTGAGGCTTCTTTGGGATCTTAACCACGGTTTTTGGTATTGTGGGCTTGAGAGGTCAATTATGAAAGACCTCACTGATAAATATCGCAGAACTTTTGGTGAAGCTTCTTCTTCGTCTGCTGTGACAACGCCTGTCCCAAACTATCAAAAAGAGAGTGACTGAAAATAGGAGCATGTACCATCCTCAATTATGCCTTGCTAGCACATCTCAAGGGAACATTATGATTACATTTGCTCTCATGTGTAAACAAGGTGTCATTACCTCCCCTTTCTAATTCTAAAACCTAACTTTCTAAGCTGTGGAACTGTAAATCCAACTTGGACAGCCCAAGGTGTTAAAAACAAAATTTTATTACCCATTTTCAGCCCATTTCTTTGGTCTCTCAACAAAGTTTGACCACTCGATCCCTCATCCCCCAGTCCCACGGCCACTCGACTTGGTCGGACTCTCGACTTGGTCGGATATAGTGTGAAGCGGCCCTTAGAGATGGTTTAGGTGCACCCCCACTTGGGGGCGGGGCAGGAAACAAAACGAAGCCCCGCCAGCTTGATTATGGTAACAAAAATTGCAATTGCAAGAAAGACAAGAACACCAACACCCCGCAGTCATTTGTGTACAAACATATCACACAGTCAGCAACAAAGAGTCACAAACCTACAGGGTCAAAACCGATTCCGAAATCGAAGAATTTATGATCCAAAGCTTTACAATCAACAGACACCACACATATAATAACAAAAAATCCCAAAACAAGGTATACGTATTGATCAGGGAAAAAAAATCTCTCGTCAGACATCTACATTTCGCAATGATGTTGCCTATTTCAAGGGCCAAGAATAACAAGTTCATGATAGCAGAGGTATTCATTCCTCTCTCAAAACACAAGAAAACCCGGTCTACGCTTTGAGCCTGAAGGTAGTGGAGCGGATGATATCGTCGTCCGAGTTCAGTCTCTTCTGTAGAGCGTTTTGGCTCTCCGGCTTTGTTACATATGTAAATAACAAATAGATTCCATCCAAGTACCTGTTGGCAAAACCTGCCATGTTCTTCGTCTTGATATTGTAAGCCAAGGGCTGCATACCCCTATTGAACATCTCCACGTCCAATCCGCCTCCAGCGATAATAGCCTACATCAACACCATCAAAATATGAGAAAAATGGTGCAATACTGAAACCATTTTAGACAGATTCTCTTCACAATATCTCAAACTCTGAGCAAACAGAGTTCGATACTCGTTAGCACAAAAACCATAACTACTCCTCGTCATTCGCTCAGGTCAAACGAAATTGAAAGAATCCGAATTAGGTTACACATTGTCACAAACTAGAAAACCCTAAAACTGGACAACGGTGGAGATGTAAATGCAAATATTCAACCTCGTCAGCATGCGGCCCTAATTGCACTGTAAAATGCTCAATCGAATCCAGTGATTCAAAATGCGTTATCAGTTGTGTAAGTTCAAGGTTTCAACTCTAAATACTTTCAAAAATGTAACCCTGACTGAGCATTGACATGAATTCAACCTAAACAATGCAACAAGCACGGTGTGTGATTTCCTATGCAGAATTCAGGTACTCATTTTTGCACAGGCAATTGGAAAACACCAACACACACTATCATTCCTACACACCACCATCCATTTATATAGAAGCCATTGACCTGACAATATCTAAACTGCGGGTACATAATTTCATCGTTGATTTACAGGTCAACCAGCACATGAACATTATTAGTTCATGTGACACATATTGACACATGATTAGAAACCAGTGCATAGCTCTAAATACTTTCAAAAATGTAACCCGGACTGTGCATTGACACGACTTCAACCTAAACAATGCAACAAGCACAGTGTGTGATTTCCTATGCAGAATTCAGGTACTCATTTTCGCACAGGCAACTAGAAAGCACTAACACACACTATCATTCCTACACACCACCATCCATTTATATAGAAGCCATTGATGCTACCGCGCCTGACAACATCAAAACTGCGGGTACATTATTTCATCGTTGATTTACAGGTGAATCAGCACATGAACACTATTAGTTCACGACACATATTGACACAAAAATGATTAGAAACCAGCGCATAACATCAAATGTCACATTATACTTCAGTGCTCAACTTCGAAATTAGATAAGAACAACAAGGCAATAAAATTATATACCTCCTCGTATCGCTGCGTGAGGGCGAGACGTTGGTCCTCGGTGATATCAGGGCGCAAGACGGTCATTGTTTCGTAACGCTGCAGGCCAGGAGGATACTGCCTGATTTCTCTTTGCCCTAACTCCATACCAAGGTCTCCGAAACCATCGTTATCCTCTCCCATCCCAGTCAAGGAGTCTTGCATAGCGACAGCCCGCACCGACACGGCAACAACCTTTCGATAACAACTCTTGCAACTGCTCGATTTTTTCACCTTTGGTGCTGGAAAAGAGCCGAATACAGCCGAAGCTGTCGAGGCCGTTGCAGCAGAGCTGTTGCTACCCGCAATGGCTTGCAGAGCAGCCACTGATCCAGTCACCGCAAGAGCCATTTCTTCCTAACTTCTAAACTACCAAGACGAGCGTTCCCTGGCCTCTAATTTCTACCAATCCTTCCAAGCCTTGACTTGATTAGAATTGGAGAAAGGTTGCAAACGGTAAACAGAGGAAAACTGCGCAAAACGCAATCGAATCATAAGCTTACCGCGGAGGCGGGAAACGGAGGTCCCTACAAAGGAGCTCCGGACGACGAAGGGCATCAGATAAGGGACAGGGGACAGGGAAAAGGGGAAAGAGAAAGGGAAAGAGAACGGGACGCCGTGACCGGGCGACCTGCAGGTCAAGTCATCTCCTTATCCATTCCTTGAGATGTCCTAGTCGAAATTGGAACAGTGAAGCTCCGTACCCGGTGGCGTGAGACCGGGTGAACTAGTCGCATTCCAGAAAGCCTCAAACTCAGGGTTGAGGGTTTAAATTTCTGGCGAAATTTGACAAGATTCTTCCACTGCTTTTCATTCCCTCTCGATTTTCTCCAATCTCGTGGGGATAACGAAGTACTCTTTTGTCAAAAATTCAAACCTTGCCTCAAACCCATGCGGTCAATCTAGTCAAGTGAACCACGGTTCGGGAAGAACCGGCAGTTAGTGTGTTAACAGTCGATTAAAATTGCAAAAACCTCGGTTGACACTTGAAACCACGGAATAAAAAATTGATATTTTTTTCAAAAAAACTAAATATAGAATTATACAAAAAATAAGAGATCCATGTTATTAAAAATATGGTTGAAGCTAGTGTTTTCTTTTGTACAGTAACATCGCTAGATGTCCTCTCAAGTGAGGAGCACTTTTCGAGGGACAACAATGCATCTGTTAATATTGAATCTGACTATTGCAAATCTAACATTTAAACGCCAAAAAAAAACCGTGGTTGGAACTGGAAAATGCTAGATTTTAGCCCATAAAGCTAACATTTCTCCCCAAACACTAAGGTAAACATTGTGGCTTTGACGTCCCGTTTGAAAGCCTTCAAGCTTAGAGCATCATCAATGTGTAACTCGGAAAGAGACGGGCCTGCATTTTGCTTGGTGGGAGCCACTTTTGCAAAAGGTTTAGAGATTTCTAGGGCTCCAACGTCGCCACCAGAACGGAAACGCCAAACATGACCCTGTTAAAACCACCTCCTAAAGAGGCATATTGTCTCGTTTTCCCTTGCCCCTGCTTGTTTTCCTAATGCGCACTACATTTGTTAATGAAGTGACACGTTGCTTGTGATAGCTTACAATAGCTTGCAATTTCCCAGCAACAACTTGCAAGTATTTACATTCTTCTACTACCGTGCTTGAATCTGCGACGGGAGTTGTGTCCACATTGGGAAGATCCGGCCGGAGAAAAAAATTGCATACTTATACTAGAAGAAAAACAAGGATAAACGACTGCCACAAATTGCAACTACTAGGTCACTAGAACTGCCTTGCAATTGTACAAACGACTGCACAACAATTGCACAACATTTGCACAACTACAATCTAGTCGTGCAGTTGTTGTGCAGTTGTTTGTGCAGTTGCAAAGCAATTCTAGTGACCTAGTTGTTTCAATTTGTGGTAGTCGTTTATCCTTGATTTTCTTCTAGTGTTAATCCTTGAGCACTCCAATGACAAGATCTTGTCGTTGGGGACCACAACTTGATCTCACTTTTCCTCTTGGTTTGTACGGTGAAAATAGTTGTGGCTGATCCCCATTAGCAGAGAAGGTAGTCCTTTTTTAGATCCTACGGTCACTTTTTTTGGATGTAACTTTCCAAGCTTTGGTGGCCATTAAACCCCCCATTTTCTCCTAAACCCTAAAACAACTCCGGGCGCTCAAGGGTTAAGGGGCGGGGAACGACACAAGACCGGCTACTTCCGAGTCCCATTTGTAGTATACACATTGATGATGCTCTTAGGTACCATGCAAGGTGTTTTCTTTTGGTTTTCCGGCCAATGCTTGTGTGGCATTCTTTGAAAATGGTCTGTAGCTTGCAGGCTCCAGCCTATTTTTGGTTGGAGTTGAAGGTGACCCCTATGCACTGATTATAGCAGCATCATGGGATTTTTTGTAGGCAAAAAATATTCATTGACATTTTTTTTGAAAATATCCAAATAACCATTGGCATTACTTAATTGTTGCATGGAATTGGATTAGACAATACCTCAGATAATTTTAAGGTGATGGCATCAATTTTCAATTTGACAAGAATTTTATGGAAACCTAGACTGCAATGCAATTTTCATTATTGCAATTTGGCATTTTTTGAAAGAAAATCCCCTTTTGTTTTCTATAGGCTTGAAGCTCACCTTTTTTTCTAAGGCAATTGGGCCTTAAATTGCCCAAAAAAAAAACATTGGTACCACATATCCGGTAGATAAGCACAGCCACTAGCCGGTTATCATACACAACCAGTTAACCCCTAAAGGACCGAGCCATTTTTTAGTGAAAATCACTCAAAATTGCCACTTTTGGGGGGGTCAATAAGAAGGTATTTTTTTTTTTAAATTTGGGAAATCCAACCATAAAATCTTGCCTTAGACTATATTAGGTACTTGTGGAAAAAAAATCAGGTCATTCTAGATGGTCTTGAGTGAGATATTTACATCTAAAGTGAAAAGAAAAAAGTTTTTTTTTATGCTGCCCCAAAATTTCAGAAGCCTTTGACCACTCTCATAACAAAAAGTTTGCTCTACGCAACTTTGCACTTTATTTTTCCCATGTAGGAGATCAAGTTAGCTATGTGTTGGAGAATTTTCAAATCAATTGGAGTTATACAACACATGGGAAAAAATAGTAAGTAAAAAGAAGTAGAGAATGAGTTAAAACACTAAATTGTTAAGAATTTAATTATTGAAATGAAAAATACAAATCCCAACAACTATAATGTTGTGATAAACAATCTACTTCCTTTGGTTTAATTTTTTTCAAAAATATTGAAAATCATGTAAAATAAAGGACTTTGAAGTATTTTTTAGAGTAGAGAATTCATAATTGCCCACAAACAAAGACTCCTCATAACTTTCATCTCATTGATTGGAAATTGAATGATTCAAAGCTTCTCACCTATCAAAAAGTCTAAAGAACCAATTTTAATTTTTAATTTTTTAAAAATTAATTTTTTAAAAAGTTTTTGGGCTGCCTGGGTAGGCAGTTTACCCCAAAATTTCAGAAATTCTTGCATAACTTCTTCAATAATTGTTGGAATGAGGAAAAAATTAAATGCCCACTTAGATTTTTGAATTCTCCATCTTTGATAAATGTTTCAAAAAACTACACAAAGTAGCATATCCAAAGGTACATGCCCGAACTCCCACGTGTCCCCCAAAGGACAACGGTCCTTTAAGGGTTAACCAGTTGAAAGCCCAAACATAGAGGACTGTTCACACTAAGGGCCGTTTTATATTATGGCCCCATCCGGTTGGTCCAATTTAATACTATGAAACTTGAAATTTTCCAAGATTCATTCAAAGATCAAAGAAACATAAGGTGCACCAAAATTTGGATGAGAATTGCAAATACTACCTGATTCGGATGAGAATTGCAAATACTACCTGATTCGGATGAGAATTGCAAATACTACCTGATTCGGATGAGAATTGCAAATACTACCTGATTCGGATGAGAATTGCAAATACTACCTGATTCGGATGAGAATTGCAAATACTACCTGATTCGGATGAGAATTGCAAATACTACCTGATTCGGATGAGAATTGCAAATACTACCTGATTTGGATGAGAATTGCAAATACTACCTGATTCGGATGAGAATTGCAAATACTACCTGATTCGGATGAGAATTGCAAATACTACCTGATTCGGATGAACGCACACACATTGATGACTCTATCCATTCTTCCTTACTTGGGTGCTTTCAGGAAGCATGTTTCTTAACCAATATAAAACTAAACAAAATCCCCTCATGGACCTTAAGAGATTTTCAACATATCTTAACCCCTAAACGCCGAGGGGGACGTTTTTCATCCTCCGGATCCCAAAAAACATTGTGTATAACCGAAAAAAGTCATTTTTATTTGATTTTTTTTAGAAGTGATCATAAACACATGGTCCATCATGGAAGGAAAAGAATTATCTCATTAGATGCACTCATATTTTTAGGTAACCTAAAATGTGAGAAGATTTAGAAACATAGTGTTAAGTCCTAAGTTGCCTTTATTGCAATTTCATATGGCACCGTGCACTATTGATTTTTGCAACTTTGGGAAATGGTATTATAACTGATGGACACTTCTTGAATAGTGTATGACACTATAGTTGGGCTGGTTATGGTGACCAACCTGACGTTTAAGGATTAAGGGAGTGTGCTTGAATTGCAACCCCTCTTTTGTAAAGAGTCCTATAGGTAGCTAAGGATTGGATATGAAGTGGTTCTTAACCCCTAAAGCCCCAAAGTCCCCTCAAGGGACTTTGGAGATTTTGGGTAGGCTCGTGTGACCTTAATTTTTTACATGATTTTTTGAAAGTTTTTATAAGTGTGTAGGAATGTACAAGGTTTGTGGGATGCAAAAAATCATGTGATTATGTCACACGGTCCAAAAATTATGGGCTTTTTTTTGGCCAAAAGCACTTTGAGGGGCAGCTTGGGCAAGGGAGAAAATATTGACTTTGAAGGGGGGGAGCAAAGAGGGGTTGCCACATGTTGCTCTGGTGGTCCCCATTATTCCCCTTTCATTTCCAATTAGGAGGTCAGATTGGGCTTTGGGAGCTTCTAAATTTTAGAGTTTTTGAGCTTTTTAACTTTTTTTTTGACATTTGAACTACATGTTCATCTTCAAACACACCATTTGGATTTCCCGTATCTAAATACATGTGGTGGGAAACTTCACTCAAAAATGTCATAGTGTATTTGCAAAACTTGTCACATAGTGGCATTGCAATATTTTTTTAGGATGTGTTAATGTCTTGGATTGGCTTGAAAATTGGTGTACAAAGGTCTAACTTGATAACCTATAAGACAAAATGACATCTTCAAGGTCCATAGTGCAATAAAAAATCAGCAAATGTCAGTCAAAGCCATCTAATATTTTTGAGCACAATGGGAAAAAAACTTTTCCCTTCAAATGCTCATAACTTTCAATTTGTATTGTCAAATGTCATGATATTTTTATCACTTCTTCTTCTACAAGTGCATTACAGGATGCTATGGTTAGATTTTCAAGAACAACATTTTGTTGAAAATTTTGGTGAACACAGCAATAGGGACAGCTTTGAGTGGTTTTTGGCAAAAAATAACTTTGGTAGTTTAGGGGTTAAACGGACCTCTTTAAGTCATAGAAAAAAAGGTGTATTTAATTGCAAGAGCCAATTATATTCCTTGATTTTACCGGGAAAAAGTTTATGAGAGACCTAAAGTCATAAATAGGTGCCTACTACAAAAGAAACCAAAAATTCATCAACGACCCACTAATGCTTCAAAAAATATGAAAAAAATTGTGTTATATTTAGCATCTATTTCTCTTTGTCTTAAAACTAGACAAAATATTTCCTACCTCAAAAAGCCCATGAAAAGGCAAACTAGCCCTTCAAGTGTTGCTTGTAGAGCACACTAAGCTAGGGCCACTTACAATACAGGTCAAGGCTATTGTCCAATGTTTAACATGCACAATGTTAGGTTCTAATTTGGTTAGTTTTCTGAAAATGTCGTTAAGGCCTCCACACTAAGAGTCAAGGCCAATTTTTCAGAATGTATTTGAATATTTAAACTACAAAAAAATTCATGAAATTTCATGGCCTCAATTTTGCAGACTTGGTTTTCCAAATATGGGAAGCCAATTCTCGGCCTCAAGACCATTGTTAGATTTTATCAAAATATGATTTTTTGAAGAAAGAACTTCCTCTTTAGATAATCAACATTGTAGGATGGAAGAAAAATATCACTAGCTTTACCTAGTTTATTTTTTTACCCCTTCTTTTTTTGGAAAATTTCAAAACTTGTTCTAGTGCCTTCAACTCTGTGACTTTAAGGTCTTTACACACAAGAGTATTGACCCCGTTATACCCATAAAATAATGAGCACTTGGGACCATTTTTGAGGCCATTTGGGTTGAAATTTTGGCAAAAAACAACTTCAAGTATTCATGGCCTTGACTCCTATCATAAACTGGCCCGTATTCATTCAAGTGTAAAGAGGACCTTACAACCCTCTCATGAATGCTACTAGTGGGGACTTGGGAGTGAGGTATACTTAATATTGCATTTAGGTTGTCTTGACAATTAAGTTGCCTTACCTTAATAAGTTATTTCATGACTCATTGTTTGATCATTTGGAGGGGCACGCAACTCTCTAAATATTAGGATTTTACATGATTACTATGTGAAAGTTGCTAATCTTTTTTTCTATAACATCATTATTGTTGCCAAGACCTTTGAAAAAACATTTATCGCAATAATTACTGATGACTGCAGTAGTAAATTTTTAAATAGTGCGAAATGTGGGAAAATTAGTGTGGGGCAACCTAAACGCGATATTCAGTGTCCCAAATGTGTCCATCCCCTTTTTGTTGTCCTATGAATCTCCTGCCAATAAACGTCATTGGAGGATTTCCCTAGGAAGCAGGGATATTGTGCTAGGACAGTGGGCTAAGTTAGTGCAAGTCACTAAATACTTTTAACCCCTAAAGGCCCAGACCATTTTTTCTGTGAAAAACAATGAAAACCGCCACTTTTGGGATGAAAGGAATTGTTTTTTTTTTTTGTTTTTTTTTAAAATCCAGTCGTAAGATCTTGCTCTAGATAGTATGAGGTACTTGGGGAAAAAAATTGAGCTTATTCTAAATAAAAAAAGAGTGAGATATTTACATGCAAAGTGAAGGAAAAAGTTTTTTTTCATAGTGCCCAAAAATTTCAGAAACCGTTAACCACTCCTATATCAAAAAATTTGCTCTACGCAAAGTTGAGGTTTTTTTTCCCGTGTAGAAGATCAAGTTAAGTATGTGTGGGAGAATTTTCAAATTAATTGGAACTATACAGCACATGGGAAAAATCAATAAGTTGAAAGAAGTAGAGAATGGGTCAAAACACTAAATTGTTAAGAATCTAATTATTGAAATGAAAAAATGCAATTCCCAACAGTGATAATGTTGTATTAAACAATATGCTTCCTTTGGTTTAGATTTTTTTTCCAAAACATTGAAAATTGAGTAAAATAAAGGACTTCAAAGTTTATTTTAGAGTAGAGAATCCATAACTGCCCGCAAACAAATACTCCTTATAACTTTCATGTCATTAATTGAAATTGAATGATTCAAAGCTTCTCATATATGAAAAAAATCTAGAGAACGAGTTTCAAAATTTTATTTTAAAAATATATAATTTTTAAACAAGTTTTTGGGCTGCTTGGATGGGCAGACCTCCCCAAAATTTTAGAAAAACATGTATAACTTCTTCAATAAATGTCAGAATGAGGAAAAAATTTGATGCCCACATAGATCTTTGAGTTCCCCATCTCCTGTAAAAGTTTTAGAAAATTACATAAAGTAGTTTACTCATAGGTACATGAATGAACCCCAAACGGTCCCCAAAAGGACAATGGGCCTTTAGGGGTTAAATTCTCATTCAACTCGAGTGATTCACTCTCATTTTATTTAACCCCTAAAGGTCCAAGCAAAGCTTTCACCAAAAACTCTCCAAAATTGCCAATTCTAGAGCATCAACCAAATTTGAAAACAATTTTTTTATGCATATGTGACCGTATGATCTTGTAGAAGAATAGTTTTAGAAGGTGTGGAAAAAATTTCAGAGTTTTCTGTCATGTGGATTGGAAGTTAGAATGGTTTGAATATTCAAAAACGTCATATGAAAAACTAGGCAGCTACCCTTGGGAAGGTGAAATTCCTAAGGAAAAAAGGTCATGTGGGTGGTGCTTCACAAAATTCCTAATTCCACTTAAGGAAAGTACATGTCAAAAACATTTCAAATCATTTGGAATTGTAACACATGGAAAAAAATTAGTAAGTAAAAAGAAGTAGAGAACGATTAAAACACAAAATTGTTAAGAATTTAATTTTGGAAATGAAAATTGCCATTCCCAATGGTTATAATGTTGTAATAAACAATCTACATCCTTTGGTTTTGATTTTTTTTCCAAAATGTTACAAATTGAGTAAAATAAAGGATTTCAGAGTTCATTTTAGAGTAGTGAATCCATAATTGCTTGCAATCAAAAACTCCTCATAACTTTCATCATGTTGATAAAATGGAACAATTCAAAGCTTCCAACATTCACATTAGTCTCCTCAAGCAATTTAAAAAATTTGTTTTTGAAAAAAGTGAATTTAAAAAATTTGCACAGGCTGCCCGATGAACGTAAAAAACAACATATTAGGCTATAACTTTTTACTCATAACTCCAAATGTCATGAAATTTAGTGCATATGAAAGGTAAACCTTGTTCCCACATTTTGTTAAAATTTCAGCCTAAATTATTGAAAGCTCCAACCACAAGTACCTGCCCAAAATTGCTATGTTTCCTAAAAAAGAGGGTTTGGTCCTTTAGGGGTTAAATAATACTCCCTCCGTCCCAAAATGATCTTCCTATAGTAGTGCCTGGCTACGATGAAGGTATCTGGACAAAATATTCATTTCATCTTAAGAGAACATTTCTTATAGCCAAATATCCTTTGCAGCTCCCCAATACTAAACTTGCTAGGTTACTTCCATGTCAGGGACAATGATCTTATCCAAGCATTTTTCTTACATAGGTTCATATTAGCCAAGTACTACTATATCACAAATGTTATAGATTAACCCCTGAGCGCCCTGGTCAATTTCACCAAAATCAGGGTTTTTGGAGATGGACAACTATGATGCATCCTATCTCAGTCAATCGAATGATCCACAAAAAGTGACCATTGAAAATAGTGGAACACCTACTTAGAAAATGGCTTGCAAATTTTAGGAACAACTGTCCGTGTGAGATGGGAGATTATAATCTTTGATCAAACAACATGTGATGACAAAATCTCATTTTTTGGTAGGTAGTTGCTATTTGATGATTTTTACAAAATTCTATAAGCCCTGATTCATCTTAAATTTTGTGAGCAACAAGATTAGATGTGAATGCACTCACTTGTAAATTGTTGAAGATTGCACATTTTTTATGTGTAGTTTTGGGGCTTCAAATTGCTATTGCACAGAAAGCAATGATTGGCACAGTCAATAACGGTTGCCATAATAAAGGTCCAGAACATGCTTGAACCCTTGCCAACAAATTTCCCGCTACCACAAAGCACACACATGGAAACTTGCAAGGGATATTTACCGGTTGCAACCTGTGAAACGCTGCTTGGCACCGCGCCCTCGTTGCCTTGTACAATGTTACACCAAATCAAATCTCTTGCAACACTTTTACAACATTTGGCTTTCCTTGCCATTCTCCATTGATATGGACAACTCAAATGCTTTTATAATTGTAGTTTATAGCAAGATCAAAAAGTTAGATCTAGTCCTTCAAATCAAGGCTTTGAAATCTTGGGAGGCAATATATGGGGCACTGGGGCGCTCAGGGGTTAAGCTTGAAAAGAACCATTTTTCATATTTTTTTGACCTATGAATAAAGTTTGATATCCTCTTATTGTTTTGAAATTCTGAGTTTCAAATTAGTTTTCAAAGTGTGGTTTCAAAGTGCTTGAAAATTGAATTTTGAGGCACTTTTGAAGAGCATTGGTGGCCACTCACTTGATGACATAGGATTGGTTAGCATGCCCATGCTTTTGGACTATGTGCAAGTGTCGCTAGCTTCCTTCCTCCTCCAACAAGAAGATCATTTTGGGACACTTAAAAAAAGGCCAACATGAAGATCATTTTGGGATGGAGGGAGTTTAGGCTTATCAGCAGGATTGACGGTTTAATACCATAATAAGAAACTTGCTGATGTTTTAGGGGACCACATTAGCATATAATTTCTTGGCAAAGATTTGCCTGAATCTTACTTCAAAACCCGAGTGTTGATTGTAACTTAAGAAAAATTCTTGAAAAAAATGGATGAATTTGCCAAATCCTCCCCACTTTTGCACCAAATTTGCCAATTTTTGGATGAAAGCTACACCAAATAGTGCATTTAGGTTGCCCCATACTAATTTCTCTACATTTCACACTATTTAAATATTTACTATGATTACAATAACTTTCATCAAGAATGATTGTGATGAACAATGGAGGAAGCAAACAAAGGTTGGGTGCAACAACAAATGTTAAAGTTAGGGAGTAGGGAAGCTCAAACTTTACACAAAACAAGGAATTATTATAGCATAAAGAGAGTTGCATGCCCCTCCAAGTGTTCAAGAGTGAGTCATGAGGTAACTTTGCCAAGGTAAAGCAACCTAATTGTTAAGGCAACCTAAATGCACTATTTAGTGTACAAATATTAGTAGATTTACTGAATAAATGTGTGCACATGTTGTTGAATCTGTCCAACTCTATCCAAATTTTCCTTACCTGCTGGCATGGTGGGGGTGCGTGTCGCTCTACCACGGAAAAACCAAAAATTAAACGCTGGACCACAATACCACATTGCATGTGATCCCACTTTCTCGTGGACTCCACGTACAACCAATCTGCGGGAATAAGTGACCAATGGAACCGGAAGTTGGAGACGATGATGAAGAACTGGAACCCTGGAACCCTCTAGAACCCTCTGGAACCCTCTGGTTTTCTAGCACAATGGCACCGATCCTCAATTCATTTCGATCAGGAGAAATGTTGACAATCGCATTCTCTACGCTTACGCTTGCTATCAGTATCCGAGTTCAAAATGAGTTGAAACGACTAAGTCATGAGGAAGAGTGAAGTAATTGTTGTTCTTTCTGCAAGCGACGAGAATCCGGGATCGTGAACAAGCTTCACTTTATATTTAATTGCAACCGCGGCGCTTAATGGTTTTGAGTTGAATCCCGACATAATTTCAGGAAATCTATTCTATCTTGAGAGCGTTCTTGATATTTGTCTTATCCCTAACGAAACAACGAAGCTGGCCATTGCTATTTGCGAGCTTGAATAAGCTTACCTTAGCTTGTTACGATATCACGGCACACTCTGTCAACATACGGTACGGATCCTCTGTTTCTCTCTCGCGAAGTCGTCAGTGTGTAAACTGTAAACAATATCGGATGCTCTGTTTCATTCTCGCTCTGACAGTGGCATGTCAGGCTTTTGAAGACCACCGAGATAAGCTTATTTCTTTCTCTTTCCACTTCTGGAAAACACCTTCGCTATAACTTTTGACAATCGCACTCTCTACGCATACGCTTACTGTCAGTAGCCGAGTTCAAAATGAGTTGAAACGACTATGGAAAAGAGTGAAGCAATTGTAGTTCTTCCTGCAAGCGACGAGAATCCGCGATCGTGAACGAGCTTGAATTCAGTTTATATTTGATGAAACCGCAACGCTTGATAGTTTTGTGTTGACACCGCTATTCTATCTTGAGCGTTTCTTGATATTTCTCGATATTTCTCTTATGCATAACGAAACAACGAAGCTCTGGCCATTGCGATTTGCGAGCTCGAATAAGCTTACCCTAGCTTTTTAAGGTATCTCGGCACACTCTGTCAGCATACGGTAAGGATCCTCTGTTTCTCTCTCGTGAAGTCGTCAGTGTATAAACTGTAAACAATATCGGATGCTCTGTTTCATTCTCGCTCTGACAGTGGCATGTCAGACTTTTGAAGACCATCGAGATAAGCTTATTTCTTTCTCTTTCCACTTCTGGAAAACACCTTTGCTATAACTTTTTAGAGGTTTACAAATTTTAGAGGTGGAACATTGGATGGATGACACGCCGCCTTCATTCTCGCGCTCTGTCTAATAATAACCTGTAGCGGTAGCGCACGCGATTGTGAACGTTTTGAGCTGCTCGTTCGGCGCGTCCCGTTCTTTATGGTTGTCTTATCCTTATCTCTCCAAGGATAAGTGGTGGATCCGCAATCGTCCGATGTGTTCTTTCGTCAATGAAAATTTAGTACAATTATCCTCTCTTTTTCATTGATCAGAAGTATTTTCACTTTTTTACTGTGATGTTGTAATATTTGCTCGCTTCTGATAATTTTCTGCATTCACACTGAGACTAGTATGGAAAAGTTTTTATTGACCTCTGGTTGGTGCATTTGCTTGCAATTGTTTAGTTCCTGTTGACGTTGCATTCTCTGATTGGAACTGAAGCTATGGGCATCACGTTACTCATTGGCACACAACTTGTAGATTTTTCTTAGTTGCCTTCAAGTCGTTCAATCACTCAATCAGGTTGAACGTTTTAAAGTTAGGCCATCCTGATTATGTAGTTTCAACTAATAAGGCTTCGTTGAATACCAGAAGTTTGTCCGGGTTGATGATTTTCAGTAATATTGGTATTTCCACAGCATCCAGTGTTTGCAGTAGTTTCTGTTCCATGGTGCCGTTTAGGCATCGAATCGCGAGTTGATCATTTCATAGGTGCAAATTGCAGCTTCTCGTTTGGTCAGCATAGAATATTGCATATCTGGTTTTTAGCTGTCCGAACTTGGAGCTCCAGCAGAGAATGCCCTGGCTCGTGCTCGGTACTCTTTTTCTCTGTTAAAATTGCACCAAAGGTCAGTTACCACTAATCTGACAGATTGTTCATTAGCAAGAGAGGTTGTGCATCAGGTAGAGAGCTATCAAGTGCTATCATCAGCAGTGATGGTTTGCGAATTTGCTAGACTCGTAGTTTGTAAACGATACGCCATAGCCACTCTGGCCTTCGAAAGATTGCAAACTTTCGATTTGTTGGCGAATTTCTAGTCAAGGTTTCGTTGCTTACGTTCGGGCAGTGGAGGAGACAAGCTGCGGCGTGCTTGTCTTCTCCACGTTTCTTTTAACGACTTGTCTCAAATTTCATCAGCTGGCAGTGAGATATTGAACAAAGAGGTAAATTCGTTGCCCTTCTTATCGTGTTCTTTCTTCAAATGCAGGTTGCTACTTGAGTAGATGTCCTCATTAGCCAGAGATTTTGTAGGTGTACAGCGCACTAGTTCTAGGAGCAGCGCCACTGCATCTTTGATACAGTTCAGCTACATTTTTAACACTGCTGTACGGATTGTCAATATAGAAAGCACAATTGGTTTTGAGGTTTTTCCTTTGCCTTTTGGAGCTTGCCGCTAATTTGGATCAGTTTAGGAAAGAGAGAATAGGCATGTTTGAATCAGTTTAGGAAAGAGAGAAAAGGCATGTTTGGATTAGTTTAGGAAAGAGAGAATAGGCATGTACAATGAAAATCCTACATAGACTGTTTACAATGAAGAGTTCTAAGTGCTCTCAGGTCCCTTCATACGTACTGCGAAAGGCAGTTTCGTTTTAGTGATCCGCCTTTTTTGTGTTATGTTCTCTCATAATATTGCCTTTCTTCTGCTCAAAGATATTGAGAGACTTTTTTGCTTTTCTAGCATCAGTGACCAGGGTTTTTTTCGACAAAAATTTGGAAGAATGAATTGAACTTGTTGAGCGTGTTCTTTATATTAGAAACTCATTCTGATGGCTTTTTGAATGGATACAAAACAGGTTAAGATGTCAGTGGAGATCCTGCAATCCTCAGACGCCTTACTGTCTGAACAGCAGAGAACCTGCTCAGATTATGAATCAGTTGTCAACAATGACAGCCTAAGTTCAGAGGGCCAAGAAGACCAAGAGGTCTCTCTTGAGGGCCCTTATGATCGGCTGCTTGGTGATACCGAGCACAATTGGTGTCGAGCGGTCTCGGGGGGGACAGGCATCACTGTCCTAGGATTTCTGTTCAAGAGCCTGCTTAGTCTACCTAATCTCCAAACTGCCATCGATGTTGTGCAGGTTGGTGGTCGGTCACTTTCTTGACATTCTTTACTTTGCAATGTAAATACAAGTACATGTATATGCTTTGCATGCACATTTGTGATATCCCTTCGCTATCAGCGAATTTCCGTTATATTATGGCCTTTGTTATTTTGATCGCGAGGAAGGTTTTCATCATTTGCTTCTGGCTTGAAAAGAGATCTCCTTTTCTACAAAATCGCTTTGCCAATGCTTCCGGTCGATGGTCATAGTGCTCTGTTTTATTTTCCCGTTCCAACTCCACTTGAAATATAGTGCAAGATGGAACGGTGTCAATATTCAGTTCTTTTGCGGATAGGATTTAGGAACTCCATATCAGATTGGGAGTCGTGGCACGTTCTCACTTGATTCATGCATATCTTTGGTATTAAATATTTTGTACGTTAGTTGATGAAGGCTTCGGGCATCTCATCTTTATCTTTATTTTTCTACTTAAATTTCTCTGAGCACTGATTTTGGATAAGTCGGTATGGTGCAGCTTCAACATCCTCGCCTTCGATCACAACTCATCTGGATTCATGGAAGACCTGCCTTTCAGGTTTGCGACAAGCCGATAGTTAAGGTTGAAGTGGTGGAGGAGCAGAAAGAGCCAGGCGATCATGTAGTTGTTTCAGATGACACTGGATCTATACCTTCTGAGAGAGTGATGTGCGATGTATTTAGCGAAGACGAGCAACACTCACCAGCTCCCGGAGATGAGTATGAAGCAAGAGGATGGTTAAAATTTGTAGAGGAAGAATTAAACATCAACATCTGGCCTCAAAGCGAGCACTGTGCACAGCCAGTGCCACTATTTGTAGTTCGTCTATACTTGCTGCCCGAGAATCATTCTCTTATGATCTTGAGATTACACACAGCTGCTTGTGACCGCGTCTCAGCTGCTACTGTCTCAACTGATGTCTTGAGAGCTCTTTTGAAGATCAACAAAGGGGATCTTTCTGCTCCAGATTTGAGCCACAACACGGAGGCAAACTTCTCTCAACCACTGCAACAGGACACAGGCAAGTGAACGTCACTTTCTTGTCTCACGTATTCGCATGAGGGAAAGAGGGCAGGCTTTGGATGTTTTTAATTAGGAAGTTAGTATTTCTTGGAACAATTAGCTTACAGGCATCATAGAATAAAAATTCCGGATCAAGCGAAATAACGCAAAGTGGAAATAACCTTAGAACTCATCTCTGAGCATTGAAATAACAGTTTTCCCAGATTTTGTGCTGAATGTAACCTCAAATGTCTTGTCTAATAACTGGCCTTTGTGCAATACTTATCATGTCAATAATTGATGCGTAGAAATAGTTGAAAATGCGTCATAAGTTTGATCAGTTCAAGCATCTGCTTGGAAGTAGCTGTTTTGCTTTTAAGAGTGATGAACCTTATTTCCTGCAATAGAAGTCTCTACCGGATGTCTTAAAAGTTTGATCATATGTGCACTGAGAGGCTTGGATATAACAAGACTGCTATTGAAAACGCTGTATTTGGATGCTACTGATCTGATTTGTCACTCCTACCGCTTTTATCAGGGCTGGAAGATAAGAATATTGGTTTTGATTTACCACCTATCGAAGCCACAATACCTCCTGGAAAAGCGAACAAACCTTTTTGGGCACATGGGGTTGATCTTTTGGGATACTCGCTGGGTTCGAGAAGGCATGCTCTGTTACCCTTTCAAGATTCCGAATCACCACGCAGGACTGGATTAATCCGCTCGTCACTAAGCTTCGATCATACACAGGCACTCTTGCAGGTAGAGTTCCATTGATGTAAAAGTGGTACGGTTCTTTTGTGATTTGCGATTGTTGAAAATTGAAGTGTTCCTTCTTCCATTGTTCTTGCATTTCGGAAGTTGTTATCTTTTTTGACTTTATCTTTTTCAGGAACATCAAACTGTCATGAGCAGCAAGTTAGACCTTAATTTGTAATAGAAGAAAAACTGCAAACTATAGTCACGCAATCGTGCAGCTGTGTGCATCTGATTTAATTTTTTTTTGGACTGTTTAATTACTTGGTTGTAGGCATGTAGCAATGCCAAAGCAAGCCTGTATGGAGCACTATGTGCTGCAGGTCTAAAAGCAGCTGCTACTTGCAAGAAGCTTGGTACCCGGGCTGAGCATTATGCCATCATCAGTCTTGTCGACTGTCGAAAATATTTGGAACCTTCTATTTCTGACAACACTGTTGGTATGTCTCTCTGCTAAGTATTTGTCAATATATCGAGATTTTCTATGCATAAGTGGATTGTATTTAGAACATTATTGAATGAGTAAACGTATTACATAACCCCCCTGAAATTTATACGCGTCGGTTCGTTGAGGTGCTTACGTCTACAGGAGAAGCCCTTCTGACGTCTATTTTGAAGCTGACGTGTTCCTGTTCTCTTTTCAGGCTTTTATCATTCCGCACTTATGTTAACTCACCACCTCAACGAAAAGGTCGAGTTCTGGGAGTTGGCGAAGAGATGCTCAGGCTCACTCGACAATGCAATGACGAACCGCAAGCACTTCACAGATATGGGTGACCTCAACTACCTTATGTATCAAGCTATCCAGCATCCTAATCTCACACCTGCAAGTTCTCTTCGTACTTCACTTCTTGTAACATTCCGAGACACCTTGACGGACAGTGTTGCAGAGTGGGCAACAGAACTAGAGGTTGAGGATTATATTGGCTGCTCATCAATCCATGGTGTTGGGCCATCTTTAGCAATCTTTGATGCAATCTGCAATGGCGAACTTCATTGTGCGAATGTCTTCCCTGCTCCTCTCCATTCTCGCGCACAGATGCAGGCTTACGTTGATACAATGATGGGCTATCTAGTCGAGTTCCTTCCATAAGCGCTGTTCAAAATGTTATTGTAACGCCATCTTTTGTTATCAAACACGATACTCATTCAATCTTGGAAAACTGTCAGCTATTGTCTTCCCACTTTTTCTATGCATCTTTGAATGGTATAAGCAATTTGAATACATTTTGGAAGGAGATTAGAGCAAGTGTCTTCGTGTCAAGGAAATTGAGTAAATATATTTCCCAAAGTGATTAATGACTTAGTTCTCCTTTAGTGTCTAGTCGTAGTATGACTGAAGTTGATTAGCTGCCTAGTTTTCTACTTGCCAGATCAATATATCTTGGTCACAATTGACAGTACAAAACTTCAATTGCAATTGCTTTGGATGGATATTGTGTATGTATTTTTGAAACTCAGCCTGGGCATGCAACTCATGTTCTCAGCATTTAACCCCTTCAGTTGGCTTTGCACCTTTTAGTACATTATTATAACAAATTAAAAACAAAAGAATGCTTGATTACAAATCTATAATTGTAAGAAATTGCTGATTCTAAAATAAAATTGAGTTTTTTTTGCAATTAGAGAGGATTAGAATTTTCACACTTTGCTAATGGAGGACCATATCTTTTTTCAATGCATGAATACTTATAGCCTTTGCAAATGCTTTGTCTCTCTGAGTATTAATTGTCCATCTGTGATTTCTTGTGATTTCTTGAACTAATAGATTACAAAGAGATACCTGTCCATCTGTGATTTCTTGTGATTTCTTGTGATTTCTTGAACTAATAGATTACAAAGAGATACCTCAGTTGCAACCACCACCTTGTTATAGCCAAGCTCCATACTCAAAGAAAAGTGAGAAATAAAACCCAACACTAACTTAATCTAGTTAAGTTAAATTTTTCATTAGTCCCATACATGTACAAATTGTAAGTTATACCACAAATTAAGTTTGAATGACATTGTTGAAATTTCATACAATGTGGGTCATTGAAACTAAATAATAGGGGGGGTTCAAATATCTCAAATAAGTAGTGAACAAGTGGTTATTCATCAATAGGGGGTTTTAGATATCTCAAAAAAACAATATACGAATGGTCATGAACGAGTTTTCGTTCACTGGTGAACATGACGTCACAAAAGTGAACCACCCATGAGGACCTCTTGGAGGTCCTCATGGCTCATGCACGCGTGAACAATGTGAAGCCTCTCCCTCCTCACCTCTCCCACTAGCTCCGCTCGTGTTCCCGTCGCTCCTACGCCTGTTTGTGTTGTTGTCTGCCTCTCGGCTCTTGCTCCATGCCCTTGGCTCTCGCTCCACGCCTCTAGACAGTTTGGATGCAGAGTTGATTGTTAGGTTAAGGTCATTCAAGGAATCGCAATGTGCGAGAAGCGATAATGGTGAAGCCAAAGGGTTCCAGATTAGAAGCAACCATGGTGGAGTTATTAGCTTACGAGATTGGTGATTGTGGGCAAAGTTGAAAGGGTGATGAATAGTTCACTACAATTCAGATATTTGAATGGGTGAATGCAAGGACATGAACGGTGGCTTGACTAACTTGTTCACCAATTTCATTCACGTGAATGAAATTGGTGTTGAACAGCATATTTGAAACCCCCTAATAGGGGGCTTCAAACATGAAATTTGGCCTTCGAACTTCTCACCTCATGGACCTCCGCTCACTAGTGAATTGTTTTTGTTCCCTCGCACGCTCAAAGTCTAAGACACCCGTGAGTTTGCGAAAATTTCTGCAAAAGTAGTTTGGGGGTTTGAAGACGCAGGCAAATGAGCCCCGCAAAGCCACGAAAGTGAGTTTCTAAAGTTCACTCCTCACGTGAATCACGTTAGGAGTGAAGACTAGAGGTGAGTCATGTCACAATTCACTAGTGAATTCACAGAGGTGAATCTTGACGTGAGTCACCTGAAAAAATTTAAGTTTGAAGCCCCCTAATAAAGGGTTTCAGATATGTTGTTCAGAGGCAATTTTGTTCACGTGAATGAAATTGGTGAACAAGTTAGTCAAGCCACCGTTCATGTCCTCGCGATCACCCATTTAAATATCTAAATTGTAATGAACTACTCACCGCCCTTTCAACTCTGCCCACAATCACTAATTCCGTACAGATCCCTTGAACTCCATCATCATTGCTTCTAATTTGGAACCCTTTGTCTCCACAATTATCCGCTTCTAATCAAGATCTCTTCAGCTCCACCATTATCGCTTCTTGCGCATCGCGATTCCTTGAATGACCTTAATCTGGCAATCAACTATGCATCCAAACTGTCTAAAGGCGCGAAGCAAAAGCCAGAGGCTTGGAGCGAGAGCCAAGAGGCGGGCAACAACAAAACAAGCACGGGCGCGGGCATGGGCATGGGAGCGACAGGAACACAATCAGAGCTAGCGGGAGAGGCCAAGAGGGAGAGGCTTCACATCATTCTTGCGTGAACAAGCCATGAGGACCTCTAGGAGGTCCTCATGACTTGTTCACTTTTGTGACTTCACGTTCACCATGAATGAAAATTTGTTCACGACCAGTCATTCATCATTTTTTTGAGATATTTGAAACCCCCTAATGAATATGTAGTCATGACTAGTGATTTTTTTTGGGCAACAAGATGTCAATTTTGGCCACTTCATTGGAGTAAATGTGGAGGGAAGACGGAGCAGTGGCCAGAATTGACATCCTGTTGTCAGAAAAAAAAAAACACTGGTCATGACTCCAGGAGGTTGTCATGACTCGTTCACTGAGTGACTTGACCGGATTGTTCACAAATGTAGTTCACGTAAACAAAATTGGTGTGGAATGTCATAAGACCTATAGGACTATTTTATGAACTATTCTCGAATTTAGCTGAGTTTCCAAAAACTCAATTTCCCTAAAATTCATCCCGCAGAAATCATCCCTCATTATTCATCCCGCAGAAATCATCCTGCATTATTCATCCCGCAGAAATCATCCGTCATTATTCATCCCGCAGAAATCATCCCGCAGAAATCATCCCGCATTATTCATCCCGCAGAAATCATCCGTCTTATTCATCCCGCAGAAATCATCCCTCATTATTCATCCAGCAGAAATCATCCCCCGTTATTCATCCCGCAGAAATCATCCCTCATTATTCATCCCGCAGAAATCATCCCTCATTATTCATCCCGCAGAAATCATCTCTCATTATTCATCCCGTAGAAATCATCCCGCATTATTCATCCCGCAGAAATCATCTCTCATTATTCATCCCGCAGAAATCATCCTGCATTATTCATCCCGCAGAAATCATCCCCCGTTATTCATCCCGCAGAAATCATCCCCCGTTATTCATCCCGAATAATCATCCCACATTTTTCATCCCGTCAAAATCATCCCGCCAAAATCATCCCGCCGAAATCATCCCGCCGAAATCATCCCGCATTATTCATCCATTAAACCATCCTAAACATTCATCTGAAAACTTCATCCACTGCGGACGGGTGGATTGGAGAAACCCCGAGGGCTATCCAATTCTAGGATCCACAACCTTCCTTTCTCTCTCGACTCTCGCCTTTCCCCCCGTCCTCTCCAGCTGCCAAGATTGCACAGTTTCACGCAATTGCAGCGCTAGCTCGGGTGAAAACAGCACCACCACCACCTGCAGGAGCGGACCGACTCTTCACTCAGCAGGCGCCACGGCCATGACAATGCAAGCCCCGCTCCAGCTCGACTCCCTGTCCAATGGCTTCATGGGAATGGCGCTCAACACGCCGCGCCCTTACTCACAGGTTACCTCATTATCTGCATTCCAGTTACTTTCGCACTTCTGAGCTCTGTTTCTTTAGAATCCTTTCGTGAAAATGATTCTACGTTTGCTGCATTTGCAAGGTTTTTGGTGAATCCTGAGATTAGCCGTGCGGCGGTGGTTATATTGCATCCGTATGGACTTGTTTTTGTGTCTAGGGTTTAGAACCTCACGGTGTTTCTGGTGTTGGAGTGCAGGTGTATTCCAAGCCGAGCACCAGCATTCGAATGGCGGTGAGTTTTCATTGACGCGTGCTTCAAATTAAGCAATTACTAGTTCTTGAGAATTAACTGAATTAGATTCTTTTTAGCTTGGAAATTTAATTGGAGGTGGAAAGCGGATATGAATTTGTGTACTTATAACCAGTTTTGAAAATGTGATGTGACTTGTCAAATTTCTAGGTTAACTCTGCAATTGTTCACACTTTCTTATGGTTGGGACACCCGAATTTGCCACTTTGCAGTTGAGCGTGGTTTCTGTTGTTAGACTGGTCATATTATTTTATCTTATTGGCAAACGAAACAGGATTCCAACGTTTTAGAGAATTTGTTATCTGGATACTGTAAGCGAATGTTATGAAGCGTGCAAAACTGATCTAGAATTGCTTCTTCGGCAATAAGGTAATTAGTACATATTGACTAGAGATGCACACCAACTGAACATCTGATCAAGTAGCATTTTTAGGTCATGGTGATTTTGATTGTCTCCAACTTAGGTCTGTACTGTAGTTGCTATGCTATCAACGGATTAGACTCTTGGTGCTGAGGTGATAGCTGAATTAGAGTTTGGCTAAAAGCGTTTCACTCTTTTGACTGGGAATTGATTTGCAAAGTCTTCATGCTATTTTGGTCATGGATACGCTTGAGCGTTTTAATTCCAACGTTTGTGTGTGAAGTTGTATGTGGTGAAGACTAGGAGGAAGAGAGGGGTCGTTTTGTTCTTCGTCTGTTATCCAATGCAACCTTCTTTCTGATTGGTTAACTATTTGCTTACTGAGAACAGATTAAGCGATGGGAGAGAAAGGAAGTGAAAGAGAACAGTTTACCTGTGGTGATCAAGTTGCACGTAAAGATTGGAGACACTGTGAAGGTGATCTCAGGTCACGATAAGGGTAAAATTAGTACAGTCACACAACTGTACACACACAACAGCAAGATCATGCTGAAGGATGTCAACTTGAAGACAAAGCATGTGAAAGGCAAGGCTGAGGGAGAAACTGGCCAAATTGTTCAGGTTCGTTGCCCGACTAAACTCTGTTTGTTTTTCGTATCATTACTCAAACTGGAATTGCACAGGAGTCTGAGCTGTGTTGCTCAATCGTAACTTTTTGACTGCGCCAAGAGACATAGGATTTAGTGCGTGTTTTGGTAGATATATATATTGATGCTTTTTTCGAGGATTTTTGCTCGAGCTTGCTGAATAGCTGATATGGCTTTATCTCGACCTGCAGGTAGAAGCTCCTGTACACAGCTCCAATGTTATGCTGTACTCAAAAACAGCTAAGGTAACCAGCAGAGTAGGTCACAAGACTCTCGAAAATGGGAGCAAAGTCAGGTATTTGCTGAAAACTGGAGAGGTCATTGACAGCGCTGACGACTGGAAGAAAGTGCATAAGAAGAAAGAAGACAAGAAAAACTAGTTGTACTAGGCATGGTTTTTATCCCTCAAAAGCTAATGGTTCGAGGTAATTAGGTTTTCCCTTCGTCTGTAATGCGCCACAACACCGCAAATGGTTGTATTTCACCAGAATTTGGCCTTAAATCAGATGAGAATTGTTTGTCAGTTCATTCTAGGAGGTTACCCCCATTCCATTGTAGATGATTTTGCATATGCGGTTGAAGAATCAATTTTGTGTCATGAGGACTTTGTGTGGCCTCAAACCTTTAGTGTATTGAAAATTGAGCTGTTCGATTGCATTGTCATAGATTAGCAATTAAAATGTTTATGTTACGCATTCCTTCTGTTGTTTCGGAGCTGTTTCATCAAAGATTAGATTGATTTACTTGATTCTTAAAACTGTCAGCTAGACTCTCAGGTTTAGGAACAACTGCGGACATTTATGCTGAACATGTGTAAGTGCAAGTACTTTCCCATCATGAGTGTCAGAAGAAAATGCCTCTACTGAACAAGAAAATTCTGTGTTATGTAGTACTGGTAGTGCTAAGTCCTAATTGTGACGACTGAAAAGATCTCTTGTAAGGAGGTCATTTTCGAAGGACTGTTTTTCAGACTATAGAAAGAGTTAATTGTTGAGGTGAAAACATGCTTGTGCTACTTCAATGTATAAATGTTTGTAGAGAATCTTTTTAGAAGTTTACAATATAAGTGAATGAATGTTAAAATCCAACTGAAGAATTGAATAGCATTCAGAAGGATGAGAACAATGAAGTGGGCTTGTTTGTGTTCGTTCAATCTTCAAAATTTAAACACATGTTACTTACGGGGTTATTTTTTTGCAACTCAAACCCAAATGCATCCAAGTTTGCATGTTTAACTAACATAGATTGTTCCAATGATAATGTAAGTATTTTAATAATTGAGGATAACTCCATGTATTGTTGATTTACAAATTCTTGAACCTTCATGTGTAGTTTGCCACCCAAAAAAGTGCAGTTGAGAAGTTCTTGAATCTTTGAAAGGCCCATGAAGGTGTAACTTATATTAGTAACTTTATTGGATGAATGTGCACACATTGTTTGGTCTTTCCAATTTTAGTCAAATTCTCCTTATTTGCTTGCATTTTTGGATGTGGAGCGCTCTACCTTGATCAAAACAAAAATAAAACCCTAATAGAAGCTTGTACACCTATTGTCATCATAAAACTGCCTTTGCGCAATGAATAATGAAAACAAATTAATTCTTAAACCCTAAATGCCCAAGGTGTTTTTCTTGTTTTTGGAAGATAGTTTTGAAGTTTTTGAATTGTCCTTGTAAGATCATTATTAAACATCAAAACAAAATTGTAACCGTTGAATCTTGAACTTCAAGGTTTCTAAATCGCACTACCCAAAAAGAATCCAAATGGCCTCGCGGATTTTTAGATATTTGTGATTGAATGATGATGAGTATGGAATTTTTTGCTTTTTTTGGAGTTGCCTGAAACTTCTAATGCAAATTGGCAACTTTTGGATACAAAATTGGGAAACAACCACTTAGGATGCTTTAGTGTTTATTGTTGTTACTTCAAAACCAATGGCCCCTCTTCCAAATCCATGACCACAATTTCACAAGTGAGCTTGCAATGCAATTGTCAAAACGCAACCGTTTATTACAAAGAAAATTTCAGCTTCAATTGTTGACCAAAAATCATTACAAAAGAAAGATTTTCAATGGTGAATAGATTCCAATTTTAATAACATAGAAATTCCAAGTGAAATTAGTCCAAAAGCACTTTTAGATTTTGTTAGATGTCAAAATTTTAGAAAAAGGCCATATTGCCCAAGGGAGTGCCCAAATGAAATCTTCACCTTTTGCTCAACTTGATGCCCGTCTTTTCAATGTGGCAACTCCTCATAGGCTCTGTGACACTATTCATGACACTATTCATGACACTATTCACGACACTATTCATGACACTATTCACAACACTATTCATGACAGAAAATGTATGCTTGTAGTTAACCTTCCACCAAAAACAAATGGAATAAGATACGGTGAAAGTTGAATTTGAATGGTGAAGCTAACTTCAATGCGCAACTTTTCCAAAAAAGAAAACCTCAAAACAATGAAATATGTGCCTTCAACAGGATTTCAAAGTTTCCTAAATTTTTTTGGACACCAAAATTTGGTGCCTTGGGCATTTAGGGGTTAAACATTGTTGAGGCCATTTTTGTGACTTCCATATGACTGTATGTTATTGTGGATAATAGAACAACAATATTTCTCATCGGAAATTTTGTAAGGGCATAAATAATGCAATTGAATGTATCCATATGGATAGTTTTGCATGCACAATGTTCATAAAAGGGTCCCACCTATCAATTGAGTAATATAGACGCATTGTGGTGTAATGTATTTTAAGTTTTGAGAATCTTTTCACCAAAACTCAATGTGAGCCATTAAAATGATGTGTTTTGAGTTTGAGCGTAACTAGCAAAATTAATTTTCCAAATCTATTTTCTTCTGTATTTTAAGTTTTTGAAGAAATTTAAATTTTGAATTATTTTTACTGTCACAATTGAATTCCTATTACCATGGAATGACTAGTTTTTTAAATTTTACTAACGTAGTAAAAAAAAATCCATGATTGTGATAATCTTCATTGTGATTTATATCCAGAGTAAAAACTTGGCATAATTGAATACATTTTGTCATAGATATGAATCTCTTTAACACTCATTTCAAAAAACTATAATAATTTCAAAATTTAATTTCATGAAAACCTATGAACATTTTTTGACATGAAATATGCACTACCTTCTTCTATTGAAATTATGATATAGAATTTTGATGTTATTTACGGTGCCGAAATAAATTTTAGAAGTTGATTGTAATTCAATAGAAAATGCATATTGAAGTACAAAGAGTTGAACGCAAAGTACTTTCTTGGAGAACCATTGTAAAATCCATGGTAGTAGGCCGGCTAAGGTTACATTGAAGGTTATACTGATGGCATGTTGTTATTCAGGGCCAAAGCAGAAAATCCCAGCTTTTTCATTGTTTAGAAATTTTGAGAGTTTAGATATTTAGTGTCAGGAGATTGAATTTGAGAATTTTGGATTTAGATTTGGATTCAGAGACCCTGATTGGAGGGCGGTTCACACTACGTTTCATATCACATTTGCACAAGTCTCAATTGCAACTCCAAATCCTAGTTTTGTTGGGTTATTAAGAGCAAAAAGGAGTACTAAAGTTAGCCATTAATATTTTATGTAAAAATATTGGTAGGACTTGGGCTTAAAGTTGGTTTTCACAAACGTGAAGCACCAAGTCTCAACTTGTCATGACCTTTGTCATGATTGATGAATGATTGATAGATGAACCAACTCACAATGAAATGTGAGTTAGTAGATATTAAGTTGGAAAGGCCTAGAGGCGGACATCTTTGGAAGATGGATTTGTGCATTGGCGTTAGACAATTCCAATTGGATGATAAGTGTACAGGATGTACAATGGATGACAAGTGTATGGGATGTACACTTGATGACAAGACAAAGTGTTGGAACTTAGAGCTAGATAACTTCAAGTAAAAGACGAGATATGATATGAAATTAAACTTAGAATCAAATTTAAATATAACTAAAACTTTTACTTTAATAGATGGTTATAGATGAAAATAAAAAACTAAAAACTAAAAATAGTTAAAAAGCCATATTCTAATTAAAGGACTGATAATCATAATGACAATTTTGAGGATATAAGATGGGGCTCAAATGGTGAGGAGGTTAATTCTTTTTAGGAATTAATCTCTCTCTATAGTTGGGTGGTTGAGCTCTATGTTTTGATCATAGTTTATTTAATACATTTGGTGATTTAGGTTACAAACTGAAAGAGGTTTGTAACAAAACTTTTGACTTTACACTAGTTAGACTCTTAGATTTTAGTGGGTTTTGGGACGTGGGTTATAGTTTTGGGATGTGGGACAAAGTATAAAGTGCTTATTAGTCTACAACCACAAAGGAGCAACACCCAAGGCAAATTATTACTCTTAACTTGGTTTGCAAAAACAATGAGAGTTTGCCACTCTAGTCCCATCATAGGGTCTAGTCCTAAAAAAATTGCTCTCATCCTAAAAAAAGCATTTGTGTCCTTTAAGAGCTCTCGACTCCACCATAGAGAAGAAAGCTGAAACTGCAAAGGCAGAATTTGAGAAATAAACATTGTTAGAGGTTTTGCTGGTTTTGGAAGAGCAAACACAGGCTTTGTTGGAAGAGGCCATATCAAAAGCAACCTTGGAGGGAGTACCCATGTCTCACTTTCAAGATGCAACGCTTGGTGTCATTATAGGTGCATCAATTGTCTCAGTGATAATCATTGGGAGTGTTGTTTTTCTCAACAACTCTAGGGGCGCATGGTTTGACTTGGTGGACAAACGCCTAGGAGCAAGCGTTGAAGCATTTGCACGTACTTGGCTAGAGAAAAAATAGCACTCTTGTTGAATTTTGCTCTTGAGATGCTGGAGTTCCATGTTTTAGCAAAAGGATGTGTATTTGTATCATGAATACAATCAATATCATGATTTCTAGCAGGCCTAATCTTGATATATATGTATAGCACCAAAAACTCAAGAAATCCTGTAAACTACCCCTCTGGTATCAAATTTTCACTCAAGCTTCAAGAGCAAAAAAAATTCACTTCAAACCTCAATCTACTCAATTATTTACACGATAAACTTTATTGAAGGCTAGTATCTTGAAGAAAAAACTTGTACCATTATACCTCAAAGTTTCATTTTATCTTGTTTGTATTCAAAAAGTTTCAGTATCAAGAAATAATATGTGGGTTTTTTAGTTTAAAAAGTAAGTTAATATTTCTCATTATGTTTAAACATCAAATGTAGGTTATCATTGTGTACCTTTGTAAGTAACTTTATTTTCAAATATATGGTCTCTTTGAGTCATGATCAAGAATTAGCATGTAATGTATTATTTTTAAAATCTCAAATCAAACTCTTGAAGAATGAAAACACCTAACAAAGTGTTATTCATTTTTGAAAAAAAACTAAATACTGTATGTTACAATATAAATATAAGAAATATCTGGGTAAAACTGAGAAATGCCAAAATTTAGCCAATGAAGCTAGAATTTCTCTTCTAAATTGGGTCGTCCACTCTTATTGGCAAAAGAAACAATAACTACATTAAACATTGCGTTTAGGTTGCCCACACTAACTTCTTGACATTTTACACTGTAAAAATACTTACTAGTGCTACAATAATATTCATTAAAAAGTCTTGTAATAAATAAAATTTTCAAGGGCTTGGCAATAACAATAAAGGTGCAAAAAAACAAATTAGTGGTGTTTAGATTGTAAATCATGTGAAATCCTAACATCTAGAGAGTTGCATGTGGCTCCAAGTGGTTAAGCAATGACTTGTGAGATAACTTTCCAAGATAAAACAATATAATTGTTGAGGCAACCTAAATGCACTATTTAGTGTACACCAAATGGTGCACTTAGGTTGCCTTACATTGGCAAAGTTACCCCGTGACTCACCTTTTGCCACCTAGAGGAGCATGCAACTCTCTTTGTGCTACAATAATGTCTGATTTTGTCTAAAGTTCCAACTTCTATGCTTCTTGGCTTTGATGCACCCAACCTTTGCTTGCTTCCTTCATTGTTTATCGCAATAATTACTGACAAAAGTTACTATAGTCTTGATAAATCTATTTATATAACAAAATACAAATTACCAATCTTGCAATCATTTTACCACATGGGCAAATAAACCTACGTGGATAATTACTTGCTTAGGTAAAAAAGTAGTGTAGGTAATAACTTGCGTAGGTAAAAATCTGCATAGGTAAAAACTTGCATGAAAAAACAATATATGGGTGAAAATTTGTATAAATATGTGTAAAAAACTGCATGGGTGAAAAATTTGTGTAGGTAAAAAATAAATAATTTTTTTTGTTTGAGAAAACAGTAACGTTCCTTTTATTGTGTGGGTAAAAAACTATGGATATAGAACAAAAAGTGTTTTCTTGCAAGAAAATGTTTTATAAACAAAGACAAATATTTTACTGCATGGGTAAAGTTTGAAATTGGAGTGCACAGATAAAAAGTATGAAATTTTTCTTGTAAGAGAAATTGAGCCTAAAATTATTTTGCATTCCATCAGACTGACGGGTGCCTATACTAGTATTTAAAGTGTGAAATGTTGAGTAATTAGTATGAGGCAACCAAATGCACTATTTGGTGTAGTAAATGATTCAATCTCACTCAGAATTGGCAACACCAAACATGGTAAGGTAGGAACACCCATAAGCGTCAGTGTCCCCATAACCGTCACCTTTAAATTCTTGAAAAATCTGTGGGAAATGAATAAATGTAATTACAAGGATGTACAACATGTGAACATGAAACCTTAAAATTGATTATAGGTGCAATGGTAGTTTGCTCTTTAAAAATTCACAACTTATTCTCACAATATCCAAATAATACATTCAAAAATACAAACCTATTTTTTTTTCCCTAACAGAATCCTATAATTTACTAGTTGTTTTAGTTGTTTATTAATAGTCATCATGTTCAAAACCCTTAATTTCACGTTTATGGGGGCTCCTACCTTAAATGGAGCAAAATCCAAGCCTGATTTTTTGGGAATATTGAGAAAGGGCATCAAGTCCACTTCAAGTTCAACGGATAAAGCGCATAATCCTGGATGACATAATTAGGGTTTGGAGCTCAAGTCTCCCGCTCTCCCTTTGCTGAATATTGAGTTCGATTGTTTCCAATCCCGTGCAGCCGTTCCCTTCCCCTGCACCGCCATAGCCATCGCGACTCATGTTTCCTCGTCGTCCCGTCTCCGATCACTCGCACTCCCCGCGGTCCCTGCCCACCGCCCTGAAGCCCCCCCAATTCCCAACACCGCCACTGTGGTGGTAACATTGCGAGGCGAGGCGGCCATCGCTGAAGAGGCAGCAGGCGGGGTCGGCCTGGGTCGCGGCGCGCTCCTTCAAAGCACCATGAGTACCACCAGCGGTAGGGGGGGCGGTGCTGCTGCCGTCGAGATTCCGGCCAGCACGAAGAAAGTGGTGCAGGACCTCAAGGAGGTGGTCGGCAATAGCGAGGAGGAGATCTATGCCATGCTCAAAGAGTGCAACATGGACCCGAACGAGACTGCGCAGCGGCTGCTCAACCAAGGTACGTTCCTGCTGCTGTCATTGCGCTCCATTGAGCGGGATCCTTTGCGTTTTCGAGAACCCAACCTGGTGCCCTGTGCATGTGGGTGAGAGTGTTTGAAGTGAAGGATTTGCACGAACGAATATGTGGTATAATTCCTGTTCTTTGATGAAATGATCGACTTACTTGAAGGCACCTGATGCTGGGTAATGTACTGTAGAGTGAATGTCCATGTAATGCATCGATTAGCGAGTGTCTATACGATGATTTCAAAGTTGGGAGAGCAAGCCTTGGCGCGCTTGCCCGCTTTTTCATTGAGGGTTTAGGGTTAGGGCGCCGTTACTAGCAAGGCCGCAGCTGGTGACACAGGCACAGCTGTCTGGTTTGAGCATTTGGGAAAAAATTTAGTAGCACAATTGAAACATGACATAATTGATTTTTGGGCGACTGGGTTGCTACCCCAGAAGCGCTGGATTGAGGAAGCTGTTGGCAGGCATCGAACCACATTGATCTTCACATACAGTATCTCCAGGGCCTTTTAGGTTTTAGAGGTTGATGAGAGTTAGGTCGGGAAATTTTCTGACGAAGTTTTTCGAGAGTTTTTTAGTGAAGGTTGATGAGGCTTTTGTGGTGGTGAGGAGGCTGTGGGTAGAGTCGTTGATATGTGTATTCTCTTTTTGGTTGATTTTTGCAGGAGGTATTGGAGCCGCACCCTTTGTGTCTGCACTGCTATCGTGCTATTTGTGGACCTTCTGACCTTTTTCTGAGGTTTCTGCATTAGGAGATTGAGTGTTGTGGGAATGGAGCGTTAGGCACGGTGGGAACGAGTGAGTGAGTGAGTGGAGGTGCTAACGACTTGGTTGCGTGTGTGTGATGTTGCAGATCCCTTCCACGAGGTGAAGAGGAAGCGGGACAAGAAGAAAGATGTGAGTAGTCTTGAAGAAGCAGGGTGTGTGATGCTGCAGAGAGGAGTGAGGTTGAATGGAAAAGATTGATGGGAGTGAGAAGGGTTTGGTGAGTCGGTACTGATACCGGATTTGTGTGCAGAGCGGAGGATTCAAGGAGGTGACGGATGTGAGAGGGCGACCTGGGAGCGGGGGCAGTTATGGAAGGGGAGGCGGACGTGGTGGCGGTGGACGAGGGAGTTCGGTGCCTCGTTTCGGTTCGCAGGGTAAGTGCCATGGGCATCGATCAGAGTAGTATAGTAAGTATGCAGTATCTTCTGAATGCGCACATAGGGATACCATATTCAATGAAAAGTTATGAATTGTATGGTGGAGAGTCTACTTTATAGTAACTTTTTATGTTACCATCAAGAAAGATGGTGCTTCAAGGGAGTGTTTGTGAGGAGTGTTACATGGGTTTTTATTCAGCATGTGCGCATATTGCTTTGGTTTCTATTAGATCAGGCAATCATGGTTGTTGTTGGTCTGTATGAGAGCTAGCGATGCTGAGCCTTTTTGTGGGGGGTTTTCTTGTTTGAATTCTGGAATTTCTTAGAGCATGGTCTCGGGCGAGGTCGATCCTCCGGAAGGGAGAATGGCATTCACCTCAGTGCACGCGGTTCTAGCGCCGTTTCCAATTCAAGTCCTGCCATTGGTGTAGCAAAGCAATCAGCTGCTGCTCCGACGTAAGTGTCACTTTTAACTCCCGCAGGATTAGAATTTTAGGCTGTCGTGTTTTATTATCGCAATGGTCACCTCCATGATTTACCTGTAATTTGTTCTGGTTTCCCTTCGTAGCGTAGCGAAGATCCTCACTTTCCTTCACCGCCTTGGATTCGACATTCCTGTTTCTTTGAAAGTCCTAGTATTAAAAAGAGGCATGGTTCTCACTTTCCAATTTGTTCTGTTCTTTTTCAAATACGGGTTTCTCTATGGCAAATATTTAAGAACTGACGCAGCTTTACGATGTGATTTAAAGGTCTGTACCGTCATCTGCACCTGCTCAATCTGCCGCAGCACCACAAGCTCAAGGCCCGAGCTCAGGAAGTGGGAGTATCCCGGGAGTCGCCAATGAAAGCAGTGGGTACGTTAGGCCTGTGTCTCAGCCACAAGGGGCGTGGGCCTCTGGGCAAGGCACAATGGCAGACATTTTGAAAGCCAGTGCTACTCCTCCCCCGACTTTCCAGGCCCCAAGCGCTCCTCCTGCCTTTCCTAGCGCTCAACCCGCGGTGAGCACGTCATATCCAGCGGCAGCGTCGTCTGTACAATTATCTGGCGCACCGGATTTTTATTCGTCTAGTGCTGATCCTGTGCTTTATTCCTCTGTGGAATCTCGTGTCGGAGGGGCTCAAGGAGCAATTGGAGCTATTGGCTCAAGTACATTAAATCTAGAAACAAGTTTGGGCTCGGACGCAGTATCGGCACAATTCCCTTCCTTCGAATCAAGTGCAGAAGAAACAAGAGATGTGGAGTCAGAGGTGGAGGTCCCCGTGCAGAGACTGCCTTCTCCGTCTCCAATCTTTTCCCCTGTAGCCACTCAAGAAATGAGTGTGGAAGAAGCAACTGCCAGCTCGGAGGATCAGCAGCAGTCCGGAGGGATGAGTGCATTGGGCGGCAGTCAGTTCAATGGCCGACCCTTGTATGCAACCCCGCAACAGCCTGTGGGCACACAGAAAGGTAGGGCGCATGGGATGGCTGTGACGATTGCTTCTCTAGGTGTGAAGTGGCAGTGGCATTTTGTTAGTTGTTTGGAAGTCAGTCTGCCTGGACTGACTAGTGTTTGGTGGTGGAATGACAGCTGCATCCGGTGTTGGTTTAGAGTGGAAGGCGAAGGTTCCAGGACAGAGCTCCGTAGGGGTTCCCTCAGATGGTGGTTTGCAGTCCGTGGGGGCCGTGGACCCAACAATGTTGGTGCAGTCTTACCAGGCGCTGAGCCTACAGGAGGACGAACCGGTGATAATCCCGACTCATTTTCGAGTACCGGAGGCAGATCGGTCACACCTGAGCTTCGGTAGCTTTGGAACGGACTTCAACACGGGTTTTGGGACGAGCTTCGGGCTGGAGGAAGTGGAGAAGCCGAAGCACGTGGAGGCGAGTGCGGCAGAGGAGGCTCCCGTGGAGCAGGCTGCTCCCGCCAGGTGAGATTGTGGCGGTTTTGTGCGAAAGCCAGGTGTAGTTGTTGAGGGGTGCGTGGCATGCTTCCTTGGAGGATAGGCATATGCGTGTGTGTGGTGCAGGTGTCTGGTGTGCAGAAGTGGACGATGCGGGGGCAGCTGTTGACGGGGCTGAGGCGTGTTTGAGTGCGTGATGTTTTTGGTTCTTACACGTGGGGTTTGTCGTGGCGGGGTGCAGCGTGGAAACGCAAGTGGAGCTGGGGCAGTCGTATGGGCACCAACAAGGGTCGGGGTCGGTGGAGAACGTGGGAGGTGGGGTGGAGGCGCTGTCTGTGGGTCACCCTGCTCCGGTAGCTGCAGCGCAGGAGCAGCAGAGCAAGGCGGATGCAGTGGTGCAGCAGAGCCCGGGGTACTTCCTGGGAGCGTCGAACTACCCGGGGTTCGGGCTGATGCCGCAGATGCCGGGTGGGCAGTACGGGTACGAGCAGGCAGAGTCGCAGGCTCAGGATGTGTCTCGGCTTCCGAGCATGGTGGTAGGTGTCTGGACCGGATGGTAGGGTTGCGGTGCGTGAAGTGGCGGTTGTGCGGGTTTGGGGCTGGGATAGCGTGTGTTTGTGTTTGTGTTTGCGTTCGCTCGGGGGTGCGGTCGTGGTGGTCCTTTGGGTAGTGTTGGGGGCGTTTCCTTGATAGGGAGGAGGTTTTTGGTGAGTGTGGAGGGAGTGGTGGTGGGAGTGGGTCGGGAGTGGGTGTGTTTCTGATCGAGGGGGCGGTGGTTGGTGCAGCCCGCTTACGACCCGACGACGAGTTACTACACTTCGGCGTTCCGCGGGGCAGAGGCGGACCGGTTGTATCCTCCGTACGTTCAGACAAACGCGAGCAGCAAGTACAGCGGGAACATCGGGCTGATGACGGCTCCGTCTCTGCCGTCGTCTCAGGAGGTGAGGGCGAGGTTCGGAGTAGTGCAATGCGTGGATTTGAGGGGTGCGTGAGGAGCGTGAGGGGAGGGTTGGGGTGGGCGGAGGTAGAGACGGAGGTCTGACGTGGGGGGGGGGGTGCGGTGCAGGGAGTGAGTCCGATGATCGTGTCGTCGGGAGGCAGCGCGGCACCGAGTTCGCAAGCGGGGAGCAGCGTGCAGAGCGCACAGGCGATGCCGCAGCAGGGTCTGCCGATGCACTACACGCAGCCGCACTCGGTGCAGTACGGCGGGAACTACGTGGGGTACCAGTACATGCCGCAGAACTATCCGTACCTGCAGCCTCCGTATCCGCACCACATGTACAACTCGAGCAACAGCGCGTACGCTCAGCAGCCACCGGCGGGGTCGAGTTATCCTCCGACGGCGGGATCGTCGTATCCGAGCGGGGGGGCGGCGGCGGTGAAGTTCCCGATGCCGCAGTACAAGCCGGTGGCGGGGGCGGGGAACGCGCCTCACTCGGCACCCGGGATAGGGTACGGCGGGTACGCGGCGACGCCGTCGGGGTACGCGTCGAATCCGGCGGTGACGACGGGCAACGCGTCCGGGTACGAGGACGTGAGCACGTCACACTACAAGGACAGCACTCTGTACATCCCGAGCCAGCAGGTGAGTTAGTGGTGCGGGTGGTAGAGAGCGGCGAGGGGGCCAGGGGGGTGAGGCGGGGGCGGAGGCGCGGGAGAGTGAGTGTGAGGAGGGCGTGAGCAGTGTGGGAATGTGGGGGTGGCGGAAGGGTGGGTGTGTGGTGGGGTTGGTTTGGATGTGCTGACAGTGGTGATGGTGGTGGATTGGCAGCCGGGAGACAGCTCGGGGATGTGGATCCAGACGGCGATGCCACGGGAGATGGGGCCTTCCGGGGGCATGCAGACGAGTTCGTACTACAATTTGGCGAGCCAGGGGCAGCACAGCGGGTACGCACACTCGCACCAGCCGACGCACGGGCACGCGCACCCGAACGCGGGGTATGCGAACCTGTACCACCCGTCGCAGGCAGCGCCAGCAGCGAGCCATCAGATGCTGCAGCAGCCACAGGGCATGGGAGGGGGAACGGGGAACACGCAAGGCGGGGCGTACCAGCAGCAACCGCAACGGACGCAGCAGACGTGGAACAACTCGAACTACTAGCGGGCGGCTGGGCGGACGGGGATATGAGAAGGAAGCGATGCAAGTGCGGGGTTGTTGGAGTAAATTGAAGGAACGTCATCTGATGGGAGCAGAGCGATGTGAGGGGAGTGCATGGAGGCTGCTCGCAGGTGGGGTTGTAGCTGATTAGGCAGTTTAGGGTAGGCCAGGCCTTGAGGGCGTCCAAGGAGAGTAAATATAAGTTTGACGAAAACGGTAGGGTGCATTGCGGCAGCTGGTGACCAGCTGGTGACGCATGCAAGTCGACGATGGTGTTGTGTCAGAACGCCTGCAAACAAGGAGGGTGCGCAAGCTCCATTTTCATGGAAGGCGTGAGGTGCGGTGGTACCGGTCGAGCTACTGGTTTTGGCAGTTGTGAGGGATGCCTTTGTTTGATAATTTTAGTTGGTAGTGCAAGAGTTTGGCTCTTTTTCACCTCGACAACGGTTTGCGCTTGTGTGCTGATTGGTATAATTGTATTGTGGCAGCTTGTTTACCTCAGCTCCCGGGCATTCGTTGCATGTAATTGCATCGCTTTACACCTTTGACTCTAGGGTGGGTATTGACTTGGGTTTGTTTTGTCTTGTACTCCTCTTATTTTAGGCGGTTGGGTGAATATGTGACAGTATCCAATTCTCTATGAGTTGCGGATGTGTTTCAACCATCTGGAAGCTTTGAATATCTGTAGTCATCAGTAAACTGTTATTTAGCCTGGATTCAAGATTTCATTACATATGTCTTGACTCAATATAATTGGGGAGTGGATACGTGTAGAGGAATTTCTTTAGGAGTTGAGGGGAATGTATTTCAGTTGATGCCAAGGGATCTCTACCATTGGTTTGTGGTATTATGAACTTTTTACCTGATTTTTGTGACTTGACATAGGATAGCCTAAGGTGATTGCTATGTCCTCATGTTGGGTACAGAAGCATTTTATGATTTGAGCTCTAGACTGTTTAATGGTTTGAAAGTGATCATAGTCTTCGTGAAAGTGATCATAGTCTTCGTGAAAGTGATCATAGTCTTCGTGAAAGTGATCATAGTCTTCGTACTTGTAACTCTTGTCCTCCGTTTAGTGGAAATTATTGAATATCTCTTCTGAGTTCAAGTGCGATGCAGTACTAGTTTTTTTTTAATGTTTTGTACTTCGACACGTACGTGTAATTGTCATTCAACTCCAAATTTGTGTACGTACTGTCGGGTCCATCAATCTTACAAACTGCATTTTTTGGGTCATTCAGATTTTTTAATGAAACGTGGAGTTCAATTGGTATATTTTTGTCCAAAAATTTATCATTGCATTCTCACGTAATCCCAATCAAGCATACCAAATATCAATTTCAAAAAAGCATAACTTCATTTGTGGTGAAATTTTAAAGCAAGATTTCATGGTTTTACATGGTATTTTATAAAAAACAATTGGTGATGAATTTTTGAGGTTTGATTTTATGGGTATGAAGGAAACATCCATATGCACATCTTTCATGCTAGAAAATACCCCCTTAAGTAACAAAAATTTGATCAATACAAGATTCAACGAAACTTGTGATAGGCCCAAATCTTGAATTTTTATTTTATTTTATGAAAATCAAAATTTGTTGTTTGACTCAAATATTGTGAATAAGTTTGTATCTTTGAATATGATATCTTGTTTACTTGATGAAAAGCTAGTTAAAAAATAAAGATATGTATTTTACAAGATTTGGGCCTATCACAAGTTTTGTTGAATCTTGTATTGATCAAATTTTTGTCACTTAAGGGGGTATTTTCTAGCATGGAAGATGTGCATATGTATGTTTCCTTCATATCCATGAAATCAATTCTCAAAAATTCATCACCAATTGTTTTTAATAAAATACCATGTAAAACCATGAAATTTCGCTATAAAATTTCACCACAAATGAAGTTTTGCTTTCTTGAAATTGATATTTGGTATGCTTGATTGGGATTACGTGAGAATGCAATGATAAAGTTTTGGACAAAAGTATACCAATTGTACTCCACATTTCATTAAAAAATATGAATGACCAAAAAAATGCAGTTTGTAAGATTGATGGACCCGACTGTACAAAAGAGGGCTTACTGTCCTAAAATAATTTCAACTTATCGATCTGATTGATACTTGTAGAAGTGATACCATCATTCAAGTGTTCTAAATCCCTTGTTAAGGTAGGAGGCTCAAAAAGCGACACCTGTCAGTTAACCCCTGAAGGGCATTTGGCTCTGGAGCTATGGTACCAAATATGGTTGCAACCAATATTCAAAAGTTTGAATCAGCTGGAAATTTACAACCACTAGAAGAAACCCATGTTTTTTATTATAGATTTTTTTGGACGTTCACTTGTTTTCATATTACAATTGATGTTCAACCTAACATCTTGATGTTATGTTTGATGTCATTATTAACATGAAAGCAAGTGGATGTCCAAAAAAATTTGTTATAAAAAACACGGGTTTCTTCTAGTGGACCATACATATTGAAGGGTTGTATGATGGTGGGTGCATAAAAAAATTTGGAAAGCCCTCAGAGCAATTCAAATACATTTGTACATATGGCCATACATACGGCTGTAAAGGGCTTTTGTGACGTTCAAGGGTTAACCTCTAAAGGATGAGGCAACCCTCCACGACTAGTACAATAAGGGGTATTTTTCTTGTATTTGAAGTGCATCCACACCTTTATTACATTTGAGGTCAACAAAGAAGTTAGAATATAGATCAACGTTGTTCTAGTGAGGTAGTCAAGATCCCAAATTAAAACTTTTTGTTGATAACAAATGCCAGTTATACAACAATATACATAGTATGTATTATAGTAGCCTCATCCTTTAAGGGTTGACTAGTCCCAAGGTAGCCCAAGAATGGATATGAGGTGGTTTTTGAATGGACCCTCCTTAGTCCTAAAAGAAAATTTGTGTTTTATTGCAAGAGTCAATCACAAGTCTTGAATTCACCTAATCTCTTTATACATTACAAGGGGACGGTTTATGAGAAATCTAGAATCATAAATAGGTACCTACTACAAAAAACTTTGAAAATTCATCAACAATTCAATAATGCCTCAAAAAATATGAAAAAAATTGGATTACATAGCATCCATTTCTCTTTGTCTGAAAATTACAAAAAAAATCTTCCAATCTAGGGAAGACCATGAATAAGCAAATTAGCCCTTAACCCTTAAACGACCATAGGGCATAGTATATATGCTAACATATAATTGTCATTTGCTACCAAGAAGAAATTTTAATTTGGGATCTCAAGTAGTCCACGAGAACCGCATTGACCTATATTCTAAGTTCTTTGTTGATCTCGAATGTAGTACAAGTGTGGATCCATTCCAAATACAAGAAAAATACCCTGTATTGTACTAGTCGCAAAAGGCATTTCGGTTGTTTAAGGGTTAACTCCTAAATGTCCAAGCAACTAGATTTGGGTTGCGAGGAAACTTTGAAGATGAATAAAACCTTATCAAATCATTGTTTTCAGTATTTTTTTTCAAAATAAGTTTGTTTTGAAGTCTACTTTCAACACCAAAAATCTGATTTTGAAAATAAAAGTTGATGATTTTTCTACTCAAGATACTCAAGATTTTGTACAAGGGTGTCTAGAGCAATCTTGAGTTTTCTAGTGTCGGAAGATCTTGAAAATGAGCCTCTAATACACTAGAGCTTGGAGAAAAATTCAAACTAGAAATCCATTTAAAAATAATGTAGGAGTAGATTTTCAAAATTGTAAATTGACCTGAGTTAGACATGTAATGACCTTAAACCTCATATTTTTATGGTGATCAAATTTTTGGATTTGACATGTGAAACAAGGATTGGAAGACTTTAAGTCACTTTTGCAGTTTTAACACCTTCATGTTCAAACATTATAATCTTTCAAACTATAAGTGATATTGTTGTGTTTTCTTTTTCCATGTAATCTCTAACATGTTTAGCTTAAATTTGTATGGTTACAATTGAAAAAAACTTGATGGAATTCATGAAGAGGTTGATTGATTGTTTAGTTTCATGGAAAGTTCAAGAAACTCAGATAGGGCTTGGGCTTGGGCATTTAGGGGTTAAAGGGTCGCTTTTCAAGCCCCCTACCTTATGGCGGTTCAGAGCTTGATACATTTTGCAGTAAACTTCAAGACTTTTTTTTGAAGGCGAGCTCATGCTAGCACTTTTGCTCAACATACAAAGTACTTAAAACTCTTGGTTTTTATGTGATTACACACAATTTTGCTTGAGAAGTTCGTTATTTCTCCTGCAAAAGAATCTTTTCTTAAGGTTTGAATACCAACGCCAAGCGTGCTACCAACTTTTGCCAAGCCCAGGCCTCCTTCCTTTGTATGGACCCAAAGTGGATTTTTTTTATCAACAAAGAAAGGCAATAAAAATCACCCCTATTTGGTAATTGTTCATTCTCATCCACATTGACCTGGATATTGAGGGCTTTGAATCCAACTTTTCAAAATTAGGCCTACTGTGGTGAATCTCCAAATTCCAACATTTTTCCGAAATCAAAATTCTTGAAGCTTTTAGCTGGAATCCACTTTAAGGAAAAGAAGGGGTTTAAGAAAGATGTAATCCCATACTGTGCTATACCTAAAAAAGGTTGATTTAACCCTTGAACGGGATGAAAGCCCTATGTGGCCGTATGCCCCTGTATGGGTATTTGGAGGGGGGACCCGGCTTTTGGGCGATTTTTGCGCTCAGGACGTGGCAGAGTTGCGGGTAGGGTTTAGGCGTGGGAGATGGTTTTTGGGCGCGGGAGTAGTTTTCGGGTGCGGGAGATGGTTTTTAGGCGCGCGAGAGGCGAGCCGACGCAGGAGGGAAGGACTTTGGATTCCCTCGCAAGGAAGACCTTTGGGGGTCAAGGTTTTGCAAATTGAAGTGCTCAAAAGAGCGCTTGCACGGTGTTTGTAGAATGATGGCAGTGTTTGGTATGTACAAGCTCAAATCCTGGCACGGTTTGGAGATTTACAGTGTCTCTCTCTCACACACGACACAAAATTGCGCAATCACAAGAGGTAATGGAGCTCTATTTTTCCGGCGCAAAGGCGGCAATCTTGCTCATTGCATTTATTGCTCTTTGTTTTGCCTTTTGCTTGGTTTGTTTTGCAGGAGGTTCGGTTCCACAACAACATTGGAGAATGGTGGGCGAGGACATAGTGTTGCCATTGCAAGAGGAGGCTGCGGTGCTTCACACTTGGGCAATGTTGCAAGGTGCGCACCGGAAGCAGGTTGCCCAAATTTTGCAATTGTTGGATACACAATTCCTCTGCAGCCTTCCTCTCCCTCTTCGCATCTGTTGGAAATCCAACACTCTCGATCACATTTGGCGCCGCTCTTTGTTTTGGCGGCACATTCAATACATCCTCAATTAGACGATGCGGCGCAAGGAGAGCACTTCGGAGGGTTTTGGCTGCGAGTTGAACAAGATCATTAGGGAAAAGCTTTTTCTAGCTCCACTTGTCCTTCATGATGGCGAGATTGCGGGCCTAAGCATGGAAGGCAATAATGCAACGGCAACGCCGCCAAGACCAGGCAACGGTCACGATGCAGGCGACACCTGCGGGCGCGTTGGCAGAGGCGGAAATCATGACGATGGCATTGGAGAATTCTCCCCATCAGCCACATTTGCTCACGATGGGGACAGAGAATATCACAGATCAATTTTTTGTCGCCGCCATGGGAGAGGACCCACCCTTCAAAAGCCAAGAGTGCCCAACGACGCCACCGCAGCTTCAAGCTTACACATGGCAGCAAAATGTCACTAGTGAATGGCAGAGAGTCTGGGAAGTTTGTTCTCCACCTTGGGTCGATACCTCAAACCTCCCCAATGTCATGCGATCCTCCAAATGCAGTGGTGAATCAACAATAGCTGAAGCAAGCGCTGCAAGTGAAGCTCACCAAGGGGCAAAGAGGAGAAAACGGGGTGAGGAAACTGCAATTTGACCTGGTGAAGGATATACCCCTGGTTGCGTCGCAAGTGTGCCATACCTTTGAACTTTGGGCAAGGGATAGGAGCCCAATTTAGCTCAGGCCGCGTCTTCCTCTCATAGGTGGCGCCAATCACAGTATTCATGGCAATTGTCCCCAAAGTACCATTGCTCTAGTGACTATAGATTTTGGCAGTTTCTTCGACTCTACTCCAACTTTGACGGAAGCGGTGGCAGGTGCCAATTTTCCGTCCCCCTCTCATGAGATGCAGCACATACTATTTACGGAGAGCATCACCCCTACGGAGGAGGAGGGACCCTCTCAAGACCATTCCGATGAGGCATCTGACGACAACCCTGACTGGGAGGGAGATTTAGAAGATTTGCCGAATGACAAAGCAGTGGATGGCTACTCCACCAAATCCGAGGAGTTTTTGATGCATGAGGACCCGTTGAAGGAGTTGGGGCTGTATGATTACGACGAGGATGTCTCCAGCTGGGCATTTGACAAAATCTTCAACAACGACCAATGGCAAGAGTAGAACTTGACGCTGTTGCAAAACACAGAGAACTTCTCTGGGCCCCAGCCCGGACCGAGAACCGCCCCTACTGGTTGTGCAATCGATTATTTTTTTGCGCTTCTGGCCTCCCTACATCATCCAGCGTATCATGCACGCAACCAACAAGTTTTCTTCCTCCCTTACTCCAATTTCTTTGCATGTTCATGTTTAGGGTTGACGCAAATGTCTTTCATCTATTGAGAGTAAAAAGCCCCGGATGTTAGCTCTAGTTCTTTTTCACGACCTCCATGCCCATTTTGGTATTGGATCATGCTTGCTTGCTATATCTCTTTCACATGCTTGCCTATGAGCTCTTCCTGCTTTGTCTACTTTTGTATTTTGATTCCGCTCAATTTGGATGGTTCCATTTCATATGCATTCTGCATTCTCTTTAGTTTGATTGAAAACAAGCTCCTCTGGAAAAGTTCACCCCTGGTTCATTCTCTCAATGCAGCTGCACTGTCTGTATTGATTGGTCTTTATCTTTTTCTAATGATTTTCCGTCATGCAATGCCGTATCCATGGCCCATGTCACACGTAGAAGCTTGAGTTTCTTAGAAGAAAATAGTGGCACAATTTGGAAAGGCCTCGGCAATGTAGGGCCCTAAACTTTACAATGAGGATTTGGATTTCTAGCTCAAGGATGTCGGGAGGCATCTGTCCAGCTCTATTCTTGAGGCCTCTTTTTCTCTGTTTCTAGTATTTGGAATCCAATAACTGGAATGTGATTGACTTGCATCCAGCTAGAAACAAACCCAAAGTTTCTAGCCCAATTGATTATGGGAATTGATATGTGCACACCTGGGGGTTGATATTTGCACACCCCCCTACAGAATAAATTATTGATTTCCACCATCAAAAAGTTGCATTTGAGAATTTTGAATTTAGATTTGGACATAAAGACCACAATTTAGTCTAGAACCATAAAATAAAGTTGCAATTGAACAACACCAAGGGAAAAAGCTTAGTTAGAGGGAAATGTGTTACTTTTACTTCTGTTTGTAAAAAAGATAAGCTTTTTCATTGGATGTTGTTCAATTGCAACTTTATTTTATGGTTCTACACTACATCATGGTCTCTAAGTCCAAATCTAAATTCAAAATTCTCAAATGCAGCTTTTTGATGGTGGAAATCAATAATTTACCCCGCATGGGGTTTGCAAATATCAACCCCAACGTGCACATATCAATTCCCTTGATTATTCCGTGGATTTTGTCACAACTTCTTTAGAAGTGTTTCTCTTGATTTTTGAATATAGTTACAAGAAGTCAATAACATATGCTGAAATTGAGTTTGAAATAAAAGGTTCGGATGAATAAAGAGGAAATACCAAAGAACTATTCCCACATGGTAAGTCCAGAAACAAATAACCTATGCAACCCAATTATTCCACATTCTGTCAACAACCAAGCAGATAAGGAATAAAAGATTCAACATACCCTTTTCAAGGCCCTGTAGGTGGCGAGTCCTTCTGCCATGCTGTAGATGTTGTGAGTATCATACATCTGGGAGCCATTGTGGTATTCCGCAGTCATAGCCACTCTGTTCTTGTATAGCGGCAATTTTGTACCATAGCCACTGATTTTGTAAGGGGGGTTGTCCCATCGCGTGAGCCAGTCCGGGTCACTTGTGAACCTTATTTCTTCAATATGCCCAAGTATAGTTGTTGTTGGGTCCAAAAAAATGCTACAAATGCTAGAGCGGTAGAGTTGAATGTAGACTCCGTTACAACTAGGTCGGTGAGAGGCTAAAATTGTAGCCTTCCTATTTTCAACTACCTAATGCTATGCACTTTATGAATCCGTCCGTATGCCATGTAGGAGTGGAAGACATGAAAGGAGCCGTGTAAAACCATTGAGCGGTATGTTGGAGTAATGAGCTTGCAAGAATGAGCCTTGCAAGTCCAAATATCACGATTGAACTAAGACAAAAATTTAGGCTCCCAGTGGGGATGTCATGGTCATTCTATTGGCGGTGTAGCTTTACTTGTACACATGGGGGAGCATCTCCATCACTAGGGGCCTTAAGGAGGAAGCTTGTGTGCCATGTCAACAAAACCAATGTTCCATGACACCAAAAACACAATACATTAAGAGCTATTGGGAACAGCATGGCGGGGTTGGAGGCTTGGTCAGCAACAAGTAATCATGGTTGACAAGAAGAACAAAACTAAAGTGCTGGACTAGGTCTAGGAGTACCAGTAACAATGGATGTGTTATATTTGATCTCTCTTGGAATTTTTGCCCAACTTTACAAGACATTGCATAGCTTCATTGAATATCTCTTTAGATTCACTATTTGGGCTGCTGTGGTTGCAGGTATGCCTCTCGGCCATCCCACATCAATCCCACTGTGACTAATGGGCAGGATGCATGGAGACCGATGGATGCAAAGGAGTTGCTTGCCTGGTTTGGGATCTTGATGCTCATGGGCTTGAAAGAGTTTCCTCACATTTGATGTTATTGGGACCATCTCCCTTTCTACAATTGCCCACTTATCTTGGAGGCAATGACGTGTAAGTGATTTGAGGCGATTATCAGATGTCTTTACTTGGTAAACGTCGACAATGTTGTTGACAACCAAGGCAAACCTGCGCATGATAAAATCGATAAGGTACGCTAGTTCTGTGAGCCCTTCACGTCGATCTCAAAGAGCTTGTACAACAAGAGAGTACTAACTGTCGACAAGATCATGATCCCGTACAAAGGAAGGTTTTGCAACATACGGCAGTACATGAAGGCAAAACGAGTCAAATTTGGCGTGAAGGTTTGGGCCACGGCTAACTCATAGAGCAGGTATGCAAACATCTCATGCTTTCTGTTTTGTGAAGTTCCATGTTTTTATTATGTTTTTCCTAGTTTGGAAAAAAGACCCATCTTTGCTTGTGGCTGATGTATTTACTGGTGGCTTAGGTATATCTCAAACATCATTGTATACTTGGATGCAAACGAGGCACGTTTGGAAGGCGACTCCATAAGAGAGGATGCAGTGTTGACTTCAGTAGCTGGCCTTGAAGGGCGTGGTCACGTGGTTATAACAGACAACTTCTTCACTTCTCCAAGGTTGTTCATGGAGCTGATGCAGCGGGGCTTTTGGGCAATGGGGACTTGCAAATAGAGTCGGAAGGGATTCCTAGGAAGTCTTGTTGGATTTGATGGCGGCCACCTGCCTGAGTGAGGGCACTTGGTCGTGAAGATGCATTGCAGCCGCAAGATAGTAGCAATTTGTTGGATGGATGCTAAACCTATGTTTTTTCTATCCATAGCGTGAAATCCCATTGGTGAACACTCTTATGTAGGGCATTAGGTAGGGCGCAAGAAAGTTTAGTTCCCCACTTCTCCGATTTTACTATAATACTAGGTTGGGATGTGGGGGGTTGATGTCGTTGACCAACAGCGATAAGAGTACACCATGCAGCTGCACTCCTACAAGTGGTGGCATCGTTTGTTCATGTTCATTTTGGATTCATAGCTTTTGAATTTGTATATAATTTATGCAGCGGATTGTTGTGCAATGGGGCTGCCAGTCCAACCCCATAGTCAATGGCACTACAATGTTGTAGAGGACCTCATCAAGCCACGCATGAGAGCTAGCCACATCTGGGGACCCATACAAAACTTGGCGCGTGGAGGCTTGCATTACAGCGTTGGGCACTCCACATCGCGTCGCCGTTGTGTTGTTTGTAGGAGCAGAACACGATGCATGTGTCCTGGCTACGCTGGAATGTTTCAGTGTGAGGGCGCGTGCTATTTGGAAGTTCACACCCAACGTGGTTATGAAGCAAACATGCAGGAATGTATTGTGTAGCTTGGTCTTCTGTATCAGACTTGTAGAGTTTGATTAGGAAGTTGGCTCGATCAGCTGCAGGGTCTAGAAAGAAACTGCTGTTGAAGCTGCAGTACAAGCAACGGTTCTGCAAGAGTGAGGTAGTACCATTTGAGAGAATTTCCTACCAAGAATTTAGACCCAGTTTTGAAGGCTTGGTTATATTATATGGTCCTGTGAAATTGTGGTTGTACAAGGGATTGTTGCCTTTGTAGGCAGCAACTATTTTTGATGTATTTGCGCTGCATGGTTGGTGTATGCACCTCCATTTTGTAGTAAGCCGTTCAGCCCATTTTGTAGGTGGAGGTTTCATTCAAATATATGTGTTTACATGGGGTTCCCAAACTCCTTTGTCTTGCAGTTTTCAAGTTTAGTCGGAGAGGCCTGCTTCCCATGTTGTATTGCAAGACGTGAATATTACAAGGCATTGAATGTCTAGGAGGGTCTTTAGTTTCTTGTTCTCTTTCAGGTCTTCAACATTTTCTCTTATACTAGTGTTGTTGTGGATGCTTTCTTTCAGACAATACGGAGACTTCATGCAGGCGTTTGAAAGCTCTAATCTCTTGCCCACAATATTGCAATAAGGACGTAGAGTTGGACACAATTATGCTCTTTCTTAGACCAGCTTGGGGTTTGGATTTGCAAGCATTTGCTGAAACCTTTGGACGAGGTTTGACTACTGTTGTGTGTGGAGCATTGTTGCCTTCTGTTCCAACGGGACATGCTGCATTTTTGACCAAGGACATGCAGCAAGCTGTTGAGGTTGATGTGGCCACGGTAGTTATTGCAATCCTAGGAGCCACTCCACTAGATTCCCCACCATTCCCGCCAAGCCAAAGCCCTTGGTATTGCTAGCGTGGCTTCACCCGCCCAAAACCGCACCCACGCCTGGCCAATGAAGTTGCCACAACTGGTGGTCTAGAGGAAGTGCCCAAGGTATCACCGGGTGGCCCAATGCAGCGCATACACAAACTTTTGATGAGAATTGCAAAGCCGTTGCTACAAATTTGGGGCAAAATTTTTTTGTGATCTTACGCAAAACCATTCTCAGCAGTTTGACTGAAGTGACCAACCCTTCAATGTCACCTTGAATTTTCTTGGCCTTAAAACCATCACAACAAAAAGCTACGGCTAGAATTACGGTCAGTAGCTCATGACCTCCCCAAGGCCCGTTCAGGGGTTAATCCTTGAGCGCCCAAGCCATATTCACTCAAATCCATACCCTTGTGTACTTAGTCCAATAAAAGTATTACTTAAGTAGAGTCAAATAGCTTGAATTTTTTTGAGTGGTAGTAGACACATGCTTGGAGGTACATGAAAAAGTACAAGTCCTTTGACTTTACCATTGAGAAGAGGATAAAAGTCAAACATGGGCATTTTTCAAAACTGAGCGACCACATAGTGGTCACTTGGGCGCTCAGGGGTTAATTGAATAGAAAGTGAACTCCCATGTGAGCCATTACAACAAGATTTTGAATATTCCCCTTCAAAACTACCAAACACATCCCAAAATCTCAAATACAAAGTTCATGCCTTTAGCAATTATGTCCAAAAACATGTTTTTATCTCTACATAATGTATCCATACAAAATACAAAGTACACATCCATATACAAGAACAAAATATCAAAGTGTACACACCCATTTAGCTACATTGCAACCAATAGTTAAGCTCTTAGTTTTGCAATTGGCACATTGTGATTGAAAATCTCCATCTCCCCAAACTATCAGTAATGTTTCAATTTAGAAAAACTCAAATTGAGTAGTGAATGTGTTTGATTACTTCCATTAATTTACATAAACCATTTCACGTTTAAAATTGCAAACTAGACATGTTTGGATTCCTATTACTGAGGAAGAAGTGTTAACAATATTTTTTGCATTTGATCTTTTGGCATTTCTTGAGGACTTTAATGTAACACCAATCAAGGACGGAAGCTAAAACTCAATGTTCACTGCTCCAAGAAAAATTCTTGCAAAATCCAAAATTTTGAAAGCGGTAGCACAAACGTGGAATAGTAAAATAGACATTCATTGATTTGGAAGTCAAATAGTAGACGTGACAATCAAACAACAATCCTCCGGTTCATTCATACAAATCTAGGAGTTTGTTCTTCATAAAAAAACTAGGAGTTGCAAACAATCATATGAATGCTTTCACAAAGTGGGATGAAGCAATCTAAAGGCTTCATTGTCTACTGGCAAGAACTAATGAAACTTAGTAGCCTTGATTGTGTGAAGGCACTAATCTATGGAACAACCGCAAACGTATGAGCTATTTACTCAGCGTAATGGTGTAAAAGTACAAAATTGAATAGAGGTACACATCACCAGTAGCAAGTGGGGCAATTCCAATTCTGTAGCACTAAAGATGTTCTAATAAACATTGAAGGTAGAATTGAGGCCAGCGTTTACAACTAATGAATGGCGCATCTCTCTTTGAGCTGGATCAGATTACTACAGCTGGAGTCTACATTTGAAGGGAAGTGCAAATGTGTAAATGAGCAAAACCAATGTTTTTGAAACTCACATGGATCTGTTTCCTTGGTAATGGTGAAGAACCTCAGACCCTAAATTGTTGGACAAAGTTTTGGAGTCCTGAGCAAGAACTCCTTCAAAAACGACAGCTATGTGATTACAACATTGCTTGGAAAGCTTGGAAACTCTGCCATAGTGATGCGTGAGCAGGATGAAAATCAGCATGCGCTCATCCGCAACTTGGCCACAGCTAGTGCAAAAAGCTTGGGAGTAGTACGTACTCAAAGCCCACAAGGGTGACTTGGGGGTGTTAGTGTCATCGGGGGTGGCAGCACAAGGGCACACACACCCAGGCTTGGCATGGAGGAGCTTCAAGGAGCAGGTGGAGTCGTAACCCACAGACCATCTCTGTTTTTTGGAGAAATTCTCATTGGAATAGTACATGGCAGTCGCCACGTACATCTTGGCAAAATGGCAGGGGGGGGAGGGAAATGAGGAGGGACATTGACCACAAGCAGTGCAAAAGGTGTGACGGTGGTGAAAACTAAGCGCCTAGTAGGTGTGGAGATCCTTGCCCGTGCATTTGCACCGGATGCCTTTCTCAATGTCGTCCATTTGTGCTACCAGGAACAGCTTCAATGAGTCTTTGAGCTCCTCCGAGAGGTCAAGGAAATTGCTCAAAGGTCAGGATTTGGGCGTGGATCTTTGGGCGGAGGAAGAAGAAGGAGATGACAACGGGACGTCAATGTCGTAGCACTTGAGCTCCATCTTCATTCGGAAAAGCTTGCTATTCAACATCCTTGGTAATGCTTTGAAGCTCCCATAGTGCAAAATGAGCACCACGTGCTGGAATGTGGTCTCGTCACATTTGAGCACCACCAGGATTAGAATGCACTGCTTCTCCAAGAGCGATGCAAAGTATGTAGAGTGCTTTAGCATGTGCGTAGAGAGTGTGAATGGCGTGCGGTTGCGTCCCACGTAGAACGTGATGTTGGAAGGACAGGGTAGTAGAACCTTGCGAGGTCGATCGTGCGATGACTGCTCTTAGTCCACTAGATGGGTAATACTAAGATTGTGCATGCGCAAGTGATCCATCATTGTGGGAGCCATTGTTCCCTCCGTTGTTGTCGTTGGTTCGTCCATGGCTGATATTATCACATCCGTCAACTTGGAACAAGGGGGCATTCTCACTATCAATGTCCTCTATTGTTGCTGCTGCTTGTTCCAATCTAGCCAAGGTTCTAGCAACGGCGGCAAGAAGAAGTCCAACAGATTCATGAATGGTGAACCCTAACTAACAACCGCTTAGTTCAATCCCATTGACGCTATCCACGCGACATCAAAAAAAAGAAACTAGAAAGAGATAGATAGTACTCTACTAGCTTCTTCTTCTGCCTAAAAATAAGAAGACACTTGTCATTCCAAACACTCTTGGACAAACCAAAACCATTGCAAAAGGTTTGCTACCCAAAACCTACCACTTTCAAAGGACGAACAAAAGCATCATTCACGTTAGATTAGCCTGGTGGGTACTACTCCAAGGGCACCACTCCAGTAATTGGAGAGGGGAAGGACCAAAGTGGACATGGTGATCCTTGCTTCACGTCAAGCTTGGCATCAGTACTATTGTCATGCACGCATTGGAGTGAGTTGAGCTAACGCGTCATCCAAAAAAGGGACACAATCCTCTTTTGCCAGCCCAAAAAACGGCCTCAAGCAGCAGCGCTAGCTCATAGCTTGGGTCCCATAGTCAAGAAGTTTAAGAAAATCCCGACAAAGGATTTCTCATGGCCCTTGGTGTAGTAATTAGAGAGTGGGCCTAAGCCCAAAGGAGGGAAATCTCAAAATCAACGACATTGGCAAAGTGACAAGAGCCAGACCAGGGCTGCCAATTAAGTTAAGTTAAGTTAGTCCGCCACCCATACACCCCATAATTGTGTGCGCACTTGGGCAATGATGGCAAACAGATTGATGGTGGATTGCAAATCCCCACTCACTACAAAGCAAATTTTGGGATTCAGCAAATGAATGCAGCACTGCGGTAGCATGGGCACTACATTAGCTTTATTGGGGGTAGGAGCAAGGCTGCTTGCCTGCCGGGCTCACATTCCAACACCTCCCCGTCCGTCAAGTCCGTTGCTTGTGCCGCCGCCCCCGGCGAGCCCCGTCATTTTTGCCACCTATCATGTGCATTGGCAGGGAGTGACATTATGCTGATAGGGAAAACAGTAATTAAAAATTAGTAAATTTGTTGGAATAGAAAATACAACAAAGAGACAAAAGAGATAAGGTAGTCTTATCCAAAAGCAACCATTTAACAAACCTTCCTCAATTCCGATTGTTTGTACTCATGGAGGACATTTCAATTTTGGAATGTACACCTTGGAGTACAAACAATTGGAATTAGGGAGGATTTGGTTATGGGGAGGGTTACCTTATAACCAAAGTGTGCAAGGAGAGAAGTAACAAGAGCGTTACTCCAAGTAGGTTTTCCCAACTATATACATGGAAGAGTAAAGATAAAAAGTAAATGTCCTTCTCTACTATTGGTCCATGGGATTCCTTTATTAACCTTTAACCCCAAAACGTCCCTACAAGTTTAATAACTTCTGCGTTGTGTTTGAGAGGGGCTTTGAAACTAAAATTTAATATTTAGCCAAGATCAAGGAGGAAGGATGTAACCGCGCGGATTGCTAGTGAGGGATTCAATGGTTGGGGTTTGATTTTTTTTTCAAGAAATTGTGAACCATACTGCACAAGATTCAACGGTTTTAGATGGAATCTGATTGTCGAATCATGGGTTTTGCTAGATGTAGGCCACCTCAAACACGTTTTATGGTGGTTTCTTTATGATTTTCAGATCTAACTTTTTCTAAGTGGGAAATGTGAAGATGTACATGATGTTCTCTACAAAAGTGAATTTTGATAAGACAAAGTTGTTCAGTCAGGGTAATTGCAAAATTTGTGGTGTTCCATGTGTAAATGCATGCGTGTCAAATGGTTTCCTTTTTGGAAAAAAGAAGGCAATAGTATAGGAGGATTGAGACAATGAATACCACCGGTCTGCGAGTAGTAAACATTTGAACCAAAAATGAAGAAGATCAAATGATTAATTCTACTGTTTGAGCGTCCTATGTTCACATTCCAAAGCCACCCGGTGAAGTCCAGTGTGCAAGCGGCAAGAAGATTGCATGGCTATGGGAGGAAAATACGAGTTTCCTTAGGTGTCACTTGAAGTACCTCCTGCACATTGCCACTGACGCAGACGTACCAACCATTTTTTGGTAGTTCCCGCTAGTTCCTTCAATTGCACCTTGAGTCCAGCAACCCCCGATCTCCCTTGACAACTACGGAAACTGCAAAATTTCTTGAACGTCTCTCACAGCCACACTACAAATCCCTACAAAGACACATGTGACAAAAATTGAACAGCACCATACTCCATTCTCAAAAATGAGAGGGGCCTTTGTAGCCTCAATACACAGAGTTCACAAAAACAAACTGCGGTCAACAACAAGGTTGTAGTTTAGCAATGCTAGAACCAAAATCTTACAAGCCAAAAATTTTGCTACGCAATCTGAACAGAAGCAAAGGCCTTGCATAGCAAAACCAACAATCCCTATGGCGAGGCTAACCAAGCCAGGAATTCTAAAGTCCCATTGGTATAGCAACCGTCAAGGTGTCCTCTAGTCTGATCTGCCAATAGAAGCAGCAACTCCGCGTTGATGCCATTTACTTGAAGTGCCTTTGCAGAACCTGCAAAACACGTTTACTTCAGAATTTTGGTAGCATATTGAGCTACCGTGTGGACCTTCAAGTAGCAGGGCCCCTCGCACATGTAAGCTCCTCCACACCTTGGGCACAACCTAATTTGCTTTTGTCTGTAGATGACACACTCTCGACGGAGCTTTGGATGCTTTGCAAAATAATGCAGCCCACGATCGGTGCGGTTGAAGGAAGTGGCAGTGCAACTAGGTTGCACTTCGCCGTTGCACAACCATCCAGCAACCTCATAGTGGAACTGAATACGTGACATCACCCGCTTCTCCCCAGAAGCAACTGCATGACTCTTGTAGAACATAGCCATTACCTAGACTACTGTCTAGAATGAATAGGAGCAAGCAGTGCCACCACTTATGCGTTCTAAGCTAGGCACTATACTCCGTTCTGCACTGATCAACTAAGTCGACCCCACTCATCATCTCCTAGTACTCCAATAAAATTGGTGAAGTGTGATATGCCTTTTGGCCTTCACCACATTTCCAATGAAAGCAAAATGTGTTTAGAGCTATGGGATCTACGGACATGTTGAGAAGGAAAACGAGGATCCTGTCAAACCAAACTATAGCACACATACTCCTAGACCAATGCATCTGAGCAATGATTCCACCGCGCTCTCCAGCTACATGTGCGTACTTCCCCAAAGTAGGTGGCATCCCAAGCCTATTGGGCATTACAATCCCAATAGCAAGAAACCCTAGTTTTAGTAGGTCGTCAAACAAGCGGAGAGAGATGAAGAAACGATTGGCAACCACGATGTGTCCTAGCCCCTTGAGATCCAATACCAAGTTCTTCACAACTTTCAAGCCAAGGTCTTTGTCTTGGCTCTCACCCTTTTGTCTAGTATACACATCAAGGTCATACACATAACAAGACTTGCTACTTGCGCAACACCACACCTTGATGGCGTATTTGACAGGATTGGCTGACATATATTGTTTTACAATGCATCGTCTACCTAGGTGGGGAATCATTATTTCATCCACACAAATGTGGAGCTCACAATTATAAAGTTTTTTACTAATTTGCACAAACGACTCCACTAACCATCAAACCTTGGGTGATTGCACGCTACGATCGACCCCCCTACCAAATATAAGAACAGGTATGACCAGTACAAAATTTGCAAACTTTGGTACACCTCATATTCAAGCGTTTTTTTGGGTCCTTTGTTGGTGAGCCCATAAAGGTGCCAGAGTATGCAGTGCAATAAATGGTTGCTTTTGAAGGCGCCGGTTTAGGCAGCATCCTAGCGGCTACATAGTTTGTACAATGACAAAGGATCCAATTCTTTAGTGGTGGATTGAGGCTTTCATTTTATGACTTTTAATCTTTTAGTTTCATTCTCACGTGAAGGTTTGTACTTGTGTATGCGTACTAGTTTCACTCTAGTTCCTTGTAATGGCAAATAGAAGATTTATAGAACAACGTGATGGATTCAAGAAGAAGGGACCTCGTGGAAGGGCAAAGGATTATAATGCATTGAGGGAGGGTTTGAGAGACGGGAAGCAGAGAGGCAACAAAAACGTTGACATTTGCTGAGGAAGAGAAAAGAAGCAATGAGGTTGCTGGTTGTCCAAGATGAATTGGAAGTAGGAAGAGAGATGTCTTCACAGGAGCTTTCACTGGTTTTGTCCCAAATTGTGGTTTTTTTCACACTAAAGATGCAAGGTTGTTTGGTGGCATCTTCTAGGGTGAAGATTATGGAACGTTTTTTGGAGAGTGAGCGTATTTCTCCATTTCTTCCTGAGTATTATCTTGGTGGGCAAGATGCCAAGGCTCAATTTGAATTTTTGAAATACTATCAGCAAGAGTTGGACGCTGTGAAGGGTGTTCAATTGGCAAATATGCTTGCTAGGAAGGCTGTTCTCTTAGATGCAGCTATATTGCTACTGTGACACGCACCAAAGCTTTGTCACGGGTTTTGAATGTTTGCCCATCCAATTTAAGGGTTGCTATAACCCGCCAAAGTAGTGTGTGTTTGCTTGGAACACCTTTTGCACTTGCAAGATGCAAAAAGAGGCCGGGGTTTCCTAACGAGATTAAAGACCTTGTTACAAAGTGGTGGACAAAAGAGACTTGTGTAAGCCCCAATAGGAAGGAAATCGTACAAAAGTGGATGAGTCCCAATACATATGAGAAGCATTGTACTCACTATTTGCTCAAAAGTCAAGTATTGTGAATTGACTATAGTATCAAAGCACCCCATTCAATGTTGTATTGTCATGTATTCAATCTTAGATGTTTTTTACTCTGGCATGTATACTATGCATTCCCACACCTTCATGTACTTCCCTTCAGCTCTCTGATGGTTTGAATAAGTACTATGCAGTATTTTTATTATAACTATATAGGTACATATTGTACCAATAAGTATACACTATGTACAAAGAGTACAGGGGATCTAAAATCAAGTATTGAAATTGTCTACATTGTCAAGTAGTCTGCTATGCTAAAGGTTTGTAGTTCATGTGTACTGCTGCGTATTAGGTCTTAGGGCATTTTTTAGACAAAGTTTATACTTTCCATTATCTTCTTCTCATAAATTTTTGTTGCATTCTTGTAGACCGCATTTTTCTAGCGGTTTAAGGTGGCGCATCTAGAAATGCCAATCAAACAGAGAGCCTTCAAGAAATTGAAGCCTTATTTTGTGAAAGCTTGCAACGAGAGGAACGTTTGTTGTTGTAGATACCACGTAGAGATTGACATGCTCAGGGAGGGATTTAATCAGATTTGGGATGGCACAAGGGGAATCCACATCTTAGAGAATTGCCAATGCGTCTGTGACTTGTGTCTTTTTTGTGTGGAAGAGTCAAAGTGTAAGGCACATATGAAGACATATGCAAGTACAACAATTCTATGGCAGGAGATTGTTTGCCCTAAGCCTGAGAACAAAGAGTGGGGATGCTCTGCAATGTGTCATGGGTACGTGTGCAAATTGTGGTATTTCAAAGCTTCTGATTTGCCCTCTTGAGTCAACATTGTCTTCAAACGTCACCTGGAAGTGTTTTGAGAATGAAATCATTGGGGTGACACGGGATGGAAAGCCCCGGAAAAGGATTGTTGAGGTATACAAAGATACCTCTCCACAAGTCTTCTTTGAATACTTCAAGTCTAAATTGCCCCAATTTGTGAAGCATAGCTTCATTGCAAGGTGGCAAGACGACCACTGCAAGCGTTCTATGCAGAGTTTGGGCAAAGATGTGATTTTGTCACGTATAGATTTTGTCGAGAACTACAATTTTGAGATTCAAAACCAAATTCAAAGCATGTATTGGTGCTCAATGCAGATCACTATCCTTGTGCACATCACATACCATTTTAAACCAGGTGGAGACATGGTGAAAGAATCACATTTTTACATCACTGATGATGAAAAGCACGATTTCCTTTTTGTACAGCATTGCTTAATGCAACATTGGCGATGGCTAGAGTCTCAAGGTGTGCATGATAATCCCCTTACTTTTGTATTTCTTGTTTCACTTTCTCATTTAAAGTAAAATTCCTAGTTTTTATATAAGAGTTACTTGTGGCTAGCACAAATACTCTGAACTTTCTGCTATGATAATTTGTACTGCACTTGGAAACTGTATGAATGAATTGATTGTTGTACATGCATCATAATACAAGGAGCCAACCAAAGCACCATATAGTGTGGTCCGACGGTTGTGCAGGCCAGTTCAAGGGTGCCAAACCATTCTATTTTGTGGCCAGATATTCCGGCGCCACAAATGGTTGCATTATGAACTGGAACTTTTTTGGGACCGATCATGGGAAGAAAGAGTGGAACGGAGCTGGTACTGTTGTGAAGCATGCGCTAAGGCGATCCTAGTTACACAACACATGGAGGAGAATGCAGAATGCATACAACACAGTGTCTTTCTTGAATGACACAATGGGAGGAACAGTCGATACCAACTTTGAGAAGATAGGCATCAAGGAAGTTAAGAGATACTTCTGGGAAATACCCAAGGACATTATGAGGGACCGTAGTTATCATTGTGAAACTGAGCAAGGTTCCCAAGCCTTGCATTCAATTTACTCATTTGCTATTGCAGATCCAACGCAACTCTTTGTCCATAAATTCTCATGCTTTTGCGCATACTGTCTGAATAACAAATTTGTGAAATGCGTGAATAGGTCTCACATTGAAAACTGGGATCTAGTTAAATTAAAACCATATGATCTCCAAGATGTGGCTGACCATATGATAGAGCACACATTGTTCTAGATGACGAGGACTAGGAGGAGGCCGTGGAAGGCAAGGGATTCGGAGATCTGATTCGGCCAGGTGACAATTTTGTTGTCCTTGCTATGGAGGGTAACATTGAAGGAGTAGAATTTTATATTTTGCAATGCACAAGGAGGAAGTACAAGGTTGATTGCGGGTTCAAATGCGCTTGGGGACCTGATTTTGAAGCTGGAGACTTCATCTTAAGAGGAATTTATTATCAAAAGTGGAACAATGGATACGTATTTTTGAGCAACTCTCAACCAGCCCATATTGATGCACATCTAGTGGTGCATGGTAAATTTGCTATGATTCCAAAGCTAGGCAGACGGAAAGGTGGAGAAGTTACCTACGACATCAGTGAAGACAACCTCGACACTATTAGGACCTGGTTACATGGTTTTAGGGAAGAAGAGGATTGGGGATAATTTAGGGTCAACTTGTATGTAATATCATCTATTACTTCATATACTGTAACTTCATAATTCTCTTTGCGCATATTGTTCTGTATTTTGAAAGAATCTAGCATTCACTTGGTATTTGCTTGTAGAATTTGTACTTGTGCATACTCATTTGTACACCACCATACTGCTTGTAAGTTTGAAATTACTTATTTGTACAATACTATACTATTGTACACTCCTGTTAATTGTTTAAGGATTGAATCAACCTGCACATTTATTCCATTTCATAAGCATTATACTCCAAAACCCTAAATTTACATCACTATGTATACTTCCATGCTTTTTATATTGTTACTTCATTTTGTACAAAATCATACACTTTGTACAAACTTGTACTTTGTTACTTCTGTTCCTACAATGTATCGACCCATTGTACTTCCCAAATGATCTTTGAAGGTGCATTAATGGTATCCAGATTGACTTTTTAGTTGGATGCATGACATCTAGAGTGTTGTCAGCAAATGGTCACCATGACTTGGGGGGTGTACGGACCTGCAAATGCTTTGTTGCCTTTGGCAGTTCATTTTCTTAGGTGGTTCTCACAATACGTGGTAGAAGTTTTCTTGTTTTTTATGTTCTATTTTTGTTGTGTTTTTTGTGCAATGTCTAACTCTCCACTCCCAAAATCTCCACTAGTTCAACAATGTATCACGGATTACTTTCCATTTCGTACCTCTACGCTTGTTCAACAATGCATCATGCGTTACTTCTCGTTATGTAGTACTAAACATAATTCCTTAGCCGATGTAAGCAATCACTTTTATTCCTTGGTTACTTCCACAGATAGTTTTGTCTCAGAAACACTGACGTCAAAGCAAGGCAACATTGCGTACTATCTAGGACTTTGCAGCACTAGAACTACTACTGTCAGTAGTGAGGCATTATATGAGCAAGCAATGGCAATAGAAGGCCCTACAATGTCTTCTAAGTTGGTTAACTAGAGTATGTGAAGGTTTGTATTTGCAGCTCTAGGTATTACTTTCATTTCACTTAGATTGTAACTTACCGTTTGGCTTTATTCAAGGACAATAAATTAGGAGAAGTTTCCAATTTCTCAACTATTTATTGCATGAGCTATTATGTAATGCACACATTCTAGTACTAATGGGCACCTTGCTTGTGCTTTGTTTAAAAGCAAGAATCTCAAGGGAGAGTATGAAGGCATCATTGGCTCTGTGTTTTAATGAAGTCTCCAACTAAATGCAATTGTTCCAGAATTTAAGTTTGCATAGTGCATAGTCAAGGAGTTCAAATCTTATTGAGGTCCATTTTTTGCGTAGCCTTATCCATGACAACATAATTGAGATATGTTCTACATTCTAATGCACTGATACTTATTTTATTGTTTTACACCAATGTGATCATTCATTGCATTCAATTAGGTACAATTTCAGTGTAGGATGATCATAGACTAACTATCCTAACTCAATGGAATGAAGGGCTTCTAGATTCTAGAATGAGAGTATTCTTTGGATTTAGTGGTTTCCTTCAGGTAGTAGAATAGACGCTTCAAGTTTCAGGCGGTACCCTGTATACAATGGAAGGAATAGAATCGAGATTCACAACGTACATGTACAACGTGTGAATTCACTATGTAAATAAACTTGCTCATGTCCTTGTACATCTTCAATTCTTTTTATTGATGATGTTCTGTTATTCTTATCAGGGTACCCCGTTGTACTCGGAGAATTGCATTTGTACTCAGGTAGTAGTTGAAAAGAATGTTTGTAAACTGCTGTATTACCATCCTATATTTCCAACAACACGCAGTGTATTAACTTCAACCAACGTTCAAGATACAGAGTTTCTGAGGTACATGTAGTTCATAAATATGTAGTGTTTGTAGTAAGACTATTGCATTTGTACCAATAGTGATAAGTCAAGGAATTATTTTAGATTATTGCAGTACAACCTCATTGTATAATTTGTACACACTATACTAATTGTAGGCCATATTCATATTTCAGAGGCGTTGTAATACATGTAGTTGAACAATTCTGTTGTTTGTAATGTTTGTACTTACGTTTTTTTCTTCTACTATTTATAGTACTACTACTTAATGGTATTGAATCAATCATCTTTGTTTTAAATTACTAACAATTGTAAAACCAATAAGAATAGCTGAATATGGAGTAGTTCAAAACTATAGAGATATGTATTAGTTTATGTTAATTTAGACTTTTTATACTTGTATCATTGATAGCATTTGCGTTGAGGACATGGAATGAGGGCATCAAAAATTCATAATCTACGTATAATTTGTTTGCATCTAGTGGATTCAGATGCTTTTGTGCTTTGGCATTTGGCCAAGAGTTGGAATTAGCAGAATGAGGTTATTTCTAAGCTCCCAAATACATCTACGGTGGTGAAAGGACCCATCAACGCCAAATTATGAGAGCGGACACAAGTGCAAGATAACTAGTTGACGCGCCTGCGGATGTGCTCCCGTAATATCTGCAGTAGGTGGAGTTCACATCTTTGAACCGTTGTGGATCCTTGTGCTCAGTGGTGTCTGTAGTAAAGAGTGTCAATTGCATGGCGGTTTCTATTCTTTCACAGCTTTGATCTTATAGCATCATATGTTTCCATTTACTGTATGATTAGTAGACTGCTTCGTACTAGTCTGTGTTTGTTTGTAGTCTTATGACTAGTTTTGGGTGCATTTGTTGTTTGGTGGAATTGTTGGCACAGGCTTTAATGCAAGATAGTCTTTAGGAGCTTCTATTATCCTATCCTAGACAACAAAACTCCCAAACAATGCAATGTAACGCACAATCATATATACGTGGCTACATTGCTACAATGTCCAAATAGTGGACATATTTTGATGAACAAGTGTTTTATGGCAGATGTATTTGGATTTAATCCCAGCCAACGTCCAGGTAGGTTCTTTACTACTATTAGTGTTTTGGTATGACATGTTCAACATGTTGATTTGGAAGTATGGTGTTTCTTTTCTTGATGTTTTTAGATTTAATGAGACATTGCCGGACATGAAAGATATTCTTGGTTGCTGATTTAGGATGTTTGTATCATTAAATGTTGAAGAGAAGTTGCGGCATTTTCCAGGAGTATAATGGTGATGGTTACTAAGTAGGTCAAATTGTGACTATAAGGCCAACTTGTCACAACCTTGACACATTGAGACTATATTACAAGATGCACGGGCAGAATGCCCAATATTTATGAGGAGCCTTTACAATCAATCATACATAAGCGGTTTTTTTTTATGTAGTATAAGTTGTAACTACTATTGGCAACGTTAGTTCATAAAGTCCATGTGTTATGTGCATTGATGCTCTTCACCTCATAATAAAATATACATGTGACTATATATTCATCACAAGTTTCTGTTCTCCTTGTTGCAATACATGCATACATCCTACCATGCGTACAACTCCATACCTTGCGTAAAAGTTTCATACTATGCGTACAATTCCATACCATACGTACCATTTTATACACTATGTACAATTCCCTACTCTGCATACAATTTTGTACAAGATTTTCAATCTTTAAAATGTAAAGTAGTTATGTCTTCTTTGCATAATTATTTTGTCTTTCAATGTAGTTGTCTATGAATACTAACATGTGTAGGGCAAACGTCCTAACATATGAAACTTTGGTAACATGGTGTTGTAGTAGGAGTATTATAATGTCATATACACATCAAACATTGGTTACTACTTTGAGAACTCCACCAACTAGATACATCATTTTGCACATGGACAATGATTGGTGATTGGATGAATTGGGAGATTTTTGCTTGTCACGGCAGTGAGTGCTACCACACTTACAATGAAACAGAACTATACCATCTACAACAGGCATTTCAAAACAACATCCATAATCCCACGTCAACTCTTCCAATGGTCAAATATCTTTTCTTGTAAATAATGCAATATTGTAAAGTCTTGGGTCCTTGCAGCTCATTCTTATGGGCACATCAACAAGGTTTGCATCTTCACATCTAAAAAACAAGTGACTACATGTAATGAGATTCAAAGCAAGATAGGTATCATGAACCATATCTGTGAACAATATGAATCACAACAAAACAATTTGCAATCAAGAGGTATACTTACGGGAAATACCTGTGGTTCAAAAATCTACTGACATTTGCCCACAATGTGTTGTCTATGCAGAGTGCGGCATCATCGGACACCAACAACTTGGATTTCCAATCCGTGTCTAGTGCTAGCGTGAATGCCTCAGATTTCCCCAATTTTGCAAAAGCCCTCCGCTGCATCAGTTCCACATTTGTAACTACCTCTCCTACATACTCAAAGACATAAGTCCCCTTCTAGATGTGCTTCTTCCCCCTGAGTCCCCAGCCCTTCTCTCCAGTCCAAAAATCCTTGAGGGGAATGCGTAATCCTTTCTGAATCACTCTATCTCTGCCGCATCTACAAAAGTCCTTGCATTCTTGAAGGAAAACCCTGTTGATATAACCAGGGCATCCATACCCTTCCTTGTAACAACGTTGATTGCAATATACCATCTCTTCCTACAAAACAAAGCAAGTGTCAGATCAATACATAGTAAGTACACCGTGTACAAATCAGTACACTACCAAACGCAAGATACATGTTTGTACACATAGGTGTGAAATTGTATGATTGATAACGTAGAAAAAAAAGTATAGTAAAATGATATTAGTGATATACTCACGTTTTGGTTTAGAATGGAACTCCGTAGACAACCTCGTTTATCATACGCCAAGCACAAGCACAAAAGGTATTTCACCCCACAGCAGCATTCATGCCCATGACAAGTACACTCACCACATCGGCAAAAAGCGAGGAATTCTATTTTCATTTTAGCCAGCTTCTCAGATGTTCCTGTAGATAGCTTGGACTGAGGACAATAAATAAAATCTTCTAAAGCATGGGATTCCATACTTTGCACACACACCGTGATTGGAACTTTTTCCAATCCAGTGGACAAGTTGCGTGCATCATACCAAAATGGTTCCTATAGACAAAAATACAACCTCAAAAAAATGTGAGCTCCTAATGGCAAATGTAATGTTTGGATGAACATGATTGCATACTAATCATTAAAACGCGCGATGAGATGGATTCGCGGCTCAATTCACCGATGCTGATTTGCTCACTTTCGGTCTTTTTTTCTTGGGCTTATTATTCTTTTGCTTCCCCGTTTCTTTATCCTTCTGCCTCTTCTCCCTAAATTTCACAAAAAAAACCCAAATTTAATATACTTCAATATTTAGATTGTATTTTGTCAGCAAAATAAGACTGTAGACATTGAAAAATATCTCCACTGATATCATACCTGGATCTTGTTGGATATTGTGGTTCAGCAACCTTGTCTTCCTCTTCTTTGACGGTGACTTTTGCATCCACTCCCCCTCTAGGTGTTTTGTTGTCCACCTTTTTGTTGGTACTAGGACATTCTCTTCCTTTAACTCTGCCGACAATAGTACCTTCTTCCCCTCCAACTCCGCCAGTGGTTTCATCATCAACACCACCTATGCCAACTGTGTCTTCTTGAACATCTCCCTCACCAACTGCTAGTACGCATTGGGTTGGCCGTTCTATAGTGGCTTCAACAATTCCCTCTTTGCTAGGGTGTTCCTCATTAACAGAGCAGCCACCATCACCATCCGTCTTGTCGTTACCATCAACGTCCTTATTGCTAAATTCTGCTTGTTGATTGATACGGCTTACACATTCTACACAAGATGAACTATACAAATTTGTACACAAAATACACTTTCACGATATGCTTCTACATTCCAAGAACAAAGCATGTCACAAATCCGTACACCTTTGTACATAATAAATTTAATATGTATGAATACACAAAAATTGTACAAAATTACTACCAAAAAAATGTCTCTCCATTACACCTTTACATTATAAACACAGCACGTTTACAAATCTATTCACATTTGTAAATTTCACACATATTCTATAAAGATGTAATACCTAGCAAGTATAGCTTAAATCTATTAAGCTTCATGTGGGGATGTTGATCTATGTCTTTTCCTTGAACTCTCCCTACATCCCAAGAGACACACATACATTCTAGCAAATAGACATCAAATATCTACAGAAAATATATTTAAAATTTCCATATTCAATAAGTTTCGAAAATACAAATACACTATAAGAAAGATCTAAAACTAGGGAAGGTTCAGTAATCATACCTAGACGTGTGTTGGCTTGCATTTTGCATTGCTCTAGTACATTCCTCATAGCCAATACAGAATGAGTCTAAACAGCCCTTCACCACCAATTGGTCCCCTCCGTTTTTGGTAGTGGCTAAAGTGAATGGGAGGACCCCTGTTGTACATTGTAACACGGCATTGATTGAATTGAAGGGGAGTGCCTCCATCCTACACCCCACCAACACACCAAATTGTAAACCTAAAACACAACATACTTTGATGTTCACGCTACACAAATTCAAAAGAGAACATCAAATAGAATGAAAAAGTTGGAAATTGTACCTAGTTGCAGTTTTTGTAGGAGTATTAGCTAGTCCTAACAACGCTGCATGTGTTTGTTCTTGTAGCCTATACATCGAACCCACTTCTCCTATAGTGCGTTCTTCATTAACCAGCTCTTCATTGGCACCTACTCTTGTAACAGAATTTCCTCTCCTTCCTTCTCCATCCAAGGAACCAAGCCCTGCAACCAAGCACAATCTTCAATTCAATATAACATGTTTGTAGCTATTTTGGGTATGAACATACAAAAATGTTGCCGTCACAGTACAAAGGGTACCGCCTTGTGCAATATGTACATACATGTGGTACAAATTGTACAATCCAAGAAAGAACATAATATATTGCAAATACCTCAAGAACACCGTAAGTACTAACAACACCTAAATTTATACAATTTATCTAAATGATACTATAGGAGATACAACCATAAGGATTATATTGTACATGGAGTACAAACTAGGAAAATCCAGATCCCATGCGGGTAACACCGTATCTAAAATAAAACCATACTATACAAACTTCAATTTAAAAATACAAAAAATATAATCGGAAGAGCAATAAAAAACATCAAGTACAATCCTGCATCTCTGAACACCTTCATGGTAACAATATACATGAAACATTAACAATCTATATGAAATTTAAATAGCATGATACAAACAATATAAACTAGTATTAAAGAAACTCCTTTACTCTATCTCAAGCAATGCAACCCATCTAAATCCCAAGTGAACTAAGAATAGATCTTACCATAAGTATCAATCAATACAAATGTGTACAAATTAGAATGCGGTTGTACAATATCACCTTCTTTGTCGATGGCTGTTTGGCCTTGCTGGATGGCTGTACGGATTTCTAGTGTCGCACCAATCCTAGCTTCTAATCCTCTAGTGATAGCAATGTTATAGTCGGCCTTTAGTTTTGTCCACTCTTCATTCCCACCTCTAGGACGTGCACAACCACAAACACCCCTCCAACCAAAACTCATAATTCATGCAATTGGTTGAACTTGCTTGCAATCCAAAGCAGCACATTCTATGCCCTCGGTGAAATTCACCAATGTACACCTTGGGTGATATTGGTGTTTACATGCAGAAACAACAATATCAGATTGGGGGAAGGGAAAACCACACAAGGCGCATAGGGAATCTCCTCCATTGCCTGATTCCCCTACGACGTACACCATTGGTAACGGTTGCAAGTGATACTTGCATGTTGCACGCCCCAAGTAAGCATTCTTCTCCTGTAAAGCACAAACTTGCATCCGCATCTTCAAAACTCGGTGGCACTCAAGCTTGAGAGTCTCTTCTAAAGTAGAGATAGACTTCTCCAACTTCTTCACCTTCTTTAGTACACCACGTACTAAATCATTGTATGCATCCACCTTCTCCCTTAACTTCTGGTCCACAATCCCATTCTTGGTTGTTGCCCGTAACTGCTTTGCATACGCCTTTTGTTTGACCTTCATAATCTTTAGAACCCCTTTGTGATGATTTAGACCCTCTGCATGCTTGTCTTTTGCCATATTAGCATCCTTCTCAACATCTAACCTAGCATCAAGCTCCAAATTCTCCACCGCCAACAACTGACCCAAATACTCACACCTGGAGTTGCAGTCTTCTTCCTCCAAAGCTTTTCTGCCCATTGAGCTCCCTCTCCCCTTGCAAACCTCTAACTACAACTCCCTTTTGTCCAAGTGAAGTTTTTGCCAATCTTGTTGACCCACCTTTCTGGCCTCCTTCACCGTTTCCTTCATCTTCTTGATCTTCTACAAGCAGATGACATTCCTCTCATGATTAGAACGCTAGGTCTTGTTTGTGGATTCCCCATAGGCTGCCCAATTCACCGGTACATTTTCATTCTCCAAAACAATCCCCCTGGCCATCTTGTGAAGAAGCAAAGAGCGAGGAACTCCTCTTTGATACAGAGCCCGTAGTAGCTCTTTGATCCTCTTCTGGATCCTTTGGGACTTCACTTCCTTCCAACTATTACTGTATCTTCTGTCTCTCCCCATTGGTTGTCCAAAAAGAGTGATGCATTTGTTGTCGTTGAACAGTTTGCCTTCCCATTTTGTCAACCAACTCGACAAGTGTCCTTTGTCCTTGAAGCCATACTTGTTGATGAAATCTTCTTTGGTCAGAACTGGTGGTGGGTCGGAGAGTATTTCCAACTCTTCGAAAACATCCAAGTCCAATCCATTGCCCTCCTCGATGCCCCCCTCCCCTCGTTGCTACCCTCGCCGCCCTCGCCCTTGTTGTTACACTCGCCGCCCTTGCCCTTGTTGTTGCCTTTGGCCCCCTTGCCCTCGACCCCCTCGCCCTTGTCTTTGTTGCTGCCTTTTCCTTCCTCGCTGCCCTCGCTTGGCTCACTTTCCTTGACGTCTCCCTTGTCTGTGTCCACAAAGGCCTCACCCTGCACTGCCTCTACCACAGAATCTTGCTCCCAACTAACATTGCCATGTTCTTTAGCACTGCGTAGATGGAATAAGAAACTTGCCCTCCTTGACTGTGCCCGCAATACCAAGGCAGCCCCTTTACCCTTGACCTTCGTCATTTTTTACCCTGAAGTGGTATTGATGCTTTTGATTAGAATATAACAAAAATGATAGGAAAAAAACCATGCATCTCTAAAACCTAAACCCAGAAAATTATCTCGTATACAAAAAAAAACCATGAAGCATTGCAAATTCATAAGAACTACCTACTAATACAACATAATCACAACAAAGGAGAGATGCAAAGCAATCATTATGCACTGTAAATTGTGTCCAATGTAAACTAAATATCCAAAATACTACTAGAAGTACAACTTGTGGATTGTAAAAAAGGGGACTAAGTACACACAATACATAAAACGTGTACAAATTGTACAGAAAGTACAACTTGAAAGTGGATTTCCTCAATGGTTTCTTCTACACCCTAAAGCAGCTTTTACAAAGTAAATTGGACCATTAGGAAAATGATATAAACAATGCCATGGAGATCTAAGCCCTAAACACAAAGGAACGTCTTCAAAAGGAAAAAAACAATACAGCAATGCAAGAGAGGATCTATTAGAACGAAATATTGAAAGGTAAGGGGAGATGTGAACTAGTGAAGGTGCATTGTAATGTGTGCAAACTGAGTACTAAATCTCCAAAAATAGTAAGCAGTACCAGAATTTTACACACAACACACAATCAAAACAATGATTTTTTACCTGGATGGACAGCGTAGTTGCAATCCACCTCTTTGCTATGTCGTTCAATTTGATGCGTTGTTGTTTTGCATGGTCCTTGGAGAAAGTTGCACCCTAAATAGCCCACAATACGGCCACCATCATTGCAATACACTACCACAGTTGCTCGATCAAGGGCTTAGCAATCCAACTTAAATCTACTCCATTGAATTAGGGTTCTTACGCAACTGAATCCACCCTAAATCAAAGGAAAAAAATACCCCCACTTAGATGGAGCTGAACATTCCTTGGCGTTGTCCAATACAACAGCAAGATAGAAAACATAGTAGTAGAAGAATAAGCCCTTCAGACCTAATTGATGGCTTAATGCAAAGAGTAGCGTACTTCCTCACAGCAGTTCCTTGGCAGAAGGTGCAGCACCCTTGAAGCCTGCCAATACAACAACTCCTCATCCTCTAACTTAGCTGTTTCAGTATTTGCAAATGCAATAGCATTAGCAGTTCTAAACAAAGAATGCTGCAAAACAAACGACAACGTTGGAAATCAGAAGAGCTGAGAGCTAAAGTCACACATCAAGAGAGAACACTTCCAACTCAGCGAACTCTTGTTTATCACCGGTCAACCCTGGAACGACAACCGAGTACCACTAGTAACCTTAGGCGTGGACGTGACAAGTTGCATTCACAAAACAAGTTAAATGAGTGACCACAAATCAATGCAAAGAATTAATGTGAATAACATGCACTTGAACATATAATGTTTTTTCCAAATGATTTGTTATAAGCTTTACAGAAAATTCATTGGTTAATTTTGAAATGGCTCCGAATTAGAAAAAATAACATGTGTACTTATAATTATAAAGAAAACATTGGCACATAATAAGTAAAGGATTTGAGCATTCTTATTCTTATTAAATAAAACACACACAATAATGAAAATAAGAGGGTGTTCTTGTTATTATGAAAGAAATTTAGTCATCGATAATAAATAGAGAAGGTGGTGGTTGTATTTGTATAAAGAAACATTCAAACATAATAAGGGAATAAAATCAATATTCCTATATTTCTATGAAAAAACACAAAGAAAAGTAATTATTATAAAGGGAAAAAATGGGTGATCTTGTGTGTACATATAAAAACATATTCATGCATACTGAACAAAAATAAAGAATTATCTTCTACTATTAGAGAAAACACTCAACTATGAGAAAATTAAATGAACAATGCTCTTATTATTATAATGGAAATACAGAACTTCAATTATGGAATGAAATGTATATTCTTATTATTATGAAGAAAACAGTCTATCCTATTAAGGAAATCATACCTAGTGCTTCTACTCTCTTAAAGGAAATATTTGATTGTAATAAGGAGAAAGAATGATTTTTTTTTCTCTTCAAAAAATATAAAAGCATAGTAATATCAATAAAATTCTTATTTTTGTAATAGAAACATTTAATTATAATATTAAAAATAACGGATCTATTCAAATTCTTATAAATATAATAAAAAAAAACTTTGGAATAAAATGGGTGATGTTAGTCTAGTAAGAAAAATACAACATCTTCATAGGTAATAAGGGGAAAATATCAATAATTATATATATTTCTCTATTCCTATAAAAGAAATATTCATAGAATCCCCTACGGATAAGTAATGGGTGTTAATATTCTTCTTAAATTAATTAACAAAATCATAGTAATAATATTTAGTGGGTATTGTTCTATGTTGGAAAAAATATAGAAACAAGAAATGGAAAAAATAGGTGTATCTGCTATTATATTAGAAATTTTCATCAATAATGAACCAAAATAATACATACTCTTATTTTTATGAAAGAAAATTTTAACCAAAAATAAAAAATATTCATGTACAATCTTATAGTAAAAAAAATCAACATTAATTACAAATTATCAACAACGAGTTTTTGGGGTGTCCCATCCCTTACGCTTGGATATCACGTGCAACAAGGGGTATTTAAAGGGGGGGTTTATGTTCTTTGAGTTAAACTTTCCCCTATATTTAGATAAAAAGCTACTTTTATGTATTTTAAGATATCCTATGTTTATTTCTAAATGGTTAGAGAGGCTAATTTTTGGCACTTTGTTTTCTATAGAAATTGCAGAGTACCAAAACCTACTCCAATATTGCAACATTGAAGTGTACCCTAAATCCTAATTCTGCAAGTAGAATTCATTGCATAAAAGAATTGCACTTTGCTTGTATTGTCCACCCATTGTCGTTGAACAACCCCAAACAGTAATTATGAATAGGAACTGAAACGCTAAATTCCTTCAAATGGTTACACAAATTCAAAACTTATATCTTAAGCAAACTCTACACTTGAGGAGATCACTCCTTGTGATTTTATGGTATACACGTGAGTTAAGAGGGTATCTGATGTAGGGCTATTTATCTAAAGTATGGTAATTAAAGTGACCGTATTTTTATATAAAAAGCTACGCAGATCATATTTCTAATACCCTATTTTTCTTTATAAATTCATTCATTTGGTTTTTAAATGGGGCTATTTTTTGTATAAATTTTGTTTGTCCAATTTTATCCTATCTCCATTATTCATCAAAAAAAAATCTTACTTTCTATTACATATACACACATGGTGTTCACCATGAAACCAATAACAAGCATATGAATTAGAGGGCTATTGTCTAAGTGAAATTTTTTAGTAACAAGTTCTTAGTATTTCTCAATTCTATGGCATGTATTTAAAAAAATTTAACATGGAGAGCAGCAAACAACACTGAAATTTTTTACAACCCCTATTTGTCAAGGCTAATTTATTAATAAAAAAATCTTACAACCTAATGTTTTTATATACCCTGATTTATATATACTAAAGTATATAGTATTTCATGAATCTTATAGTAGGTCTACATATTATATAAATTTTTTGTCTTTTGAATAAAATGGACCCTATCTTTTAACTCACGTGGTTCCTAAAACATAGGCTAGTAATCTCCTCGAGACTCTTCATGAATAAAACAAATAAATTAAAACAATTGAGCACCAGAAATGACCCCTATGAAGCTTGTCACATGCGTAAAAAGCTCAATTTCATAACAAAATAACACAACGACTAAAATTGCAAATTGCCCATACTACCACTTTCATGTCAGTAATGAGCACAGTGAATACAAATTCAAAAGCAGTGTAAGCGTGGTGAACACAAATCAATAATGAAAATAATACAAATAGCAATATGAAAAGGGATATTTCAACATGAACAGTAAATGAGAAATTGAAGAATAAAAATAACATAGGAGCTTACAGCATAGAAACAAACAGTATCACTTGCAAGAATCTAAAGTGCCTAAAATCTTAGCACAATTAGTAATTACCTAAAGTGCAAGTTGGAATGTAGATGCCTAATACTTTGAACAATGGTAGCTTATGAATGTTTCAAAAGGTTTAAACCCTAAACCCTAAACCCTAATGCCAACATCCACTACATGTGTCCAATTAAACCCTAAACCCTAAACCCTAATGCCAACATCCACTACATGTGTCCAATTAAACCCTAAACCCTAATAGATTTCATGTCATTGCATTTGACAGTTGGATAAAAAGTGTAATATTTTTCTTCCAAACTACTCATATAATTATAATCAAACTCATTTTACTAAACACAATCAAAGGGATCCTATTGTACCTACACTATGTTTTTCTACAATACACTAATATGAAAGTATTATTTGCTACCATATTTTACATAAAATGAAGCAAAAGATATATTTTCAATGATATGGTACATCTTACAAAGTTATAAAATTTATCTCCAATGAATAAAAGTGACAAAATTATTTATCTCACCAACTTTTCTAAAATTCAAATGGTCACCTCCTGAGCAAGTGTTCTTTTTAATAAAAAATGTATCCAACAATCATAAAATAATGAGTTATTTTATTTTTACAAATAAAGGATTAAAGAATAATAAAAATCTAACACATTCTCTTATTTTAAAATAATCATTAATCCATGATAACAAGTTTTATTGTTTTTTATTTCTCACTATTCTAAGAAAAAAAATTGTAAGTAATATTTATGGGAAACTACAAATAGGGGCATGAAAACGTAAAATATTACAAATAGGGGCGTAGTTTCAAAATAATTACAAATAGGGGCACAATTTTTAAAGATAATTGTGATTCTTTGCAGATTTTATTTGGTTTGGACATTGGTTGACTTAGACACATCACATTGAGTATTAGCTAACTTCCAAAAAACTTAAAGGTCTCTCTAAATGAGGCCTAAATAAAGAAATTTTAGTATAGGAAATGACAATTTTTGAAGACTTTAAAAAAAATGGGAAGTTAGCTAATAGTTAATGTGATGTGTCTAAGTCAACCAATGTCCAAACCAAAAAAATATTATAGAAGTTTACAACTTCTTTTAAATCGTGCCACTATTTGTAACTATTTTGAAACTGTGCCCGTATTTGTAATATTTTATGTTTTCATGCCCCTATTTGTAATTTCCCCTAATTTTTTTCTCATGAAGGAAATAGTCAATGAATTTAGATCGTAAATTGTTATTCTAGTTTTTTTTTTTTAAACCTTAGCCAACTAGAATAAATAAACAATAGAATTGTGGATCTATACAAAGAGAATAATAAATCAAGTATAATCATCCTTTTTCTTATAATGGGAATACTCCACTGTAAAACAACAATGAATAATGCTGTTGTATTGTAATAAATTGAATATTGAACCAAAGTATATAAAGAACAGTTTCTTTAATTCTTAAGAAGTCTATATCAAACCATATCAAATGAAAAACAGATGTAATTAATTTAATCAAGGGTACATTCCACTATATAACCCACAATCAATCAATTTTTAATGTATGAATGCTTAAAAAAAATAAAAACTCAACCATATCATACATGAAGGCTGAATTTGGCCAAATTCAAGTCAATTCTATTAAAGTGTCCATCTATCATCTTCTTAATGGTGTGAGGTAACATGGACCCCTCAAAATTTGACATGGAGATTCAATTTTAGCACCGAGATGCAGAATCAAAATTGTAACTGACGATAATTAGTAAGAGATTATTTTTTTAATCTTTAAAAGAAAAAACATGCAACCATCAATATTAAAGAGGTGGAGTTATTATAAACATATACTCATTGTGTCTTTGCACCTTGGATGCCAATCTGACCCACTGTAGACAACAAAGCAAGAGGTCCGCATGGGTTTTTTTGGGCCGTCAATGAATAGTATGCCTTTGCGGTACTGGTTGATTTTGGAGGGAACACATTTGATAGGCCAATTTTGGGGGGGCTGAGCAAGTTACTGCCCAAAGAAACCTTGAAGTTCTGACTTTTTTTTTGAATGTGCAAGAGGGAACGCACATGCCAAAACAAAACCCATAACTTGGACGTAATTGCAAATGAATAATAATTTATAGTACTTGTGGTGGACATTTATTAGTCCCCTACATACAACATGTACAATAAGTACATTCTTTGATACAACCCATAAGTCACAACTTGATCCTTGATCTCACTATTTTGGTTTCTAGCAAATAATTGCTCAAGCCACTTAAAATTAACCCCTCTACAAGTTTGCAGTTGTCTTATTGAGAAATTAACCTATGTAGCAAGGCCAGCAAGTTGTGACACAGCCAAAAAATCCCCCCATGAATCCAACTAAAAAGAGACACATTTGCAAAGAACATTTGTTTTAAAGATTCTGGTATACACAAATACAATGCAGCCGCAAATCTGCAATTGTATGTCAAGCAATTTGTTACCTATAGTCTGAAGCCATAATGCAATAGTATAACTATATGAATAATTTTCAATGCTTTTTTAAGTACAGACTGGTACACTAAGTACAAATCAGTACAATATGCAAAATTGCCAAGTCTAATTATTGAAATGCATAGTAATTCAGTTTGTATTCTTTGGGCTAATTGTCGCTGCTGGCAGACAAATCTAGCATAGGCAAACCAATCCCTCAAAAAACTACTTTATTAATTGGAGAGAAAGAAATAAAAGTGTTGCAATGCCAAAAATGTCAAATGAGGGACAAAAACGGAAATCTTATTTATGGATTCACAAGAATCCTCATCATGAGAGTACATAGAGCTCATCTAAGTACTCGCAATAATGTCCAGGACAAAGCTAACAAGTCATTACTATAAACACTTAAATGTACTTTCAAGTGTGATGCACACGGATACCCAAACTCGTAATTAATTAAACAATATTGATATTACACGTCTATACTCACATTTCAATACAACCTCGAACAAATTGAGTGCTAGGACTTGGCATAGCATATATAATTTCTTCATGACGTAACAATTTTCATATTGCAAAAACATTTGTATGTTATGTATCAAATGCATCCTTGACTCTAACCAAGTGGGATAACCCTATGACTCCGCTTGGTTTTCTTTGGCTTCTTCTTTGCTTTTTATAATCCTATTGCTGCCTCCTCCGTAGCTATTTCACTTCTGGTCTTCCTCTTGGATACAGTAATTTCACTATCAATTAGAGGTAGTGGTGGAGGTTGCAAAACCTTCACCATCGCCCTAGTCACCCCATCCGCTTTTGATGCTTCCTCCCTCAATTTCTTGCGGCGCTCCAAGTCTTCAACTTCTTGTCTTAACTTCTGTAGTCTTTCAAATTTTGCATTCTCCTCTCTCAACTTCCGAATACACTCTTCTAGCTCTGCCTCAACTCCTACCTTGCAAAACATACTAGAAACAACTCTTGCAAGAGGTTCTAAAGTAACATCCTTAGTTCCCTTTGCAACCTTAGGACTGATTTGAAGAGGCTCTGTGACTTCATCTATAGACGGTAGTTGGGGAATTGACATTACAAGTATAGGACATTGGACAGACTTACCCCAACCTCAATTGCTACCAGCGACATTGCCATTGCCCAAACTTTGGGACCCATCAATTCCACCAGTCGATCCATCTGTCCCACTAGTAAAGTTAAGCAAGGGACCCGTGCTTTCTGTAGAAGCTACAGTGTTATAGTTGACCAAATTACAAGTCCATGTGGTCACCATGTATTTCTTTGATTGCTTTTGGTATAGATTTTCTAGATCTAAATCACAAAAAAAAAAAAAAAAGTTAGGTTATAAATTAGCAGATAAGGACCAAAAATCAATAGCAAACACTTTGCAATGTGTACAGTATTGCCAATGTTTAGCAATATTTTGTACCACATATACCGAGGTTGTACTTATTATTCATCTTTACTGTATTAATGTATACATCACGGTACTAAGTGGGTACTAGTTGTACTATATAATATACAAGTTATGACATTGTGGAACACTGTATGCACAAAGTTAGAATTGCGTACCAATAAGTGGGTGGCACTCCATAATTGTCAATATCAAGTTTGCAAAAATCCTCTCTTGTTCCTCCTCTAATTCCAAAGACTATAACAATTGTTGAAGAGGTGCATGTAATTTGCCAAATCCAAAACTCCTAAACCAAGATGGATGCACTGTTTTTTCACAAGATGTATTTGCACACTTGCTAGCAACTCCAAACCACAAACCCGCGCACCATGGATGATACAAATGGCCGCATGTGCACACTATAATATCACTGAAGGCAAAACTGCTAAAGCAAAGTGCACAGGGTATCATGCAAATGGTGTTAGAATTGGAAACTACGTTGGTGTCAAATTGGGAACACAGAGATCTTGGTCTCAAATCCACTCCAACTTCACCTATCTTCATTATAGCAATTTGAGAGGACAAGGCGTCAAATTGCCTCCTCAAACACGTCTCCCAAGCTTCTAGTTGCTTGTACCTCATAGTACAGTCTTTTAATTCTAGTGCAGCTGCATTGTAATCGAGCATTGCGTCCCTTACCATCTCATTGTATGCTTCCGTTCTATCTGAGGTAACCTCAGTATGATCCGCTTTGTGAACCTTGTGCAGTTTCAGAGCTTTTGCTTCAATTTTTCGCAGCACCCCTTTTTCTTGTATTGCCTTGGTAGACAATTGCGCTTTCTGCTTCCTAGCACTGATGTAGTCCTCCGTTACTGCATGTAGCTATAATCCCACAAACTTTGCTACTTTGACAAGGTCTGCAATGTCCTTTTCAATCTCTATACTATCTTGTACGCTCTTTGTACTATCTTATACAACACAATCCTCCTTGCGCTGAGTCTTCCAAAGTTTGGCACTGGGTTGTGGAAAAGGTCATCAATGCCTTTTGCCTTGTACAATTTGTCTTTGTTATTGCTGATGATGTTTGCCACGACCGACAAACATGACAAGACTTTCTTCAACCACTTACTTTGTTGATATCTGTTGGACATTCCAACAAACTCTGCCCAACTGACAGGCTTTTTCTTGATCTTTTCCATAATTATACCCCTAGCAAATTGCTTTGCTATAATCTTGGACCTTGGCAAATCATGTAAATACACAAGTGGAAAAATCTCAACCATGCAAGCAAGGACATCTTCATTCTTGCATTCCAAATAAGCATATCCAACTCTTCCATTTCTCCCCTTTGCTATTCCAAATACATCATTCAAGTCTTTTTCAATGAGATCTTGTGGGATTATAAGTTTATGTGGGTTTTTACCATGTTTTGGCAAACCATACTTGGTCTTGAATTCCTCTATAGCAACAGCACGTGGAGGAGGATGCTTCTTCAGAGAAGCCAATTTCTCCACTTCCTTGTCTAAGGGACTCTTCATCACACTTGGTTTGACATTGACTTCAGCCCGTGGCAAGTTAGAGGTGAGGTAATTGTCTATGAAGCCGTCATTGCTAAAGCCACTACAATGATCATCTTCTCTAGAAAAAACTTGGCTCCTAACCACCCACTAGTTGTCAGAAGCCATCGTTTGTGTGGCTGCAAAAAAAAAAAAACATCAATAAAAAATGTGACGGAAACTTCAAGCATGGTTATAATTATTTCACTTCAATGTGGCCGTCCAAGATACTTTGACACTTGCAATGTGTAGTGGAATAAATAGTGTACATTTTGTAATAGTTGTTGTAAAAGGTTTTATATAGTGTGTATTTAAAATAGTACAAATTGTATTATAGATTAGTACATATAATGTATGCTGTACAATTAATGTACAACTCATTTTAAATTAGTACATATTGCACAATGAATGTACTACTAGAGTGTCTATCCTTGCTGCAAGAAGAACAACGGACCGTAAATCTAGGAGAAGTCTTTACCTTCTTCTATCCAACAACAAAAACAATTATATTGAAACATTTTACATATTGCACAACGATTATACATAGTGAACTCCGTATGCATAAACGCGGTACTAAAGTGCTGTGGATATTGTAGTTACATTGTACTAATGATCTCCGTAAACAAGATCCTCTCCGTAAGTAAAACATGCTGTATCTTTAATCTAGATGCTTTACTAACCCATTGTTCATATTGGGTAGTGAGTGTAGCCAATGAATGCCATAAATGAAAGGAACCTCTAAAAAAATGTAATCAATAAATGATCAATGTAAGCAACCATTGTGTTTCCAACTAGCCTTAGGAAAAATTTGATTTGGAGACCCAAATCATACTGTAAACGTTGTGTAGACTAATCATATCATAAACAAGGCATGCATTCTTAATCAAAATGGCAAGAACCAACCTTTGCGGAAATCGAGTTGATGCCTTCAGCGACAAACACCCACACCTCGTTCAGAAATAAACACCCTCAATGCGTTTAGCAAGGAAGACCCTCAACAACCTGTAAACTTCAATGTTCTCCAATGCTCTTGCAACAAGAATTTTCCACTCCTCGCTTCTCTACATTGAATCTGGATATCATGAACGGAGGTGTGAACTGCAAAGTGGATCTATTTTCTTGAAAAACCGCTCAAAGTTCTGCAAAATTCAAAATGGCTATGGACATGATGGAGAGAAGACAATATTAGGATGCCGCCGCATTTTTCACCAAATGTGCAAGAGGGAATGTCGCTGGAAAAGCACAGCGCATATACTGGACATTACGAGTGAATCCAAAATTAGATGGTACATGCTGAACAACTATTGGTCTACATTGTATAACGTGTATGCACAATACAATTCATGTACAATGGGAAAATCCTATAAGCTTCCATTGGGTTTAGGCTCAAAAATGGAGCAAAAGTCTCCAATAAAAAAATTTGGACCCTAAATGTCAAATAAACCATAACTCAATGTTGGCCCATCTAAACAATAGGGTATTTTCTTAGATTCTCAATTTAAAAATATTAAAAAAATACTTTAAAGTCAAAATTTGGACCTTATACTAAAATCACACATTTCCAAGGATATTTTCTTATAAATTTCCCAAACCCTTATAAAATGCTAAAAAATTGTAGCTAAACACTAGAACATTGAATTTAAATGTTTGTATTGCAAGAATGAAATCAAAGACTAAACACAAAAAGTACAACAATGCTAAACTAGAAACTATGACTAAATAAACATTGAATGTTTGTACTCCATACATAAAATTAATAGATGAAAATCAATTTTTGATATGTGATTTTCAAAATATACAAGATGTGAGAATTTGTTCCATTTGTTTTTTGGGAAAAAAATTAAAAATACTATAGTAAAATTGACTCCAAACTTTATTCATGTGCAAAATTTGAGCCGTGACTACAATTTTAGACAATTGCAGTGTGCTTTTATCCCCTTAGCTATTTTTTTGTAATTCATATCTCCTTTGTCTACAACTAATGTAGAATTGTCCACTAGGTGTATGTAGCAACAAATGTCCTTGAAACGAGATCTAGGCATGGCTCCTCTAATGAGGGGACAGCCAAAGAACAATTGACAATCCCAATACAGACGTGTATTTGGTAGTTTCTTGATCCCCATGTAAATACAAATCCCGATCCAGTAGCGGATCTCTCTCAAAGACATGTCTGACCAACTAGAACCTCTGTTTGTTTTTGTGGGGTCAATGTACCTAAGTTGAGTTGCATAGAGATTCGTATGTTCACAAATTTGATTTACCATGTCTATCGGCCAAAATGGTTTGAAAAACCTCTGGATCGAGATTGCATGCCGGTTGGAAATACGGACTAGCCCCGGAGTTGGGCCAGTGAATGGACAACAACTTGAGATCAATGTTGTATTCAACTCTTCCCAATGCTATGGAGAGTACGAATGGACAAACCCAAATGAGTCAAAATCCAAATTAGGCGCAATGGGGACACTGTCCTCTATGACCTTGAGTTCATTATCATCATCTGAGAGGGCCCAGTCCAAATTACCTAAATCAGACCTCCCGTTCCAATTTGCTATGTTGGCCTCCCAGTTCGGATCAAGCGCTGCCTCATCGCTATCCTCCGCTTCAGCCTCCAAGTACGTGGGTAGGTCTAGTGTGAACATGTTCTCCTGACTAAAGAAAATGGAGCTGTTGATGCAATCTTCCGCCCTCAAAGCCGCAACAGCAACGTCCCATTCCACAGCCAGCATGCATTTCATCTTTTGAATGGCTACGATTCCAAGCACCCCACAAAAGTCCACCTTATACATTGTTGTTCTGGTAATGACATGCTTAAACTCTTGAAGTACCTCCTCCAACAACATGCTCTTGGCTGCAGGAGTCAGGCTAAGCTCCAGCACAGCACAAGCAACCTAGACATGAGTCATAGCAGGGTCCTCAATGAGTGGAGGTTCCACTGTGCCGATGTTGGCAGTGTCACTAAGGTGCAGACACAGCCCTTGCTCCCCCCCCTCCTCATTGCAAGAATCGTACCAGTCAAGGCTATGTCAATTTTGCCATGGTCTTCCTAATCCACCGTCATCTAGCAAAGCATATTTGCCTTCTCTGATGCTTCGGAGTCGTTTTGCACTTTGACATCTAGAGCCGGGAATCTCTTTGTAGTCTAGCAACGTCTCTGTCTCCTCCTCCTCATAGGTGCTTTGCACTGAATTTGGAATTTTTGCTGCAATGTCCTCTAAAACTAGACTTGGGAATCCAAGTCTCCCTTCTTGCATTTGGAAGAGTAGGTTAGTGGACACATTGCTCTTCCAATGTCAAACAGCTTCCGGTTGTACCCCTCCAGCAGTCGGAGGTAATTGCTCCAAAGCTTGCTGATGTCAAGTGACATCAAGATCCCATGGTCCTCACCATTGCCTCTAAGCAGTCCCCGACTTCTAATAACCCATCCAACATATTTTGCCCCTTCTGAATTCCCTCCCACCCCTGTCAACCGGCCCCTTCTTTCCCCTTGTCTTACCACACCCAGATTGACCTTCCCCACTTCCATCCCAAACAATGCTACGGACATGGGATTCCGTCTGTATCCCCTCTCCTACTTCTAGTGGTTGCCATGGATTTATCCCCCCTCTAGCATGTTGGTTACCATCCTCCTTGATGAGCCAAGTGTCCTCGAACTGTTTCTTGGCAAACTCTTGGGTGTGGCAATGTCTGTGACAAGAGCGCCCAAAGGATTCAATACTACCAATGGATTGAGACTTCCCTCCATCTCTTCCGGTCTTTGCAGCACTTAGGTGGGCAATGATTCCAACCTCCGCCGATTTGCAGGGGGGCAAGTTACAAACAACAAGGCAATCATTGGGGTTGTTGACGAGGCCCCCGTTGCCAACATTGGTGGAAGGGTGTCTCATCCCCTTGCAAACCCTGACTTTGGGTTAGCTAATCCTGGACTCGCTCTTGCTCTCGCCGCCTGACCCTCCTCTTGCATGCCGGAGATCATGAAACCAGCCTCTCTTGCGCAACGTGACAGACTGCGTCCTTTGCTAAAATTTGAGCCGACATCTTTGTTTGGCCAGGTTCCCCTCACCAGAGGGAGAAGCTTGTTGGGGAAGTCTCGCTTGTGCTTCCACCCTAATATGAACGCAATGTTGCTGTAGAACAAGATCCTATAGTGTCTTGGCTCCAACATTGGTGGTAGCCGTAATGCCCTATTGTAGCGAGGGAGTGCAAACAAGTGATTAGAATTCAGGCAATCAAGAATTCTATGAGTTTGCACCAAAGTTGCTTCTATCTCTTGCAGCCACCTCTCAATCACATGGGCTACTTTTGGAGGAGACAACGGTATTTGTAGAATTGCATCGGTGTGTGACCTCACCATCCTGCTTACGACCCTACTCCAACCTACAAGCAAAGCACAACAAACTTCCAACGATTGCAGGTAGTGGCTTGGATAAACAACTACTAAAATCGTGGAGCTACTACTCCCACTACCAACATTCATGCAAAAGAGGCAATCACCAAACAAAACACGCTTGCCCCCTCGCCGCAATGGTTGCTTCTCCCCCCCATCAATCTCCATCGCCATGGATAAACAACTACTAAAATCGTGGAGCCACTACCTCCACTACCAGCAATCATGCAAAAGAAGCAATCACTAGACAAAACAAGCTTGCCCCCTTACCGCAATGGCCGCCTCTCCCCCCGTTGATCTCCATCGCCAAGACTAAAGTAAAATTCCCCAAAAATAAACATAATCTCTTAAAGTGTCTAACTTGAAATACAACTCTAGAGATGCTCTTAACGAGTCAAAATTTGTAAAAATAAATGCACAAATTAACAAATTAACCTTTGGTGGTATGCACAAATTAAGCCCATTGGTTCCTTATAAAAAAAATTGTACTTGGCATATTAATGCATATATGAAAGATATTCCTTGTCCCCCGCCTTTTGTTGAAATTTCAACCTAAAATGAGTTTCTAAATTGCAAGATATAGCAACTTTGACTTTAGGGTCAAGGAATTTGACTTTGCTTTTATGAAATCACTTTAGAAGTAAAAGTTATGTTTAGTGGGAAAAATGCATCTTAACTCCTAAATGCGCAAGGCACTTTTTGAGCTTCTAGGAATTTTTTATTGGTTGAACAAAAAGCAAAAAAATCAATTCCACTCTCTTGTTGCAATTGTCTTTACGCAAATCCAACGCTTAGTTGCCTCAGCCGCCTCAAATCCACTCATTGAAATTGAAGCGCCTCGTCTTGCATCGCTTCTAAACAATCTTTGAAGCGTGAGGAGGGTGTGCGTCCTTGGCGGGAAATCCCAAGTCCGCGAGGATGGATTGCGCCAAGCAATAGCTTTATTCTCCGGGTAGACCCCTTGCTCCCACGGTCCAGCTAGTGCCCAATGGTGAGTTGGCAAGGTACATTACTTGCTTGCCAAGAGAGACCCTGCTGCTGATGTGGCCTTATAATACGGAAAACACGTCACCACATCAATCCACAAATGTCAATGTTTGCTAAACTTAAAGCCTAACAATATTCTAGTTCAAAAAAAAATCAAATTCTACTTAGATTTTGCTTGAACGACCAGTGAAAAAAGCTTGCGGACATAATGTGTCCACAAGGACGTTTTGGGATTAAAGAACGGATAGATCACCATGGCTTGCCCTGCCTATAGCAATCTATAGTGTTTTGCATATGGGCACCAGTAGTATTGGTTCAAAAAGTTGGAAAAGTCAACAATGCATGGTGCCCTCATGAAAATTGCAAGAAAGACAGCTTGGGAGCTAACACCATGTTTTTGAATCTTATCACAATTTGGGTTACAAAAAAATGAATACATCTCAAGAGGTAATTTTTTGTCTTCCATGATGGACCATGTGTTTATGGTCACTTCTGAAAAAAAATCAGATGAAAAACAACTTTTTTCTGAATCACATAATCATTTTTCAGAGGCAGAGGACATTTTTTGTCCTCCTCAATGTTTAGGGGTTAAAGTAAACTCTAGTGAACTCTAGCTAACTATGTGTAAAGCATATCAACTCCTAAAGGACCATTGACCCTTGGGAAACAAATGGGATTTTGGGCATGTGTTTACATTTAAACTACTTTGTGTGATTTTTTGAAACTTTTACGAATGATGGGGAATTCAAAGATTTACATGGGCGTCTAATTCTTTCTTCATATTAACATTTATTGAAGAAGTTAAAAATGAATTTATGAAAAACATGTGAGATTGGGCAGCCTAAAAACTTCTCAAAAATTTGCATTTTTAAAAGAAGTTTATGGGCTGTCCAATCTCACCCATTTTTCATAAGTTCATTTTCAACTTTTTCAATAATTGTCAATATGAAGACAAAATTAGATGCCCACATAAATCTTTGAATTCTCCATCATTTGTAAAAGTCTCAAAAAATAATACAAAGTAGTTTAGCCATAGGTACATGCCCAAAATCCCATTTGTCCCTCAAAGGGATAACAGTCCTTTAGGGGTTAATATAATCCTTATCTTAACACTCCTCCTTGCTCAACACAATATTTGTATCAAATTCTAAACAATGTCCTATATGATAATTCCCATAATCTTGTAAAATATACAGTTATTGCCTCATTAAAACCTTATCCAAAAAAACATTGTTAATGATCAAGGACAAAACCATAGATGAAGGTAAAAGAGTACAACAACTTTAAGAATCCATTCACATAGTAAAACCCAATGGGAAAAATTTATGGAAAAATAGTAAAGATTACTGTAATATCAATCTACTGAATCTCTTGCTCCAAAGTACTGAATCGCTGCATGCCAATGTCATGAATAAGTCAACAATGAGCACATAATGGAAGAGTCTTGATGAAGAGATTTGCAAGATTAACTGCCAATATGATTTTCTTGATTTCAAGTGCTTGCGCTGTAATCAAATCATGGGTGTAGCTGAAATCTTTTGGATTAGTATGTTTAATCCAATCACCTTTAGTAAAACCCGTTTGCATTTGTGCAACACAAGCACTATTGTCTTCACCTAAAATAGTTGGAAAATCATCATATGGTAATTCACAATTTGTTTAAATAAACTTACCAACTGATCTCAACCAAATGTATTTCCTAGATGCTTCATGTAAAGCAATAATTTCTACATGATTAGATGATGATGTTGCATTTATTGTTTGCTTTGCTAATTTCAAGATACAACAGCTCCATGTTGTAAGAAAACATAACTTATTTGAGATTTGGTTGTTGCAGAGTCAAATTTATATCCAACATCAACATACCCAACCAATGTAGGATCCAATGATTGAGAATGATGCAACCCCAAATCTTTAGTTCCTTGCAAATAACAAAGAAGATGTTTAATACCATTCTAACGTCGTAGTGTTGGACGCGCACTATGCGTTGCAAGTACATTGATTGCAAATGCAATATCAAGTCTTGTAGATGTAGCCAAATATAAAAGTGCTCTGATCCCATTGAGGTATGGATATTGTTCACCCAATGGTTCTTCCTCCTCTTTGCAAGGACAATAAGGATTTTCACTGTTTTTGCACTGATCAATCCTATGTGTAGATAGTAGGTAGGCATTCATCATATTAAACCTTTTCAATACTCTATTTTTATAAGCCTATTGTGAAATAAAGATGCTACCATCTTTCAAGTATAGAATTTGTAGGCCAATGTAAAAAGTAGTTTTACCAAGTAGTTTCATCACAAACTTTTGAATAAGTAACTCCATAGCTGCAATACATGCAGATTTGGTGCCGTCAAGGTTTAAATCATCAACATATACTGCAATGATCACAAATATATGGTTATCTCGTTTTATAAAGAGGCATAGCAACACTAGATCATTTATAAAATGATGCTCAATGTGGTATTAACAAGTACGGAAATACCTCATTAAGTATCATTTTATACAAGATTTTATAAATAATCTAGTGCTGCCATGTCTCTTTATAAAACAAGATAACCACAAATTTGTGATCATTGCAGTATATGTTGATGATTTAAACCTTGACGGCACCAAATCTGCATGTATTGCAGCTATGGAGTTACTTATTCAAAAGTTTGTGATGAAACTACTTGGTAAAACTACTTTTTACATTGGCCTACAAATTCTATACTTGAAAGATGGTAGCATCTTTATTTCACAATAGGCTTATAAAAATAGAGTATTGAAAAGGTTTAATATGATGAATGCCTACCTACTATCTACACATAGGATTGATCAGTGCAAAAACAGTGAAAATCCTTATTGCCCTTGCAAAGAGGAGGAAGAACCATTGGGTGAACAATATCCATACCTCAATGGGATCAGAGCACTTTTATATTTGGCTACATCTACAAGACTTGATATTGCATTTGCAATCAATGTACTTGCAACGCATAGTGCGCGTCCAACACTACGACGTTAGAATGGTATTAAACATCTTCTTTGTTATTTGCAAGGGACTAAAGATTTGGGGTTGCATCATTCTCAATCATTGGATCCTACATTGGTTGGGTATGTTGATGTTGGATATAAATTTGACTCTGCAACAACCAAATCTCAAACATAACATGTTGGGAACAGAAAGCACAACAAGGACACAAAAGAAATATAATCAATGTATGCAACAAGAAAGAAGTAACAAGATTGTTATTCTAAGTAGGTTTTCCCACTATATACAAAGAAGAGTAAAGATAGAAAGTAAAAGTCCTTCTCTACTATTGGTCCATGGACTTCCTTTACTAAAGTAAATTCTAGTGAACTCTAGTTAACTATGTATAGAGCGTATTAATATAATCCTTATCTTAACAAAATCCATGCAAGTTTAAATGATAAAAAGTAGTATGGCACATGCAAATGAAGCAATCTCAAATTTACCTAGCGGTGCCTCAAGCCTTAGGTCTAGGGTTAGAATTCAAGGTTTATTTTTTGTATTTTTGCTGGTAGAGCGACACGAACCCTCACAATGCCAGCAAGTAAGGAAAATCTAGACAAAATTGGATAGATTTAATTGCATGGGTAGGTGTATCCAAAAAATCTACTAATATTAGTATCTTTCATCCAAAAGTTGGCAAAATTGGTCCTAATTAAGGGAGGAATTTGGCAACTTCATCCATATTTTTGATGAATTTTTCTAGTGTTATGATTGCTAGTTGAGTTTTGAAGTAAGGTTTTGGCAAAAAAATTCCAAGAAATTTTTCATTAGGGTAGATGGCATGCCATATGATGGAACCGGAGAGGTAAAATCTCCACAATTTTTACAAACGAGGGTAAGAGTAATAATTTGCCCCTTATAGAGTATTGTTTAATGGTATCTTCTTCTAGGATTTTGGATCTAGGTTCTCTAAATCCAAATTTGAATTCAAAATTCCCAAATTCAATATTCAAACAAGAAATATCTAAATGCTCACATTTCCTAGCTGGTGAAAAAGCTGGAATTTTCTACCCTAGCCCTACATAACAGCATGCCATCTAACGCCATCTAACTTAACCCTTTAAAGACCACACATACTTTCTCAAAATTCACTAGAAATTGGGGCAATAAAATTAGATGTGCATTTGAATCAAATGTGGATCCAATTTGAATAATCCAACCATACAAATGTGAAGGACACCTTGTTTGTTGTCATGTATCAAAATTTCAGTTAGATCTATCGTTGGAGGTGAAATATTATAATGATTGAGTGAGCCGTAAGTGGAAAATCTCTAGTTTTTCATGCTTGTGTGGTTTTGAATGTTAACTCTTCATGCAAGCTTTGGTTGAGAAGAGCTGTACATTTCTAAAAAGCAGGGTTTCCCACCTTTCCAACAAGACTAGTTTTAGATAAAATAAACAAAAATAGCAATCACAAGGTGTAGCTAAGTGGACAAAAAGGGTCAAAAATCCCATTTTCTTTGCTACCCTAAAACATTTCTACAAGAAATTTGATAGCTGTTATGGAAAATCCAGTTGGTGAAAACGATCAAGAATTAGCCCCAAATATAGGATGATTTTTTTTAAAATAAAATGATAGTGTCGATTCAATGGATTCTCAAATACTACAACTGTACTACTACTATATAGAGAAACAATACAAGCGTATTCCTTGAGCAATTTGAATTTGTTTAAGATTGCACTATTAAAGAGTGGCATTCTTCTTGGATGTTTGATAAATTGTGTTGTTGCTTTGATCCATCTTTGACCAAATATGGATACGTATTTTGAGACTATGATGTATAAACACCATTATTTATCAACTCACATATCCGATTCCATTGTCGTTTCTTGGGTTGGATGCAAAATTCTTGTGATCACAAGCGTTCTTCAAGATCATTTTGCAAATTGTTGAGCGATTTTATTGTATAGGTCAAAAACTACTCTCCCGAACCACCAAAATATGGTTCGGTGGTCTCTAATGGATTAATCTCAGCCGTGCCTCAGCGGAAAGTTGCATTATTTTCGAGGCTCGCTTGGTGCACCCAAGTTTCTGAATCCGATTCATGCTGATTTTACCCAATGCTTTTCTTAGAGGGGTTTGGAGATTACATCCATTTTTCACCCAATTTTCTTAATGTTTGGGTAACCAATATCTAAATTAGGTAATATTGAGATAAAAACTTGCATAAATAGAATTCCTTAACTCACATAATGTCCCAATAGTTCCCAAAATTACAAGTACAAGGTGAACGTTAGATCTCAACACGGTAAAGGTCGAGAGAAATATGAAATATATATAAATATCTTAGTTTCACCCCTAAAGGACCAAGGGTGTTTTTTGAGAAAAAATCTCACAAACTGCCAATTTTTAGGGCATTGCCCAAAATTGAAAATAAAAACATTTTTCTCAATTCCAACTGTAAAAAGTGTGTCAAATTGATAAGTTAATGTGTGCAAAAAAATTTAGCCCATTTGATGGCACGGATTGTAAGATTATAATGTTTGAAGTGAGAAAATCTACTTTTTTTATATTCATGCAAAACAAGGTCACTAGACTTTTACCCTTCCTAGAGTAAAATTTTTGCTCTACACAAATTTGAGCTTTTTGAACATTTACAAATATATGATGTTAGGTTCACTCATGAAAATTTTCAAATGCAAAAATACAATCTAGCTTGTTCTAAATCATCCTCTAATGCAACGAGGTTAAGAGAATTGGCAATACATTAGTCATTCTTTCATGATTTCTTGTGCAATGAGGAAGTCTTTTATTTGAAATTTGAACAATAAATAGTTAGAGGCAATCATTTGGAATATGTGAAAAAAGTTTCAAGACTTTTGGATTTATAGATTGAAAGATAATAGAGCCTGAAGTTAGAGGATTTTTTTTTCTTGAAACTACCCAAACATAGTTAATAAAGTTTGACTCCTTTCAAAATGTGACGTGAGAGTTTAATTAGTTTTCTTTTTTTTGACAATTGTACATTTTTTTTTTTAGTGACATACTTGCCAATTTTCAAAAGTTGATGAGAGTTTTAGCATAAGATTCTCCAAAGATGCCCAAGCTACCCAAACTGCCGAAATTCTTTTGGGTAACATAACTTTTGAGCTGGGCATCTGATTGGGGAAAAAAATATGTTTCCACTTACAAGATACATATTTACACCTTGAGTAACAATTTTAAGAACATTCAATAAAATTTAACTTCATATGACCCCTACCCGAGTTCTCAAGTGGCTATTGAACAGCCACTTAATTGGACCATTAGGGGTTAAGGTAGACATACCCAAACTAGAGCATAGTCTTAATGTGGTGCATGTGTGCACAGTTCGTACATTTTGGATCTAAAATCTAGGCAGGTCATAGATAGCTTATATTATGTAACACAAAAAATAAGCTATTTAGCCTAGGTTTTAGATCCAAAATGTACAAACTTTCCACATATGTACCACATTAGGACCATGCTCCAGATTGGATGTGTCTATGTTAGGGGGCTTTCTTCCTTTGTAGTTACTAAGATGGGATGGGAGAGACAAATGGGGAAGGAGCTCAAGGTGAAAGGGAGTAACAAATTACACTGTAATTTTTTTTTGAGAATATAGTTTACTACATTTGAGTTCTATATAACCTCATGCATAGGGAATTCAAGCCCCCTCTCATTAAGGCTCTCTAAATTTTTAGGAATACATGCTCTTGGTGGGGGAGGGTTCTTCCTTATCCGTGTGAATTTCATCCAGATATAGATATGGAAACCCCTTGGTGGAAATGCTCTTAGGTTTGGTTTTTCTTGGTGAAGAACATGCACAATAGTCCATGTAGTAAGGGGAAAATAGGGTTATCATCATTCAATTGGGCATGTTCATCCATTACCTTTGTCATTAGTACTTTATATCCAAATATTGGCAAACCTACTATTTCTTTGAGAGGGATTTTGCATTTTGCATTTTCATCCATTTTTCCACCTAGTTTTTGGGATTAAAGTACCCAATGCTAAAATGTGGTAAGTTTTTGGCAAAAACCTACCCCCACAAAAATGAGCTGCTACTAGGTTTAGTTTTTCATCCAAAATTGTCATTCTTCCACATACCGGCATCCCCTCGAATCTAGCAACATCTAAGTGGATAGAATATAATTTAGTATGGATCGTGGCAACGTATTTTGGTTGTTTTTCCATTATTTGAGTGACACGTACCCAAAGTCTGTGCAAGGAAGGAAAGTTGGATAGAAGCATCTGCTTGTGCACGGTAAAGCACAAAACAGCTAAGGTGGAGGTACTCATTCTCAACCAAGTTTCTTACTTAATGTATAGAGTAGGGGATTTCACATAGTAATAGGACTTGATTTCAAGAATTCAGTAAACATGTTGGTTTGGTTTAAATTAAGTGCAAGATTTGAAGGTTTGGAGTTCTATAATGAATGGTTACTAATCAACAACAGGAATAATAATTATAACACAATGTATTTGGGAGATGGTGCTTTGTGTTGATATTTAGTGGGCTCAATAAATCATTGCAAACCCCAATGGTTGCACATGCTTTGTGAAATCAAGTCACTCAAAATGTTTGTAAGCCCATCAATCCCTTGTTGTTTCCTTTGCCAATATTAATTAGATTTTTGGATTGAGGTTTATTGTAGTTGGTGATATTGTGGACCTTATCTTAAAAAATTAGTGTAGTTATTGGGTGATGCACATAAATGTGTGAGCACACGTTGTAATTTTTTGCAACAAAGGCTTTTGACAAAAAGGGATCTATCACGGATATTTTTTATTATTACTATTGTTTACTTTAATTACATGGCTAATTTTATACTAGGTCTAAATTGCATGAATCCATCCAACTTTGTTTCCAGATAGTTTGTAATATTTGCAAACAAACTTCCACTTGAGCTAAAGTAAGTTCATGTAAACATTGTTATTATTACAATTAGAAGCCACTTTTAAACCATGAGTTGCTAGATAGTCATTCCAAAATTTTAATTACATTAGCATTGTGTTCACATTAGAATCATGACAAATGTCATTTGTTTCTAGTGTTACAATGAGCAAGAAATTGACTCTTTGTTGAGCAAAAATGCAAGAGTCTAAACATTGGTCATGGATCTTGAACATTTTTTGACTCCCAAAATTCATAATAATTTCAATGTTAAGTAAATTATGAAAAAATTGCAATCCCAATATTTCCTATATTCCTACATGAGAATAATATGTGTCGCCTCAAACTCTTTGTAGTTTGTGACAGAATCATTTAAATGGTCAGGTTTGGATGCGCTCACCTTATTGGTAATACCTTTCATCCAAATATCTGCTACTCCCATTTGTTCAGAGAAATTTGCAAACTTTGTCCAAATTTTCACTAGTTTTTTTTAAATGTTGAGTTGATCAGTGTCAAAGTGAGGTAGAATTCTGGTATTAATATGCCCCAAAACAAATTAGTTGGATCTTGGCAATGGCATGTCCTAGTAACATAGTTATAGTAGTACCACAAGGTAGGCAATTGCAAAGTGGCACTGCCAATGTTGAATAGTTGGCTAAGCAATGATGATTTGAACGCCATATTCATTAAATTGGGAAAATCAGATTCCCAAGTTGTACTCACCTTAAACCCAACGTTCTCTTTGTGGAGTTTAAACATCAAGTTTGAAGGTATCAAATTTGGTCTAAGCCAATGAGATTTTGTCCCTTGCAAATTCCTCTTCTCATGTGAGGGCACGTGTACCAAAAAAATGTTGCTTAAACCTAGAGCTTGATTTAAGGTGATCACCTTAAACCTAATTTATTCCCAAAATTGAAGTTTCCTCCCAAATTAACAAATATGGCATTTTTGACATAAGAATATATCCATTGCTGAATTCATATTCTAATGTTGCGTTTTTAATCTTCTTCCTAATCTCAAAAAAAAACTACCCATTGTCTAAAACTTGAGTTTTCAAAAAATCCATTGATGGGACAAGCTTTTGAGCATATTCTTTTTTTGTGAGATTTTTTCCTTCACTTCATCCTCCCCTTCTCTTGTCTAGTCTATCTTGATTGAGTTTTAGAGTTTTAAAAGATGCAAGGGTTTAACCTTGGATTTATGTTTCAAAAGACATTTTTAATTTTAGTTCATACAATATGTACTAACTTAAACATAATTCTTGAGGTCAACTGATAACATTCCATCAACACTTACCATTTGCTATTGTTTCTTGGGCTTATTATTTATGGCTTTTGATCCATTTAACCACAAACACCCCAAAGGACTAAGCGTGTCCTTGCATGATTTTATATGCCTCTTTGAAGCATTGGATCTAACTTTTTGACTTTGCTATAAATCACAATTATCAAGGCATTCAAGTGGTTCATGCTAGTGGAGTAATGGCAAGGCAAGCCAAACATCATACAAGTGCCTCAAGAGCATTGATTGAGTGAAACACCATATAAAGCAAGGTGCAATTAGCATCTTACAGGTTGCAAGCGGTTAATATTCTTTGCAAGTTTCCTTGTGTGTAATTTGTGGTGGTGGGAGACTTGCCTAGAACTATTCAAGCATGTTCTAAACCTTTGTCGTGACAACCCTCACCGACGGTGCCCGACACCTTCCATGCAACAATAATTCAAATCCTCAAAACTTAACACCCAAAGAAGTACAATCTTTAGTAATTTGCAAGTGTGTGCATTCACATCTAATCTCACTACTTAAAAAATTTGAGGTGAAATAGGGACTTTTAGAATTTTGTAAAAATTAACAACTAGCAAGTACTTGCCAAAAAATGAGATTTTCACATCAAATGTTGTTTGATCAAATGTCACAATCTCTCATGTCTCACAGTCAATAGTTCCAAAACTTTGCAAGCTCTTTTCTAAGTAGGTGTCCTATCCTTTTCAATAGTCAACTTTGCGAATCATTTAAATGATTGAGATACAATGAATCAAAGTTGTAGGTCTCCCTAAACCCTAATTTAGGTGAAAATGGCTTGAGCGCTAACCACGTGGCGCTAACAAGTTAAGAGACAAAATTTCATGGTGATTTTGTTGTATAAAGCTCTATAATTTATATAAGTTTAATAATTTAGTTATTAAGATTCAAATGTAGCAAGGTCAAAAATCAGCATCAATTGATTTTCATTTCAAATCGAAAATTTAAGTACTATTGATTGTGTCGTTGCAGTTCTTTTTTGATAAAATCAAACTTCTTGAAGAATAATCATCTTTTTCGAAAGTCAGTTGGCAGAAATGGCAAAGCAACTAATTTGATTTTGAAAGTAAAGGATTTAAAATCAAAATACGTTTAATGCGACTTCATATAAGCCAAAGCGAAGTAATATTAGCAGCATTTTATCATGTTAATACTTAAGTTGAGTGAATTTTAGTTGATCCTATTTCTCTAATACAGTACATATTTTCAGATATCTTCAGAATTTGGATGTTGACAAATGTTTAAAAGTTATATGAAATCGGAGGTGTAGATTGACACTGTATTGACTCTTCTTTTTGTTGGTAGGTTTATCACTGGTATTAGAAAGAAAGCTTTTTGCAAATGCAATTGATATGTATTAGCATGCAGATTTCTTTGCGATATTGAAAACTAAAAATGCTTGCTTTGTAATGTGGAAACTCCAAAAAAGCATACAGATTGTAGTGTGCAAATGAAAAATATTGATAAGGTTTTCCATGGAATTGGTTGCAATTGTAAAAAACAGTGGTTATTACAAAATTGTCTAGTGTCACTATTGGAAAATGACAGATTAATTGACTTCTCAATTATAAGACATCATACAAAGATATCTTGATCATTTTGGATGAAGACTTAATCCTTTTGTAATCCTTTTTCTTGTTTGATGATTGTTCATAATATAATCAGAATGTTTGTATTCGTCTTTGCAATTGCATACGATATCAAGATTGATTACATTGGGCTTCTCTAGGATATATTTTGAGTTGGCTTTGAACAAATGTGGTAAATGTGGAAATGGCCTCTGTAAGTGAGTTTTACTATACTATTGATTAGTAAGCAAAAGAGCCAAACTCTTGCACTACCAACTAAAATTATCAAACAAAGGCATCCCCCACAACTGCCAAAACCAGTAGCTTGACCGGTACTACCACACGTCACGCCTTCCATGAAAATGGAGCTTGCGCACCCTCCTTGTTTGCAGGCGTTCTGACACAACACCATCGTCGACTTGCATGCGTCACCAGCTGGTCACCAGCTGCCGCAATGCACCCTACCGTTTTCGTCAAACTTATATTTACTCTCCTTGGACGCCCTCAAGGCCTGGCCTACCCTAAACTGCCTAATCAGCTACAACCCCACCTGCGAGCAGCCTCCATGCACTCCCCTCACATCGCTCTGCTCCCATCAGATGACGTTCCTTCAATTTACTCCAACAACCCCGCACTTGCATCGCTTCCTTCTCATATCCCCGTCCGCCCAGCCGCCCGCTAGTAGTTCGAGTTGTTCCACGTCTGCTGCGTCCGTTGCGGTTGCTGCTGGTACGCCCCGCCTTGCGTGTTCCCCGTTCCCCCTCCCATGCCCTGTGGCTGCTGCAGCATCTGATGGCTCGCTGCTGGCGCTGCCTGCGACGGGTGGTACAGGTTCGCATACCCCGCGTTCGGGTGCGCGTGCCCGTGCGTCGGCTGGTGCGAGTGTGCGTACCCGCTGTGCTGCCCCTGGCTCGCCAAATTGTAGTACGAACTCGTCTGCATGCCCCCGGAAGGCCCCATCTCCCGTGGCATCGCCGTCTGGATCCACATCCCCGAGCTGTCTCCCGGCTGCCAATCCACCACCATCACCACTGTCAGCACATCCAAACCAACCCCACCACACACCCACCCTTCCGCCACCCCCACATTCCCACACTGCTCACGCCCTCCTCACACTCACTCTCCCGCGCCTCCGCCCCCGCCTCACCCCCCTGGCCCCCTCGCCGCTCTCTACCACCCGCACCACTAACTCACCTGCTGGCTCGGGATGTACAGAGTGCTGTCCTTGTAGTGTGACGTGCTCACGTCCTCGTACCCGGACGCGTTGCCCGTCGTCACCGCCGGATTCGACGCGTACCCCGACGGCGTCGCCGCGTACCCGCCGTACCCTATCCCGGGTGCCGAGTGAGGCGCGTTCCCCGCCCCCGCCACCGGCTTGTACTGCGGCATCGGGAACTTCACCGCCGCCGCCCCCCCGCTCGGATACGACGATCCCGCCGTCGGAGGATAACTCGACCCCGCCGGTGGCTGCTGAGCGTACGCGCTGTTGCTCGAGTTGTACATGTGGTGCGGATACGGAGGCTGCAGGTACGGATAGTTCTGCGGCATGTACTGGTACCCCACGTAGTTCCCGCCGTACTGCACCGAGTGCGGCTGCGTGTAGTGCATCGGCAGACCCTGCTGCGGCATCGCCTGTGCGCTCTGCACGCTGCTCCCCGCTTGCGAACTCGGTGCCGCGCTGCCTCCCGACGACACGATCATCGGACTCACTCCCTGCACCGCACCCCCCCCCCCACGTCAGACCTCCGTCTCTACCTCCGCCCACCCCAACCCTCCCCTCACGCTCCTCACGCACCCCTCAAATCCACGCATTGCACTACTCCGAACCTCGCCCTCACCTCCTGAGACGACGGCAGAGACGGAGCCGTCATCAGCCCGATGTTCCCGCTGTACTTGCTGCTCGCGTTTGTCTGAACGTACGGAGGATACAACCGGTCCGCCTCTGCCCCGCGGAACGCCGAAGTGTAGTAACTCGTCGTCGGGTCGTAAGCGGGCTGCACCAACCACCGCCCCCTCGATCAGAAACACACCCACTCCCGACCCACTCCCACCACCACTCCCTCCACACTCACCAAAAACCTCCTCCCTATCAAGGAAACGCCCCCAACACTACCCAAAGGACCACCACGACCGCACCCCCGAGCGAACGCAAACACAAACACAAACACACGCTATCCCAGCCCCAAACCCGCACAACCGCCACTTCACGCACCGCAACCCTACCATCCGGTCCAGACACCTACCACCATGCTCGGAAGCCGAGACACATCCTGAGCCTGCGACTCTGCCTGCTCGTACCCGTACTGCCCACCCGGCATCTGCGGCATCAGCCCGAACCCCGGGTAGTTCGACGCTCCCAGGAAGTACCCCGGGCTCTGCTGCACCACTGCATCCGCCTTGCTCTGCTGCTCCTGCGCTGCAGCTACCGGAGCAGGGTGACCCACAGACAGCGCCTCCACCCCACCTCCCACGTTCTCCACCGACCCCGACCCTTGTTGGTGCCCATACGACTGCCCCAGCTCCACTTGCGTTTCCACGCTGCACCCCGCCACGACAAACCCCACGTGTAAGAACCAAAAACATCACGCACTCAAACACGCCTCAGCCCCGTCAACAGCTGCCCCCGCATCGTCCACTTCTGCACACCAGACACCTGCACCACACACACGCATATGCCTATCCTCCAAGGAAGCATGCCACGCACCCCTCAACAACTACACCTGGCTTTCGCACAAAACCGCCACAATCTCACCTGGCGGGAGCAGCCTGCTCCACGGGAGCCTCCTCTGCCGCACTCGCCTCCACGTGCTTCGGCTTCTCCACTTCCTCCAGCCCGAAGCTCGTCCCAAAACCCGTGTTGAAGTCCGTTCCAAAGCTACCGAAGCTCAGGTGTGACCGATCTGCCTCCGGTACTCGAAAATGAGTCGGGATTATCACCGGTTCGTCCTCCTGTAGGCTCAGCGCCTGGTAAGACTGCACCAACATTGTTGGGTCCACGGCCCCCACGGACTGCAAACCACCATCTGAGGGAACCCCTACGGAGCTCTGTCCTGGAACCTTCGCCTTCCACTCTAAACCAACAGCTGCCACTCCACAAGTCAAGCACTCGTCAGTTCATAGACAGGAGGTTTGGCATACCATGGCCTTGCCGCCACACAGAAAATGCTAACCTCGGAAATGCGACTACGACGCTACTTTAGAACCAAGCGTGTAAGTATAGTGCCAGCTCAGCACTAGGAGCAACTACCTTTCATTGTGCCAACGGGTTGTTGCAGGGGCGCGTATAGGGGCCGACCACTGAACTGACTGCCACCTAATGCATTCAAGCCTCCAGACTGCTGGTCTTCTGTGCTTGAGGTAGCTTCTTCCACGCTTACAGCTGGACTGAGTGCTGGTGAAATTACCGAAGTAGGAGACGAAGGTCTTTCCACAAGAACTTCCACTTCTGTCTCCACATCTCTCGTATCTGCTGCTCCTACTACAGACCTTGGTTCCGAGGAAACGGCTTCGGCCCCTGGCACATCTGATTCTAAGCTTGCTTCTACACTTGACGAAACTAAGCCGATTGGTCGCTGGTTACCCACCGTTCCGATTGCCCCTTGGACGCCTCCGCTACCAGAATCTACAGAAGAATCATGCACAGGATCCGCACTGGATGAATAAAATTCCGGTGCTTCAGATGATTGTACAGACGGAGCTGCGGCCTGATACGACGGGCTCACAGTGGGTTGACCGGTGGGAAAGACAGGAGAAGAGCTCGGGGCCTGGAAGGTGGGAGGAGGAGCAGCTCGAGCCTTCAAAATTTCTGCCATTGTGCCATGCCCAGATGCCCATGCCCCTTGAGGCACTGGAGCAGGCCTCACATATGCACTACTTCCGTTCGCAACTCCCGAAAAGCTCCCACTTCCTGCGCTCGGGCCCTGCGCTTGTGGATCTGCGGCTGGTTGAGAAGCAGTTGGGGGTGGGACTGACCTGTTAACAGCATTACGTCAGTTCCAAGACCCTTAGCATGGAGCGCCCAGCACGTGACACAGAAAGGACAACGACGTGTAGCGTACATCATGATACATGCACTCAAAGAGAATCGCAATGAAATAAATGGAACATGGAGACTACAGTGGAGAAGAAGAGTTAACTAAGTGCAAATTCAGCTAAGTCGACCCTCAAAGAGGCTAAGTTGTTCTACAACGGAATATCATTGTACAGCCAGCTCCATCATAGAAGAGTCTGTTCCGGTAAAGGTATTCACAAAGTATCACAAGCGTTATCTAGAAATTACATTGGCACAGCAGAGGTTGGCTTTGCTTGCCCAGAAGCAGGACTTGAGCTTGAAACTGCGCTCGAACCACGAGAACTGGGGTGAATGCCATTCTCCCTTCCATAAGGTCGACCTCGCCCTCCACTGTGCTCTGAGCAATTCGGTACACACCAGCAAACCCCCATAGAAATGCTCAGCACTTGGTTTTGAAAAATCGAATTCTTATTCGCTCAAGAAAATATGCTCATACACATCGTTGTATGATCAAATGCCACAATGATTCATGACAAGGCAAACATCTCCCGAGGCTGCCCAATCGACTCCATTGTTCACGCTCTACCTGAGCCAACTGACTCAGACATGGTTAACCCTTTCGTGTCCAAATCCCTTTTCTAATTCTCGTATATTCTTTCTGATGTCTGTGTACAAATTTTTTGCTTCTCTCAATATCATCAAATTAGCCATAAAGGGCGGTTGCCTCTTGAAGATTCAAGGGCAAAAAGTCACCCCTAAGCACTCTTTTCATCATCCAAAATATAGGCTGCAAAGCGCTTAGGGTTTGAACCAGTATACGCACATGCTGAAGAGCAAACGAACAAGCACCCCTTACAAATCGGGCTCATTGCTATCCTCCTCGGCAACCACAAAGGAACTGCGAAAACCGATAAGTTACCAAGCAGCGGTCACGCTACACTTTATAATGGACTTCATCTATTCATCTGAACTGTCCTCTCGTGAGCCCATAAAGACAGTAGTGCAAACTTACTACATTATTCCCTTTGATGCCCATGGCACTTACCCTGCGAACCGAAACGAGGCAACGAACTCCCTCGTCCACCGCCACCACGTCCGCCTCCCCTTCCATAACTGCCCCCGCTCCCAGGTCGCCCTCTCACATCCGTCACCTCCTTGAATCCTCCGCTCTGCACACAAATCCACTGTCAGTACCGACTCACCAACCCCTTCTCACTCCCATCAATCTTTTCCATTCAACCTCACTCCTCTCTGCAACATCACACACCCCGTTTCTTCAAGATTACTCACATCTTTCTTCTTGTCCCGCTTCCTCTTCACCTCGTGGAAGGGATCTGCAACATCACACACACGCAACCCAGCCGTTAGCACCTCCACTCACTCACTCACTCACTCACTCACTCACTCGTCTCCACCTCGCCCAACGCTCCATTCCCAAAACACTCATTCTCCTAATGCAGAAACCTCAGAAAAAGGTCAGAAGGTCCACAAAGAGCACGATAGCAGTGCACACACAAAGGGTGCGGCTCCAATACCTCCTGCAAAAAATCAACCAAAAAGAGAATACACATATCAACGACTCTACCCACAGCCTCTTCACCACCAGAAAAAATTTGACCTCGGCAGAAGAAACTTTGAGAAACAACTCCACTAGGGCTTTTGAAGACCAGACTCTCATCAACAAATAAAACCTAAAAGCCTCCTTCCAAACACTAAAAGGGGAAATCAATCTGTATCAACAGCATCATGCTTCAGGATCGACACAACCGTTCTAACTCTTTCATATTGCTTCATAGCCGTGCCAATAGATAAAATTAAAAATACTTCAGCAATAGACCAGACGGCCGTGCCCGTGTCACCAGCTGCGACTCAACCCTCAAACAAGCGACAGGGAAGAATCGCAAGAGATCGCATAACGGAAACAACACTCCACCGACCATATATCGCATTCAATATCAGGTCACTTCGTTGCAGCGACGCTCACAGGACATTAGGCTCCGAAACCAGGAACCCTTGTGCGACAAAAGAGGTTTTTTGGTATATAGCCACGCCCTATGCAAAGACGGATGCAAATCCCTCGCCAAACACTCACACCCACGCACCAGGTTGCTTTTGCAAAAACACAAACGATCCCGCTCAATGGAGCGCAATGACAGCAGCAGGAACGTACCTTGGTTGAGCAGCCGCTGCGCGGTCTCGTTCGGGTCCATGTTGCACTCTTTGAGCATGGCATAGATCTCCTCCTCGCTATTGCCAACCACCTCCTTGAGGTCCTGCACCACTTTCTTCGTGCTGGCCGGAATCTCGACGGCAGCAGCACCGCCCCCCCTACTGCTGGTGGTACTCATAATGTTGTGCAGAAGCGCCGCAGCCGCCCCGGCCGACCCCGCTTGCTCTTCCGCGGCGTGTCTTCAGCGATGGCCGCCCTGCCTCGCAATGCTACGACCACAGCGTAGTTGGCCGGAATTGGGGAGGGGATCCGGGAGCGTGCTGGAGGGCTACGGGGCGGCGTGGCTAAGAGTGATCAGAAACGTAACGACGAAGAAACGTGAGGAGCGATGGTGGAAGGGAGCGAAGGGAGCGAAGGCAACGCCTCAAGGGAATGGAAACAGTCGGGCAGTGCTGCAGGGCGGGAGCCTCGGGCTCCAAACCCTAATTTTGTCAGTGTCTCCTTTCACACCGGCAAGAATCCCCCTTCCCTGTGATTCGCAGTTGCCGGGGGCTGGTACAGTCGGTTCAACGTATGTTGGTTTCATATTTTTTGTTTTTTGTTTTTTTGAATTAGACCAAACGGAGGAATGGATTTACAACTGCCTGTCACCCCATGCCAGAGTTTTTTTTTTTTTTTGTTTTCTCACCGATGCTTGGGTGGCATTTTTGGAAAATGGTTTGTAGCTTGTTGGCTCCATCCCTATTTTGGTTGGAGTTGAAGGTGGTCCCAATGTATGGATTTTTGGAGCATTATGGGATTTTTTTTGTAGGTAAAAAATATTCATTGGTCATTTTTTGAAAACATTCAAATAATCATTGCCATTACTTAAGTTTTGTATTGAATTGGATTAGGCAACACCTCAAAAAAATTAAATTGCTCAAATGTTTTTTAAATGATGGCACCAATTTTCAATTTGATAAGGATTTTATGAAATCCTAGGCTACAACGCAATTTTCCTAATTGCAGTTTGGCATTTTTTGAACTTTTTCCCCCTTTTTTGTATAGGCTTGAAGCTAGCCTTTTTTTTTTTGAGGCAATTGGGCCTTAAATTGCCCAAAAAAAATACTGCCCCATGCGTAAGGCTTGCTTTTATCACAAGTCAAACCCAAAACTTGCGGCTATTTCAACCAAAACTGCAACCCAAAAAGACCCCAAGGTCATTAAAACTTGAGGTCATTTTAATCAGTAAGCGCTCAATTGACTATTTTCAACTATTTTTTGGTGGCTCCCTTTTTTGCAGGTTACTTGAAATGCAAAAAAGTACTTCTATTACTTCAAAAGAAAATCAGATAGGAAAGTAAGTTCACTTATCAACCCAATTTGAATCATGCCAATCCAAGTTAAACTCCATCAAGGAGAAATATTCAAAAATGAATATTTCAACATTTGGTAATGTTGTAAAATTTAGTATTCTGGGAAAACAAATGATGTTCTTTCTTTCAAAGAAATTGCATTTTTGGATTTTTGAATATAGTGTCTATTTTTAACCGATCATACCAAAAATTAGATTTTTTTTAATAAAATTTGTAATTTTGATGAATATTAAAAGGGGAATGCTTCTAAATTCATTAAATGAGATTTGAAAACCATTTTTGACTGTTTGATCATATGGATAATTACTGAATATCATGATTCTTGTTTCTCTTTTGAAGCAAACTTCATCAAAGTTACAAAAGTATCATTCTATAACACATATATGTTTTGCCCTTACCCCTTGGGCATTTAGGGGTTAACAAAAATTTTAGACCAAATGGTCTGAAAAGCAACTTCAGACATTCATTATATGGCCAATTCTCTTGTGTGTAAAGGTCTTGAGGCTAAAAAGTTGAGGTTACTAGTACAAACTTTGAAAATTTCTAGAGAAGAAGAATTAAAAAAAATAAAATCAAGTAAAGCTGTTGAAATTTGTGTTCCATCCTATGATGTTGATTGTTTGAAAAGAATATTTTATTCAAATAATTATATTTTGATCAAATTGACAATGGCATTGGGGTCAAAAATTGGCTTCCCATTTTTGAAGAACATAGTTTCTAAAATTGACTCTATGTTAGATCATGTCATTTAACTAACAAAAGATGGTTTGAAATTTTGGCCTTAACTCCTAATGTAAATGCCTCAAGACTATTTTCAAAAAATCAACTAATGAAAAGCCAATAATGGCAATGTCAAAGTAGCCTTGACTTGTAGTGTAAAGCTATCCTATAAATAATGGAAGCCAATTCCCTTGTATGTCAAGAAATCACGGTCAAAGAGTTGAGGTCATTGGTGCAAACATATAAAAATGATGAAAAACAACACAAAGTACAACCATTGAGATCTTTATTCCATTCTACAATATAGTTTTTTAATAAAATAATCAAATTCAAATAACATCTTTTAAAAAAATTCGACAATGGCTTAGGAGTCAAGAATGGGCTTTCCGTTTTTGAAGAATCCAATTTTTAAAATTGGGACCATGTTAGATCTTGTTCTTTATATATTTAAATATAGTTTGAAGATTTGGCCTCAACTCCTACTTTAAAGGCCCAATGGGACTTCCAAAAAATCAATCAATGAGAGACCAAACTTAAGAGTTGTAGAGATTCCAAATCAGCCTTGATTAATACTATCAAAAATGTGACATTATTGGGGTTTAAAATGGAAACAAGATATTTTAATTCTAAAACTCATGAGAAGATGTTTAGTGTCCTTGTAGATGAATGCAAGGAATACTCACATATGGAAAAAAATGTGTTTTCATTCCATTTTTCTAAAGAGTTGTTTGGATTCTTTTTCAATGAATGGGATATTTGATATACCTTCCTAGTGATGTTTTTGACTTTCCTACAAAAGAAAATGATTCATATATGTATAATTGCATATTATATTTTGGCAACATTTGCTACTTTTATTTTTTGAATTTTAGACACAAAAGTCACAATTATGAAGTTTAAGTCCAACTAAAGAAGTGAAGTTTAAAAAGTTTGGTTTTTACATCAACTTGAAATTCTTAGAACTTTCCGAAATTTAACATTTTATTGCAATTTAAAATTTAGACCTACTGCCATGGAGTGCTAGTATTTGAACTTTGAAATGACATAGCAAAGTAATTTGTACCATGATATTCTACACTATAATCTACGGAAATGAAGAAAATTTCAAAATTTCAAAATTTCAAGCGTGTTTTGTATTTGATTTGAGTTTTTTTCATTCTTTATTCAAATATCTATAACAATTTCAAAATTCACACTTTCTTCAAGAGATTATGATTTCATCAAAACATGTACTTACATCTCTAAAAATTAATATAAAATCTATTATCCTTAATTAGTTGTAAAATGTTAAAAAATAGAGAGGGGAACTTCAATATTCAAAAGTGGCTTGTCCTTTCAGGGTTAAATCTCAAGGTTCAATGCAAGGGGTTGTAGGAGCTCAAATAAATAGGTTCATGAAGCATAAGACTATAGTATACCATGACTACAATTTGATCCATTGTGTGACCAAAATATGTATGTGCGTGATTATGTATATATGCATATACACACATATTCACATGTATGTATACATATATGTATGTATATATATATATATATATATATATATATATATATATATATATATATATATATATAAATATAAAGGAATTCCAAAAATATAGAATTAGCTTTTGGCATTTGTTGCATTCAATTTATAACTCCCAGAATTAGTTGTACAATTTGTTATTTGCATTCCTATTCGTCAAAACCAATAATTATAGAGATAAATTGCTATTTAGAAGTTTATAGAACCAATTTGATTTTGAATTATTAATTTTCTAGTTCTTTGAGATAAGTTCTTTCACTACAAGGAAACCATGGTTGAATTTACAAAAAGTTGATAAAGATTATGACCTAATCTATAATACATTGTAAATTAGGTCACATTTTTGTCAAATTTTTGTAGACTTGACCATGGTTTCCTTGTAGTTTTTTTTATACTCCGTATTATATTTGACTTTGCATTTGTGTAATTTGCATTAAAATGTGTGATTTCTAATATGTAATCAAATATATTCATTGTTAGAAGGTGGAAATTCAAACAAGGTAAAAATTCAAAACAAGGTGAAAACAAGGGTTTTTTTCTTCCAAATTTTGTATCTCTTGTTCTTTTCCTTCAATAGTTAATTTATTTGGAGATTGGAGTTTCACATGTGTATGATTTGCCATAGAATGTGCAACTTATTTCATTGTGTTGTGGTATCAATTACACTCATCTTCATTATGCAAATAGGAAAATTGTATATTTTCAAAGAAGACTTACAAACATTTTCAATTCTTGAATAAGTCAACAGAATTTGAATTTGCAACTCTCATAGCTTCTGAAGTTTTAAACATAAACTCTATTCATTATTGATTTCATGCAAAAGACTGTGTACTAGTTTTCACTTCTTTTAGAACATTGATATGTGAGATGGATGCACTGGTATGTGAGATGGATGCACTGGTATGTGAGATGGATGCACTGGTATGTGAGATGGATGCACTGGTATGTGAGATGGATGCACTGGTATGTGAGATGGATGCACTGGTATGTGAGATGGATGCACTGGTATGTGAGATGGATGCACTGGTATGTGAGATGGATGCACTGGTATGTGAGATGGATGCACTGGTATGTGAGATGGATGCACTGGTATGTGAGATGGATGCACTGGTATGTGAGATGGATGCACTGGTATGTGAGATGGATGCACTGGTATGTGAGATGGATGATGCATCCTAGATTGTGATACACAATATTTCAAATTTAAAATCATCAACCTACTCAATGAAAATGAACATGATTGTGGTTGAATTATTTAGATGTGCGTTTACCATAAATAAAATCTCCATCTTACATATGTGGAGTTTTTTTCAATTCGTTCAAGCAATCTTGAAACTTCCATGAAATTCATACTTGTCATAAGACTTATAAAAATTTGAACCACTACATGCTTCTTGCAATTAAAGCTAATTTACCTTAAAATATGATGTTTTTTGAAATTAAGTTCATGTATGAAACTAAATTTTTTAAAGTCTAATACCCGTAAAGGACCAACTGTGACCCATCAAGGGACAAATGGGATTTTGGGCATGTACTTACAACTAAACTACTTTGTACAATTTTCTAAAAACTTTATGGAAAATGGGGATTTCAAAGATCTACGTGGGCATCTAATTTTTTCTTCATTTTGACAATTATTGAAGAAGTTAAAAATGAATTTATGGAAAAGGACATGATTGAGCAACCCAAAAAATTCTTTAAAAATTGCATTTAAAGACATAAAAATCTGAAATAGATTCTTTAGACTCATATAGACGTGGGGAGCTTTGAATCATTCAATTTTGTTTGATGAGATGAAAGTTATGAGAAGTTTTAGTTTGCGGGTAGGTGTGATTTTGAGAGAAACCATACCTATTTGCAAACTAAAACTTCTCATAACTTTCATCTCATTAAATATAATTGAATGATTCAAAGCTCCCCAAGTCTACGTAAGTCTGAAGAACCTATTTCAGATTAATATTATTTTTTAAATGCAACTTTAAAAAAAAAATTTGAGCTGCCCAATTTTGACCTTTTTCCATAAATTCATTTTAAACTTCTTTAATGAATGTCAAAATGAAGAAAAAATTAAAATCCCACGTAGATTTTTGAATTCCCCATCTTCCGTAAAAATTTCAAAAAATCGTACTAAGTAGTTTAGTTGTAAGTACATGCCCAAAATCCCATTTGTCCCCCAAGAGGACAGTTGATCCTTTAGGGGTTAAATCCAAAGTTTGACTTTGTGTTATTCTGAAATTGCATAAAAGACTCCATTTCTTGTCACTGTGGATTAAATTTGTTTTTATAATAGCCAAATTTATGGTGTCAAAATCATTGGAGACAAGTATCATCAACAATTGCAATCACTTTTTTCTCTTGGCACCAACCGGCTTTTGTATATTAAGTATTCTTATATTCCAATTTTTCACCTCATTTTCCAATGTCTTGACCTTAGTGGCACTGGATGTGTACATCATTGCTGATTTGGAGAGGCTAATCACTCTAGGTTGGCACCAACTTTGTTCCAATGTAGCATAGGCTTTTCCAAGGAGTCATGGTGATAAAAAATGACACAAACATTGATGTTGATCCCTTACATAGCGACCCTTCACTGGTTAAGCTTAGCGGGTTTCAATAAAAGAAATAGGATTGCAACAATGTCCCAAATGTTTTATTGTTTTTCTTGTGTGACTTATTTGCAGTCATCGTGTAGTTATATCCTGATAATAAGTCATTATAAGTCATTATTTTCGTCTACCTCATACGCTTGCAATAGTCATTCACAAGACTTTCAAATGCCAAATTTGCTTTTGCTTACCATTAAAATTTGTTTCACACATCATTTTATATTGGCATAGTCCATGCATGACAATGCAAACAAATGTGATGTCACATTTAATAAATTGCACATGCGGTGCTTGTTTTGAAGGTTTGATAACACAAAACAAAGTTGTATTATTAACAATGTTTATTGTCTAGCAGCAACGCTTTAACCACAGTCTCTCATCTTTTTTAACATGTGACTTATAGTCTCCTTCTTATAATTCTTAATAAAAAAACTTATTTAATAACTCTACACAATTTATAGATACTTCATTCTAGAAAAACTTTGCAAAGGGTTAGACTTGTGCATACTATCAATTTCTAGTTGCAATGTTGATGGCATGCATGTCAAACTTACTTTGGTTCCAAAGCTTAAAAATGCATCGAATATCCACTATAACATCATTGCTTTTCGCTGTGTCCATGCATATGAGCAGTGTGTTAAAGAAGTAGAGTGTAACCTTTCTAACTAGCTTAAATTTGTTCCTCAGAAATTATGAATGTGTAGTTACATACTCAAATTACAGAGTGAAAACTTTAAACAAATCTATTTCCATGCCTTGTTCTCCACTCTATGTCAAATTTATTCACCTATTGAGTTTTTTTTTGAAAAATCATTGTTTTTTAAGAACCATTCACGGTTCCCTTGCTATGAAGGATGGGGGAATGATATTTCATGAGTAGGGATCAGTGAACCATGAGCCATGAGCCTATATTTTTTGTTAGAATACTAAATTTTCCTATAATTGTGTACATATGACTCTATAATTGTGCATTTTAAACTTTTGTCTCTTGAAATTTGTGTTATTTATTAGTTTTTACATTGCTTTTGAGCTCACAATTAATTTCAGCTCACAAAAATCTTGGCTCCCCTCTTATGGCTCACCATTTTAAGCTCACAAAATAGTGCCATCCGCTCTTGTATGGAAGATGTGCTCAGCATTCATTGTTTCAAAATCATTGTATTGATTATTTTGAACGAGCCCTACTTATTTTAACTATATTGATGATCTTTATAATTTGATATTACATTATACACCTTTTTTTAAATTCTATTTGTTTGTCTCAAAGATAGTGATGTGCTGTCATACAATATCAAATAAAACTCTAGAAAATCATTTGGCTTATTCATTACATGTGATGTTTTTTCTAAAAACCAAATAAAGCAAATAAATTACTGATGATGTGTTTTTCATATAACATCTAAGGGCACTTTATGCTTAGGGCTAAGTCCAAAAAAGTAAAAAAAATAAAAAAAATGAACACTAGCACTACACAAAGGTTTTGAAATAGTCCAATCGTGGCCAATCAGACTTGCTTAATTTTAGTGATATTCTTGGTTTGGCTTCAAGTGAAAAGCCCCCTTCAATTTCGACTAGCTTAATGCCAATTCATACAAATTAAATAGATGGAAAGATATCACAATGAACGTAAACATTTTTGTAGTTGAAGTTTAAAGTCTAAAAATTAGTTTATTGATTTGAATTCACTAATTTAAAATTTCTAAAAAATTACAACTTTACATATTAAAAGTTTCCTATTCAGAGGATTTAAAATTTCAAAATTTTATTAGTGATTTAACTATTAGAATTTATTAACTGAAAAATTCTAAAATAATTGTCACGGATAATGTAAAGATCAAATGAGCTCCCAGGTAAATTTATAAATATATTTCAAGCAATATAAAGTTAAATTTCTCGCTTTGCGCAAGTATGTATTCAAGTTGAATGAATGATCTTTATTTATATTTTTATAAAATAGATCGTGAGTGTAATAATATTATATATTACATTGAATATTGCATTTAGGTCGCCTTGACAATTAGGTTGCTTTACTCTAGATAGTTATCTCATGACTCATTGCTTGACCATTTGGAGGCACATACAACTCTCTAAATATTTAAATTTCACATAGTTATGTCTTGGATGTATCTATTTTGTTTTTCAACAGCTTTGTTGTTGTTGCAAACCCTTTGAATTTTTTCATTGCAATAATTATTAATGAAAATTGTTGTAACAATAGTAAATATTTAGATAATGTAAAATGTCAAGAAATTATTGTGGAACAACCTAAACATAATATTAAATGTACAATAAATAGTGCAATTAGGTTGCCTTACTTTGGCTAAGTTACCTCATGACTCACCCTTAACCACCTCAAGGGGCATATAATTCTCTTTATGCTACAACAATTCTTGGTTTTGTATAAAATTCCACCTTTCCTGCTCTTTGATTTTGGTGCTTTTTGGTGTGCCCAACTTGTGCTTGCTTCCTCCATTGTTTATCATAGAACTTATTATTGACAAAAGTTATTGTAGTCTTGGTAAATATTGAAATAGTGTGAAATGCCAAGAAATTAGAATGGGGCAGCTTAACCCTTGAGCGCCCCAACACCTCAAATCTGGCCTTGCATGATTTCAAAAGCTTGTTTGAGGCAGTAGATCTAATTTTTGACCTTGCTATAAACTATAATTATGATGGCATTCAAATTGTTCATGCCAATGGAGTAATGGCAAGGAAAGCCAAATCTTGTACAAGTGCTGCAAGAGACTTGATTGGGTGGAACATCATATCGGGTGTGGTGGCAAGCATCGTTTTACACGCTGCAACTAGTCAATATCCCTTGCAAGCTTCCTGTGTGTGCTTTGTGGTAGCGGGAACTTTTTTGGTAAGGGTTCAAACATGTTCTAGACCCTTTATGGCAACCATCACCGACTGCATGTGTTGATAATTGTTTTCGGTGCAATAGCAGTTTGAAGCCCTAAAACTTGACATAAAAAGAAGTACAACCTTCAATAATTTACATGTGTGTGCATTCACATCTAATCTTGCTGGTCACAAAACTTAAGATGAATCATGGGCTTATAGAAATTTGTAAAAATCAACATATAGCAACTACCTACCAAAAAATGAGATTTTACCATCACATGTTGTTTTAGCAAATGTTATAATCTTCCATCTCCCTCGGTCAATTGTTCCCAAATTTTGCAAGCCATTTTCTAAATAGGTGTTCCACTATTTTCAATGGTCACTTTTTGTGAATAATCCAATTGACTGAGATACAATGCATCCAAGTTGTCCGTCTTCAAAAACCCTGATTTTGGTGAAAACATCCTAGGCACAAAGAGGTTAAATGCACTAAGGTAGGAGCACCCAATTGCAACACTAGTTGTTTTGCAACATCTAAAATTAAATGTAAAGTAGACACTCTTGCACCCAAACAAGACACAAATGCACCCAAATCAAACACACAAGTTGACATAAGGAAATAAAAATTGTGTAGGTGGCAGTTTTTGATTGGGTGTGACATGCTCTTTTTGTTATCATGACATGATCTTGTTGTTGTCATTTTTTTAGATGTCTAGTGTCCACAATAGGTTAATCTAGGGAGTTACCTTCAACAATTCATAATTTATTCATAAGATCTCAAAAATTCCAAAAATTATTTTGCTTGAATTTGTACCCATTTCCTAACAAGTACATGCTATTACATTCTCAAAAAAACCTCTAGATTACCACATATGAGGTAAGTGTCACATTTGGGTGCTTCTACATTGAATATTGCATTTAGGTTGCCCCACACCAATGATTGACTATGCTTGGGTTTCACATGGTTTCCAACTTGAACCTTGCTAATTTTTTTTGCAGTAGCTTTGTAGTGGTTGCAAGGTCCTTTAAAATTGATTTTTTAGTGATGTAAAATCATTTTACATCAGTAATAGTGTAAGATATGAGAATTAGTGTGGGGCAATCTAAATGCACTATTTGGTGTACCTTATTTGGTGTACTGTAAAAGTTATGTGACAAAAGCAACGTGTCATCGTTTTTATCTGACGTGGCGGATAGAGACGATGCAGTGTCGAAAACGGAAACCGAGAGGCTCCAAGCCCGTCGGAGGTGCCAGGCACAGCCACGTGGCAGCTGCCCGAAACCCGGATGAAACGAAAGGTCCATCCCCGCCCTGATCTCGGCACTGTATTCCGCATCCGCTGCTTCGCTGCTGCTGAAGCCTGAAGTGCTGCACTGCTGCTAGAGTGCATTCCCATTCACACTCCGGTAGCAATCCCACGGACCGTCCGCCGGCAATCTCCCGCTCCTGTAGTTCAGAATGGTGGCCACACTCCTGAGTCAGACCTTATTAGAGTTTGACCGGATTCTCCATGCCCGCACGCCAGCACATTCAAACTATCTTCGCTCGCAATCCATTTCGCAGCCGCTAGCTCGGATTGATTGGAGCTGATCGCGAGTCGGTGAGCTCACTTGCACTACGATTTGCTCGATAATTGGATTAGGGTTTTTGGCCCCAGTACCCTACTCAGGTGAGGCCTTGGAAAAATGGATTTGACTGGTTGTTTAATCGTTTGTGATTTGGCAATCAATGTAATAAGTTGTACGTAACTTTGTGCACCGACCATTGCGATTTTATCTTATTTTTGGGTTTTTTTTGCTGTCTACCAGTCCGGCTCACTTGCATGCGTGGCCATGGCATGAGATTAGCGAGAAAAGGTTGTGAGAGATCCGAGAAGCTCGAGTTTTGAATTAGGGTTGCTGCATTGGACATGGGAGAAGCGACAGAACTGGCCGAGGATTTGAGCAACAGGGAAACTGAGAAACCAGAGCAAGGTGACATGAGCTCGGGTGCTACTGAAGCAGAGGCAGAGTCGGTTGGACCTGCTGAGCCAGCCGCTCCTTCAGCTCCTCCTGCTGACAATGATTTGGAATCACCGTTGTTGCAGTACGACACCAACTACCAATTGCCACCTGTGTTGCTGGCGGCCCCTCCGGAGAATGACCCGTTGCTTTACGTGTGTCGAGTGCTGAGCATTGTGACTGCCGTGGGTGCTTTGTTGTGCCTGGTTGTGAATGCCATTTCACTTCTTCGATCTTTCGATTACCGTGGTTTCGATTACCGCGTCAGTGTATGTCCCTCAAGCTTTCCACCTTCCACCTTCATTGTTTCTGCACGTCTTGGTGTTTGTCCAAGAACTCTTTGAGTACAGTCTCCCAATACATTTTTGTAGAGGATCAGAGTCAATATAGGGTTGCATAGGTCCAGGATGGAATAGTTAATCATTTTTGAGGGACTTGTAATAAATTTTTGTTTATGAAGCATGGGGATTTTTAGAACTGAATACGGATTAAAAGACCAAGAAGTCATGTTTGGGCCTCATGGTCTTTTACCAATTTTAAGTAGATCACCTAGAGACCTTTATGTGTTTAGCTTTATTTGATTTTTGACTAGCACTGAATATTCTTCATTGATTCTGGTGGTATAAAAATTCGCCCTTTTTGCATTATACTTTTTAAAATGTGATCAATTGATGTACACATTTGAAACCTTGAAGTTTTGATTGTAAATAGCTTCTGATCCTTTGTCCCTCTTTGCCCGTTTCAACTTTGGTGAGGTTTGCAGTCCCTAAACGGGCGATTCATGTCATGTTGCAGGTTTTTGTGGGCATCTTACGCTGTTACACTATAGCCATTGCACTTTTGGTTATGCTGGCTGAGACAGAATGGGAAATTTTCTTCAGGTTCTGGAGGGTGCGTATCTTGTGCTTGTTTTGGTTTTCTCACTAATTTTTTTAATGTTTTTTTCCGATTGTGAATGTGAGGTCCACCGCTTGCATTTTGTGAGGTGAAGAATAGATATTTTTGTGTCGTATTGCTAAGAGGTTTTCATATTTTATGTGCCCCCTTAAAACACCATAACCATAAGCAGTTTGAAATTCTTGTGCACATAATGATTTGATCTGTTTATGAGCAGGTACTGGAGTATTGGGTATGCCGTGGTCTTTTCCAGATTCTGTAAGTACTAAAATCTACTGAAATCTGTCGCACAACAAGTTCAACCTTTTTGCAATATTTTGATTTGGTATTTGTTAAATGTCTGGGACATGCATGCACGTCGTTCTTTGGGGGCTCCGTGACATTGAAATTGGGCATGATGCTCAAAGTTTTGGATACCCATGATGCTTATGCTTCTTATAAAAAGATACAACAAGAGGAGGTTGGAGGAATGTTGTAAAAGAATATTATGTAAGCATAGTTGCATACGAGTGGTTATAGAACCATGCAATATCATTACTTTGCCCGTGCAATATCTCAACATTTGTAATTAGAAAAGGTGCAATGCTACAATGTCTAAAGAATGTTATATGTATTTCTACATTGACCAGGATGACAATTATGGTACACTAATCAGAATTTGGTGCTTTGTCTTGTCATAGAGACATGTTTTTTACCAGAGTTTTCTCACTATCTGACATTACATCTGAGTTCCAGGGTTGCAGTCCAAACGAGAGTATTGAAAAGAGCGAGTGGAGAGACAGCAGCTGAGAGCTTGCTTCATGAGATAGCCAGCTGGTTGCTTTTTGCCTGTGGAATTCTGTATACTGTAGCTGTAAGTGTCTTCCCAGTTCCCTTATTTGTCTTTAGGCTCCAGATCATCAGTATAATTGTGAACAGTCAGATTTACTTAACTTTCTTCATTTGGTTGAAACGTGCTTCATTCACATCAGCTGCACATCTAGAAGCTTCAGAGTCCTTAAGACCATGTAATTTTGTATTACTAGAACATCTAACACCATTGAATTGGACACCTAAGTCACTAATACAAGTCATGGACACTGCAGGGTCTGTTATGTTTAGGCCGCATAAAACGTACGCATATGAGGAAGCAGAACTGGCGTCTCCGAGCCCAAAGAGACCTCGAGGTAATGCCAATCCTTTGACCTGGTTTTAGTTTGATAAAAGCAATGATAAAGTATAGTACAACCATTTCCAAACATTCTAACATATGTAGGGTGTGACTTTGGGCGAGATGCGTGGAGTTCTGAAGAGTTGCACTAGCTTCAAGTCTTAATATCAAATTTTTATCACTATACATTAATTCTACTCAACCTCTCAGTTGTTTTGTACTGTGAAACAGACATGGACTGTATAATTATCCTGATACTTTTATTGTTGGATTCTTCTCAGGATTTGCACAGACGAAGGGCGGACTTAGAGGGGCAGCTTTCAAGCCATTGATTACTCTAGCTTGTTCTGTTTAAACCCAATTAGGTGGTCACAAATGTCTCCAGGCCGCTGAACTAGGACACCGATGTAAGATAAATGTTTTCAAATTATATACAACATGCGCCTTGAGGGATTTAACCAGAGAAGCTTTTGCCATTTGGAAATCGTAAGGTGCTGTCTTTATGCGGTTTGAAATAGTAATTTAGGTTCCATTTGTTTACATTCTTTTGGTTTCCATCTAGAATAGAGAAGAGTAAGATCTCACAACTCCTGAAGGCTGTTATATGATTAGGTAGTTGGTTTGATTACGAATAGCAACCATGTAATTTCATACTGTTTGAGTTAAAATTAGAAAATCCACTTTGGAAGATTACCTCCAGTTAAGTAGCTTCCAAATGATGTTTCATTTTCAAAAATATATTGCGTTTCTTATTTTTTATGTTGATGTTTATATTTTGCTTCGTTGGTGCTATCCAAATGATTTGTTTCAACTCCTATAGCTTTGGAATCGTTGGCCATTTTTGACTAATTAAGGCTTGAGTTGGTTTTTGCAATTTCTGATTTGTGGACAGTTGATTTTTAAATTCAAATTCAGGAGCCACCAAGGCGGGAAAAGTATTGGAACTGGGTGGTATTGGTACAGTTGTAAATGGATGCGGACCCTCCACCCGAACAGTTTGAACCGAAGTCGCCATGGTCTCCTATGACCACGAGTTCCCTTCTCTTCGAGAGGGCAGCGGGCATTGGTCTCCGCGGAAGAGAACAATGTACGTCTAGCTATGGCGCTTGACGATATTAGAAGGGCCACTGAAGACGTCGTTTCGAAGTGGAGGCCAGGCATACGCCATAGCAGCTGCCGGCGACAATTTCGATAATGCGCACGCTTTACAGAGCATTCTGACGGCATGCGCATTGAGATAGTTTGTGATAGAAACAATTGACAGAAAAATCAACCTTTTGTTGTGTTATGGTATAAAGGCGTATGGTTGGAGGCTGGAAGGAGAGTGAATTCTTTGTGGAGATGCTGGCGCCGGTATTGTGCGGTGTTTTCTGAACTTGAGGTGTGAGTCCACCGCCGACATTTGTCCTGATCCTTGACTTGAGAATCGAGGAGTTGTGTGCAAAAGCCTTGGCGTCTAAAACTCTGTTGCTTTAGTCTGTTATTAAAGTTTGAAGCGCTTCAATGTATTAACGGCATGTTTTTGCCAAAAAATTGTAGTACCTTGAGAATTGGAGTGTCTTTAGGAAGCGCACGAGTTTCAGGACAGTAGAGTTCAATTTTGATCTCGATTTTAAGTACAGTGACCCTAACGCCATTTCTGGTTGCGTGATTTGTGCTACTAATTTTGAATAGACATGTATAACAAGCTTTTCCGAATTGTTTGAGGTTGTTTCTCTGTAGTTGGGTATGCAATATGAGTTTTTATATTCGGAGTGGAGTCATATTATGCCATGTTTTTGGTTAATTGAGTATTTGTCTCATAAGCAAAGATGCAACATTGTAAAGTGAATGGTGTCGAAGCTTGTTGTTGTCTCTTGTGATCGCAAGTAACAATGTTCGGTTTGGTTTTCAATATACTTCTTTTTGCTCTCAAGGACCACACTAATGATGCAAGGTGCAAAAACATTGTAGTATTCTTCGTGTTGAAATCACTTTTGTAATGTTTTTTGAATACGTTCATATCAATTTGTGCAGAGGTAAGGCCCCGCTTATAAGAGATGTTTTCAAGGATGTGCGCAAGCAGATGGTGTGTGGACCGTGCCGTGGTGGTTTCGCGCGGACACGCCGGTTTTTCTGCCCGTTTCCATTTCTTAGCTTTAAGTGGTGGGCCTCGCTTCTATGTTTTATGATAGTGCTCCTGGCATGTGTATCGTTTTATTTGCGTTTGAGGGACCCTGAACTTGACAAAATTCCTCCATCAGCAGCTCCACCATCTGAGTAGTTGAAAACAATTTTGATGCATACTATGTGCGGTCCCACTGTATCAGTTTGGGCACTAAAATCAAAATTTTGTCTTAAATTTTGAGGAAGGAGCAACTTTGCAGCAATTTCAGCCTTCTGTAATCGCCTATCCAATTTGCCAGTGAGACCTCGTTGTGCAATGGAGCTGACTGTTATTTATGATCCACAGCAATGCTTTGGTGCTGGGATATTTCAATGTAGTAGTAGCGTCCTAAGAAAACTAGATTTCGCCTTTTTTTAGCATATTGCACCTTTCAACGCTCTTGCATTGTGTAAACCGCTCTTGCATTGTGTAAACCGCTCTTGCATTGTGTAAACCACTCTTGCCTTTTCAACCTAAGCTTGAAGAGTTTCTCTTAATGTTGGTAGTGGTTTCATCTCTTTTCTTCTTGATCCTAGTATTTTGAACCTAAATTTGGACCAATATTTCTACTACACTGAATATTGCATTGCCCGACACTAATATCTTGACATTTTACACTATATAAATATTTACTGCTGCTACAATAACTTCCATCAATAATTATTGCAATAATTTTGTTTTAAAGAGTTTGGCAACATTAGCAAAGCTATAGAAAAGAAAAATAGTTACATGCAAGTTGTAAACCATGTGAAATCTAAGTATTTAGAGAGTTGCATGTGCTTCCAAGTTGTCAAGTGATGAGTCATGAGGTAACTATACAAGGTAAGGCCACCTAATTGTCAAGTCAACCTAAATGCAATACTCAGTGTAGGATAGATGTGTGATATTTTGCAAAGAAAGACTTTTTAGGATCTTTATCTTCAACAAAAAACAAAGGAATTTGATCAACGCATGTGGGTTGAAAGATAGGGACCATTTAACGTAGGCAAATTGTATTAGAGTATGTTCACACTTGGTGTTAACAGTGGTAGTAGCAAAGAAAAATTTGATGCATTTGGACACATCTTTAGACTGCATTCATATTGCTAGCACCCCTCCTAACATCAAGTGTGAACATACCCTTAGACAATGAATTTAAGCCATCTCTTTGTTGTACCATCTGAATGAATGGGAGTCTTCATACACATTTAGAGCTCTAAGGAATTTCTCAATCCCCTAGAATACTAAGCCTAGAAGAAGTAGTTTTATCTCTTCTACGCTTCCTTTTCGTCGTCCATTGGTACTCTGTACGGCTTAGCTTGTAACTTTGTAACCTGATAAGAGGTTGCTCCAAGTATCTTCATATGTTGTACCCTCTTAACCCCTAAAGGTCGAAAAGGACGATTATCGTCCTGTCGGTGCAAAAAAAACAGTCTAGGGGTTGGAAAAAAAGCTTTTTTTATTCAATTTTTTTTCAAAATCGGTTAATGCAAGGTTCTTTACCACAGAGTGCCAAAATTGGATTGATTGAAAGTCCTCATGTTTTCAAAACTGAAATTTGAGAGAATATTCACAACTATGGTTGATAAGTCCCCTCTTGCCCTTCTTACAAATTTCATGTGGGCAATATGCACTATTGACTTTTCCCACTTTTTGAAGCAATACTATAGGTTGGGCACAGCATGAGTACTGTAACTGTACAGTACAGGACAGGCCACAACTATGGGCCTTGATGTTTAAAGGTTAAATTGTTTCATTACTTCTTTTTATAGGTTTGTCATGGATGTGAATATAATGTTAATTATCTTGTAGTGCACTTTGCTGAAAAGAGATCTTAGAGATGAAGTGTGGACTCAGAAGTGATGAAAATGTCATTTTTGAATTTTAGCCGGTCTCCTTAGTATTGTTGAGATGGCATCCTATTCATGCATTGATTGTTTAGATTTTTGTTACTCAAAAACTTCCTTTGTAAATTTGGTTTGCATTGAAACTCAATGTAGTGTGAATATGAAGCACATGTTTACAAGGCAACCCTATGTAGGGTGTGTTTCATGTCTTTGTTGAGCATAGTATTTGTAGAGATATGCCTAACATCATTCAAAGCATGATGAACCAATATACCTAACACCTATAATGAAAAATATGTCATCAACATGCAATCAAAAGGACTTAACAATTTTAGACAAAGGCAAAAATTACTATTCATACTAACTTCAAATGAACACATATTTTAATTTCTATTGTTAAACTTCACTAGATTTTTATCATGTCTTCTTGCAAGATCCTATGGTTAGATTTGTGTAGAATAGGATTTTTTTCTTTTAGGACCAAGTGATTAGAAATGACATCTTTGATAGTTGCTTGAGAAAAAATGGGATAGGTCCTGTAAGGGGTTGCTAAAAGCACTTTATGTGTAAAGATTAAACGTGTATCATTAGCAAATTTCAAATGTAGCCATTTTGATTGTTTGAAAATCTTGGTGCTAGACATAACTTGTCACGAGTTGCATTTGCATTTTACAATGGTTTACAAAACTTTCAGAACTATTATTCACTTTAAGGAAGCAAGTAATAGATTTCAATGCTGAAAACTAATCTTATAAGTATGAATTAAGTCTCATTTTTTTAATGAAATGATTACATAAAGTATAATTTAAATGAATCAATAAGCCCCATTTTCAATATTCAAAATTTAATTCTAGCCTAAAGGACTGTTGGCCCCTTGGGGGGACAAACGGGATTTTGGGCATGTACCTATGGCTAAACTACTTAGTTTGATTTTCTGAAATTTTTATGAAAGATGGGGAATACAAAGATCTATGTGGGCATTTAATTCTTTCTTCATTCTGACATTTATTGAAGAATTTATGCATGAATTTCTCAAAAACAAGGGAGGGTAACCCAAAAACTTCTTAAAAAATTACATTTAAAAAAAATAAAAATCTGAACTTGGTTCTTTAGATTTATATATGTGTGGGAAGCTTTGAATCATTCAATTTTGATTAATGAGTGAGAAGTTTTAGTTTGCCGGTAGGTGTGGCACTCCTAAACCTCCATTCCTTTTGCCCCTTGTAAAATCTGGTCCTTTACTTTTTTGAGCTCTTTGTGTATTGGTTTTTTGATCTTTTCTTTTTCCAAGTTGTAGTAGACTAAGATTCCTTGGTTTTCACCATTTGGATCAATGTAATTCAGATTTCTGAATTTTTTCATAAACCCTCTAATTTTGCCTAGTGTATATGCAAATTTCATGGCCTTACGGTAATGCAAGATTTTACAAAGTATGATTCACACCTCCAATTTTCAAAATTCTCCCGCACTTACCTAACTTGGTCTTCTACATGGAAAAAATAAACCTCAACTTTGCATAGAGTATTTTCTTTGATTTAGGAGTGGTCAAAGGCTTTTGAAATTTTGGGGCAATAGGGAAATCAACTTTTTTTTCACTTTAGATGTAAATATCTTTCTCCCCTACATCTAGAACGAGCTGGTTTTTTTTCCTTCAAGTACCTCCCATAGTCTAGGGCAAGATTTTATTGTTGGATTTCCAAAAAACTTTTTTTTGCTACCTTTCTATTCATTCCTCCAAAAGTGGCAACTTTCAGTGATTTTCATAGAAAAATGGCTTGGTCCTTTTAGACTTATTTAACAATGTATTTTTTTCATTTGGATTTTCTTTTTGAAAAACATGTTATTTTTATCATAATTTTATTAATGGAATGTAATTTTTTTTTCTTAAATTAGTGATTTTGTTTCAAGTACCTCTAGCCGTGGAAACTCTATTAAAGGAGTTACTAAAATATTACAAGCTAAATAAAAATCTTTTTCAGCATATTTTACAAGTAAAATATAATTGCTAAATGAGCAAAAATAAAAATAAAAATATTTAATAAAAAAAAGGTAGTTTATTATTTATTTTTGTCTAATTTATTTTGACTTTCTTTCACAAAATTCATAAATGAGAAAAATTATATGTATTTATTGTCTTTCTTCAAAATTTTGTTTTTTTTGTAAAATTATTGAAAACTGTTATATAAATATATCAAAAACAAAAATTCAATTACTAATTGAAAAAACCAGAAATTTAACAAACCTTGATTTTGGGAAAAAAAACTCATAAATTCAAAACACATTAAAACAAGAAAACAATGTTCATCAGATAAGTTATTTTCTAATTGACTATCTGAACTTTATATCCAAATTAAAAACAAAACTAGTCAAACCGTGAATTGGGCTAATAGGTTACTTGTTACAAAGTCCAATTATAAAGAAAATTTAGTTGATGTTATCCTTAAAAATGATAGAATTACTAAATATTTAAAATATGAAAAGAACAAGAATATGAATGATCACATGTTTTAAAAAAATCTACCAAATTAATTTCACAATCTAAAGTAAACTTATACATTTAATATTTCAGTTATAAAAAAAAAGAATATGTAGTTGTAATAGATTCTAATAAAATTATTCATTAAATATGTTATAGTTATTTAATCCCTAAAGGATCAAGTTGCATTTCATGGCAACATAGCAATTTTGGGTAGCTCACAACAAATGGAGTTTTTATTTTTTTTCTTTGAAATTTTCACCCAGGATGTTTCCAAGGAGTAGCTTTAAGGCTCTAACAATTTTCATAACTTTTAACTACATGGTTCAAAAGTTATTGCATGATATGTAGTTTTCTTCAAACTTTGGGCAACTAGGACAACTTAAAAATAAATAAATAAATTGAAATTGGTTTTCTAGAATTATATACCTATTGAATGCTTTGAATCATTCCATTTTGATCAATAAGATGAAAGCTACAAGGAGTTTTTTGTTTGCGGGCAGTTATGGATCCTCTACTCTAAAATAAACTTTGAAGTACTTTATTTTACTTATTTTTCAATATTTTGGGAAAGAAATGAATCTAAAGGATAAAGCCTGGTTATTACAACATTATGACCATTAACTACAAGTGAGCAATGTCAAATTGGACATTCTTTGTCAATTTGGACATCTTTTTGTCAAATTTTTGTCAATTTAGACATTTTAGTCAATTTGGACGTGTCATTGTAGACAATTTTTCTTGTACTAGAATTGGCGTGTTTCATTTTCATAATTAAATTCTTAACAATTTAATGTTTTGAATTGTGCTCTACTTCTTTTTACTTACTATCAGTTTTTCTCATATTTTGTACAATATATTCCAAATGATTTGAAAACTTTCCAGTATGTATCCAACTTACATTGAAGAGTGGCAACCATTTTAGAATTTTTTTCATACAAATGTGACCTTGTGAATTGCAAATGTGACTTTTTGTCGATTCAAACTCAAATATCTTACCATCTGCATGGTGAAAATTTCTGAATTCTTTTCCACATTTTTTTAAATCAGTGTACTACAAGATCTTAAGATCTTATGATTACATGTGTCCAAAAACATTTTTTTAACAAAAATTTGGAACTTATACTAGAAATGATGGTTTTGAAGCAGTTTTGATAAATACTTAATCAAAAACCCTTAGGGGTTAAAAATACATTGTTTTATTTGCATGTCATAAGGAAATTTAACAACAACATCAAATACAATATCCGGCAATATAGATTGAGGACCTTCAATATCAAGAGGTTTTGTTAGCCAGATGACAATTAACACATACAATATGACCAGCAGCTTTCTAAGGGTCTTCATATGCATGTTTAGCGTTAGTTATTTAGATTTGGTATTTTATTTATTAAAAAAAAACTTAAAACGTGAAACATAAAATTTATGAAAAAGTAATATTAATCTATTTTGAATAATAACATTCGTATCAAAAATCTATGGATATTTTGTTATTTAATATACAAATAAACATATTTAAATACTTTATTTATTCTAAAGTTAAGAGCATGTATGTGTTTTCAGTCAAAAATAGAAAAATCAAAAATTAAAAATTTAGTTAAGTAAAAACTTAACTAGATTAAAATTCACTTCGGCATTGTTTTGTTACAAAAGTATAAAACAACATAACCATAACAATATTAGCAAAAGAAATATGATATGTAAATTTTAAAATACCTAATTCCATCAACTAAAAAAATTTAAGTCTTTTATATAATAACAAAAAATAACTTATTTCAAAATTTCTGATTTATTTTAAAGTAAAAGTTGATGCTTTGTACTTTTGGGCAGGGATGATAGGATTCAAACTTGCAACATTTTATACCCAAAACAAACGCACTTTCAAAGTTAATCACATTCAGCTTGATGGTCAAAGGCAATTTTGAATTTATAAAGTAGTTTATCTTAACAAAAAGAGCCTCCTAAGTTAGTAAGTTACTAAGTAAACATAAAAATGTTAACATAAGTTTATAAAGTCATTTAGTTTAACCTTGTACAAAAAAGTATGTTAGATGATGAAAAAACTAGGATATTTATAGGAAAAATAAATATAAATATTATTACTAATTTTTTTACCAGTTGGATTACCTTTTGTGATCTCTATTAGAGATTAGGAATTGATGGTCTTTCAATTCAAGTTTGGGTCCATAAATAGTAACAATTGCCTTGAGGAGACTTGCTTTGGCTATGGCAATGTTGATTTGCTTTTACTTTCTTTGTAATAACATCATTTTTAGTGAAAAAAATGTTGTTTTTTTAGTCTGTAGGATTTTTCAAAACACTATCTATATAAAATAAATTCAACATCTTTAATGAAAATTGAAATGGAATATTCGAATGACCAATTATATAATGGTCGGCCTTACAAACTAATTGTTCTTAATTTCTATCTTTGCACCTTATGTTTGGAGAAGTGTCTTCATACTTCCACAACATTGCTTGCCTTCTTCCAAATGGAGATTTGAAAGAATAAGGGGTTTTTTGTTGCCCATGATTAATACTCCTTGATATTGGAACATCATTCTACTATTGAAAGCACTTTGCTAAAATTAGTTCACCTTCCAAATCTATCAAACACACACTATTGGCTATTGCCTACTTAGGCTTGTTACAAAAATAATTGCTTTGAGCAATCTTGACCACCACTTTTTTTTTGTTTTGTTTTTGTTTTTGTTTGATTTGCATGTCTCTTTGATGTACCAAATAGACCTCACAGAATGTGTGATCTTCCAATCAAAGATCCTACCATTTTCTAATGCTAAATCCTTGTACCCAAGAAGGTGGGACATGGCCTTTATAAAAAATGTAGCTTAGGATCTTGGAGCATCCAAAATCAACAATTAATCCTTTCAAATGTAAAAGTAAAGTTTGGTGTAAGACACTACAATTCAAATTCTCACCAAATCATATTCTTATATATAGGAAATCATGTGAGTGTGAGGAATTGAAGACATGATTGATCAATCAATATAGGCATCTTCTAGAGAGAAATAATTAAAACATGAAAGAAAATTGACTAAACTTATGTAGAAGTGGAAGCAATGGGTAGGAAGATTTAGCATTCAATAAAGTGTCATCTTGCTCAACTTGGGAAAATGGCACTTGTGTTTTGAAAAGGTTAGATTCAAAATTGAACAAAATGGGTGAGAGATTGGAAATCATTGTGGTCAAGGAAGAACCACTAGAGGGTGATTGCAAGAAACACTCGTACTATTTCTTGTCCCCTTCACCTCTTGCAGGTGCTTTTTGGCTTGTAACTTTTGCGTGGCAAGTTCTTTTAAGCTAAAATTTCAAAAGAAGGTACATGTCTTAGTTACAGACCTTCCCTAATTTTTGCGGTATTTTAAAAGTACTTTACTATTTTTAAATAGCCCCCAAATAGGTGTCTACCTTGGCCATTTTGGGGGTTTTTAGTACTATATTGGGTCCAAAAAAACTTTTCTAGGGCTGTAAATCAGGGGTGTTGTTTATGGAGCATGCTTACACGCATTCATAGAAGGGTTTTGCAAAATTAAAAATTCCATGGCATCTATATTGTCTCAAAAAGGGCATCTTATCTCCCTTCATTGGCAAAATACAAAGAAATTCCTCACCAAAGCAATTGTACCATGTGAATGTGTTTAATGGGTTCTCAAATGGCAAGTTTTTATTTTATTTTTTTGATTGATTTTACTATTTTCTAAAAAGAAAAAAAGAAATTGGCTTTTTGTTGGTGATTTTGTTTTGCGCACAACTTTTAGAATAAAAAATTTCTAGGTATGAATTTTCACAAGTATGCTATTTTAAGTGCTTTACAAATTGTCCATATTTTATTTTATTTAAAAAAAATTATTCCAAAAGCTCGGTAGTACTACTAGTACTATTAGTACTAACGGTGTTTGAGACAAAACAATGAAGTGTTTCTTGCAACTACCCTAGAATTCTAGTAGGGTTCTTTTAAAAGGCATCATATTTTTGCTGGTTGTTCATTGTAGTTAGTGGCAAATACATGGAGGTTTTTGCATATTTTGGCAAATACAAGCAACCACTTGCATACATTATCAAATTCTCAGCCGCTAAAGGCTCAAGTCGGGTTAGAAAGCATATACATGCCAATGTTAAAATTTGATAATCTACCAAAATCTTCTTCATATTTTAATTACCTTTATTGCATTGCTTTCTATTGCACTGTATTCATTTTATTTGCATTTCTCCTAAACTTTGACTTTTTTATTCTTGCTTTACTTCATTTCTTTTGTTCTTGCTCATACATCTTGTGAACTAGTTCTCTTGTGTTCTCTTGTACTCTTGGTTTAATTCTTTTATTCACATACACGTAAATACTTGTGCATGCACCCTTTTATAGGAGCACCAAGCACTAGTGGATGTCATGATTGTTATTTTGGACAAATTTTGGTTAAAGGAGGGAACCAATAAGTAGGCATTCCGGACCACATAGGCCAACAGTTTGGTCAAATATTGTACTTTAGGATTTTTGAGCTTGGAAAGTAAAAGAACAATTATCATATTTTACCTTTATTGTGTGTCGTGACTTCTGACTTGGCAACAAGCTTTCCATGTTGGAATCAAGGCACAAAAGTTAGGATGCAGATCCAAATTTAGGCACAAGCGTCAAAGGTAGAAAGCCATAGTTTGCATCTTGACTACATGCTTATGTGCCTTGATTGCTTGTACGTATACCCTTAGCCTATGTCCACACTCTAAATGCCTACACTATCTATGCACAGAGTGCAAATGTCCGTGCTAGCCCTAGCATCTCTGTCTAAACGTAGTGTCAACGTCCCTACTACTATATCCTTGGCATAACCATGCATTTTCATCTATGTACTCAAGTCCACGCCTTAACTCCATGTTTGTAGCCGTATGGGTAAATAGCAAGTATGAGGTAACTCAAGTAAGTCCACATTTATTTTTATTTTATTTTATTATAGTCAACTTTGAGTTGACCATATGGAATGAGCAAAAGCTTAATTGGATGCATCTAATGGACGAGCAAGAGCACACGCATCTAGTGGATGGGCAAGTGCAGATGGACAAATAGTTGGTTCAATGTAACAAATGTGATGCCCGGACCTACTTTTTTTGGCTTATCAATAACTATTGGTTGTCAAAGTAAAAGAGCTAGCTTGTGTTTTATGCTAGTTCTCTTCATCATGATGTGAAACGACTCTAGCTCACATTGTTCATAAACCAATAGTTGAATTTTTGAATTTGTTATTGAATCTTTATTGTCATTATATTTTTTGTTACTTTGGCTATCGCATCAACACTTTTGGTGTCAAAATCTCGGATTGTTAAACATTAAGTGTTTTTCCCAAACTTCTGGTTGTAATTTGATTAGTTCAAATGGAGCATTGCTAAAAAATGAGCTTTTTCAAATTTTGGATCATTATTCCATGACTTTGAGATAAAACTTGTATTAAATATTCAATAAAAATTCAGATTAACACTTTTTACATTTTATGTTAGGCACTAAGTAACTAGATTGTGGTTGATTGGTTATCTCCATATACATATGAAGGTTGAAAATGAATTTGTAAGAAGTTCTAACATGGAGTATTAAGTATATGAAAGGAAAATTTACCTTTTGTTTCTAAGTTTAGGACTTTACATTGATTTACACAAATTTTTGGTGTGATATCATTTAAATCATTTATTCTCAATATCAATTCCTATTCCATTTGGAGTCTAAGCAAACTTGACTACAATACAACCAAATTCAATTCTAAAAGTTGTGAAGAAGAATACTTTTAATGAAATAAAAATTAAATTTTAGAATTTAGACATCAAAGTTTTAGTATTTTGAGATTGTAAGTAGTCACAATTTCAAATTATAGGAAAGTACTTGGTTTATAGTTGAAACTGGAAAAAATGAAAAAAAGAAAAAAAATTGGTTTTGAGTTATCCATTGAAACGGTCATTTATAAAATTAGACAATACTATAAGTGCTAAAGAAAAAAGCAATCTAGCTAAATTTTCTCTTTGAATGCTCATTTGAAGTTAGGTTTTTTTTTTCTTGGCAAATGTTTGCCAAAATCTTACCTCAAATTGACAGTGGCTACCATTCTATTAAAAAATCGGGATGAAAATTTGGATGAAATTGCCAAAAAATCCTCCTTAAACAAACACTTCATTTTCCAAATTTTAGATGAAACTATCTACTATTAGTAAGATTATTGGATGAACATGCACACGCCCCTCCAGTTTTGCCAATTTTCCCTTGCTTGCATTCTTGGGTGCGGGGTGCTCTATCTTGACCAAAACAAAAAATCCTTGGTGGAGACTTGTACACTTGATTTTATCATAAAATTTCCCTAATGCAATGAGTAATGAAACAAAAAAAAACCTTTAAATGTTGTTAAGGCCATTTTGATGCTTTTGAATAATTGGAAATTGTTGTGGATAGTGGAATAACACTATTTCTCTTCCCAGATTTTGTAGGGACATAGATAATACAATTGAGAGAATCCATATGGATACTTTTTGCATGCACAATGTTCACAAAAGGGTTCCAATTGCTAGTTGAGTAATAAGAATGCATTATGGTGTAATGTATTACAAGCTTTGAGGATTTTTTTATTAGAACTCGGTGTGAGTCATTAAAATGATGTGTTTTGAGTTTAAGAGTACCTAGGGTACGTGGCTTGAAAACCACCCAAGCATTTTGAACCGCCATATAGATAATAGTGAAGTGGACTTGAGGTGGCTCTTAGATTGTCCTTTTATAGTCATTGATTGCATGGAAGAAAAGTTGTTTTTAATTGCAAAGAGTTAATCATGCATTCTCCTTGCTTCTCCAAATCTCTTCACAACTTGCAAGTGAATGACTGAATGGTTCTTGGAAGGTCTAGGGTCATAAATAGGGACCTCTGACACATACAGCCTTTAAAATTGGTTTTTTCATCGTTTGCACGACCGGCACTTGTCAATGCAAGCAGGTAAGGAAATATTGGACAGAAATGGACAAAGTCCCCATAGTGCGCACGTTCATTGATCAAATCTACTAATATTAGTAGTTTTCACATTAGTAGAAAAATCTGTCCAAAACAACACAAAACCAATAGTTTCTTGTTGTTTTGGGCACTTGCACACGCTAATTGACTAATTTAACAAAATTCTGTAAAAAACTACCTACGTTCTGTTGATTTGGACACCATTGTCTAAATTAACAAAAAATTTAGAATCTTTCAAAATCTATTTTGAAATCTTTTGGAAATCTTTGAGAGTCTTTTTGGAATCTTAAAGAATCTTTTTGGAATCTTTGATAATCTTCTTGTGTTCAATTATAATCTTTGAGAATCTTTTAGGAATCTTTGAGAACATTTGAAAATATTAAGAAATCTTTGCATATCTTTAAGAATCTTTTAGGGTTCTCTAAGAATCTTTTTAGAATCTTTGAGAATCTTTGAGAATCTTTTGGAATCTTTGAGAAACCTTGAGAATATTCTTGGGTTATTTGAGAATCTTTGAGAATCTTTCTGAAATCATTTGTAATCTTTGAGAATATTTTTGGAATCTTTAAGAATATTTGAGAATACTAAAAAATCTTTGCATATCTATAAGAATCTTTTTGAATCTTTGAGAATATTTTTGGAATCATTGAGAATCCTTGAGAATATTTAGACAACTATTAGGAATCTTTGAGAATATTTTTGGATCTTTGAGGATCTTTGAGAATATTTTGGAATCTTTGAGAGTTTTTGAGAATCTTTTGAAGTTGTTTAAGAATCTTTGAAAATCTTTGAGAATATTTTTGGAATTTTTAAAAATCTTGGAAAATCTTTTCAAGTATTTAAGAATCTTTAAGAATCTTTGAAAATCTTTGAAAATCTTTGAAAGTCTTCTGGGAATCTTTGGGAGTCTTCAAGAGTCTGAGAATATTTATGAAATTTTTATGAAATTTATTAAAATGCTTCAAAATTTATATAAAAATAGATTCTCTTATACTCAAGTAGAGTTGTTTTAGAATCTTTTTGGAATTTGTTAATTTAAAAAAAAAAATTCATGAAAGAACTATTAGAATAGTTTGGGTTGTCTATTGAAATCTTATTAGAATCTTTTTGGACCTCATTAAAAAAAATTGAAGTTTTAAAAAATAAAAGAAATCTTAAAAAATAAAAGAAGTTTTCAAAAAATTAGAATCTTTTAGAATTTGGAATGTACATTGAATGGTTTTTTTCTTCATTTTTCACAATTTGGTATGATTTAAAATTAGTAGCCTTTAGAGTCTACTTAAAACATGACCAAAACAACAAAAAATCAACAATTTTTTATAAATCTGGACACTTTTGGACCAAACAAAACAACAAAAAATCAACAGTTTTTTGTTGATTTGGACACTTTTGGACACAACTACTTCACTTATTCAACAAAATTTTATGTAAAAAGTACAACATTTTTTTGTTTTAAATACCACAGTTTCTTTATGAAAAAATATAAAAGATGCCCCTCAACTCTTTCTAAAAATCATACATGTCCCTCAAAGATTAAAAGAATAAAAAATACCCTTGACATGTAAAAAATACATCAACAATGCCTCTAATATATTGGGAAAATATTAAAAATGCTCCTCAACTATTTTAAATTATCAAATATCTTTTGTTATATGATAACCAAGGGTATAGCTTAATTCACATTCTTACAAAAAATCAAAGGCAATATTTACATTTCAAATAACACAAGGGTATATTTGACATTTCAAAATAAAAGAGCATTTTTGATATTTTCCAAAATGCGAGGAGTATTATTAATACTCCTACAAAAAGCAAAGAGTATTTTTGGCATTTTAAATATTTGAGGCGTAAATTTGATATTTTGAAAGAATTTAAGGGCATTTTTAGTATTTTTCCTTCTTTTATTGAAAAAAAAAAAAAAAAAAAAAAAAAATCTTATGAAAGTTTTTTAGAATCTTTAAAGAAAATTTCAAAAATATTCAAAAGTTTAGAGAATTTTGATTTTATAATTGCAAGGATTTATTTCCATAACTTTTCACAATTTCATGTTTTTTAAAGCTAGCAAACTATGGAGGCTATTTTAACGTAGTAAGGTTTTTTTTTTTTTTTTTTAAAATTAGTACTAAAAAACATTTAAAAATGAAGCCAACTTTCACCTGCAACAACCCTTTTGAGATTTGTGAATTCCAATCAAAAGCTATAAACAAAATCAAAGGGGTAGAAATAAATATTTAAAAAAAAATTCTGAACATCTTCTTTGATTTTTGCTCATAACTTTTGATTAAAGATATGAAATCTGGAAAAATTGTTGGAGGTGAAAGTAGTCTACATTAACCGACTTTTCCAAAATATTGTATACAAATAATTTTCTTACACTTCCATATGCATGTGCGGGTGTGGATGATGTATTGGTTAGCACTTGTGATGCAAAGGAATTTGGTTGTATCCTAGGAGGTTTGGGGTTCGACCCCTAGCTATGGCACTTTGAGCCACCTGCCCCTGCCTTGGCTGCTGGGTTGCAGCACCACCTAGCCAGGCTGCAGTATTTTAATTTTAATTTTTTGCATATACATTTTTTGAAAATAAGAAAAATCATTGATAAAAAAAACATATAATTTACAATTACACAACTAATGAGCAACAAAAATTAATTGAAAATCAACATAATAACAATATAAAAACAACAAAAATCAACAGAAAAACAACAAACTCTTGTCAAAAAGTATCCAAACTAACACATCCAAAGCAACAGAAAAAATAAACAATCTCGAGTTGGAAATCTATTGATTTTGTGCAAATTTTTTTGGATGATCATCCAAAAATTAGCAAACCTGGTACCCACTCAAAGAGGTCTTTGGCAATTTCATCCATTTTTACACCGGGATTTTCTAGTGATGGTAGCCACCCTCAAATTGAGGTGAGATTTTGGCAAAAATTTGCACACATTTTAAAGGTTGGACACATGCACTTTGAAAATTCACAAGTAATTCAAATATGCTTCCAAAAATATGAAACGACTTGTGTTACATTCTGCATCTATTTTTCTCTATTTGAAGAGTGAACTAAAAACCCTCCCATCCATAGAATACCATGAAAAAGGGGGATGAACCCTTAAATGGTCGGTTTTTGAGCCTCCTACCTTAGCAATAGAAAGTTCACCAAATTTAGTTTGTTCCAAGCTTTGAGTTTTTGAAAAACTTAAGTTTCAAATTTTCTTATTATTGTCACAAGTTGAATACCTATTATCATGGGATGGTTACCTTTTTCTAATTTTACTAACATGGTAAGAAAACATCCACCATAATGCCTCTTTGTTATGATTTGCACCCATGGTAAAAAAATTGGTGTAATTGAATCCATTTTGTGGTTGATATGAATTTCCATGGTACTTTTCAAAAAACTACAAAAATTTTGTATGTTCATCAAAATTTATGAATTTTTTTGACATGTAGAATACACATACTTTCTTCTACAAAAATAATACTCCCTTTGTTTTACTAAAAAACCCATGTTTGAGAATTTGTGAGGGATTAAGGAATATTAACAAAAATTTTAATTGGAAATTATTAAATATTTGGCTTAAACCTTTCCAAACCAAATTTTAGTTTTTTCTAATATTAAGGTTTTTTATAAAGGAGAGAAAATTAGTACCAAAGTTTTGAAATTTCCAGTGCTTTGTTATTGCCACAAATGGTTAGAAAAATGATTGATATGAAGTGTGTCAATGCAATTGTAAGTAAAGAACAAGTTAGCCTAGTTGCCCAAGTAGTCCCATCTATCAAAAAACGAAATCTTTTTGTTGATATTATTGATGATTCTAGCTTAATGATAGGCACAATTTGCAAACAAAAAATCACTAAATCAAGTTTGCAATGCTAACATAAGCAATCAATGAGCACAAAAAACCCAAAAATATTACCAAACATACTAAGTAGTTGATTTCATTTTAGAGATAAACATAGGATTTATAAAAGAAAATCAATTCAATAGGCAAACATGGGTTTTCTTTTAAACAAAAAAAAGCCACAATTTGGGATTTTTTAGTGAAACGGAGGGAGTAGCAATGAATTTTGATGTCACCTAGAGTGCCAAATAAAGTCTAGAAGGTGATTGTAACTCCATAGAAAATCCATCATGGTAGTAGAGTTGAGGGGTTAACCCCTGAGCATCCATGCGCCCCCAAATCTACCCTCTCCATATCAACAGTTTGTTACCTTTGATCGTTATAATCTTTTGATCCGTGTGATGAAAACTTACCAAATTTTTCATGCATCTGCGGACCCTAAGCCTTGTGCAATATCAACAACAAACTCTTCTAGATGTTGTTTTTGAACTTGCGATGCCAAATTATTTGCAATAGGTCCAACACAGCATGAATTTGGGCTGGGCGCTCAGGGATTAATTGAACTTTTATGAAATTAAGCTATCAATGATTTGAGGGTGAAAATTTTACTAAGAAATTTGCCAAATTATTGTTTCCTAATGAATGACCGGTTTTGCCAAGACTTAGTGTACAGTACCCAAAAGAAAGAGTACATAAGTCCCTCTCATGGCATTCATAAAAGTTGGTATACCAAAGAATACAGTTGGCATTTTATCCTCAGATTTTTTGTATGTGATCTTTGTGCAACCATGACCAAGCATACCAAATTTCAAGTACTAAAAACCAAAATCCTTTTTTTGGTAAATTTTTTTGTGTCAAAATCATGGTTTTATAAGAAAGTCAATTTAAGTACATTGGTGATGAATTTTTGAGATTTGATTGCATATATATGTAGGAGACATCCATACACACATATTTCTTTCAAACAAACATTTCCAAAAAAATTCAAAATTCCTTTTATAGAGATTTTAATGTTAGGGTGATCATGACCAAATTTAGTAAAATACGTATTTCTTCATGGAATTAGTTTTTGTTATTTGACTCATACATTGTGATTAAGTTTGTACCTTTAAACATGATGATATGTTTATTTTGCCAAAAACTAATTTATTTATAGTATAAACTTATTTGAATCCCATAAGAGGGACTTATGTACTCTTTCTTTAGGGTATTGTACATTGTTGTATTCCTTCACAAACATAAAATAACTTTTATTACAAAGGATCTTCTATCCATCGACTTTGGTTTTAGATTTTGATTTCCTAATTGTGGGTATCAAACCTAGGCCTTTCTCTACTTGTAAGTCTCTCACGCTTCACCCCATAACTCAACCACTTTTTCAAGTTATCAAGCATGATAACATTATCACCCACCTCTAGAGGTGGTTGACAACTCTAACTAGTTATGGTCTCTCTTCATAAAAGCCATTAAGTGATCTTGTAGCTCTTATCTAGCACACTAAGTACTTCCTCTCACTATTGAATCCTAAATTATGATTTAAGCAATTTTGTGATATTAAAGAGGTAGGGTGTGATATTAAAGAAGTAGCTAAGATTTTAGTAGTAATATTGACCTCTTTAATATCACACCCTACCTTTTTAATAACAAACCCCACCTCTTGAATATCAGACTCCACCTCTTGAATATCAGACCCCACCTCTTGAATATCAGACCCCACCTCTTGAATATCAGACCCCACCTCTTGAATATCAGACCCCATCTCTTGAATATTAGACCCCACCTCTTTAATTTCACATCTCCTTTCTCTATGATGTTATATCCTACCTCTTTAATATCACACTCTACCTCATTAATATCACACCCTACCTCTAATATTAGACCTCACCTCTTTAATATCACATCACCTTTCTCTATGATGTTATATCCTACCTCTTTAATATTACACTCTACCTCATTAATATCACAACCTACCTCTTTAATATCACAATCTACCTCATTAATATCACACCCCACCTCTTTAATATCACATCTCCATTCTTTGTGATGTTATAAGTTATGAAGTGTTTGTGTGGAGGGAGACCTCTCATGATGTAGTCACACCAAAGCTAAGGTGGTGTGCTTTAAAATGGTGCAATGTTCTAAAATGGTGCACTTCTAGGAATGGTTGATAATCATGTTCTTTCAAATATCTATTACTATCATTAATAAGCTAGGTGGGCTTAGCAATACAACATTTGGAGTGCCATCGCTTGTTGTGTTTGTCGCTTTTCTCTTGTTTGTCTTGAAAAGATTAGATTGTTGCTACGTTATAGTATTGTTGATTACTTTGTGTAGAGACGTTACAATTAGGTCTTTAGAATCTTTACGGACTGTAAGACCACTTTCTCACAATTTTGTTGCTTACAGTTGAAGTGTTGTTTCTTTTGAACATTGGTAAGGTAAGTCTTAGCAGAGAGAGACTGTGAGGGTTACAGTCATGGACGTTCAAAGTTGTTACGTAGAGGATCATTGCACCCTCTCACTCCAAGACATCGCGTTCAATCCAAAGAATAGTTTTTTCTTTGACCAAGCAGAAGCCTAATGAACTACATTGGTTTTAAATTTCCGTGTTAAGCAAGTGCATTTAATGCAAGAATATGGTAGCCAAGGATATCAATAGTTAGGTCACCTCTGCATGAATATTTACCCAACCTGTTTAAAAATGTAAGATTGCATTCAGTATATTTCAAACGCAGGTTTATTCAGATATGTGAGTACGGTATCTAACGTTAGCATTTCTTTGGTCATTGACTAAGCAAGTTGATAGAAACTTGCAATGCTATAGTTTAGGGAGAAGATATAACACGGAGGAACAAAGTGAGAGATCAAAAGGAGATAGAAGGGCAATTGATACACATACCTCATACTGCAGATGGAGACTCCAAGGATCACAATCATCCCTGCCATTGCCGTGCCAAGAGTTGAATAGACTAGCATTCCAAAGAGAATCGACATAGTTGCTCTTTTGAACCTCTGCAGCCAATATCTAAGCAAAGACACAAGAGAAGGAGCAGAAGGGGCTGTGCACGCATACAATATTGGAGATACATCGATGAAATTCTCTGGCATTGGAGGTAGCCCCAAAGCAACCAAAGATATCCTTCAGAACAAAGCGACAAGTCACGGTGGACTTCTCTGATGAGGAACTGGTAAATTTTCCAACATTGCAAATGGAGCTTTCTTGGCGTATAATTTTAGGACGCACATTAGGAGCGTCTCCAAGCTACACCATTTTACTTGAGTTTCTAAAAATGCACACACAAGATTGCTTTGTAACCCTCTAGAAGCTTTCAAGAGGATTTTTTGCTTGGGGTTTCCAAATGAAGAAGGAACTTTGGGGTGCCTACAGTAGGTGAATATTGCATGCGGCGGTCGAACAATACGCTTTCAAAAATGGAAAAGTGGACTCTTGAGCAACGAACTCAACATGAGTTACCCAGTCCAGGTGGCCTTCTATAATGAATAATGGCTTTGCAAATTTGGGACATTGATCCAAGAAGTGGTAGCAATTGTAAGGTCATAGCTCCTCTGTGAAAAGGCTGGCTGATCCGATAGTAAATGCTGTGGTTGAGAAGATACACAACTTACTAGGAACCCTAATTTTTTAGGCTATGTTTGAAGGAGCAAACAAGAGGGACACAATACTATACAACAGAAAGTGCATAATTCTTGGTTGGCAAGGCAATGCAATCGCTGTTGCAAGGTTGGGGACAACATAATCGACTGCTGCCTGCAAGATTTCAACAGTAGGTAATCGACATTTGGGATGGAAGGCTTGGGTCACCAACAATCAGCATAAGAAAGAGCCAAATAAGAAAATCATTGAGATGACAAAGAAGTCAAGAAAACAAAGAGAGAAGCTGAGAAATGTCACTGACAGTCGGAGCAGCTCCAACACCCTTGAAAGTTACAATTTGGAGATGTTAGCATCGTAATCTGCAAGTTGCAGGTGGCTAATCCACAATTGACCATGGCTGAAGTTGCGTAATGTGAAGCCAAGAACGGTCCGACATTCACCAGCAGCATTGGCATCGGATGATGCAACAAAGCAGTCAATCCACCAACAATGGTGTTCAAATCGGCCTTGTCTAAATTTTAGCAATTCTCTCAGAACGGCCACCAACCTTTCATGCAGTTTGACCTCAATCATTCTTGCAGACAACAACTTTAGCATTGCCAAATTTAGGGGGTGCATTTTGCATCCTGAAACCAAAACAAGCATGCCCCAAGGTCAAAGAACTGCAAGGCTAAGTGGAATGGTGCTCCAGTACACCTTCTGAGACACCTAGCCGGCCGTAGCATGATTGATTACAAACAAACCTTCATTTGCGAGATTGTCAACTGCTCATGAGAGATAACAGCAAGTCCTATTTTTGAGGGTGCTGTAACAGATGGAAGCCAACTATGAATGAGCTGAACGGCGATTGCATCCTCGTAGAATCAAATTTCGTAACAAATCAGCTTCAATTTGGCTATAACGCCTCAGTCTCCTAAAGTATTCCTCCATACAAAACTAGCTTTTAGGGGGATGGACAAAATCAATGCCCTCTTGCAATTTCAACTCCCATCCTACGTAATCGACCCCCGAGCCATTCAGAAATTGACATTAGGCTTTTAACTCTCAGAACAAACTTCTAGTATAAAAGCAATCCAAATTTCCAACCTAAACAACCGAACCAATTTCAATGACATTTACAAAAACAAATACTCAAAAAGAGCATTGCAAACGGGAAGAAACGCACCCCGTTCAACCCTTCCACAGGTAATTGACACACCATCGATATTACCAACCATAGCAATATAACAATACCCTCTAGACAAGGAACACACCAAGCATTTAAACACGCATTCAAAGCCAAACAGGACAAAATGACACCACTCTTCTCTAGAACAAGAGCATTTGATAATCCACAAAAATATACGTATCACCGATGTACTTTGCTTGGCTTAATGGGTTCGTTGGATGTGACGACAGCCTAATCAAGCTGCATTCGAATGCTAGAAATCAAGTCTGTACCATGCCCTCTCCATCCCAAAACCTTCCCAATGATGCTAGGCTAGGATATCACCTCCTGCCTCAAAAAAGAAAGGAAAAAGTTATATAGAAAAAAAGAGCTTTGGAATCTGGAAGAGCAATGTGTAGTAAAACGACCACTAATTCCAAATGCATTGGATTCCAAAGGCATTGCAAACTTATTTTTTGGTTGTTTTATATGTCCTCCACACTTCTTCTAGTATAGATTACATGCCATCATGTAGTCCTTCTTTGTCCACTCACTCACGCCCACCAACTTATCCAAATACTGTTAAAATGCTAAGTATCATTGGCTATCTAATGAATCTAGCATCAATTCAAGGATCTAGGAACAAAGTTGTTGCATTAGATTACAATTTAGTGATCCACCAGAAAGTGCAATGCCTACCTCCAAACTTTGATGGAGACGTAGTATTTGAGTTGCCTTCTCTTCATGTTTCATCTTTGCCATGTATTGGTGGAAATCTATAGGGTATGGATAAACGATATGATGGTCATGCTTGGTGTCGAACCATGACATCCAATATCCACAACTAAGATGGTCTCAAGTTCAAGAAATCCTCTTGTGCTAAACATCTGGTATGTAATAACGAGTGTGAGTACTTGATGCGTTTTGCCAAGTGCAATGAGGAGTGGTGTGGTTATACCATTGCTCCATTCCATGTTGGGGTTTATCCTCCAAAGGATTCAAGTCTTCTTTGTCCAACATACAACAAAGTTATGCGCTAATTATAGTTGATTATTTAAACTACAAATGTCAAAGCAAAAGTATTATACATGAACTATGATTTTAAACATCCAATGGTTTAAGGCAAATCCCTTAAACCTGCAATATACGCATATCATGTATATGTGATTGAAATACAATACATTAACATACAAATCAAGTTCACAATTCTTTTTGGCCACTTCAACAAACAATTGCTGCAGCCATACAGAATGATGTTGTGACAACATGAGACATTCTTTGTAGTAGCAATATCAAACTAAAAATACAAAATTGTAAACTACAAACATATTGCTCAACTTCCTCTCACAATTACAAAGTGATAGCCACAAAGCAACTACTGCTATCTTCAAAATGCCATCCATGTGAACTTGCATAAACAACAAGCTCAAAATCCTCATTCAGCAAAGAACCAAGTACAAGCAAGAGCACACCATTGTTTCAAAGCTACAAATCAAACAACAAAGGAAATGCAATAACAAAAAGCACTGCACCATGTGCAAACCTTTAGAGAAGGGTAAAGTGAGAATGGTCCTGCAAGTGCTTTAAGAAAATCAAAGCTTCAGTTACCACAAAGTCAGAGCTGTCGCACCATCCAATACTGCACAAGAGAAACATAATATGGAAGCATATATGATTTGTAGCTTTGAAACAATGGTGTGCTCTTCGTTAATGATACAGTAGAATGTACTTTCATAATGAGTCTCAGTCTCACAAGGTTTATTAACAATAAATTGTGTGGTGGCAGTCTCACATGGTCTCATCTCTCTCGGCGCCTAACTACCAGGCGCTGGTATAAGTATTTCGAAGCAATCTGGTCCGAGGTGATCAAACGGGTCAAAGTCATCTTCCGAGGACGTCGTACTCTTTTTCTTAGAACATGCACTTTCCAACTTGTCTTTATCATGGAAACAAGGATACTTCGGCACTTTGGGATTCTTCGACAGACGACTACATCCTCGGGTGGTCACATTTCTCAAGCCTAACAAACAATGCAAATCCGGCAGCTCCACCAATTCCTTGCACCATCTGCAATCTAGATTTCGCAGTTTCGACATGCGGTCCACCCCACGAATTTCTCGCACACCAGTCCACGAAACATTCAGCACCTCAACTTGGGCTAGACCACTCAAGTCCGGCAACTCAGTGAGACGCACACAATGCTCCAAGGTGATAAGACGCAGGTTAGACAGACGCTCCAATCCTGGCAATCTCTCGATAGGGAGACACGACAGATTAAGGAACCGCAGATTTGTTAAGTCGCCGAGTCCCTCTAATTCGTTAATGGGGGATACAGCGTTTTGATCCTGCGTATTCACAATGGAAAGATTATTCAACGATGTCATGCTGCTCAGATTCGGCGCGCATGACCTACCTGGATACCAATCCATCTCAAAGGTATCAAGATGCGAGCATGATTCGAGACTAGTCAGAGGCTCTGTCAACCCAGGACACTCTCGCATGATGAACATCCTCAATGACGTACACGATCTGAAACTTGGTAAACGTTTCAAAGCTTTGAGTTTCTTAAGAAACACAAACTGTAGCTCGAAGGGACAATCGTCTTCATCATCGTCTTCATCATCGTCTTCTGAAAATTTGAGAGTCTCCAATTTCGTAAGGCCCACCAATTCCAAATGGCACAGACTGCTGAATCCATGAAGATCAAGTTTAGTGATCTCGCCACAGTAGTACATTTGTAGCACAACAATGTTTCGCCACTCTTGAACTTTCTTCCATGAAAACCTTTTCAAACTCCCTTCTATCGATATTCTCATCAAGTCTGGCCAGCAGCCGCCTGCAGAAGGGCAGCTGCTCGCCAGTTCATGTGGTAAGTTCTCGGCATGTTCCTGGTAAATACACCAGCGGGGTTTTCGGTCTTCACTCTTTGACACATACCATTCTGCATATTCCTTGTAGAGGTCGTGTGTGGTGATTGCCGACTTTCCCACATTGATCATGGCATTCCGCTGCAAATCGCCCAACTGCACAACATATAGATTCACAGATTCACTACAACCGCAAGGAACAAGATGGACTTGAATATTCTCGAAGCAACCGCTTCCGCGACAAAGTCTTCACTTACCATATCCTCAACATCAACAACTGTCAAATTCATTCCTTTGTGTAAAGCTGCCAGCCACTTAACCCATTGCTCGAACGATTGGAGCGTAAACGATCCGAACCAACCACGTGCATATAGAGCAACATCCAGAAACATAAGCTTCTTTGTTTCGTCGAAAGTGCTGAACTGCGACCCAAGGATGTGGAAAATGCCCGGACGATCCCGAGAGCGTTTCAGCTTGTCATATTCGTCGAGACGCCTCTTCCACAACGACAAGTTTGTACTGCTGATGTCGTGAAAGTAAACTCCCAAGGCTCTCAGCGCTAGAGGATGGTACTGTCTATTTTTCTTCACGTCTGCATTTGTATCCGCATCCGGAAAGAATCGACATTCTCCGAGACAAACATCCACAATTCTCCTCTCCTCAAAATCAAGTGAAGAGAATTTCTTCTTTGGAGCTGCTTTGCTAAGGAAGATGGCTGCTGCTTCCTCCATCATCAAATCTGGTAATGGGTTACAATATTCTGGGTCTTCGAGTAACGCCTCAACCACATGCTTACTCCTAGAGACGACCATGACCTTGCTGCTTGGGTTGATTTCGGCACGAAGAAAATCACCTGCTTTTTCTCGACAATCTTCGCTGTCGCCAACGTTGTCAATGGCCAAAAATACCGGATAACGTCTCATCTGCTCTTTTAGTGCTTTCTGACCCTGCGATAATAAGCAAGGAAGATTCAACTTTCAGGAATTACAAGGTATACCTCAATAGACTAAATGTCAAATTATGAAGCAAATTATGTATGGTAGGGGACAAACTATCACATTACCTGCGAACGGTCTGCAATTCTCTGCACCATTTCCTCATTTACTGATAGCTTCTTTAATACTTGCTTCTGCAAGTCAAGAAAGTCCTCGCTTTCCAGGTCCACATAGCAAACCCTTCCACAAAACTCTTCCTGAAAGTGGTTGCATAAAGCTCTGCACATTGTGCTCTTTCCCAGTCCGCCCATCCCGTACAAGCCCAGCTTTTGTGGTTGTTTGCTACTTGAGGGGGGCTGCTCAACGAACCTCTTTGACAAAATCTACAAGGAAATGTAAAATCAGCTATAAAAGCAGCACGTGTCTTACAAACGTTTCAGCTTCAGTATAGTACTGGGCATGACTGGCTGATAGCTTGCACTTACTTCGCACATTCGGTCACAACCCTGCACATTGGAAGTGTTATACAGCAACGCCGGACGGACAAGCTTGAAGATGCTTTTCACAACAGCCTCCCTGCACTCCACCTCCGAGCCTCCTAACACAAAATTGAGGCCGTTTATACCGCGAAGCTTTTGAACAGCCTTTTCCCACTTCTTTACGTCCACTCTAGTGGGATCTCTTTTAGCCAGCTCAGTCCATTTCAACCTCCAGGTGTTTGAGATGGATTCATTGCTGAGCTCAGAGACAGACAATTTAAAGAAAAGGGGCAGCAAGCTCAATTTTTTGTTGTCAGATTCCATAGCATTCACGAATTCAGCCAATTCCTGCATTGGCCATTTGGAGGAAAGGAACTCTTTTGACAAAACCACGACTGCTACACGACACTTCCTGGCAGCCTCAAAAATGAGATCTGCAAACTTCTTTCCTTTTGGCAAGCTGTCATCCCTCTGGTCGAAGAATGGAAAATAGCATCCATCTTCCAAATCCTTGCATAGCTGTTCAACAAAAGGCTTCTGAGCTCCATTGTGGGACAAGAATATAGTATGCTCGGGAATGAGCTTTGGATGACTGCAAGATGTAGCAAGTTACAAAGTGAATAAGCCAGCACGGAGCTTTGAAGTGGACTCGATCGAGGTTGCGCAATCCATCAGTATTCCTACTAAGCCTCAGACGTGAAGGAAATTTACAGAAGTCATACAAAGGGTGCTTATGTAACTGATCTCCGTGAGCAAATATGCTATGCACCACAGCTACTTCCTTTTGAAAAAAACCGTACTCACTGTGCCGATATCCATGCATATCAAAATACCACCCGTGCAACAATTATATTGATTTGAAAATAGCACAGACAATATTCAAGGGTTCAGAGTTGGTTGGAGTTGAATAGCATCATCTGGCAGATATCTCACCTGCGATCGTCCTCCACCTCATCAGCATTTGAAGGCAGACTCTCTGGGTCCATCTTGCAGGCTTCCAAAGCTCAGGAGCACAGCGGCACTAGGGTTCTAGAGACGTCATGAATCCGACTTCGAACAAATTGTTCGCTACACATCTCATGGGCTCCATTCTCTCGTCGACAGGAAACCCTAGAGACAGAGCAACCTCGGTCAATCCCTCCATTTGTTCATGTCGATCACTGTAGATGTCAAGATCGTGCGAAGCACACACGTCATCGTCTTGTCAGAAATAAAACCTGAGTTGAACCCAATAAGTTAAGCGGAAATCGTTACGAACTAATATCGTTGGGCGATGGCCTTCGCAGCCACTGAAATGTAAAAATAAAAGATGTATGACAAGAGTTTAGAAGCTCAAACGGTGCGCGGCCAGTGCAGCCAGTTTATCGGGTTTACAACATGAAAGCTAGACGGAGTCTTTGCTCAAACGAGGTTTGGGTCGGAAAGAAACAGAAGCCCAAGCTACAGTCGAGAGGTCGTTGAAATTTTTCATAAAAAAATGTGACAAAATCTCGACTGTTAGATTGGAGGGTCAAATTTTGACTAAGAAAAAGTAGGATGCTCCGTCTTGCCTGTAGGAATCATTGATAGATAGATTTATAGGGGAATTGCTAAATCCACCACACTTTCTGCTAAATACACCACAGGTCCCACCGCGTGCCCCACCTCACACCACAGGCCCTATCACACACCACATGCCCTATCACACACCACATGCCCCATCCCACATCACAGGCCCCACCCCAGATTTTGAGCTTCTTGTACAAAATCCTACATTTCTCATTTCCATCTAGTTTTTTAATCCATATGCCAAAAAATAAAAAATAAATTTCATTTTAACATGATGATTTTAGTTTCACTAGACTTTTTTCACATTTCATTTGACCAACTTTCAATTGCTTCTCGGTTCTCCCCATACATTATTTAGAAGTTCCTCAAAGAAAAAAAAAAAGTGAATTGATATGGGCACACTTGGGTTTGATATATGCACACCCCTTGGGAGTAAATTTTAGATTTTTACCATCAAAAAGCTAAACTTGAAAATTTTGAATTCAAATTTGGACTTAGAGACCTTGATTTTATCTAGAGCCATGAAGGAGATTACAATTGAATAACACCCAATGAAAAAGCTTGGCTAGGAGGGAAAGTATTACTGTTACTTTTGTTTGTTTAAAAGAACTAAGCTTTTTCATTGAGTGATGTTCAATTGTAACATCCTTCATGGCTCTAGACAAAATCAAGGTCTCTAAGTCCAAATTTGAATTCAAAATTTTCAAGTTCAGCTTTTTGATGGTAAAAATCTGAAATTTACCCACAGGGGGTGTGCATATATCAAACCCCGGGTGTGCATATATCAAACCCCGGGTGTGCATATATCAAACCCCGGGTGTGCATATATCAAACCCCGGGTGTGCATATATCAAACCCCGGGTGTGCATATATCAAACCCCGGGTGTGCATATATCAAACCCCGGGTGTGCATATATCAAACCCCGGGTGTGCATATATCAAACCCCGGGTGTGCATATATCAAACCCCGGGTGTGCATATATCAAACCCCGGGTGTGCATATATCAAACCCCGGGTGTGCATATATCAAACCCCGGGTGTGCATATATCAAACCCCGGGTGTGCATATATCAAACCCCGGGTGTGCATATATCAAACCCCGGGTGTGCATATATCAAACCCCGGGTGTGCATATATCAAACCCCGGGTGTGCATATATCAAACCCCGGGTGTGCATATATCAAACCCCGGGTGTGCATATATCAAACCCCGGGTGTGCATATATCAAACCCCGGGTGTGCATATATCAAACCCCGGGTGTGCATATATCAAACCCCGGGTGTGCATATATCAAACCCCGGGTGTGCATATATCAAACCCCGGGTGTGCATATATCAAACCCCGGGTGTGCATATATCAAACCCCGGGTGTGCATATATCAAACCCCGGGTGTGCATATATCAAACCCCGGGTGTGCATATATCAAACCCCGGGTGTGCATATATCAAACCCCGGGTGTGCATATATCAAACCCCGGGTGTGCATATATCAAACCCCGGGTGTGCATATATCAAACCCCGGGTGTGCATATATCAAACCCCGGGTGTGCATATATCAAACCCCGGGTGTGCATATATCAAACCCCGGGTGTGCATATATCAAACCTTGGGTGTGCCCATATCAATTCACTTTTTTTTTCTTTGAGGAACTTCTAAATAATGTATGGGGAGAACCGAGAAGCAATTGAAAGTTGGTCAAATGAAATGTGAAAAAAGTCTAGTGAAACTAAAATCAACCTATTAAAACGCAATTTTATTTTTTATTTTTTGGCATATGGATTAAAAAGCTAGATGGAAATGAGAAATGTAGGATTTTATACAAGAAGCTCAAAATCTAGGGTGGGGCCTATGATGTGGGGTGGGGCATGTGGTGTGCGGTAGGGCCTGTGGTGTGAGGTGGAGCACGCGGTGGGACCTGTGGTGTATTTAGCAAAAAGTGTGGTGGATTTAGCAATTTCCATTTATAGATGTATAGATATATTGATATACAGATATATAGATATATATGGAAAGATATAACACTATATTAGGTAAATTGGGAAAAATAGTACATTCTGGGACTTTCACTATTTTTGTCATTATGTTTAGTTCAGCATATTACAAAAAAACAAGCGTGCATTTTCTTGTTCAATAGTGGAGTCTCAGTGATTGCCTCCAAGAATTTCAAATAATTACAACTTAGAGCTTTAGCTATATCTACATTTATTGTATGTAAGATTAAGGTGGAGAACAAAATGGTCCCTCTATTTTTCCCAATTTACCTAATATGGTGTTATATATAGATATATGCATATCATTTTTAGGCACGTCATATCAATATATGGGAGAGGGGTTCTATGGAAAGATGCACTACATAATTGATTACATGTGGAGGTATAGTGATTCCATGAGTACAACAACTTATAATACAATTATAGAGGTGTATGGAAAGGCAAGATGAATTGACCAAATGGACATGGCTGAAAATTTTACAATTGGTAGTTGCATCTCTTTTATTAGACCAAGTTTTGAAAGCTAACAGCAAAGTGGCTCAAAGTAGATTTCAATTTGAGAAACCTAGACCAAGGACAAGTGAGAGGAGACAATTTTCTATTGCTTGAATACAAAATCAATGAATTCATTGGTGAAAATTCCTAATAGACATAATCAGCTCCTATAAGTGGATATGGTGTATTCCCTACCCTATCTCTTAGTGAACAAAGCTATTGAATCCAAAATAGTTTACCTATTTCCAAGAATCATTTCATATTTCTTGAGTACTTACCATTCAATTAGTAAGACACAAAGAAAATTATGAAACTCTACTGTCAAGCAACTACTAAATATAAATGACAATCTAGTAGTACACCTCTTGGGGGTTCATTTGCTAGAAAAACAAACACCCGTGCACAATGAACTAGGTTTTGAGTTTAAGAATCTTGTGGTTGTAAAGTAGATGCAAACTATCATGGCAATATCAATAATGTATTAATATATAATGATTAATTATAAAATTATAATAATATATATGTATGAGAGTTGGAGTTGGAGATAGTTGTGCACACACACCAAAACCTAATAATGCAGCTTTGCCAAGCTTTCAAAGACAAAAGAAGTTAACCCTTAAATGCCCAAGCGACCAGATTTGGGTCGCGAGGAAAATTTAAAACCTTGCCAAAAACAGAGATTTGAATGTTTTTTTTTTTTTTTTCCAAAAACTACATATTGAAGTTAGCCTCAACATTCAATTTGAATATATAACATATTACATACCCATTTTTTTTGGTGGAACCTCAAGTACAAGAATACTTGCTGTACAGTGAAAAGTGTCACAGAAGAGCTTGTGAGAATCTGCCACATAGAAATATGGGCAACGAGTTGAAAACAAAGTGACGGACTTGAATCAAGGCACCCACCATTCTAAAAATAACACTTCTAAAGTTGAACCATTTCCACCAATGAAAGGTGGTCAAGAATGCATGAAGATAAATCTTCTAATCCTTGCAAAACCTATAGTCTAGTTGCTAGATCTAGATTCTATAGCACTAAATCCTAACTCAAATTTAGGGTTGACGATTGTCATTCTTCTACAAGCCTACAAAACACACACTTTGAAGTTTTAGCTTGTTATCAATGGCCGAGAGGGGTTCCAATTTTTTCTGTAAACAGAAAGAAAACATTGCACCAAATCTTAGACAAAATTCAACCATGAAGACAGGCGGATTAGGGTGCCTATAGCAATGAGGAACGTGGATGCAGCGCATCTCGAGGGTACAAGGTTACCATTTTAACACGGGGGTTACAACGGTGTGTTGCCTCCCATGTGAATGCACGTAGTTTTGGTCTAGCAACAAAGGAATGCACGTCAAGTTCAGCATAGGCTCACTTCCTTCTCTGACATCTGACACCAGAGTTCTGACTTCTGACTTCTGACTACTGGCACCTCATTTTTGACTACTATCAGTTACCTTATCCCGATTCAAGTAGTTTGGGTTGTTTTCACCACTCTTCCTATTTGTACTTAGACAATGAGGATTTAGAGTTGTTTTGGTTAGTTGTATGTTTTATTAGTTTTATGTAGTTTGGGATTGCTACATATTTGACTATGTTGTGCTGTGATTTTGACCACATTTGAACTTGTGCACTTGGATGAATAAATTTAATTGGGGATTGACCAATTTATGTATGGATGCATAATTATTGTATGGCTAAATAAATGGGTGTATGGATGAATTAATGAGTGTATGGATGAATAAAAAAGTGCATGGATGAACAATGGGTGTATGGATGAATAAATATTTCTCTACATTTTACACTATATAAGTACGTACTATTACTACAACAATTTTCAACAATAATTACTGCAATTAACATATTCACAAGAGCATATCAACAAGAACAAAGTTGTAAAAACACAAGATAGCAACGTCCAAATTGTAAACAATGTGAAACCCTAATATATAAACAATTGCGCAAACCTGTAAGTAGCCAAGCAATGAGTTGTGAGGTCACTTTCCAAGTTGGGGCAACCTAACTAATAAGGCAACTTAAATGCAATCATATTTAGGAAATTGATAACGGGACACCCCTTATGAGCATGAAATTTGATAATTTAGTGCTATTTTTGATTTATTCAAGTGGTCCATCATTCATTCAATCACGGCATTACCACCTCCTTGAAACAAAACAAGACAAATGCAAATTTTTGTTGAAGTATTATTTCACCAATACTATTTTTTGATGTATTTTTGCTTTAAGTAACTCAAAAGTCCTATATTTTTAGTTTCAAATTTACGCACACCTACTTTATTTTTGAGTATAAACGCCATATATGTTAAATTGGGAAAACACAGTTCCCAAATTGAACTTCACCTTAAACCCAAAAAGTTACCTTAAACCAGATTTGAAGGTATCAGATTTAGTCCGAGCCACTAAGATTATTTCCCTCGCAAATTCCTCCTCTCATGTGAGGACACGTGTACCAAAAAAAACGTTGCTCAAACCTAGAGCTTGGTTTAAGGTGATCACCTTAAACTTGCAGAAGTCCCAAATTTGAACAAATTTCCCAATTTAATGAATATGACGTTTATAGCCTTAGAATGATAAAGGTGAAACAAATCTTTTGATCCAAATTAAAAAATTAGCGTTAAAAAATCACATTTCATATTCACAAGGGGTGTCTTGTTAGCAATTTAGGGTGTCTTGTTAGCAATTTAGGGTATCTTGTTAGCAATTTAGGGTGTCACGTTAGCAATTCCCTATATAAAAGATGTGGTAGAATAGTCAAAATGGTGTGGTATAAATATCAATTCCCTATTTTTATTCAAAAAAATGTAATTTTAATAACAATATAAATGTAAAAGCTAATGTAGTTTCTAACAACTCATGCGTAGGTTTATCACACAATTCTATATAAGGTAGGCATACTTGTTCACAAGCGGCACTCAAATTTGCACCCTAGATTTGAGGGTTTCATCATACACTATTGAACCTAAAGTGTAGTAGTGAATGCTACTTGCACAAGCAATTCTTTCCACATGTTAATTACTAAGCTGCTTTGGGAGGGTTGGGGTTGGAATTGTCAAGTGCTATTATAGGTACACATCAAAGTAGTTTGAAAGTTAGTACTCTACAATTGGTTTTAGGGACCCTATGAGTTGTAACTTTGCCCTTTAATTAAAAAATATTCAACAATATTTTTTTCCACAAAAATGACATTCCATGATAGCTTGTTGAAAGGGTAACCCTATTGATTTTTTCGTGATTTTCTTGAAACCTTACAACGCCCCAAACCCCTAAACACTATGGAATGGATATGTCTACTTTAACCCCAACGGTTGAAGCCGCTTGAAACCCAACCCCAACCAAAGCGTGGCCAACCCATGTAGCAAAGGCCCACTCTTCAGCCTGAATGGAATCAGTGGATGGTATCTGAAAATATTGTAATCCAAACCAGCTTGGGCGTGGACAGGGTTTAAGTTCTTGGCAAAATTTTGCCTAAATCTTACCTCAAAAACCTGGTGGCGACCATTACACTAATAAATCCATGTGAAAATATGGATGAAATTGCCAAATCCTTCTTGGACAAAATCCCAATGCGCCAAATTTTGGATGAAAGTAGCTTATATTAGCATGTTTTTGGATGAACTTTCATATAACATTCAGTTGTACCAATTTTAGGCAAAATTTCCTTACCTACCTACCTGCATTCTAGGGTGCGGGTTGCTCTACCTTGACAAAAACCAAAATTAAACCCTGGCCGTGGAGCTCCTGACCTAGCCTTGAAGGAACGGGGCCCATTATGTTCCCCTCAATCCTACGGAGTTGGTGATCAAAGGCCATAGTCTCTCCTGCGTGACACCTGGGTTTGGGCAAATTGGATGTCACGAAGTGACCAAGGCTGTAGGTAAAGTATTCTAAATTGAGCATGGAAGGGTCTGTCATTGAGCTTTTGGAGGAGAAGGAGGAGCGCAAGGCATCACCGGAACTCTCTTGCAAGGAGGAGGCGTCCACAACATTGAAGGAGAAGGGAGGCCATGGGATCATGGGGCATTTGAAGGAGGTTGACATGGGTGCTGTCATAGGGGCATCGATTCTATCTTTTGCTCTTGTGGGGGGTGTTTTCTTTTTGGATAAGTCTTGGGGCACTAGGATGGATTCTTGGGCAGCGCGCTTTGATGCAGCAGATTCGCGGGTGGTAGATAGCCTTGCTGCTCTCACATCCATATGGAAATCCAAGAAGGAGTGAAACTAGTTGATGCCAGAGATATCCAAGCTAGTTGATGCCAGAGATATCCAAGCTAGTTGATGCCAAAGATGTTACGGCTTGTTTTTGCTGACCTTGTATCTTGAGAATTTTAATACAAGAATCTATCTTGGTGCACATTGTTTGGGTGTTCCAGAGCCGCTCATGATCAGTTGCTCACGTTAGAGTATTCTTTTTGAAGCCTTGAATTTTTTATTGTAAATAGCTTCTGAGATCTGATCCATTGTCCTTCTTTGACTATTTTATTTTAGGTGAGGTTTGCAATCCCTAGATGTGCATTTCATGTCATGTCACAAGTTTTTGTGGGCATCTTACGCTGTTACACTACAGGCATTGCACTTTTGGTTATGTTGACCTAGACAGAATGGAAAATTCTCTTCAGGTTCTAGAGGGCATGTATATCTTGCACTTGTTTTCTGGCTTGATTTTGTTTTCTCACTAGTTTTTTTTATTTTTTATTGTGATTGTGAGTCTGAAGTCCACCACTTGTTTTTTTTGAAGTGAAGAATAGATATTCTTCTGTTGTACTACTAATAGGTTTTCACATTTGCTGTGCATCCTCAAAATACCATAACCTCAAGCAATTTGAAACTCTCGTGCACAGAATATATATTTTTGTTTATGAACAGATACTAGATTGTTGGGTATGCCGTGGTCTTTTCCAGATTTTGTAAGTACTGAAATCTTTCACACAACAAGTTCAACCTCTTTGCAGTATTTTGATTTGGTATTTGATTAAATGATTGGGGCATACATGCATGTTTTTCTTTAGGGGGCTCTTTCATCTTGTCAATGAAAATTGAATGATTCAAAGCTCCATGCCTATATATAAGTCTCTATAACCTATTTCATATTTTAATTTATTTTTAAAGAAATTTTTAAGAAATTTTTGGGTTGCCCTATCTAGATCTTTTTGCAGAAGTTTATTTTTAACTTCTTCAAGAAATGTGAGAATGAAGAAAAAATTAGATGCCCACGTAGATCTTTGAATTTCCTATCTTCCATAAAAGTTTCAAAAAATTATGCAAAGTAGTTTAGCCGTAGGTACATGCCCAAAATCCCATTTGTCCCCCCAGGGGACATTCTAAGTCAAAATGGAATTGTACTTACATAAGGAAAACTTTATTACATATTGTTATTTTTATAAATATATTTCATTTTCTTGTTTATTTAAATTTTTGTTCCTTTGGAAATAAAATTACTCAATCCACAAAATACTAAATAAATCTAAAGAAAATATATTGTACTTTTATACTAAGTACATAAAAATAAATCTATTTTTAGAAATGATTTTAATAGATTAAAGAAGTGCAAAATTACTAAATTGCATGCTACTATGTTTAAGTGAAGTCATTTTCCAGTGTTACCCTAGAGCAATATATGTGGAGTAAAATGAGCCCCTTACCAACTTCATGATACATGGTGTTGGAACTTGGAAATCTGCCGCTAGGGATAGATAGTCAAACTTCACTTTCAAAGGAGAGGAGCTACCCTTGTTTTCCATTATCATTGAGCAGTAAAAAATCTTACATAACTTCTTCCTTAAGTATTGGAATGAAGTAAAAATTAGATCCCCTGGTAAGTGCTGGAATTCCCCACCTACAATAAAAGTTTCAAAAAATCACACAAACTAGTTTAGCTATAGGTACATGCCCAAAATCCATTTGTCCCCCGAGGGGAACATTGGGCCTTTAGGAGTTAAGTACTGATTTGTTGAGATAAGTTTATATGATAGCAAATTTCAAACTTTGTTGTTAAAAAAATATGTTTTTGTTCAAAACTTGGATTTAGCAATGTTAAAAATCTAAATTCAAATGACAAGTTCTAGCCTTGTTAAGGGACAAGATGTTGTTTTGTTATTGTAAATTTATTTTATTCATTTACCATTCAACTTTTGTTGCAAAATATAAAAATATATTTAGAAACTCATTTGGTATACAACACTCATATGAAGTTAGCTTTTACATTTGTGTATTAAATTAAATTGTTTTCATGTCTACAAACTAACCAGTTTTGGTTTTTTGTGCTAAATTGACAACCTCAAAAATATCTAGTATTAAGTTATTCAAAAAAACAACCTTGCTAATAGTTAACAATAACTAAATAAAAACTTTTGTCAAAAGAGCCCTTAATTTTTTCTATCATTTTTTTTTACAGATTGTACCTAAAAGTATGAGGTTTAAGGTCATTACTTGTCTAGCTTTAATGAATTCAAAGCTTTCAAAATGTACTCCTATATATATTTTAGATAAAATTTTAATGTGGATTCTTCTCCAAGCTCTCGTGTATTTGAGGCTCTTTTTCTAAATTTTATAACACTAGAAAATTCAAGATTGTAGTGGTCACCCTTGTACAAAATTTGAGTAGAAAAAATATCACATTCATTCTCAAAATGAAATTTGTAATGTTGAAAATAGACTTCAAAACTAACTTGTAATGGATTTTTTTTACTAAATATTGTGATTTGATAAGCTTTTATTTATCTTCAGAGTTTTGTAAACACCCAAAGTGGGTACCTTGGGCATTTAGGACATGTTGCGCTTCAAAATTCTTCCCTAAAATTGTGTTGCACACTCTTGCTATGGGAACAAAGGGCAAACTAAGCTCTTCAAGCCGATCAGCGCAACACAGTTGCAAATTCTGACTGCTTGTTACAAAACTTAAGTAAAAACATAGCTTCTCCAATTTAGAAAGATTGCCCACGTCTAGTGGAATTGATTGTAATCTACAAAAAGATACATAAGGTATCTTGAGATTTTTCAGCTTGCCTATTGAGTTGGGCAAGCTTTAAAGTTTGGTGCACTAGATTAATGTAAGTCTCTTTGGCTATATAATCGTGTAATTTTTGGGAATTTCAAACCCAAATTCCTCCAAAAATTCAGACCAAGTTGCCGACTCTATTGAGGTTCAATGGAAGTTCCACCAGATCGTCACACCAAGATATTTGCAATATACAAAGGTTTATGAATGAACCCATCGCTTGCATGCCGAGTTCCAGAAATCTTAAACTAGAGAAATAAAGCTACCTCAAAAATATCACATTCATTTTCAAAATTAGATTTATAATGTAAAAAATAAATTTCAAAACTAACTTGTACTAGATTTTTTTTACTAAATATTGTGATTTGATAAGGTTTTATTTATCTTCAAAGTTTTTGTAAACACCCAAAGTAGGTGCCTTGGACATTTAGGGGTTAAGTAGAAACATGTAGGGGTAAATTGGATGGTGGAGTTACTTCAAAAAATTATTCAAAGATATGTGGCGCTATCGGATAGAGGAGCAAGCTTTGGAAATATGTAGGGTATTTGAATGCAACTTAGTGTAATTAGAATTTTTAAATACGAGTTTCAAAAAACAAAAAAAATTGGAGAATACATGTTCTCCTGAATAGCTTCCAACTATTGCAAACTCTCAATAAAATTTCTAGAGACAAAGTTCTCTCTAGAATGGGCGCGGTTGCCTACTATAAACTCTAGATAGAAATTCTAGAGACAATGTTCTCTTTAGATTGGATACGGTTGTCTACTTCAAATTTTCAAACTTTAAATGTAAATTCTAGAGACAACATTGTCTCTAGAATGAGCACGGTTGTCTAATTCAACTAAAACTTCGAAACCTCTCAAACTTCCAAATCCACAAATTCTTCAAATTTACCAAATCTTTAAATTTTCTCAAATATTCAATTCTCACTTCACTCTAAATTACTATCAAAAATTGAAAGAAAACAAAGTGAAGTTTCTTCTCCCTCTTAAGCAAACCATCCATTGTCCCTTTAAAGTTCTATAAGTTTTATGTTATAGCTTCAAAATACAAGTATGATAGCAATTCAAAAAGCTAACACATTTAAATACAACATTATTTTTTTTACCAAGATTAAAACTTTGTTAAAATATTATAACCAATCAAAGTTTGGATATCTTAATTGAAGAAGATATCCAATTTCTCAACTTCTACTAATCATAACTCCCTCAAAAATCTTTCAAATGATTTTAGTAATATCAATCTGAAAAACTAATCCAACGAGCTATAACCCATAAAAGTAGCAAAAAAAAACTTCAAACAAGTCAAAAGCTATAACTCATCAAAGTTACCACCTTCCTCTTGTAAAACTATAGCATACCTCCCAACTTCAATACAACATAACACTCTCAATAATCTTTCAACTAACATGACTAATAACAATTTGAAGAGAGAATTTAACTCCTAAAAATTTCAAAAGAAAATATGAACTTGACCAGAGGCTATAATTCTTCAAAGTCGCAACATCCTTTTCTCTAAAAATATGCAATCTCCAAATTTTTTTCTCCTCTATATCTTCTTCTCCAAAGCTCCAAATCTCATATTTGATAATTTTCTAAAAAGCTTATATAATAATCTTCATCCTTTCAAAATTTTGTAGCAAACTAATGATCTGTCTATTTTCTATGGTTGATCAAAATCTCCATCCTTTTATATGAGAAGCAGCAAACTTTTCCCTACTCAAACATGCACAATTTTGAATGCTAACTTTTAACCAAGCAAGCATAAACTTTTTGGAAATACAACACAATAATATAAAAATTCAAAAAAAATCACATTAAAAATCCACACATAACATAAGTTATGGCTCCTCCAACATTTGAATCTCTAACCCTAACTCACCACTACATCCAAAAGTCTAGGAAACTTCTTAAAATGCTTTGGGCCCATGGGTCAACCCATATCCCTCTCACATAGGTGGACCTAATCCTATTGGATTTTATAACTTACATTTATCTTTATCTTGAGGTTATTTCATATTAAATTTTAGATTAGAGACAAACTATCTTAGTATTTCTCCCAATCTACTTCTATCAAAGATATTTCATCTCATTTTTTTTCATATTTCCTAATCAAATGAACAAATAGAAAACAAATTCCACCGTAAGGTGGTCACGTGCCCTCTTGGACATACAAAAGTGCTGAAAGCTTATATTTAATCACCAAGTCGTAGACTTAGTTAGCTAGAAAAACAATGATCTTTAGTAGCCACTTTTACCTCAACTCTTTATTTATTAAAATCCAAAAAAATATAGATTATAAACTTATATCTACATAAAAGAGGCATCTCCATCAAGACAATGCTTCAAAAAATTTCTTTAAAATTATGTTGCACAACTTTCTTGTAACAGCACGTGCATAAAAATGGTAGCAAGACCGCACATCCATTGCTCACTCCTATATTCATTCTAAAGTTTTAAAGTACTTACTTTAGTAAAAAAATCCGTGCATACGCATACGCATATTTTGTGTAAATGCCCTATAAGGTAAGAGGTTCTTGAATGGAACACCTAAGGGCTAAAATTGAATTTTGGGGAGGTGAAACTTCTTGAAAGGTTTTTTAATAATTTTCCTTGAAAGACAAAGAATTGGAATCTAACCCAAGTAGTTTCATACTTATTAGAGCTTTGTAGAATTATTAATGAAATTTTGAAGTGAAAAGGCTAGAGAGCTCTAAAATGGTGCACCTCTTCAAATATACATTGCATGTACATTGTTGAAGGGCTATGAAAACTAACATATACAAATAGAAAACATTTGAGGAGGTGCACCATTTTAGAACCTACACACTTTTAGAACCTCCTACCTTACATGTGAAGGATTGAGAGCTCTAACTTGTAGAAGGATCTAATGGACCTCATGAAACTAGATTATTTTCTTCTGCACTTTATTGGTCTAGGATGAAGGAAATTTTTGAAGCCCATGGCTTCTAAGGTAGGTATACCCATTCCCGACCATTGAACCTAATGTTGCTCAAACGTGTATAGGGCGTACATTTTATTTCTCAAATCTAGGCATGGCATAGATGTCTTATTTTTTAGGCACAAAAAATAAAACATCTATGACATGCCTAGGAATAAAATGTACGCCCTCTATACATTTGAGTGGCATTAGGTTCAATGGTTGAGAATGGGTATACAATAGTGCTTGGATAAGATGAAGGTATCCAAACAACATATTCCTTTCATGTAAGGAAAACATTCATTGTAAGTAAACAAGTTTTTGTAGCTCCCCAACCATCAGGGACAATCATCTACTTCATCTTAATCAAGCGTTTTTCCTTATAAAGGTTCATCTTAGGGAGGCACTACTGTACTTACCTTTTGCGGAGTTCTTGAATACGTCGCCTCTCTGGATTGTTTGAGTTTTTGTAGTAGTTCAGAAGTTTTGTGAAAAATATCTTCTTTAATTCCAATTCCACCTTTAAATGACGTAAGAGTGTTTTAACCGGTTGTAGTTCTCAGATTCCACTTCTATTTTGTATTTGTTTTCCCTTGTGTACATGTACAAGATCTTAGCAAAATAGAAGTTTCTGTGACAGTGGCAATGATTGTTGGCCGATTGATTGCAGATGAGTCTAGATTTTGAAATCTTGTAGGATGTTTACAAATTGGGTGTTCCGACCATCCAAGCTCTAGTGTCGCAGTCATTTGTTCACATGTTTGTTTTCAGTGTAAATTATCTGTTCAGAGAAGATTGGCTTTGGTCACTTGCCGATGTTCCCAAGATTCCAGTCAAGAATCCGCGTTGGTTATTGATACGTCTTTAGCAGTCGTCATTCACGAGTCATTTATTAGGCATTAGCGCGTTCTTGTGCTCCATCACAACTAAAAAATGCCTTTTCAATCTAGGATTATTGGAAACAATCCCTAAAATTTGAGATACAATACATTGAGCTCCAGAACTGGAATCCAAAGGGTAAGGGATTACATTTATAGTAAATCTTCGCTTGGGTTCCAGCCCATAGCTTCAATTAAAACTCTGCAGCTAGAAACTGCAAGACCATGAGAGCATTTTGATACACGACCCTACCTAAAATAAAATGTACAAGTTTCTGGGCTCGTGAATATGATATCTGTTCTTTACTGTATCTGGAGTGGAAATATTGACATCTATTTCCGAAGCTCTGTCACGTTCGAAAAGGTGCGGTTGGCGGAAGAGATTTCTGTACCAATGCAAGTACTTGGTTTGCCAGAGTCTCGGAGTATCGAGAAATGAAGCTTTCCATTTCCACGGAAGAAAGCACCGAATCCAAGGATACTCCACTGGCCCTGGGCCATGATTCACTGCCATTTCTCCCTGCCATCAGGTAATAGCGAGCATTAACATAAGATATCTACGGTAAATGAATTTGAAAGGCCATCTTCAGCTAACCCATGACTGTCAAAGTTTCACGTGAAACACTGAACTCTCATGAGTTTGAACATCAAGAAGTTGCAGGAGGGTTCGGCAAGTGTTTTAGCAGTATGCAACCCCAGTAATCAAAGTCAACACTTATTGGAAAACAAGGATAGCAGTACCGAGTAGGTGAAGAGGATTGAACCCTGGCAGGAAAGGCAAAGGAAGATGAATTGCACAAGGGAATGCAGTACGTACAAGTGCGGTGAAGATGACACTTACCATAGTCCGCTGTATTGTGGAAATCCAAGATCGCAGTATCAGAAGACTTCGTAGGATCTGATGGATCTTGAGAAAAGGCACAGGCCGAAACTTTGTCCGCAAGCTTATGGATCACTTGAAAACTTTCAGGCAGTGATTTTTGATAAGCTTGGCCAGTACGTACTACATCCGGTGGCAAGCTTGGCTTCGAAAATCTTACAGAACCAAGGTCAGCCTCAGTAGGGTTACTTTTGTAACAGAAAGAATATATTTCGTCAAAAAGCATGGAAGCCTTGCTTGCTGCATCCATCAGCTCCTTCAGAGCTGTTTGATAGTCCTCCACGGGACGTGGTAATCCTCCGATAGAGGAAATTCTTGTATTAAAAGTTTCCCAATTCGATGAGTGAAAAGGATCCTCCATGTCGTTTTCCATTGCAAATTCACCTGATCCACAGATCGAACGTAGTGAGACTTCAACACGTTAGTCAAGAGCAACTGAGACTGAATATATAAGAAATGTAGTTAAGAATATCTGCGTGAACAGTAAAATATACTAGGCTAGATTCTGAGCGTAACCTCACAAAGTTTGCGAAAAACCTAGAGTGTGACCGTAGTCTACCTGTTGTTGAAGCGTAGGCATTTTCCTTCAGGACTTCTTTGTTTATCTCAGAATGAACCTCGTGCTCTCTGCTCCTTCCAACAAGTGAAGGGGCGCATAGATTCTGAGTGCCATCTAAACCTGGCAATAATGATGTGTCACGAGAGTCTTTATCTTCGGCCAAAGTAGGTGCGGCTAAAACTTCATGTTCTGCTAACTGAGTGAAGTCCTCAGATGAGGGATCCCCTCCGACAGTGCCAGAGCTTGAGTCATCTCTCATCCTACAGTGTACTGCTTCCTGTTTTGTCATAGAAATCGACTGCTCAATGCAGCCAAATGCCTTCTCTTCCATGACTTCCTTCGGCAGCTTTGTGGAATGGGCGAGCAGAATGTTCTTGTTCATTGGTGTTGAAGATGGTATCGGAGTTCCGGTTGTGTGCTTTGGAGGGAGAATATCTTTTCTTTCCTGATTCAGTTGAGGGCTTCTGCAAGGTATCAGGTCCGGCAGTTCTGGTGACCCTTCCAAGTGCAACTCTTTTGCACTTGTTTCTGCAAACTCCTTTGCTGAGATCAATTCAGAGGCATCATTGACTTCCAGAAACTCTTGATTATCACTTCGACTTATCGTTGTGTTCCCCGCAAGAGACAGAATTCGCGGCTTCGGGGTAGCCAGCGCAAAGAATCTGGTTGAGAAGCTTTTCCTAGCAGATTCTCCAATCTGCTCAGGAAAGACGTGTTATTGCAAATTCCAGGAGATGTAAAAGAGACAAAACAATCTTTCCTAAGAGCCAATTATCAAATCCTACAAGAATCTCATATATGGCACTACGAGAAAAAGAACCTGCTAAACTCAAACAGTCCGAAACACCTGTTGATATTGGTCCATTTTGTTAAGAGCGTCGGTGCAATCGACCACGCCATCATTCCTTAGTTCGAATTCCCATATTTTTAACTCACATCCTAGTGTCGAAGTGTGGACATTCAGCTAGGAAAGTTTTTAATCATTGGGTTTAGCAGATTTTATGTTAATATGACATCATTCGTATTCAATGTACTACCGAGAAACATTGATCACATTATTGAAAACATCTCAGGGCGTAGTTCACAAAATAATAAGTTGCGTTATTTGACCTTCAGATCTGATGCCAGCTTGTCAAAATGAGCACTAAAAAGATCCCGGGAAGAACCAAGCTCATCATCCTCAGCAATCTCATCTTCTTCGCTTTCTACAGACGATCGGTCGCTCTCCATAGTAGCTTTGATGTTTAAAAACTCTTCTTCCTCATTTAGGGGTCCTCCCTTGACATCATCTGTGTCCTTGTCCCTGTGCTGCTCTTGTTCAACACCTAGATTTTTGGCTTCTGCGTTCTCTGCTTGTGCATATCGTGTCTGGATGCCATTAGGAAGCCGGATTCCATTGGGACTAATGTCATCAAAATCGGAATCATCCAAAAATACAGTGTGAACCGTAGTCCAGTGAGTCTCTTTCCTGTATCCAAAAGACAATAAAATTGGTTTAATTAGGTCCTTGCTGATAACTTCGTATGTAAAAACAATTCTAGTCGAAAAAGGCTCCATAGGAATCGCCTTTTCATCAGCATTGGAGGTAGTAGGATATCTAGGTTTGTCAATATACATTGCTCATCTTAGACTCCGTAATTGAAATGATATGAAATATCTTATGTTACGCGAGTCTACCTTCTCTCCTTCCCAGGATTATAATAATGACTTTGAAGAAGGGGGTGTGCAAAGACTATGCAAGCTCAAAGCCAAACAAAGTATGATGCTTATAGTTTTGGAAATCTGTTACGGACCTGGGGATCAGACTTCCACTGGACGTGGAACTACTCTGACTCTGAGAGATAGCACTTTCAGGAGAACTGTCAGAATCCGTTGCACCTCCTCCCTCAACGGAGAATCGTCTCTTTGCTCCAAAACCACTTGCACGTATTGTTGTTGGCGGCGTCACTTCTTCCATGAATTCAGAGAACAACTTGTATCCTTCACGACCTAAGCGCTGCAAAATGAAAACATTCGGCATTCATTGAGCATATCGCGCATATCGCTTAGCCGAAGACTTAAGTTTCTCTTGATTTCAAGAATCTGGCATGGACTTGCCAAAACGATAATATAGATGCCACAAACGTAGCTTCCTTCGTACCTCTGCCCATCGAGACTGAAATGATTTTTTCACATCTACTGTCGCATCAGGCTCCTCATTACCTCCGGGAGCGTGGGTTTCAACATCGGATGCAATTTTCGCTTGGGCCCATGAGGGCAACCTTGATATACTGAATTTGAAAGCTGCAGGTGTCATTTCTCCTGCCTATCACCCAAAATAAAAAGCGTCAGAGGGTGATACATTAAAGTCGAAATTCTTTTCTATCTTTAATGTCTTCAAAATTATGAGTTAGGAAATAGCTGCGCATTTACCCAAAAATGATATAGTAAAACGAAGCAGATTATCCAACGCGTGCACAACAAAACAAGCGAAATACTGCAAGTTCAGCAGCACGTACCACAGCTCTGTCCGCCTTCTCACATATAGCATCCGATTCCCGGCATTCCCTTTCAACTGGTTCGGCTTCATTTTCTCCGTGCTCAGCAGGACAGATGTTCTCATTTATCTCAACGGAATCTAAAATACTGGACCTGCGATCCATAACTCCTCCCTTCAATTGCTCTACTCGTGGTACCTTTGCAGCTCTGAGGACTTCTTTGACGTCCGACCGAGGTAGAGATGATTTAAGCGTTTTGAGAGGTGGTCGAGAGTCGCCTACTACGCTGCAACGCTTGCGCATGGCCCTTGAAAGATTTATAGGAAGCCGCCACACGAATATGCAGCTATCACCACTTACCTATAACATTACAATCCTCCAAAATTGAAAAATCATTGAACAAACTGGACAAAGCGACAGGTGCTGTTCAGAGAATTTACAACTTCATCTGCAATTTCATTTTGAGCTTTCGATATATCACTAGAGAGTCAATTTCGAATAACTGCAGAAAAATGTTATTGATAACTGCAATTGCTCATTATTAGTTTTTCAAACATTCCAAAAATCTGATAGAAACCTTACAGAGACGAGACGCCGACAATCGGGAAGGAAAGTCAGTCCAGTTATCACTTCGGCATGGCCTAAAGCTTCGGCTAAAGGCTCCCCAGTTATGAAGTTGTAGACACGCAAACATCTGTCTGAATGCGAACACACCACATATGCACCACTAGGATCCATCCGTACCTACATGTCACGATAAATTCATTACAGTACGAAAATCTCTTTGAGCGAACTCAACATCAAGCATTAAAACGATAAACGGAAGAAGTAGATTGATTTGACTGCTGACCACCAGCCCAAAGAAGATCCAGAGACTTTCTAGGCATGAGTAGTATTAAACCTTGATAGGTTCTCCAACGTCACCCTCAGGTTTGAAACATCGCACGGGCTTGCCTGATGTTAAGCTCAGGATGTTAAGTTTCTTTTCCTGCATCCGTAACAGGCGACAACGTGAGAGCTGTGCTACGGTGCTCTGACCACTTAAGACAATATGACGTCAAGTTTACAAGCCGCATATAAGAGCATTCTTGAATGAGGTCTTTCTAGTTTTAAGGGATCTCCTTGATACACCGTAACATAAAGGATATAAGCAAATTACTTGCTACAAACGAACTTGTAGTGGACAATCAACGTAACTCCAACCGACATACACAAAAGTAAAACCTGGCCAACAGTGACAACGAGCTTGTCGGAAGCATCAACATCCATGTCATAGAGAGTGCCTCGCACAGCTATCTCTTGATGGTAACGCGAGGCTTTGCATCCGGACGCAGTCGTTTCAACATTACGAAACACTACTGACCTGGAAAACAAAACATTCAAATAATTAGCATGAATATGCAAGCGTCCATATCTATCCTGAGGGTGCGCAGTCGACAATATATGGACCGTTTTGGTAGACTCAGGTACCAGACATAAAGACTTGAACTTAATAATTGATCATAGAATCGTAAATCCGTTGATTATTGCTTTAGATCGGTTCATTAGAAACCGACTTCTAGTCTTTTAACGAGATCAAGAAAACCGTCATCTTCAGAAAGCAGTTACGTCCTGAACTTCTACGAATCATGTGGACAGAAATAGTTAATAACTTACTTGTCGGCACTGCAGCTCAGCAGTTTCGACCCATTGCAAGCGAACCTGACTGTTGTGATCGATGCCGTGTGATCATCCAGGGTTTCAACCACGTCATAACCTCTACAAACGCTCAAGCGTAAACGCATCAGGCAAAAGCTCCGACTACATAAATATATTTCTAGCAGCAAGATAAATTGAGCGACATCACTGACAAGAAATGAGAACCAATAACAAGATTGTATGCTTTTACTATCCCTCTTTTTCATCTATAAAAGATCAGTTTGAATCTAAGAAACCTTCACGAGATCGTTGTTGCAGCAAGTATATGTCCTAATCAAACAGAAAGCCACCTGTTTACGTCATAGATATGAATCAGCCGGTCACGGCCTCCGGAAGCCAGTAGAGAACTGGCTAAGGGATCTGTGCTGCAGGAAGGATTCTCATTGACTACTGTAGAGTAGTCCAAAGATAGAATTTCAGCCTCGTGCGCTTCCTGCGAAAAGCATCAAAAAGAGGACTCGTATAAATGCTATTGACTTCTGATCATAAAATAAGCATTTCGTTAACAACATCCAACACTAAACAAATACATCTCACATGTGTTGAGAGTTTGTGACCAAAATTCAAAGACGTAGTGCTACGCAAAACACAAATTATGTCAATCCCCTTCTCATATGCCATCATTGCTCCGTTGACGAATTTTGGAGATGTGAAATCTATCTCAAACACTCGAAAACAGGAATATTGGCTTTGTTTTCACTTAGATTTTTTAAAGATTACTAGCGGTAGCAGTTGGTACCTGGAAGCTATGTAGAAGTAGACTATTCAAGTCAAAAATACGAAGGTTTCCACTACTATCACCAGCAGCGAGGTGATTCCCATCAGGACTGACAGTAATGGACCGAAATCCAACAGTTGCATCAACTGGTTCTTCCACCGCATCTGTAGAGGATAGCTTTCCTTTCTGCTCTCCTGAGGTATCTGCAGTTAGATAAAATTAGGACTTGTCATGTGCCGTTCTGCAAATGATGTACTAAACTACGATTTTTTAGGAACTAGTATAAACAACCCATTTAGACACAATTCACTTGGCCAAATACCAAAGAACGTCAAAATTTAGCAGTAGTCTCACAATTCATCAACATAAGAGGAAACTGACGAGAAAGGATTGACAACAGAAAAGCCGAAATCACAGTTACTACCCCCACATCACAGGTTATCTTTGCTGTCGGGAAATTAAAATAGTAACCACTTCATCTACAGTATAAGCAGGGACAACAATGGTAAGGTCAAACCTATGTAGAGCACCCCCAAAATATCCTTGCTGTACACATTGTGAACATGCGCGTTGTCAACTGAAGGGTAGATAGACGAAGCTTTAGAAGCGTCGTCTTGGCCAAGATCAAGGTGCCACAATCGAATGGTTCCATCAGCTGAACAGGTTGCAAAGGCTTCTCCCCCGAACATGCTATGAGCATTTGTTGAGTGAAACGAGTCAGGTAAGCTCACTACATCCCAAATGCAGGAACTGTGAGAAAGAAATGTACGGTATCTTCCGATCTGTGACAGGGCATGAGGACATAGTCTAATCAATTTGCTACCCTCCTCCATTTATAATCAATATAACACATCAACAACTTGCATAGGACCAGTACTGAAATGAGCAGAAGCGGTATAATTGGCTAAGAAGAGACCTTCGCATAGCTCGAGACGTCCCACACGTACAAGCTATGATCACTGTAAATAACAGCTGCAAGCCAAGAAACTCCCTGTAAGGTTAGAACCTAACACACTTAACTTGAAAACATGAGATTGTGTATTGTGTTCAGGATGACAATCAAACAGTATTCTACACATTCTATGCGTGCCATATTCGTTGAATGTGAATGTTGAAAGGTAATTGATAATAGCTATTCTTACTGCGTGAGAATGCAGTTCTTACCAATCTTTTGACCTTGCTGAACATAAGTACAGGCAACAGCATCTGGAAACTTCGTTCCAGACGTTACACGATGACCCAAGGCTAAGTAGGCACCAACATTGGCATCTGTAAGGCCATGATATCCATACGGAGCAGGTCGAGGAAGAGTGGCAGAGTATTCAAGACTGCCTTCCAAAAAAATCCGTACTATCCCGTCACTGCATGCGCAAGCTACATAGCCCTCTGTGGTTGCTAATGCATACGCTTTTCGCACCTGCTCATTCAAGTTCAGATGTCATTTAAGGAAATCATGCTGCAGTGTGGAATTGATTCCATGAGTTAATGAGTAGCACGCCATCAACACATCCAGCAGGAACCATACTACGCAAACCTTAAAAATCACATCAAACACTAATATGTATATACTTTCAAATGCTTAGTATAAAGAAGAATAATCTAATCCTACATACGGTAAAATGCAGATATACAAGGAAGCACCACGGTCACGTCTACCTGTAAATCAACCCATTTTTCGACCGCCGCCCCACGATGAAGAAGACAAAGAACGCCTGCAGAGTGAACAAATGCGGTCTTTAATGCCATGCACGCATTCTTCGAATCTTTCAATCTGACGGGAGATCTTATTCACACAAGCTGATGTACAATATGAAGGAAAACTCCTAATTGTTCCAAGGCCACCAATCACAAGAAACGATCAGTGCAGTGTTCCACCACAAAAGCTCAGAGAAAAACCAAACTAAAACATGCCAGAGGGATGTTCATCACCAGAAGATGTCAAAGCATATATGGGCTGATACGCCGGTGCTCCAGCAGCCTGCTCTCGAGAGACGGCAGCGGATGACGCACAGACGAACGTACTCTCTTTCTGACTGCCCAGTTTAATGGGTTTTCCATCCATCCCTGGATTGGTGGTCATCCCCGACGATCTTGCCCGAACACCTCCTATCGTCCAATGCTTGAGATGTTTGACACCACCGGTCACAAAAAAGCTGCTGTCTGTGGCGAAATGCAATGTGGACGCTTCTAAAACACCAGCCGCTGCTCGGGTTTTCATGAGCAAAGCTCCACTTTTCCAATCCCAAAGGCACATGTATCCATCGTGAGGCAGACCAAGTGAAACCAAGTGCTTACCTACATCGTCCAATTCAATAATAATGAGCGTCAAGAGTGAGAGGTTCAAACTCCGAGACGAGGTGAATTTCATGAACATGATCTCAGCTATAGAATGAAGGTGGTTTAGGACAGGATGGCTTTAAAACCGGATTTTTTCCACCGTCCATAGTGATCGCTAGAAGGTTAGCTAAAAATTAATGAAGGTTTTCTCTACTTTCAATGGAAAATCAGCAGTTAGATCAATTAATGCACTACAATCAAGCAAACCAGAGATAGGTACATTGATGATTACATGCTGCATCCAACAAAATAGCAAAATTTGCATCTGCACACTTTTTATGATTACTTGAGAGACTAAAAGACCAGCAGGCAATTCATTCGTGACCAGTCCACTCATGTGAACTTTGAATCACTTATTGCTCAAAATTTGACTCACCGTTAGGGGAAAACTGAACGCTTGATACGCCGTACTTGTGGGTCTTCATTTCAGCAATGCACGTGTTCGTGGCAACCTCCCAAACTATCACTGCTGGTTGGTGCCCTGACTGCAGTTGGACAAGCGAACATTTGAGAAGGAGAGCAATGAATCTTCAACATGTCGTCTCCTGAGCTAGGAATCTGATTGAGAAGAATAAACATGCCAGCTAGTTTCCAAGATTTCAGAAGCAATGAACCTGTTTATAGGCATATAGGCCAGGATGCTATTGAAAGTAGCACCTGAGAAAGTTAAGAAAAGTACCTCTCCGGCAGCAATGAACTTTCCTCCTTGACTTGAGAACGCGACGCATGAAAAGGGTTTGGGGCTTCCACTCGCCATGAGAAAATGCGTCTGACAATTTGTCCGCACATTGTATATCACCACTACACAACCAGCAAGGTAAGCTAATTCTTCGTTGACACCGTTGCATGTTAATCCACTTGGAGTTGACGTTGTCAGGCCAATTACTCTTTCTAGGTCAAGCTGCAGAGATTGTATTACAAGAAGAAGCATCAGTCATTTTGAAGAACCGAGTCTCAATAGGTTCTGAAAGAACACCATAATCTGCCAAATCCTCCAGAAACAAACATCCGTCTGAAACTAAAAGTACAGCTTCAAATGATTGTGAACTACGTAAAACTCGAGAATCCATTATGTCGATAAGAACGGAATATGCAGTTTTCTGATTGCAGAAAGAACTCAAATGATTTACAGGCAGTTGAAATGCAAACCTTCCCACAGCCATCCGGCTTTCGAGGTTTTCGTTTGATGAGCCTCATATTGCTTGGATTGCAGGAATGCAGCTAGTTCATTCAAAGCGTCCGGAGGCTGTTGTACTCCGGGTCATTCTGCAAAAACTACAGAAATTCCAACCCTGTAATTCTAACACACTATCCTCCAATTTTTAATAAGGCCTCACTTAACAGGAGCTCGCGGGCTATAGAAGTTTGGAGCAGAGACGTACATTCTGTAGCTTACGAGACATGAATCATACAATGCTTGCATGCAGATTAATACATTTTATAGGAGATACCATAGAAAGTCACCAACAGTAGTAATAGCTGCTTTCTGAATAAGCATCCATACAAGAAATCCTTCAGAAACAAATAATTAATTTAATATACGATAAAAAGTGAGAACTCGCTCCAACGCAACCATGAGAAAAGTGTAAGAATTCCTAATCCATCACATCTCACTCAACAATCAAAATCTCAAAAATCCCTAAACACAACTTCCTCACCAATAAAATGTTCAGTGTGTATTAGACGTAGCTACCAAAACCGAAGATAGAAATAGAGCTTTGAAAACGAAAGGACGAAACTAAAAAAATAAATCAAGAGCGTGAAAAATCTAATACCTGAATGATCGTATCTCTAATTCCAGAAGAAGGAAATAAGAAGCAGCTGAATATCTATTGGCCTCTAAATTACATGTAACTATCCAGTTCATAGCCAATAAATTACTCTCCACTCTGTCTATCTCAAAGGCACGTCAATAATCGGCAGAGTACCACAACATAATTTCACCAAGTGCGCCAAAACTCAAACCAACTACAAAATGAACGAGGAATGTTTTGTTATAAAGAAGACAGAGAGAGCGAAGACAAAAGCGATTGCTGTCGAAGCGCAAAATGCTGAGGTAGAGGAGCACCTGCGAGCTAGAAATTGGAGCAGTAGGGACGAGGGACGTCGACACGGCGAGAGCGACGGAGATGAACCGACAAGATGGTGTCCGGAGAGTTTGAAAGTGTAAAAGCAGAAATTCAAAATGCCAGAAATGGGCCCAGATGGCGGGGCGGTTGGGCGGGCGCGGGGGAAAGAAAGGGACAGGACGAGCTTTTCCACTCAGAACGGTCGTGTTCTCTGTTTGGTTTTTCTCTTCTTGTTTGAACGCGAGTGAAGTGAATTCAATGCATATCTGACAGACTCCCAAACAAAATGGATTACCTCGAGATGATACATTCCCACAACTATTATACGTGTCGACTCTCTACATTTTGGAAGTCTTAAATGGGGGGGAATTTGAAAAATACCACTCTATGACGCCGTATTTTGAAAAAGGAAAAATTTCATGGATAAGGTAGGAGCACCCATAAACATCAAACTAAGGGTTTTGAACATGTTGACTATTAATAAACAACTAGTAAATTAGAGGATCCTATTAGGAACAGAAAAAAAATGAGTTTGCACTTTCAAATGTATTATTTGTATACTATGAGAATAAGTTGTGAATTTTTAACCCCTAAAGGACCAACTATCTGTTCGGCGGACAAATAGGATTTTGGGCATGTACCTCTGGCCAAACTACTTTGCATAATTTTTTGAAACTTTTATTGAAGATGGGAAATTCAATGATCTACATGAGCATCTAATTTTTATTCCATTTGATGCTAGGGAGCAAAAGTTATGCCCAAATAAGCACAAATTTGGGGACTCCGGGCAGCAAAAAAAATTCTAATAAAAACTTGATAAACAAATGTTATTTTCTCATAGATTATATCTTTGTCTACATCTGAAGCTTTGATTCATTCCATTTGGACTAGTTATAAGACAGTTATGGAAGATCTTGTTTTTTGGGCAATTCAAGCATCTTCTTGAAAAAATTACTTATAAACTTCACTTTTGAATGCAATTTTAGTATTTTTTTGAAAGAAACTATTGGAGAGGGTCAAGTTTGCTTTCTAGAACAATCTCACCATTGGGATTATTGCGTTTCAATTCCATTGCAAGGTTATTAGCAATTTAAGTTTTTTGTTCAATCTTGTACCTTCTTCTGCCTAATGTTTTTTTTAAAGAATGAAAATTAATTATTTTTTGTTATTTTTTTTCCCAAGATTACCAACTCAACTTCCCACCATGCAAAAATAGAATTCCAAACTCTATGGTGCAAAAATTTGAAGTTAAAAAAGTTCAAAGCTAAATAATCTAGTCATGCAAGGTGCAAAAAAAGTTGGTTTTTACTTTTTACATGCAAATATCTTCCAATATGTGCAGTTAAAGTTCTTGAGTTTTGTATGACTCATTCTTATAGTAGTCTAGTACAAGATCCTATGGTTAGATAAGCAAAAAGACTAATTTTCAAACTTTTTTACTCTTTGCCATAGAGGTGGCAATTTTGAGTGTCTTCTATCAAAATAAAGGTCATGGTCCTTTAGGGAGAGCAAATTGCCATTGCACTCATAACCACTTTTAAGATTTCATGTTCACATGTTATACATCCTTGTCATTACATCTATTCACCTCCACAGATTTTCTAAGATTTTAGAGGTGACGTTTATGGGGACACTGACGCTTATGGGTGTTCCTACCTTAAACCTGAATGCTTTTTCAAAAAATTCACAAATATCTTTGGATCAAAATTGTCAAGCATTTGTTTTGTTGTGCATGACACTTCCCTTCTTCCTTTCTGCGCATACTTAACAAGAAAGAAGTAAGCTTAGTGTGTGCACAAAGGGAGAAGGAAGTGACATGCACAACAAAACAAATGCTTGAAAATTTTGGTCCAAGGGTATTTGTGAAATTTCTGAAAAAGCAACTATGAAAGTATTGCAAACTTCACGGGTGTCCATGAAGTGCTCCCTTTGAAAAGATTTCTTTTAATTTTGAAATTGTAAAGTTATCCTGCAAACTTAACCCCTAAAGGCCCAAGCCCTTTTTTTTTGTGAAAATCATTGAAAACTGCCACTTTTGGAGTAATGAGTAAAAAGGTAGGAAAAATGATTTTTATGGAAATCTAACCATAAGATCTTGCCCTAGACTACAGGAGGCATAGTTTAAATTGGAATTTTGTGTTTGGTGCTAGTTTGGCAATTGCCTTTTTTTGGGTATAAATCTAGCTTCTTTCATTTAATTTTTGGTGAAGTCCACATGCAATCTCTAGCTTTTTATTGTAAAAAGACATCTAAAGCAAATGATTGGGGCTTGACATGTGGAAAAAGGGGAGCAAAAGCAGTCCCTTCATTGGTGGAGTTTGGCTAATCACACTTAGTGTTTTCACTAGCTCTGGCGCTAATTCCAAGCTCCTCAAAAAAAAATTGTTTTCTAGCAATTTGTCGCCCCAAACAAAAACACTAATGGGAGGTACTAGTGGGGAAAAAATGAGCTCATTCTAGATGTAGAGGAGTGAGATATTGACATCTAAAGTGAAAATAAAAGTTTTTTTCCCAGTTGCCCAAAAATTTCAGAAGCCTTTGACAACTCCTATATCAAAAAAAATTGCTCTATGCAAAACTGAGGCTTTATTTTCCCATGTAGAAGACCAAGCTAGGTATGCGTGGGGGAATTTTCAAATCAATTGGAGGTGTGAATCATACTTTGTAAAATCTTGCAATGCCGTAAGGTCATGAAATTTGCAAACACACTAGGCAAAATTGGCGGATTTATGTAAAATTTAATAATTTGAATTATTGTGATCCAAATGGTGAAAACCAAGGGCTTTCAATCTACTACAACTCAGAAATAAAAAGTAAAAAAGCAAAATACACAAATTGCTCAAAAAAGTAAAGCACCAAATTTTACAAGGGGCAAAAGGAATGAAGGTTTGGGAGTCCCATACCTACTCGCAAACTAAAACTTCTCATAACTTTCATCTCATTAATCAAAATTGAATGATTCAAAGCTTCCCACGTGTACATAAATCTAAAGAACCAATTTCAGATTTTTATTTTTTTTAAATCTATTTTTTTTACTGCCTGATTCTCCCTTGTTTTTCAGTTATTCATGCATAACTTCTTTTAACAAATGTTGGAATGAAGAAAAAATTAGATGACCACGTAGATTTTTGAATTCCCCATCTTTCATAAAAGTTTCAGAAAATCACACAAAGTAATTTAGTTGTAAATACATGCCCAAAACCCCACTTGGCCGGAGGGACCACTTGAGCCTTTAGAGGTTAATAGTGTGTTACTGTGTTTAGCAGCCTGGGCTATTTATGAAATTTGCATTTGGGACCACTGCTCATTGATCAGTACTTTTCATATAATTGAAGAACAGCAAGGGAAAGTCGAGTAAGTTACCCCTAATTAGATACAGTATGCTGTATCAGATCTTAATGACAAGTAAATCAAAAATTACAGCCTCAGTAATAAATTTTCCTTAACTATTCAGCTGTCATTTTCTTGAAGAGAATTACCTTTGATGATATTCGCATTTTCGCCATAAACAAAATTGGCTCGGTTTACTGGACATACCGATATGTTGAAGTGAGTCTAGGGTGGAAATTCTCAGCTTTTTTGCAAACAAGGTTAAAAATAATAATTTGTCTCATGTATTGGCTGTGTTCAATTGTATTTTTTTTTTTAATCCTAAACCAAACTAGGTCTTTGAATCTAGAAGTGAATTCAAATTTCTCAAAATTAATCATTTGACAATAAATATATAAACTCTTATATTTTTGGGGGTGAAAAATTAGACCTTTTCCATTGTGACCCCACATTGACGTAAGCTTATGTGCAATAATCTAGCAAAACTGGTCTCAAATTCATGGATACATGAGCAGTGTCCTAGGAGATTTTGAGTTTCTTAACAAAAATCCTACATTTCTTATGTTCGACTGGGTTCATGCATTGAATATATCCTATAAATACAATAATTAAACACTTTCCTAAAAATTTAGCCAATATCCATCTGATTCAAGTTTCGACTGATTTTTTTAATATTTCATGGGAGTGACTTTCTATTGTAACCATCCGAATTGTATTCTTGTTCATAATGTTCTCAATCAAAGTGAAAATGTAATGATGAGAATAATTCATGTGAAAAGTGCAAATGGTATCAATGGGTGTCAAACACTCACAGCAAGTTAGCTAACATGGATGATTTAAATATGTAATCACTAGTATGGGAACAATGGGCAAAACTATACAAACTAGTGATGCCATGACATTCAAATTCCTGCAATTGCTCTTCACCAAGAATCACTTTATTATGCCACTATATGAGGAGGCAATTACATTGTTGGTTGTGACACTTGCTATTCATACATTATGGTTATTTCTAACAACATCAACTATATTTGAGGTCACAAAAATGCACATTCTTTTTAGTACAACTTGTACTCAATTTAGGGCTGTTGTTTTAAGGAGGCAATGTAATAGTATGGTGAGGATTATAGAAGGACAACGCTTACAATTGTGCACGATGTTATTTGTTACCCAGTGATGAGCAAGTTAACACCAATTTATTTTACAAATCAATCAAGCAAAAATACGTATTGTGTGGGAGCACTAAGAGCTTTGCTACTATGGCCATATGTAATGACTAGGTGGTACATTAGGTTTTTGAATCCATAGTTGCAAGAGGTTGCAAATGGCACTTGGTAAGTTGCTTAAACCTTGGAAGATGCTTAATATTAGCAATTTTGGTAAAACAAGGCACTAATTTTTGAAAGAAGCATGCATGTTAGGCATTATGCCCCAAGACCTTGTCAAAATGTCTTGAATATTTCACTTGATATATTATAGTTTTCCCACTAGAATAAGGCTCAAAAGCCAAAGGGAGTAAGGTAAAACAGACATCTACTTTTTTAATTCCTATTATTAAAATGCTTAACAATTAGTGGTGTCCCAAGTATGTTGCCATGCATCATTAGCCATTCTTTGATGGTTTCTAGAGTTTTCACCTACAAAGCCTAGCTAGTATGTCTCATTGCAAGGAATGTGAGAGTTTTTGTTAGTGTGAAAGAGCTTCAACATTGTCAAAGATGGCAAGTTATGAAATATTGATAGCATGCTTACCATACATGAGCACAAGTGAATTATGGGTCAACACCACTTTTTCTTGCTATAATGCTATTGATGTCATGTGGTTGTAGTAATGAAGGTTGCTTTATGCATTTGTCATTATTTTTGAACTTTCTATGTGACGCTTTCACAAGTCATGTCAAGATGATGAAGAGTTCTAGATCATTACATGGGGCATTAATTAAAGTCACGACGTGGATGGAAGTTAATGCTCAAGTTCATTCTTGTAAACCACTCAATCATTTAGATAGAAGATGTACTCTCATTTTATTATCTAATTCTAATATGAAGTGGAAGCAAGTTTTCACTTCAATAAATGTTGGATGTTGCAATATCTACACACTTGTGTTGTTATTATTAAGTCATGTTGTCATTCATAATGCATACTCACATGTTGGTCTTAGATTTGATATTCATATGGGGTCTTCATACACCACTTGTGTTTCCAAAGAAAGATGGGCACCAAAATTCAATATGAATGAAAGTCTAAGATATAAAATAAAAAATCATGCACAAAAACAATGTTTTAAGTTTGACAAAAATCATAAGATGTTTGAAACCTAAAAATTAAGATTATTGTTCCTCTTTGTATTGCTCAAAATTATTGATGGTACAACAAATCAAGAATTACATTTATAAAAAGAGCATACTTGCAGACCTTCTTCTTCCTTTTTGCATACATTGACCAAATCAAACCCTCCAAAAAAAAAGTTTATAAATCAATCATTATCTCAAAACAATATATTTGGCATTTTTATAAACTATCAACAAAATTGATAGATCATTGTAACATCATCCTATGCATAATCAATTTGATAGCATTTACCTGAAGAATCAAGCAAAGGATAATATTTAGATTTTGGGGGTGGCAATGTAAACTTTCAAGCTCATCAATATAATATTAAAAGTGTAGAATACTTTTCTTTTAACAATTTTTATATATACCAGTACATAGGCACACGCTTTGCTTGAGTTGGACATGCATCGGTAGTGCAACATTCAACTTTACAAAATCAATATCTCACAAATCAATTGGTCTAAAATCTAATCCTAATGTACTTCATAGAAAATTAATATCCAATAATTGGTTCAAAATCTAACCTTGATGCATTTGTCATTTTGGTTTTTTATTGAAATTCAAAATAAAAGTCACCTAGCAAGGGGGCAATTGGTGTTTTGTTGGTTTTCCAAAACATGGTTGAGGGCATTTGATGTTCTATATTTGAGGCATCCTTTATTATTTCAACTTCCGCCAAAAATTTAGACAACGTTGAAAAATGATATGGTTGGAGGTTGCTTGATGTTCCCGTTGTTGCTCCAACTTCCACCAAAAATCTAGAAAGTTCTAGAAGAGGGCATGGAGTCAGTGAGGGTTAGGCTCCCACTTTTATATAAATATATATAGGAAATTACTACAGTGACACCCTAAATTGCTAACACGACACCCTCTCTAAGCATGAAAATGTGGTTTTTAATGCTGATTTTGCTGATTTTTTTATTTGGATCAAAAGATTTGTTTCACCCTTATCATTCTAAGGCTATACTAAAAAAATAGGTGTGCTTAAATTTCAAACTAAAAATATAAAACTTTTGAGTTACATAAAGCAAAATATATCAAAAAATAGTATTGGTGCTATAATATTTCATTCTTTTTGTATTTTTCATGTTTTCTTTCAAAGAGGTGATAATGTTGTGATTGAATGAATGATGGACCACTTAATAAATAAAAAAATAGGACTAAATTATCAAATTTCATGCTCAAAAGTGGTGTCCCATTAACAATTTAGGGTGTCGCTATAGTAATCCCCTATATATAAGTTGTGTGCATTCTGATTACTTGATGTACAAAAAAGCATGTCATGAGGTTTTCAACTGCAAGATACAAGGTTTTATTGGTTATTATTGTACTTGTGTTTTTATTGTGAATGAAAATCAATTATAGCTTCCTGCTACAAACTTAGGACTTGGAATTATAAATTCACATAAATTGACCTTTGAGATTTAATTTGTTTTTCACTAAGTATCTTCAAATGATTTTACACCAAACTTTCCAGAGAGCCTCCATCTCTACTCAATTCTTAATCATTCATTAGTTTATGAGCCATGAAAGAGTTGATGAGCAAATCTACCCAAAATCTGTTGCAATATTTTTTTGGGTATTTGTTGCGCAATTTGGTTGTTTTGCATTACATACACAACAATATTTTTTCAAAAAATATGGAAAAAATCCATATCCAAATTCTAAGTTTCAAAATTTCTCGTCACTAGTGATCAAAGATTTTGCCTTTATTGTTGGTGGTCTAAGAGATAAGAGACCTTGAAGATTGCATTCTAGCTTATTCTAATTCATGAGATCAAGGTTGTTGCAACTTCTTCCACTGCTATTGGAGCTCAAAAGTACTACTTCAAAGAAATATCAATTACATACTTGCCACAAATTTAAGAAGTGGTGTTGTTTTACTTACAACATTACAATATATTGATGTTTAAATCTTCATATAATCACATTTATTTTAGACGGTGCAAGTAGAAGATTAAAGACGTTTAGTTTTGTATAATTTCCTAATGTCAGTAGGGATTTTGCAATGGTCATTTCCAAAAAATTCCAATTCTAAATGGAAGATTTTAAAGTTTGCTTGCAAATTGTTCAATTTTTTTACTAAAAGATAACTATTACTTTTGGAAGAAGAAAAAAACACTTTTGAATGTATTTGGCAACAAATAATTTAATTGCAAGTATTAAAGTTTCAAATAAAGAATTGCTTCATTTTGGTATGCCTACTATTATACAATTCTACCAGCAGTATCTTTTAGATGCAAAGCTTAAAATCGACTTCTTTCAAAAGTTTGTTTATTACTCTCAAAACATCTTATCTTTTAACTTCACATCATAATTTCAAAATATGTAAGAGCACAAACTCAACTACTCAAAACAACAACCTCCAATATTAATATTTCTTTACATATCTCGCATTTAGTTGGCTTTTGAACCTTTTGATTTTTTGTCCCAATTTTATGATTAAATGTAACGATTTCATACGCTATATTTTATGCTAAATGCATTCTTTTGAATGATGCCCCCAACATGCCATAGTAGCATTTGTGAATCATATCATTTCTATTTGGCTCCACAATTTATGAATTCTTTAACCAATTTGTAATATTCTTTAAAATTTTATATTTGATAAAGGCAACAAATCAAACAATATTGAAACAGAAATTGCAAGATACAACATCCAAGTATTACTTTTAGAAACCTGAAGGACGTCTCTCACTTATAAAAAGAAATTGAAGCCCTAGAAATTGTGGACAATAGAGGTAGCAATTAATGTTAAAAACTCCTTTCAAATCCTCTTTAAAGTTCCAAATACAGTGATTAAAGAGAAGAATATCTTTTTCCAAGTCTCTAGCACCGAAGTTTTTATAGGTTCAATTAGCAAACTTTTCAAAGCAACTCAGCATCTCAATCCAACATTAGTGTCTTATTTTGTATTATTTTTGGAGCAAATGAAGGATTTCAATGCACAAATTGACATTCTTACACACTATAACCAACAATTTGAAGGATTTGTTTTCAACATCACAGGTTGTTTGCATTCTAACATCTTAGAAGCCCGCAATGAATGAGAAAGTTAGATGTAACTGATAATGTCTAATAACTAGCTCACTCCTATGTGGCTCAACTAATTATTTAAACATAGCTAATACCATGTCCCACATCTCAATTGTCACTCAAAATTTAGGATTCAGTTGTTGAAGAGTAAAAAAATTTGAGATTGTAGTTTCATACTATGCCCAAGTCCCAAGTGGCTGTTCAACCCCTAAAAGGACCAAGCAAAGTTAACACCAAAAACTTTCTAAGCTTGTCATTTTTAGAGCATCAACCAAATTTGAAAATAGAAACATTTTTATGCATATGAAACTATAAAATCTTGTAGTAGGATAGTTTTAGAAGATTTGGACAAAATTTCAGAAATTTTCACCATGTGAATTGGAAGATAGAATGGTTTGAATATTCAAAAACATCTTGCAAAAAATTAGGCAGCTACCCTTTAGAAGGTGAAATTTCTAAGGAAAAAAGACCATGTGGGTGGTGCTTCTCTAGATTCCTTGTTCCACCTAAGTAGAGTACATGTTAAAAAAGTTCCAAATCATTTAGTATTGTATAATATATGGGAAAACAATAGTAAGTAAAAAGAAATAAAGAATGACTCAAAACACTAAATTGTTAAGAAATTAATTATGGAAATGAAAAATGCCAATCCCAGTGGTTGTAATATTGTAATAAAAAATTTACATCCTTTGGTTTTGTTTTTTGTTTTTTGAAATAATGAAAATTGAGTCAATGAAAGGACTTCCAAGTTTATTTTAGAGTAGAGAATCCATAACTGCCTGCAAACAAAAACTCCTCATAACTTTCATCTCATTGATAAATATGGAATGATTCAAATCTTTCCACATTCACAAAAATCTCTTGATAGAACCAATTTTGAATGTTTGTTTCTAAAGAAAGCAATTTTAAAAAATTTGCCCAAATTGCCTGCCGAGTGAAAAAAAACAACATATTATGTTGTATCTTCTTATTCACAATTCTAGATGTCATGAAATTTAATGCATATGAAAGATAAACCTTGTTCCCACATTCTGTTAAAGTTTCAACCTAAAATAGGAAAATCTTCAATCACAAGTACTTGCCCAAAATTGCTATGTTGCTAAAAAAAAAGAAGGGGGGGGGATTGGTCCTTTAGGGGTTAACCCCTGAGAGCCCAGGCCAAATTCACTCAAATCCATACCCTTGTGTACTTAGTCCAATAAAAGTATTACCTAAGTAGAGCCAAAGAGCTTGAATTCTTTTTGAGTGGTAGTAGACACATACATGAAGGTACATGAAAAAGTACAAATCCTTTGACTTTACCATTAAAAAGAGAATAAGAGTCAAACATGGACATTTTTAATAACTGAGCGCCCCATTTATCACTTGTAGGGCGCTCAGGAGTTATTAGAGTTGCTTACTCAAGAAAAACACTTTTCTAAAGTCTTGGTGCCAACAAAGTGAGATGTTGATTAAGAGTTGAATGTAGCCAAAATAACAGGATCTAATTTGGAGGCCAAGTCTCAACAATTTGTTTGATCAAAATATTAGACACTGTTTTTTAGTATTTATTTTTGCCCTTACCAAAGTCAAAAGTTGGAACTAGCATTCAACTAGGACTTGCATAATTGAAAGCGCAAATTGCCCTAAATGCTTGAGGGTACTTCAGTTCTTGGTTTGGGATGGCATTTTTGACGTCTTGGAATTGTACTTGTAAGATTATTATTAAAAATCCAAATAAAATTATAAAAGTAAAATCTTGAACTCCAAGGCTTGTAGATGGTGCTATCAATAAAATCCCAAAAAAGTCATGTGGATATTAAGATATTTGTGATTGATTATGGATGAGTGTGGAATTTTTTGTTTTTTGAGAGTCACTCAAAACTTTCTAATAGAAAAATGGCAACTTTTAGGTACAAAATGGGGAATAATCATATATGATGATTTAGTATGGGAATTGATATGGGCACATTGGAGGGTTGATATATGCACACCCTTGTACGGTCAATTTTGGATTTTTACAATCAAAAAGCTGAATTCAAAAAGTTTGAATTCAAATTTGGACTTAGAGATCAACCTTGATTTAGTTTAGAACCATAATAAAGGTTGCAATTGAACAACACCCAATGAAAGCTTATAGTTTTTATAAACAAAAGTAAAAGTAATACTTTTCCCCCTAGCTAAGCTTTTTTATTGGATGTTGTTCAATTGCATCTTGCATTATGGTTCTAGACTAACTCAAGGTCTCTAAGTCCAAATTTGAAATTCAAAATTCTCAAATTCAACTTTTTGATGGTAGAAATCTAAAATTTACCTTGGGGGGTGTGCACATCAACCGTTGATGTGGCCATATCAATTCCCTTTAGTAATTGTTATTGTTATTTCAAAACTAACTATTCTCCTTCCAAAACCATGATCACAATTTCACAAACGAGCTTGCAACCCAACTTGTCAAAGATCTACCACCTAATACCAAAAAAATGTTCAGCTCTAGTTATTGACCAAAAATCAAAATGAATGAAAAATATTTTGTTGTCAATGAATTTTAACTTGTATGACAAAAGTATTCCAAAAAAATTAGCCCAAAAGCACATTCAAGTTTTCTTAGAAAATGAAATTTTAATAAAAAGGCCCTCACTGCCTAAGGAAGTCTCCAAGGGAAATCTCAACTTCATTCTCAACTTGTTGCCTGTCTTTCCAATATGCCAACTTGTTATAAGCTCTTTAGTGATATTGATCATCACACTTTCTGATGTGCAAGAGGCGTGCTTGCAATTTAGCTTGCACTTAAAATCATAGGAAAGTTGTATGGAGGTCATTAAAATTGAGCAATGAAGCTAAGCTCAGACTGCAACTTTTCCAAAAGAAATTTAAAAAAATCAAATCTCTACCTTTAGCTAGGGTTTTTGTTTTTGTTAGTTAGGGTAGGCCAACTAGCACCCCAAAATGCACGCATGTAAGGAAAAATTGGCCAAAATTGGTATGAATGAACAATTTGTGCACTTTCATCAAATTAGTTTATTTATATAAGCTACTTCCATCCAAAATCTAGCAAACATGATGTTTGAGGCAATTTCATCCACTTTTCACACAAATTTTTGAGTGTATTGGTTGTAAGAGGCAATCTAAAATAAGATTTAGACAAAAATTTGCCACAAAAAAAGAACCGTGGCTTTAGCAAGGTCTCAAAGTTTGCTGAACACTCGATTTGATGCCTCAAACATGTAAGGTTTTGTTCACGTGAATAAGATTTGTGAACAATCCAACCAAGTCACTTTGTGAATGAGCCATGACAACGTCTTGGGGATTGTGACTGCTGATGAATGACCACGCGTTCACGCCCACTCGTTCACTTTGCTTATTTGAGATATTTGAAACCTCCTAATGAAGTTTTCATGTTGATTAGTTTTCATGTTGAGTAGTTTTCATGATGAGTGGTTTTCATGTTGAGTAAGGTGGAAGCACCCATATCTGATAACGCCCCATTCCCAACTAGTAGGGGGTGCTATTTCCACCATGAGCAAGGATAGGTGCTTTGGAATGTATTCTTTTGACTTTTTCAAGGCTGGGGCTACTTAAGTCATGCCACATGTCCCAAAGTGAGGTAGGAAGTATTGAGCTGAAAGTAGTTTGGCTAGTATCAAAATTGCATACATCTAGACATTGGCAATGGGTGTGGAATACTTTTTGACTCCCAAAATTCATAGTAATTTCAATTTTGCAAACAAAATAATAATTTTTTTGCAATCCCAATATTTCTTATCTTCCTACGTGGGAAAATTGTTTTTTTTGCCTCAAACTCTTTGTAGTTTTTTGCACAATTGCTTAACCCCTAAATGCCCAAGGCCTTTTTGAACTTTTTGGAATTTTCAGGAGAGTGAACAATCAACCAACCTTTTCATAAATCTCATCAAGTTTTTTAAAATTGTAATTGTACAAATTTAAACTTGACATGTTAGAGATTACATGGAAAAAGAAAACACAACAATATCACTTATAGTTTGAAAGATTATAACATTTGAACATGAGGGTGTTAAAACTGCAAAAGTGACTTGAAGTTTTCTAATCCTCATTTCACATGTCAAATCTAAAAAGTTGGTCATCAAAAAAATATGAGGTTTAAGGTCATTACATGTTTAACTTTAGTCAATTTACAGCTTTCAAAATCTACTCTTTTATTTTTTTTAAATGGATTTCTAATGCAGATTTTTCTCCAAGCTCTAATGTATTTGAGGCTCATTTTCAAGATCTTCCAACACTAGAAAACTCAAGATTGCAGTGGACACCCTTGTACAAAATCTTGAGTAGAAAAATCATCAACATTCATTTTTTAGATCAGATTTTTGATGCTGAAAATAGACTTCAAAACAAACTTATGTTCAAAAGAAAATACTAAAAATAGTGATTTGATAAGGTTTTATTCATCTTCAAAGTTTTGTAAACACCCAAATTGGGTGCCTTGGGCATTTAGGGGTTAAGTTATCGATTATGGGTGCTTCCACCTTAGGGCATCTCTTGCAGCATGCTTTCTAAGCCTTAGAAAAATGAGGTTTGACAGGGAGAATGACGCAAATCTTCATAGCAAGGCTTGAAGTTCTCCTATAACCCTGAGACCTTCTAGACCTGCACCCACATTACAACAAATCACATAGGTATGGAGTGGGGTCCTGCATGAATAATGCGTTAACAGTGCTTGGGAGGGACCTTGAAGGGGGCTTGGAGAAAGCTTGAATTTGACGGGAACGAGGCGCAATCTGAAAGCCCCACGACCTACACAAGGACGCATCAAGTGCTGTTGGGGACTTGAAACGCAAAAGCCGTTACGACTAAGGAGCGCGGGACTATTTTGACGTGCTGCATAAGATGCTCTTAGTTCTAAGTTGGTTGATGGGAAGCTTACTAGTGCATGAGACTTCGAACAAAGCTTATCCACATATTGACCCGAGGGCACTAAACGTTGCTGGTCCCAGAGCGTGTCGCGCTCCCTCTTCGTCGAGCGGGCTCTTTCGTAGCCCTAAGTTTTATTCCGAGAGTTCTGTTGCTCGGGAGAGGCTAGCTATGGCGGTCACTCTTCCCGTTCTGGGCCTCAGCTCGTCTCTCACGCTCCTTCGTGCTTCCCATCGACACGCGCCTTTGTCGAATTTGGCTGCACTTCCTTGCATATGTACCGCCAGAATAGCAAGAAACAGCCAAGTTAGTGCTTGCCGGGCGCTTCGTAGAGATCCAATTGCTTCGAATTCAAGTGAGCTGGACATTGCGAGTGTAGAGCATTGTTCGGGGTCTGGCAGGAGCGCAGAGGAGCTGTTAGGGAGAGCGTCTGCATTGGCTGTTGCTGTTTCGCTGTTGAATGCAGGGCCATCGTTAGCTGACGAGGTAGGCGTGGTTGCTGCAATTGACGGGTCAGATGTAGGAATCAGCACGACTGTCTCCGTTCTCTTTGTTGCCGCTACCGTAGGGCTGGTAGTGCTTACGGGCGGCGTTATCTACCTTGGCTTGTCGGAATTCGTGGAGAAACGAGCTATTCAAGAAGAGCAGAAAAAGGTTGAGCAGGAGGCGAAGTCCAAGAAACCTTCCAAGCAAGCTATCAGAGCGGCAGCACGTGCAGGAGGACCTAAAGGATTTGGCAGCGGCAAGCGTGGGAAGGGCGATGCTGAGGATATTGGCGGTACCGATTGAACGTCAGGTGACGGTCTCAATACGTACGATTTTTTTTATTTTTTTTTGTGACCGGCGACAGCAACGGGTTACTATATTGATGACAGGAATGGCACATGGCAGTTTTTACATTAGCTAAGCCATTCAATTTGCGGTGTTAGCAGAGGTTGCGGCAATCAATGGTCATCATTTGTCAATGTTCATAAGTGCAATTTCATTAACGATGTTAAATAACAATAAGACTGGTGTCTGCTTTGCTGTCTTTCAGCTGCTAAACTCAAATGTAGGCGAAACGGCACTGCGTTATCTTAACTTAAATGTAGTGTATCCTTAGTGGAGTTTTTCTTCTCAAGATTTTCTTCTCTGTTTCTTCTTACAAAGTTTTGGACGACAACACGTCTTATTGCTGCCCAGATACGGGCAGATGATAGCGCATTGAGGACATGCTGTCATCACTGTTTCAAAGTGAGCCACTTGTTACACAAATTATAGGAATAAAGGCCAACTCCCATGCTGCATCGGAATCGGAGAATTGCGGAAACGGCAAAGGAGGTACGAAGCCATGCTGGCAAGTTTCTCACAAGATGTACAGAATTCTAGGGATTTGAGTTTTCCGAAGTTATTAAACATTGATCACCGTGACCAATTCGGATGCGGCATGGAAGTTCGCCCTAAGCAAGCCCTATGATCTGAAGTGCCGGAAGAATGCACGTTGGGCCAAACCCTAATCTGCACGGTACCCTCTGACGTCCTATTCTTTCTTTATTTCTTTGTCGTTTCATGCATAGTAAAATCCTTTTGAAAAGGCACCGAGCAGAACTCAAATGTTTCCAAGTTATTGAGTATGTCAACGGCTCCATGTGTTCGATATTTCTAATGCTACAGGATTTTCAGTTGCATGGTGGAGTGCAGTATCCACCAATAGACCTAAAAAATTATACTGCTACAAAAATAAATGTGAATATCTCAGTGTTAAATTTGTACATTTAGCACATTCACAGTTTAGCCACTTGAGCTAATTATGAAACTCACATTTGAGACCGCTGGTGGAGTATAAAGAGCTGTAAAGAGAGTCAGACCTGTAGTGGTCAAATTTTCATCATTATGTATGAACTTCCTATGCGTTTTCTACAGGGGTGAAGACAGAATTAGGTCCTTAATGGTTAGTATTCTTTAAAAGTAGCTGAGCTAAGTTACACAGTCACGAATTTGTATCAATTACTGTAGCCACTTGTACTCTAGAACTTTGAGGATTCCCGGCGCAGATATTATTTGCAAGTGCTGTGAGCTTTTCTACCCGTTTCAAATGCTTTTTTTTCAACTACTTGGATATTGAGAGGAACAATAACGACGTACTTAAGAAGGTCGTCTCTAATTCATTTCAGTATCCTCCTCGAGGCCAAACATAAGGTGGGTTTTTTGACACTTGTTGGATAGTGTAGAACACAAAAACTGCGCTGAGAAAGGTCGAGGTCACTTGATGTCTTACATTTAGAAAAACTCATGTTGCAACCTGTCTGTTCAGTACTACTCAAATGATCGATTTATGTGATATTTGGAAGATGAAAGGACATTCTCAATGAACCTTATCAGATACTCCCTCTGTCTCAATATAAAATTCCAAATTAGTCATAGTTCTTGTCCCACTAAAAAGCTATCTTTTGCTAATTTCAATTGCTGAGAAAGCGTTTGTCATGTCCAATGATCTCATGGGGTAAGTTAAGCAATTAAAGAACGTTCCTCTCCTAACAAGCTTGGCCTTGCCATATGAGGTACCATTGTTGGTATTAATCTTTAAATCATCAATAATGAGGAGCTAGCAACATGTACAAATATGGTACTTTTTGCATGGAATTTGGGTGCCCAAACGGCAACATCAAAGCTAGAGATTTTGCACACATTTGGTAGATGGTGTATTGATTCTAGAATGCCTGTGTCATTAGTACAAAGACTAAAATAATGAAGAGCCGGTAGTCTTCACAAACTATGCACAAATATGGTACTTTTTGCATGGAATTTGGGTGTCTAAACGACAACATAAAAATTTGAGATTTTGCATACATTTGGTAGGTGGTATATTAATTCTAGAATGCAATTGTCACTAGCATAATGACAAAATATAGTTAATCCCTCATGGAGAAGTTTTTTGGAGCTATATAATGGGATAGAGGGAGTAGCTCTTAATTTGTATTTAAAATTGAATACAAAAGGGTGGGGAGGGAGACAAAAAGACACTTGAAATGAACCCCTTTGAATATTTTTAAGTTTACATCTGAAATTTAAAACAACAAGAGGTATAGCTTGACATAAAAAGAAATTTTTAATTAATGAGCCCCATTAAATAATTCTAGATTTCTACCAAAAAAATTATGCAACTAAAAAGCATGTGAACTTAGTAGCTTGAAGTTCAAATTTTTTAACTTTTTAGTAGTATTTTTATCCATTTGCGTTAAAAGTGAAAGTCATATTTGAGATCACTAGAGATGGGTGTTGGGCTAAGATTCCCAATCTTTATGTCCCCCCGATATACACTTGAGGTTTGTTATATGTACACTATCTCGAGGTTTGTTATGTATACATGGGGGGATAAAATTTAGATATTTATGATCAACAAGTTGAATTTGGACAATTTGAATTCATATTTGGATTTTGAGACCTTGATTTAGTCTAGAACCACAAACAAGGACTAGGTCAAATCCCACCATCTTGGGTACAAAGAGTCAGTCTCCAAAATAATTTTGGATTATAAATTGGAAGTCCACTTATTTTTTGGAGTCTAGTTACATGAGTAGGAAGTCAAGACTTTGGGCTTATAGAATTAAGGTTTACACATGAGTGCCATGTGTCTTCCAAGGATTGGTGCACCAACTGCACCTCTTATCCCATCAAATATCACCCATTCACTTACTTGGTCATCTCACCCTTGTTCTTGCTTTGAAATTTTTCCCTTGTTCTTGCTTTGAATTTTTTTTGAACTTTAGCAACGTGTAACTGGTAGTGGGTGTGAGGTAAATTTTGGGTTTGGCAAGATTTTGATAGAATTTACCCTCATTTTGATATTTGGGAAGTGAGGGTGTTCTTTTCACATGTTCAAAAAACATTTGATTTTTGTGTAGAAGGTTGGAAAATTTCCTTACCATGAAAAAGTTCATAGATTGATTTCCCACAAATTCAAATTTCATTTGGCCCATTTCCTCATCTACAAATGCAAGCTTGACCAAATTTCCTTGAGATGAAATTGTAATTGGACAGGTTTCTTGAAACCATTTTTTTATGGTTAGAAATAGATCCGCCAACTTTCCTCTCAAAAAAAGTCACCTAATTTGTAAGTAAAAGTTGGTTCTCTCCGGAGTAAGGTATGAATAAAGTTAGCGGCAAGAGTCTAAGATGTGCTCCAAGCTTTTTGCCGCATTACCTCGCCTGCCGCCTGCTGCTTGCCGCTGCCGCTGGGTAAGGTCAGGGAGGATCCTCTTCCATGGCAGGCGGGTTTTTCCGCTTTGCGTTCATGGGATGCCTTTAGCTGCATGCCTCTCTTGTAGGTTGTCGGCTTGTACATTACGATAGGCGCACCCATAAGCATGGAAATAAGGGTTTTGGAGTAGGTAAAACAATTGACTAACTTTGAAAAAAATATTGTAAGTTAGGAAATGGAAACCAAAAATATTGGCATCAATTTCAAGGTTCCAACTGCAAGCGTTTGTTCACAAAGATTTTTCAAAGTCCAAAAGCACTGAAATTGTAAGAACCATGTGTAAGAGATGCTAATCATAAGGCTTGTTGGTTCTTAAATAGTGAGATGGGTACTCAAAACCTCATGCTAGTCACACATAACCATCACTTCTTCACCCATAACCATCACTTCATCACCCATAACCATCACTTCATCACACATAACCATCACTTCATCACCCATAACCATCACTCAGTCACACAGCCATTTGTTTTTTTACTGAGTGTGAACTGACGGGCATGGAGACGCAACTCGCTTAACCTCGTCGCCGTGCTCCGTCCCCGCTTTGCTTTGCCTGCCAGGCCTTGGAGTCAGGTGCGTGCTCCCATCTCCATCGCCGCTGCCTGCAAAACAAAAGGTAAGTTAGTATTTAAGCTTATTGCCGCTTTCCTCCCTCCCTACCCCGCTAGGGCAGAGCCCTTTGGCGAATCAGAGCTTTAGGGGTCCTCCTCCTCCTCCAGGAGGGCCTCCTCAATTGAGACCCCAAGGTCCCCCACCTACCTCTCAACAATTGCACACTTGGGGTCCCCCACCCTCCTCTCAGCAAATGCACACTGGGCAGCCCCATATGCCAGGAGGCTTGCCTCTAAGTATGCAGGCCATGTCGCAGCCGGGGTCTCCTGCTGGGGGCCAGCCAGGATCTGCATCCCGCATTGACCCTAACCAGATCCCCCGTCCTCAGTCCACAGCTTCCCCGTTGGAGTTCGATACACGAGTGAACGGCTCGGCCAACTTGCCTCCGATACCATCATCATACCTAAAACCCTCACCTTTTATCATTCATTCCTCCTCTGCAACTGAATCTTAGTGGTAAAACGTGTTTCGGAATGCTCCCTTGACATGAAAATGATCGGCTTGTTAATAATGTAGGGCTGTCCTGTGGTTTTATAACGAGTCGGTGTTTGACCTTTGCTGCTATTTTGTGAATGCCAGTCTGCCACGACAAACTTTGTCGTAAGAGATACTGGAAATTGCAGCCCACGATCTATACGATGCACTTTGAACCAGGTGATGGCTTATCATTTTTTGAGTACTGCGTATGAATAGCTGCATCATATTTGTCAGACCGCTTTCTGCTCGTTATTGATCTTTTCTTCTCCTGCAGATGGCATATTGTCGGGATGCAAATTGAGCATATGATTTCTCTGGCTATTTGTGTGCTCAATTTTACTGCCAATGAGTTGTTCTCAATGGCGAGAGCACCTCATTCTAGATGTAGTAATTGAGGTCCATCTTATTTATTAACCATGTTCGCACATTATTACAGATACCTTGCTCAGGAGACTTGTTATCCAATCCTGTCTTGCCCTTGGCAGTCATCACGGCGGCAGCTACGCCTGCAGTGACCCGACTGGTACAGAATACTCCTGCCGTGACTGAAGTTATCAGCGAATTGTCGTTTAGGAACAACGACATTTCTCAGCTTGTTTCAGAAATGCGAGATTTAAAATTGTTCCTGATACAAGGGCAGTAAAAATGAAATTATAAAGTATATTGATCAGAGTCTTGAATTGAGTGTCTTTTAGCCTATCTTCTCCTAACATGTTAAGTCTCCCCTCGAATGAATCTTCATGGAGTTCATGATGCTTATATCTCTCTCAGTTGGACCATTTGGTTGGTTCAACTTCCTGGTTGACACTTAACCGGTTCAGCCCCTTGCTCTTTCTGACCCGACTGAGGAGGCTAATCAGGTATCTGAGAATGAGTAGAGTTGATACCTGAACATCCCTACTTATTAGGAACACAATATATGGATTTTTTGGCACTTCTAGAATAGTGCACTATTGGATCAGTAGTTACTGGAAATCTCAGATGAGAGAAGGGTTGAGAGCTACCGTTTATCAACACGGCACTGTTTGTTTAGCATTTGTGACATACTGCTTTTCTAGTTGTTCTTATGGTTTTCTAGGTGCTCTTATGCTTTTCTAGGTGCTCTTATGCTTTTCTAGGTGCTCTTATGCTTGTCCACTGAATATTGAATTTCGGAAATGCAGCAACAGTCAGATCCTGTTTTCGTGAGATCTGCTGCGCTTGCTTCACTTACTGACATTATTGTGAGGTACGCACAGACCTTTGTCCCCGAGGTCAGTCTCTATGCTCCCAATTGGCGGATAACATCATCTTAAGCACCAGTTTTGGGGTTTTGAAGTAACCATACGTTGTATTCAGGTTGGGAGGACTTCCTAGATTTTGCTGCAACTGTGCGGCGAGATGGTGCCAGTCTCATCTCCAAGCTTATCCAACCTCTGTTGCATCTCATTGGGGATAAGGACTCAAGCGTCTTATTGGTATGAATGTTGCATGTTTCCTTCAGTTTAGAGGTGATTTTGTTATCGTTTATCAGTTCCTTCACTCTGTAGGAATTTTTACGAATATCTGTGTGTTGTAGATTGATTATCTTAAGCCCTTTGAATGCAGGATGAGGCGATGGACTTGCTGATTGCAGTGCTTAAATATTTTCCAAACTATCTCCGCCAACATTCAATTTCGGTACGTTTGTGCCGTCAAATAGCTTTGGCTTCCTGTATACATATGCTCTTCGTCTTATTTTTCTTTCTAGGTGCTTACACGAGTGCTTAAGGTGTGCAGGTTGAGGTATCTTTGGTTGCTCGATTTGTGGATGCTAATTGTCGAGCAAGTATTCGCCAGGTAATTCTATTAATCTCTGGGCCTGATTACTGCAGACTTGTTCCCAAATTAATGTTCTAGCCTTTAAGTTGAGACTTTTCTTCCTGGAATCTCTTTGCTGGAAATATGTTTATGGTGTGTCAAAGAGGTCTTATTCAGTGCATCACGTAACCACATGGGGTTTTTATTTTCAAGCAGAAATGTGCAAAAGCATTGGCCTTTCTTCCTAAAGCTCATGGAGATGCTGCAGCATGGAGTTCCTTGATGCGTCGCATTTTAATTGCTGTGAATGCTGACCTTGACTTTACTTTTCGAGGCATGGAAGAAGGTGAGTACCTTGATCATCATTCTTTGTGTTTGTTCAGGTTTCTTAGGGTAGGACTTTTTTTGCTTTTTTTCTTTTTTTCTTTTTTTCTTTTTTTCTTTTTTTCTTTTTTTCTGTTTATTCAGAGAATCGAGTTGATACTTTCAGTGATATTTACTGGAAGAGTCTGTATGTCTCAGTACCTGTCGCAGAGGGTGCCACTCGAGCTTTGCTGCCTCTGGGACAAGACCCACCACGACCACTGGGTGGTCAGTATAATACTAGCATCCAACCGGGCAAGCACCTTTTGGCAACAGCTTTTACCTCGTGTTTTTTCTCTCCTGCAATGCTGCAACTACCTACTCACCAGCCCGTATCCGACACCGGTAATCTCTCTCTCTATGATTTCCTCTTTTTTGCGTAATTGGCATAGCTACTGGTGGTTCTATGCAAATATTCCTCGTGGAAGTGTTCTTTCTACTTGTAGAAACATACGTATACACATTTACAGTCACTGACTGTGTTCTGAATCCCATGAGATGAAGACATTTCTGTGTGTTTCATGTTTGATGCTCAATGCTTTAATGTAAGGTGAGAGGTGGCTTAATTTTAGATGTGGACTATTACTGCCGGAGAGATTCTCATCCGAGTACTTTTTAATGAATGCAGGTGTCAGCGCCAGTAGGCCCATTGGTGACCCTGGTCATGCGAATTCTTCACGTGGATGGATCTAGGTCGTCGTCATTGTTTTCCTCTCAGCAAGTTTCTCTACGTTCGGAACTTCCAGCTTTGCATTTCAGTGCGCTGGAGCTTGTAGCTGCAACATTACGTGGTGTCCGAGGGTAACATTTCTCCCCCCTGTTTTCTCCCTTGCCTTTCGTTCTGTTGCCTTTGGGTTAAGTTTCCAACAGCTTACCTCCAGCAACTTAAATTCTTACTCAACTTATCATTCAATTATCTCAATGTGCATTGAAATCAGGGCTCCTGAGTTCTGAATTTCGATGTGGGCTGGAGTAGTCAGTTGTTACCACGAGGAGCTGCCCTTGCCAACCTATTGACCGACCATTTCCCACGTACTGAAAGGCGTTACCCTAATCTTTGCGTCAAGCTTTATGCTGTATCGCGTGATCTCTTCATTGCCATGGGAGCAGGTAAGTAAAGATGAATGCTCTTATATTTTTCCTTGGCAGGACTGTGTTTTTGGGAGATGTATATAAGGTTCTGTAGAAATCTTTGGGGTACAAGAACCAAATATGTTGAGATCAAATTTTCATCACCATGTATTTGATTTTATAGTGGGAGGTTATAGACCACTATAAGTGATTTTAGACAACCCCTATTTATACAAGGATCAGTTGCCGTAGTCATCCAACAAGTCATGCTTGCATCACTTTCTAATAAGCCATACCAAGTGTATGAATTGATGAGTTAATGAATGGGGTTGGTACAGGAGAAAGGATGAGGCTTTAAATGGTTTCAGTATCCTATCTTTTTTACTTTTTTATGTGGACCTGTTTAATGTGAAATCAGGAATGGTGTCTGCCTTGGCACCAGCCGTAGTGGGAAGCGCATTCTTGGACTTGAAGGGCTCATCTACTAGAGAAAACCTGCGCTCTAATCCAGGGAAGGCATCTAGAGTCGGTAGCGTTTCTCAGGGCATCAATTCTAGGAAGCGCAAGGAAGCTGGTGGTCTACCAGGTAACCATTCAGGCAATGGTCTCGCAGAAGTAGCAAGCACCGAAGGAGAAGGCAGAGTACCTCTGGCAGTCCAGGTGGCTGCTCTCCAAGCTCTCGAAGCTCTTCTCAACACGGTGAGTGTCATAATTTTCATATAGGATTATGTGAGAGAAATGACAACTGATGTAATCTACCCTTTTTTCATGAATTCTCTGTATTGGTTTCTATATTGCAGATTTGGAGGTCATCAGCACTAAAGGAACTCAATCTATTTTCTTCTTCAGGGTGGCGCCTGACTTCCAGAACGTTGGAGAGCGGAGGTTGATGCAGTGCTGGCTGGTGTTGCAACCAGGGTTGCCGCTGACACAACCTCATTCAACCTCTCATGTGATGACGAAAGTAATTATTCTAGAAGCACTGGCACCACGCCCATCTCAATCGACGTCCAGGTGGCTGCTTATCAAGCCCTGCTGGCATCACTCTTAGCACCCTGTGGCCATCGACCTCCTTACTTGGCTCAAGGACTCGCACTGCTCCGAAACGGTAAGCTTTTCTCCATGCCTTTGTGTTAAACATCGATGATTAGAGGGGGTGTAGCCATGAAGAGATGTACAGTTGCTGCTGTAATCCGAAGAGCTTTCGTTCTTCCGTACTTTCACTAAATCGATTCTAACTTTCGCTTTCTCTTTCTGCAGGACGAAAGGAAGTTGGTACTGAAGTAGCGACAGTGTGTGTCCGTGCTCTTATGGCCCTGGAGCCACTGATTCACCCTCGGTACTTACCGCCTGCTAACACCTTCACAGACACGGGCATGAATGCCCGACCTGGTTCAACAACCGGGCTAGTTCGAGGGAAAGACAACGGCGCTTTTGGGGGATCGTCTATGAGGATGGGACATCTGTCGGTGGACCCTTGGGCGGTGGTTGATATATGGCTTGGGTATGGAGAAGACGCTGGCGACGATGATGCTGTGATATCGAACATTCCTTTTCTTCGTGATGCTGCCAATGTTGACAGGGTGACTTTCGCCAATGGCGCAGCCAATGGAAGCCTGGGAGAGGTACCTGCTGACAGGGGAACCGGGGATAGAAGGTTTCCATTAACACCAATGGTTGAGGATCCTATGCAGGTAGAGACGGAGACTGTAGTTCCAGAGAACAGCAATCCACTTCGTGATTCTGTTGGGGTAGAGTCAAGAGGGGTTGATGATTCTCCCTCAAAGCAAGGACATGGTGTTCAACCACCAGCTGCCGCCAGCATAGAATAAGAGCCTTTGTCACAAGGATATCCAAATGCACAAGCAGATCTTGCAAAAGTTGATCTGGTTACGGTCAGTACAGAAATGGTAACATCTACTTCAGTGATTGCAGTGGAGCCAGTTGGTGCAAGGCAAGATAATCAGGAATCAACTGTAGATTTGGAGACTGTTGTGATGGAGACTGTTTCAGTGACGACCACTAGTGTTTCTGTAGTAGCGGAGCAGACGGCAAGCGGTCCAAAGGTGATTGAGCTTGGATCGGAATCGGACTCTGATGGCCCTCTTCCGGACATCGTTGATGGTGATCCAGATTCGGAGTCCGATTGAGCACTTATTTTTTGTAGAATTCGGGTCATGTAGAGGTACATATGAGCGTTTTTTTTTCTTCTTCGTGCAACGTGTCCAAGCATTGGCGTGGTGAGTTGGGATAATCATCTGTGCGCATGGATTTGCACTTGATCCAAGGTGACGTTTGGAGATGTTGCGTGGACAAACCCGAAACCTTAAATTCAAAAATCCTACACCCTAAAACCCTAAACAACCCATCTCCTAAACCATCTCCTGAATTTTACATCCGAGGCTTGGCTTATGACCTGGGTGCCTGGTTTCGTGTATTTAAGACTATCCGTTAAGAGCAGTGTTGATTTGGAGATGTTGAACATTTTTGCCTCGAGTCATTTCTGAGATAACCCTTTCTACGAGTCTTTGCGCTTTTAGGTTCGGCAGCTTTTCCCATTGCTTGTGGGAACGGGGCCCTCTCACAAAATAGGTAGACCAGTATTCCATCGTAAGTAGAAACGTGTACCCTTTTTTTCTTCTGAACATGGCCCAATGAAGAGGCCGATTTCTATTGAGTTGGCAAACTAAGTTGTGTAAATAATGATTTTCTTACAGTTCTCTTTCTGTTCTTAGTTTTTGTCAGTTTCTGATGCCAGCAAATTTTAATGTTGAAGAAGGAGCAATTTCTTGAATAAGAAAGAAAATGCAACGAGGGGGCTTATGATCTTTAAAATGGTGATAAAATGTTTATAGATAAATCTGTGATATTGTACTTTGGTATTTGCAAATTTGTCAGTACTAAAATCTGAAAATGCAATATCCGTGTGTTTGAGTATCTGCACTTCATACTCATTCCTAATAGATCTACTTTGGATTCTGTCTTTATACTTGCACAACGTTTCATGCATCGATTATGGAAACATGGGTATAGAGATGTGGACAAAAAGATCCATTCTCACTCAAACCCTTCCTATGTAATCAACCCCTAAGCGCCTCAGTGTCTCAAATCCGGCCTCTTGAAATTAAAATAGGAGTGCTGTGAGTGCATATGGGATTGTACTTGATGGCTGTTTGTACGAAGCAGTACGTATACTAGAGTTGAGTAAAGGGAGTGCAGTCCAATGTCATTACGGTCGCCCACGTCATCAGAAATGATGAGAATTGTAGGAAAAATTGGCTTTCGGAGTTATAGAGCAACCGGGGACACCGTTGACAGCTGATGGGTTACAGTTGGGAGAGGGCCTTTTTGGCACGAGATACACAAATGGCGCGAGTTCAGTTGTCGCTGCTGAGCACATCACTTTGCAGAAATCAATCCGACATACAACCTCAATCTTGTGCTAAAATGTATATTGATATGCCAAATTCGTGTTTCTAGTTCTGTAGTATGCCTCACTGTTGCTCCCTCTGGGATTGTACCTCTTTCTGTTTTCTTGCATCTTGACAGGTCAGACCTTTACAAATCATGCGGGAGGATGCAAGTTCATTTGAACTTGCATAATTTATAACCTTCACAAGGGAGATCCATGGTGGCATTTTATTAGAACAGTACCTCCGGGAGCCCATCGGGAGCCCAGTCTACGTGTTGGTCACAGCCGCGCTATGTTCCTAGACACTTCTGCAAGGGGGCCGGCATTTGTGGTCTGAATGAGCATGCAAACTTTGTCCAAAAAAATTGAAAGTTGGAGGGCAGTTGTATACCTTGCTGATCTGAACCACTACCAATTTTTAGTGCATAATTCCAAGGGATTAGTACAAAATTCCTTTTTGAAGTGCCAAACGTCCATAAATTGGGGTGGTCCACTAAAGGTCAACTCTAGTTTGACTCTTGTAATATCCGTTTTGTTACGGTGAAAGGGCTCTAAATTTTCTTAGACCCTTTATATTGAAGAGCATAACCTATTTGTAAGGTTCATTCTTGTGTGTAAACTGTGACTGCTACCCTACTTCAATGGGATGCTGGTCTATTAAACTTGCAATTCCGCCATTCTGCGCTGGGCGCTCAAGGGTTAAGAGCCTAGAATGAAGAACTATATGCTTTAAATTTTGAATAGTAGACTTCCAACTCCATGTCTTTAACCCATGCCAAGTGCAGTTTTGCATTATCAAATATGTAATACTCATCAACTTCTAGTCTTTCATCAACAATTTTTTGAGCTTTCAACCTCCTTTTAGAGCTTGAAATTGCCTCAATTCAAAGCATGCCTCTTATAAATAAAAAGAGGGACACAATGCACTAAATTTTGATATCAAGAAAAACTAGGAGAAGTACTAATAATTTTTTTTGAAAAAAGCATGAAATTATGACTAAAATGTATTTTAAATCACTACAAGTCCACCATCAATCTATCACCAATACATTCTTAATCTATTCTTAGAGCTTTCAAGATTTATAATTATAAATTTCAGATTTAGTAGAGTATTGATTGTGTGGGAGGGGTTTGAGTGAGAAATGGATCTTTGTTCCCCATCTCTATTATAACTTTGTTCTTTTTAGTTTTATGATTTTTCATAATCTTGAATATGATTCAACATTTGACGCATTGTTTAACCCCAAAACATTGGATTGGTCAATGATTGTCCCTCTATGGTAACTCTACGTTGCTTTACAATGGTGTGGCAAGTGCCCACCCATTGTGATATTTTTCCAAAAGTTGCAAAATTCAATATTGCATGTTGCAGGATTATTACTTCAAGAAACTTTATGCTATTGGACAGCACAAGCAAACCGCCCAAAAAGACGAGACAAATGGACATTGCATGCTTGTGTTTTTAGGGCATTTCTAGGGGTTTTTGACCTAAAAATGAAAGAATCAAACTATCACTTTTTGTTTTTATTACGCGATATGGCTTTGAATCCATGTTTTAACTTTATGTTGGCTACAAATCAAACAATATTAGCATATTGATCCCCAATCTTTTCACTTTTCATAACTTTTGTACACAAAATTCATGAATACATTTTCTTTGATGAGTTACAACTATTCATTTTTAAATTTTTATTATCAACCAATAGCTATGAACAAAATCTTGGTCATTCTTATCACATAATTGCATAAATAAAAACAAAACCAAAAAGACCATAAGCACTACCAAACAAATTTTTAAAAATGAACCTTAAAAAGAAATAAAAATTGAGTGGATTTGGGCATCCCCACACAAGGCAAAAGCACTCAATACCAACAGCGTACCTAATGGCGTCATTCTCTACACAAGATGGTCATTTTAGAACTTATATCTAGGTACACCATAGATAGCTTATCATTTTGGTTAACAAACAATAAGCTATCTATGATTTACCTAACTTCAAGTTCTAGAATGACAACCCTATGTAGAGAGTGATGCCATTAGGTGAACTATTGACATTAACCCTTGAGCACCCCATACTATCTCTGGGGATTACAAAATAGGGTCCTTTGACTTGCTAGTACAATCGTATTGGAACTAGGATAGGGTGGTACAAAGGTGGCCAGAAGTGAGGTACTAGGGTACGTAATGTAATTGATTGGACTTGCATGTCGTATCTCATTTTTGCATAAACCACTTGGGAGTGTAAGGAAGTATGCTTAAACCAAATTTTGAGATGGGCGCTCAGGGGTAAAGTGCTTCTACCTTTCATCATCTAAATATCAATCAATCAACAATTGAAGTTGTTGCAATCAATCACTGTGAAGAGCACGCTACCAGTAAAAAATCACATGTTTGGAATGGCAAAAAAAAGTCCAATTGAAATTTGAAACTTTGGAACAAAAATATTGGTCAGATTATCCGTATTCTAATCAAAATATATCACATTAAACTTTTAGAAAATATATAGTGCATGTCCGGAAAAAAAATCTGATACAAATTCGTGCATAAGTTATACCTGGTTTTAGCGGGCAAAGCTCAAAAATCTGCCGGAACGCTGCGGTTTCAAGACCCCAGACCCAGAGGGACCTGAGAGACTAAGAGAGCTGGAAATACTGAAGGGCGCCGAGTCATTCATGACGTCCGCGTCCGGTGGACCGTCGTCCTCGTCAAGGAAACCAATGTCGGGCCTTGACGACCCCTGCGGCGCCAACCCAATCTCTCTCAAGTTTTGCACCACCTGCACTCAAAAACTTGTTAAAAACAATCACACCAAATAGTGCATTTAAGTTGCTGCATTCTAAATTTTTACACACTTTACAGCATTTAAATGTTGGGAAAATTTCATGGATACCCTTGAAGTTTGCAATATTTTTATAGGTACCCCTATTTTTTCAGAAATATTACAAATACTCTTGAACCAAAAATTTAGGCATTTGTTTTGTTATGCATGTCACTTCCTTCTCCCTTTGTGTATACTTTATTTTTTTCTTGTTATGCATGTGTACAAAGGAAGAAGGGAAGTGACATACACAACAAAATAAATGCTTAATTTTTTTAATTTAAGGGTATTTTTGATATATGTGAAAAAGCAAGGGTATCTATGAAAACAATGCACACTTCAAGGGTATCCATGAAATTTTCCCTTGAATGTTTAATCAAAACTACAATAAAAATTTCCAATAATTATTATGATAAACAACGAAGGAAGCAAGTAGAGGTTGGACACAACAACAAGAACCAAATTAAGCTAGGAAGCAAGGAAGTTGGAACTTTGCACAAAATTATAAAATACTACAGCATAAAGAGAGTTACATGTCCCTCTAGGTGGCCAAGGATGAATCACGAGGTAACTTTGTCAGGGTAAAGCAACCTAAATGCATTATCTGCTGTAGCAAACATTTAGCGTTATTGGCACACTTTTCTAGACACCCATTGGCAAACTTAGGGCATATTTCCATTGATAACCGAAAGTGGAGGATTGGTTGCTGGGAGAGAAAAGAGAAAAAAATGAAATTTTGATTGGATGCACGGTTTTGAAAGCAAAGCTTTGATTTAGGGACTGGACAATTTAGGAATGGGAATTGATATGTGTACCACACCCTTTCAATTACTGGACCACACCCCAATGTAAATTTTACATTTATAATCAAAAAGCTAAATTTGAGAATTTGGAATTCAGATTTGGACTTAGAGACCATAATTTAGTCTAAACCACAAAAAAGTTGCAATTCAACAACATTCAATGAAAAAACTTATCATTTTTTACAAAAAAAGTAAAAGTAACATTTATCTCTCTAGCTAAACTTTTTCATTGGGTGTTGTTGAATTGCAATTTTTTTTATGGTTCTAGACTAAATCATGGTCTCTAAGTCCAAATTTGAATTCCAAATTCTCAAATTTAGCTTTTTGATGGTAGAAATCTCAAATTTACTCTAGGGTGTGGTATAGTAATTGAAAGGGTGTGGTACACATATCAATTCCCTTTAAGGATGCTATTCAACTTTTACAAAACTTAAAGCTTTAGGTCCAAGCTTAGACCCCTCCCCCCAATGGAAAGGCTAGGGTTAGATGGCATGTTGTTTTGGTTGGGGCCCGCGCCTAACACCTTGCCCAAGCTGCTGCCCAAACCATTCTCTCTTGCACTCCTCAACTCTAGCCCTCCCTTCAGTTTTCGTAACTTGTATTTGAGTCCCTTCACCTACAATTGTGCTCCCTGGAACTTGGTCCATAACTGGTTCTTGCACTGATAAGCTCATGAACTAGTTGCGAACCAAGTTCCAAGGAGAACAAGAGCAAGTGAAGGAGGCTCAAACAACAAGTTACAAAAACTAAAGGGAGGGCTAGAGTTGAGGAGTGAAAGAGAGAATGGTTTAGGCAGGAGCCTAGGCAGGGTGTTAGGTGTGGGCCCTAGCAAAAACGACATGCCATCTAACCCCAGTCCAAAGGAAATGGGCTCTTAGATACACCAATTTTAGTTATGAGAACAACAGTTTATTATGGTGTTACCATTTTAAACAAAGTTTTGTTTGGAGTATTGACAGCTCTCATATCAAGCACAAGTCAATGATTGGTTTTATACTTGTCTTGGTGTGTAAGGTAGGAGGCTCATAAATTGACGATCTAAGGGCTGAAACTAGATTTTGGGGAGGTGAAACTTTTTGAAATATTTTTCAGTAACCTTTCCTTGAAAGACAAGAGTAATTGGCATCTAACTAAAGCTGTTTCATATTTTTTGGAGCTTTGTGGAGTTAGTTATGAAAACTTGAAGATGTAGTGGCATAGGGCCCTAAAACCGTCTGCCTTCTCAAATATACTTTTCTTGTACATTGTTGAAACCTATGAAAAATAAGATATACAAACTAAATACATTTAAGAAGGTGAATGATTTTAGAGCCCAAGCAAAATTTGAGCCTCCTACCTTATGGTGCAAATTAAATCTGTTGAAATGTGAAGAGAGTGATTGTTTGGTCATTGGCATGTGTACAGTACCAGAATTTACCCTTTCTTCAAAATGCTTGTTATCAACGTCAAAGAGTGGTTTTTGTCACGTTTAACAAATGAGGAAAACTCAAAGTATGTGTATTCAACCACATATGGATTACTCAAAGTTTGTAAGTAACAACCAAGAGAGTTCTTTTATTTGCAATACATAGGAAAGTACTTGTAAAACATTGAGAGATCTGCCCAAATCTAAAAACATGCAAAAATGTGAGAAAAATATATGCAAAACGTTGAGAAATCTTGTCTAATCTCTACAATAGAATACAATCTCTATTAATTCTTGTATTAGTTGGGTAGTTGCAAGCAAAGTATGATTTAAAATTTTGTGGTTGGCCAAGTACCAAGAGGCAAAGTGAAAGATTCGTGATTGGCCAAGAGCCAAGGGGCAAAGTGATGAACATGGGAGTTGTGTGTGAAAGGACATCTTTGGTGGAACCTATTGAATCTTTTTTCAACTTGAGTTTGGAATATGCATATAAAAGGGTGGGGACTCAAAGCTTTTTCTGCTTGGCAAAATTTGGCTAGCTCTGATAGCAGTCACTCAAAAAAATGTGGGGAGGGAGATGAAGAGACAAATTGATTTGAATCTAAAATGGAATTTGAGTTTATATTATCCCATGAATTTTTTTTATGAGCATGGGCACGATAGCCTTCCGCCCGAACAACGGTGCACGAGTGTATACAGTAAGTTAATTATTACTTAAATAGTTCACGATTACTTAAATGTGTTGTTAGTTCAAATGTCAAGGTAAGCTCTCATTGCTGTAAACTTGATCCGAAGCCCCACTAACATCATTGTGTGGGTTTTAAAATATGTAAGAAATTATGCATGCTGTTGTTCCTATAGTTCATGTATTGGTTTTGCACTGAAATTGATTGTATGTAGTCCTAAAGTGTTGATGTTGTTGTCAAATGTTTGGTTTCAGAAGTTGATACTAGTTGATATATCTCTATTTTCTTGTGATTTCATAATTTGTTTGAGAAAGCACAATGAATGCTGCTTACGAAAGCACCAAAACAATATTTCCAATAGTCCTAAATACTACTAATGCAATTCTTTTGTGTGAAAATAAAAATTTGCACCAACATTCAATACAAGACAGTTATCCACACAACCTACACTAAACAATGTCTTATAGGTTGTCCCACACTAATTTTTTGACATTTTACATTCTACAAATGCTTATTGATAATTGATACTACAATAAGTTTCATCAATAATTATTACAATAAAAATGGGGAATTGATATATGTACACGGTTTGTTATATGTACACCCAAGGTTTGTTATAAGTACACTGTCTCAGGGATTGTTACATATTCATGGGGATCAATTTAGACATTTATCATCAACAAGTTGAATGTAGAAAATTTGAATTCATATTTGGATTCAGAAACTTTGATTTAGTCTATAACCACAAAAGGGGATCCAATTGTACAATGCCCAATGGAAATGCTTAGCTTTCTTACAAACAAGGGTAAAATTAAAAATTAGCCCCCTAGCTAAGCTTTTCCATTGGATGTTGTTCAATTGTATCCTTCTATGTGATTCTAGACTAAATCAGGGTCTCTAATTCCAAATATGAATCCAAATTTTTCAAGTTCAACTTGATGATAAATATCTAAATTTTATCCCCCCACCAACAAACCCCAAGTGTGCATATATCAAGTCCCTAAAAATTTATTAACAAACAATAAGTATTTGGCAAAACAATTCAACAACATCAACATTATGGAAAAAAAACTTACAACATTGTAAATCATGTGAAATCCTAATATTTGGAGAGTCATTGATGCCTCAAAGTGGCTAAGGGATTAGTCATGATGTAACTTTCTAGGATAAAGCAACCTTGTTGGTAAGGCAACCTAAGTGCACTATTTACTATACTTAAGAAAACCTTTGAACAAGTGGCAGGTGGTAGAGAATAACAAGAGAAATTTGAGACTTACAAGGAAATGTATTTAGATTCTTATAGGGATTATGTACTTGGTAAGATATGAGAGTTAGGCAATACCTGCTGCATGAATGGTCTCTCCTCATTGCGCTTCCGGACACACCACAACGACAACTCCACCAGCTTCACAAATTCTATCATGTCCAAGTCCCCTACCAAGTTGGAGTCTGGCAAATCTTGTAGCTTGTCTGACCTCCAGGCATCTCCCACCTACAGACACATCTCCACATTTAGTTCAAGATATTGTGGTAGCAATCTTTCTAGTAATTTGCAATTATCTTTTATAAACTTGTCTTCACTATTGGAATTTAATACCAAGGCTACTTGAATTAGAACGACCAAACACCATATTTGTTAAATTGGGAAAAAGAGTACATTTTGGGATTTTTGAAAGTTTTAGGTGATCACCTAAAACCAAGCTAGCAACGTTTTTTTGGTACAAGTGCCCTCACTTGAGAGGAGGAATTTGCAAGGGAAAAAATCTTAGTGGCTCAGATTGAATTTGATATCTTTGAATTTGATTTAAGGTAACTTTTTGAGTTTAAGATGGAGTACAAAATGGTACCTCCGTTTTTCCCAATTTAACGAATATGGTGTTACTGTGTTCAAGTTTGTTTAAATGGTAGGTTTCCGAGCATCATTGTGATATCCAAGTGAACTCTAAATTCTAGGATGTAGGTCGATGTTTCTAGATAAGCAAAGTGTGAACAGTGAATTTGTATTTGAAAATAGAAATCTTGGGAATGACACACGAGTCACATCTAGAAAAAGAACCAATTTTTTTAACACCCTTGTTATTGCTACATATAAGTTCTTTGTTTTTTTAGATGATAAGGAGAGAAGTTCAACAACGAGATTTTAAAATCCAAGAAAATTCTGAAAAACCAATTCATCCTTTCACTTGGTTACTTAATAGTTAACACTAAGTGTGAAAATATGAATCTTTAGTAAATTGGTTGGAATCCATAAAAGCCTTACTTTTGCAAACTTGTGATTTTCAATCTTCGCAAAGGTTTCAATCTTGATGTTTCCTAGTATCTTGGGATTTTGCCATTTTTGAAATATTTTGCGTTCAATATCGTCATGATTGTTGCATATGGCAAAGTTCCATGCTCATGGAAATTTTTTTATCACCAGAATAGGCGGTACTGTTAGTAGATTTCAGCCTACAAGTAATGAAATACATTAAATAAATAAAAAAACTTGAAATCTGAACTGATTGAATATTGAATGAAATTTAGCAGTGCTGTTTTTAGAAGAGCCAACAAACAAAGATGTGCGTTCTAATTAGTTCTAATAGATTGCATGAAAATAATGAATTATAAAGTATGTTTTTATTATGGTCTACAAGAGCGCCTTTCTAAAACCTAAAAGATTCAATCTATAGTAAGTTAGTAACGTTGAGTCATTGATTGCAATTGTAGGGCAAATCTTACATCTATCAAGATCATAGATTGAAGAGAACTGAGCTTCACAATTTTTGGATTACAAAACTTGCAAGTTAGTTCAACAAAAACAACCATCTTGGATAGGACTTTAGACTCTTGTTCAAATTTTTAGCACCTTGAAATCAGGGTGCCCATTGGGAACTATGGGAGCGTTGGAGTCAATGGGCTTGCCCTTTAAGCATACAAAAAGTCACAAACTACTTGGTCCAACTTGTTTGATAAGGTTGGAGAAAAATTAGGCTTTTGAATACAACAATAAGTTGAAATTTAATGAACATGAATGAGTATCTTATAGTTTACTTGAATATTCTTATATAACTTGATATTTACTAGGCAACCCTATGTCCAATATGACAAGCATGGTCAAAATGTTGCACTTGAATAAATACAAGGTTTTGGAAAAATTGCAAAGAACAATCATATATGACCCACAATCCAACGTACCCTTTGAGCAATACTAATTTGGCTTTGTCCAGTCAAAGTCTCCATCACCACAATTCCAAATGCATACACGTCACTCTTTGCCGTGAGCATGCCCGTCTCGTGGTACCTGCAAATCAAAGGTTTTAGCAAGTGATACTAAACTTGTGTAATTAATGGGTTTTTGAACTATCCAAAACACCATATTAGGCAAATTGGAAATACGGGGGGTCCCAATTTGTACGTCACCTGGATTCAAAGAAGTCACCCAAAACCAAATTTGAAGGTATCAAATTCAATTTGAGCCACTAAGATTTTTTCCCTCACAAATTCCTCCTCTTAGGTGAGGGCATGTGTACAAAAAAAAATGCTAAGCTCAAATGTAGGTGATCACCTGCAACCTACAGAAGTCACAAAATGTACCCTTTTTCCCAGTTGACCTAATATGGTGTTCCAAGCACTTAGCTAGAAATCTACAAACAAAGGAATACTATCAAATTAGAGAGACGCATTTTGCAAATCAATGCTAACTATTTTATATAAGGAACCAATTGTTGACCCAATTCAAGAATCATCAAAATGAATCAATGGGATGAATTTGCTTGAATTCTCAATTTCATTCACCATGCCAATTAAATCCCAAGGCTTTATATCAAGAGTTGATTCAATTGGTCAAATTCATGACAAAAATTACATGGTTGCTTCTGTGGCAAGTTTTGAAATTGGACCATTAATTGAACCCGAGCGCTTCATTTTAGGACATAATCAAATCTTTGACGCAAGTGATGGCATGCTGAAATAGTGAATTGGGCCTGGACCCTACTATGAAGTGACCATTTTTTTGTTTTTCTTGTTTTCGGACAAGAAGGCTTACTCCGGATCGAGATAACCGGGAGTTCCCTTGACAATGGTGGTGATGTGAGTAGCGTCCTCTTGATCTAAGGCTCGGATTTTGGAAAGCCCAAAATCAGCCACTTTAGCCACCATCTTGGTGGTGAGTAGGATGTTGGTGCTTTTCACATCGCGGTGGATGATGGACGGGCAACATTTGTCATGCAGGTACTCCAGCCCTTCACTCACACACTCAACAATTCATCATTAGTCCATCACCAATTGTGAGTTCTAGTTAGAAAAGAAGTGCTTACCTTTTAAGAAACTGAGAGAACCAGTTTTCATGGGAAACTATTGGCAACTAGTAGACCAATTGAATACATTCCTCACAAACTCATATCAAAATCCATCAACAATGACAACATTGTACAACGGTAGAAGAGTCAAACCGTTACAATAAACTTTGAAAACTCATACTACTTGTCCATAAAACGTCCAAATGATGCCATACTTTGTGCATCAAAATCCTCTCAAATTTGGAGACTATATCAAAATTACAAAAATTCCTCTAAATGATAGAAACCACTCTAAAGTCATAACAGCTAAAAGCCACATGAGTAATTTCCCTAACGCACTAACAACAAACATGGTCAAGGTTGTTGCAAGAAACACTTGCCAATTATGTCTCAAACAACCTTAAACAGCCTTAGTATTGGTAGTACTATGAGCTTTTGGAATAATTTTTTTTAAACAAAATAAAATATGGATAATTTGTGAAGCACTTAAAGTAGCACACTGGTGAGAATTCAAACCTAGAAAAAAAAAAAAACTTTGAAAGTTATGCACAAAAATAGAGAGACCAAAAACACCAAGAAAAAAGACACTTTGTTTATTGCTTTTAAGAAAATAGTAAAAAAACTCAAAAAAATAAACTAAAAATAGTCCATTTTTCCTAACTTGAAGGTGCTCCTTTCCATCAAGATCATTTTTGGGGAAAAATAAATTGTGTTTAGTGCACTTGCACAAAAGTAGTGCACTTTGAGCACTTGTAGAAGGTGGATATTTTACTATTTTTGAAAAATATTTTGTAGGATTGTGCAACTTTAGTACAAGAACTTTTTTTGAAATTTGACCTTCAAACTTGCATTTTAGGATCAAAAATAGTACTCAAAACCTCCAAAATGGCCAAAGTAGACACCTCATTGGGGACTATTTAAAAATAGAAAATTATTTTTATAAATATTCCAAAAATCAAAATTTTATTTTGACTATCACATGTACCTTCAATGCAAATTTCAGTAAGAAAAAGTCTATAATGCAAGAGTTATAGCCCAAAAACTACCCCAAATACCAAGGGGACAAAAAATAGTACAAGTGCTTCTTGCAATCACCAGTCAACAAACATGGACAAAAAACATGGACTTGAGGCTTTTCAAAGAGTGGTATAGAAGAAGTAAAAAGTACCTTCGGCAACCTCGAGGAGGATACTTGTTCTCTGTCTCCAGCTCAGAGGCTGCGCTCTCGCATCCTCGCCTGCAAGCAACAATATTCCATCCCACTAGAGTAAAAGACTGTCACCAATTCAATCCATTCTGCTTAGAAAGTGATTATTATACTGATAATCAGAAATTAGACTTCGCTCGGCGGTGGGATCTCAAACCTTGCAATTTCTGCCGCAAATCCCCGCCGCCGAGGTACTCATAAATGAGGATCTGATGCCGGCGTGTGCACCGATACCCTAAAAGAGAAACCAGGTACTTGTGATGTACTGTAGACAGCAACTCAATCTGCACACCCCCCACCAGGAAGATTGCTTTGCTATTGCACGTCGAAGCTGAATCATTTAAAAAAAAAGTAGTAGGAGGAGGATTATACTGTTTTAATGTAACCATGTTGAAGACGGAGCTGGAAATAGCTAGCTCTCACCTCATTATAGAACTCTTGCTTGCTTTGACATGACTCGGGTGACAACACTTTGGCAGCAATCTCCTGCCCGTCGGGCAGCTTGCCGTAGAACACATCCCCAAACCCACCTGAACCAATCTTGTGAGCAAAATTGTCGGTGGATTGCTTGATCTTGCTCTCGGAGTACCACACTTGTGAGAATCCTGCTGTTTGCATTTTGCGCTGGAACGCCTTGTCCACTGGGTCCAAAAACTCTACGTGGACGAAGAACCACGCAACACAGTCATGAATGATGTTGGAGAGTGCTCAGAGACATGCATGGAGTTGCAATTTGGGATTGCAGACACACTGTGGGATTTGATTAAGGGAATTGATATGTGCATTGAGTTTGATATATGCACACCCGGGGTGTAACTTTTAGATATTTACCTTCAACATTTGGAATGTTTGAATTTAGATTTGGTTTTAGAGACCTTGATTTAATCTAAAACCACAAAGGAGGTTACAATAGAACAATGTCCATTGGAAAAATTTAACTTTTTGTATAGACAAAGAGAAAAGTAATAATTTACCCCTAGTTAAATTTTTCCATTGAATGTTTTCAATTGTGCTCTCGTTTGTGATTCTAGACTAAATCAAGGTCTCTAAATCCAAATCTGAATTCAAACTTTCTAAATCCAACTTGTCAGTGAAAAATATCTAAAATTTAGACCCCTCGTATGCATATATCAAACCCCGGGTATGCACTTATCAATTCCCTTGATTAATCTCTAGAATAGCATGAAGTTCTTTTTGCCTATTCTGGTGCAGTATCATTCAACGTCAATATGTACCTTAGAGAGGACCATCTCAGGGAGTTGGAAGCCATCAGTATACCTGATCCTCCATTTAACTAAATATTGACTTTCCAACGTTCATAAGTTACGGTCCAAAAATTGCTTTGGTTTGCAAAACACTTGGAGATGCTTGCAAAACACCGAGAGATGTCCAAATTGGAAGACATGCAGAAACTTCAGGAAAAAAATACACAAAAGCTAGAGAAATTTCCGCTGTACTGTACAGGTATAGAAAATGCAGAATTCGAGGGCTTGGTCTAACGCCATATTCATTAAATTGGGAAAATCAGGTTCCCAAGTTGTACTTCACCTTAAACCTACTATTTCTCCCTAAACCGTTTAAATAAACCGTTTAAATAAAGATATCAGATTTGATATGCGCCATTGAGATTTTATCCCTCACAAATTCCTCCTCTCAGGTGAAGACATGTGTACCCAAAAAAATGCTGTTGAAACCTAAAACTTGGTTTAAGGTGATCACCTTAAACCTAGTTTATTCCCAAAATGGGCGTTTCTTCCCAAATTAATGAATATGACGTTGTCTATGTCGAGTAGTTATATGAGCAAGACTTGCTTAAAGTGTGAAAAAATGAGGTACAGGGTAGTAAGGGAAGAAAGGGGAATATTATAGGTTTGAATGGAAGATGCTTACTGTCTCGTGCGTAGCAGAACCAGAATACCGAGCCTGCTGCAAGCAGAAACAACACGCCACTGATCACTCCCACCACAATCCACCACCAAGCGGTGGAGTTGCTGGAGCTTTTTCCTGCAGCGCTGCTCCAAAGCTGCGTGTTGGAGTCCAAGATGTCACACACAACCAGGTATCCGCCACGGTCGTCGTTCAGCTTCAGAGCCCAGTTCACGCCAGGGTCGCCCGCTGGAGTGCTGCTCCAGTATACCGTCCCCGCCGTTCCGTTGCTTTTCACCTGCAAGCGGCCGTTTGGCTGCAACACCAGCTGACAGCTATGGCGAGCTTGCGACGTGTTGGAAAGCCCCGGTGGTTCCCAGATCACCTGAATTAGAAAACTCCCAATTAAAATTTAACTTTTTTCTGAGCAAAAGATGTCATAATTCAGGCAAAATCTCAGAACAGGGAGCTCAACAAAGTGCCTCGCATACCATTCACCCTGCAACTTACTCTGTCTTGTGCACGTTGCAGTGTTTTCTTTCTACATTGGGAGGATTGAAGCTGTTCGTCTGGGCTAAGTTTAGTTCAAGAAAATTCCCTTTGTAGAGAGGGCTAATTTTTTACCACCATAGCTCCCTTGGTCACCACGTTAGTACCCTGGTAATAATTTGCACCATTATCCGCCCAGTGTAATTTCCGAAAATCCCCGTGCCAGTAAGTTTATCAGCAGTAATGCAGGGTTGCCCTGTATTTTGCTCATTAAAGTGGAGCGTCTAGAAAAGGATTCTCGACTAGGAAATAGACCCATTAAGACGCCTGTCTGGAATTCGACTAGTTCGAGACACGCATCTGAAAGTTCAGCTCAATTCTAAAGACAGATTGTAGGGCCCTGTAGTTTCAGGTGCACAACAAATGCTCATTGGAGAAAGCACGAGAACGGCAATGACAAGGAGAGCAACTAAACCCGTTACATGAAACCTCACTAAGAATGTTGTAAGAAACGTGCGGACCTAACGCATTGAAGTGACATTAGTGGTGTTGTGATAATGCATTAGAACAATAGGAGGATGCCATTCCGATGCGTTCTATAGTAAATAATGCTATGATAGCAAGCAACCGGCTCCTACTTGTGGAAAGTCTCAATTTTCGCTATTTTAGCTTCACATTTCGGCACACCAATAGACATGCCCAAAACTTCCAACATGAGAAGGTTATTGCGGCCTGGCAAAGACCATAGATTTCAGTTTTTGAAGGGAGATCGAGCCACTTGGCCACTTCATTTCAGGCGATTGAAAAATTTGCCAATTCTGTGAACATAGTGCTAAATACGATATTCATTAATTTGGGAAATGGCAATTCCCAATTTGTATGTCTCCTTAATCTGAAATTCTCATCTTAATCTTGTTTGGCACGCCTGTGAGAAAACAATTGATATTTTACAGATACTTTACAGATGACAGATGTCTAGATCTGAATTAGTCATGAAGAAGTGGAAATAAAATGGGTGTAGCATGAAATGAAAATGTGGCCAGAAGTCCCAAAATGTGCTGGAATTCCCAAATTAATGAATATCTTGTTGCTACCTGCTTCACAGTGTTGTTCTCGGGCCAAATCTCCTGGAGGTTCAGAGTGCAGTCAGGTGAGAGGACGAGGTGGAACCTCCCGCCGGACGATTCTAACCGGTGGCCCTGATTGAGGAAGTAGTCGGCCGGCAAGTAAGGGAAGCCGTTGAGGGAGATGTTCGGTTTCCACGCATCCTCGGGCGGAAATGGGTAAGCCAAGTTAGGAGTTAAATTGGTGGAAGCATTGGTCGACACAGGAGCTGGTGCAGGAGCAGCTCCAGGGACGATTGGATCAAGTTGTGTAGGCATGGAAAGCTTTGAGGAGTCCGGTCCATACATGGTGAGCTGGCCATCACTTCCAAGCACCACGAATCTATGCGTGCTGTTGACGTAGCCATTGGACGCTGTTTCTGAAGCCCATAGAGCCGTGGTTGCTTCGGGGATGTAGGTACCATTCCAAGTGTAGACCACAAAGTTGCCGTCGCTTTGTATATCGAGGTAGCAGTTCCAGTTCGTCGACGGACCTGTGGGCTGGGCTAAAGTCCAGTTAGTTTTGCTGAGTGCTGTCGGTCCCTTGTATGAGTAGAGAATGCAATCTGGCTGCATCACGAGGTAGATATTACCGGAAGCATTCAGGTACCGATTTGCCGGCACCTTCATCCGGTCGATTCCGTTGGGCCCGCTTACCATCACTCTCACAGCTACCCCTCTTGGCATCCATGCGGTTGCAGCTATTGTTACGACAAGTGTCACTAGCGCTACCACTTCATGCATCCTGCTCGTCTTCCACTACGTCTTGCCTATGGAGGCTAGAAATTTTGTCGCTTGCAATCACGAGAAATTCCAACATGCTCCACCGAGGCACAACATCCTCGCAAGGTATCTAGGCTAAATCCCACGGACTTCGCAGATCTGTAACCGGTTGATATCGATACACCACGAGACCAGATCTTCCAGTTCACACATTCTGCTACCACCACATCATGCTCCACTACGACGTCACGTGCCAGCATACATCTCTGAGTAAAAACTTAGAAACATGCACAAGTTGACGAAGAGCCTACAGCAGCAAACCAGCGATTGAACAACGAATCCCGTCCCAGAATTCAGTGCACACCATCACCAGATTCATGTCAAAATGGTGCGATGGATTTAGATGAAACTTTCACGATTTCCTCGCCAGGTATGAGATATGGTGTTAGAAATCAAGCTGGCAAACACAAGCTCCTCGAACGTCAAATATTCGGTTAAGCCATGGATCGAGTCTGGACCCAGCACAGGCGCGGCTTCTAGAACCTACACCAAATAGTGCATTTAGGTTGCTTCAGACTATTTGTTGACCATGCTTGGATTTGACATGGTTTACAACTTGTTAATTTATTTTCGGCACCTTTGTAGTGGTTGCAAGGTCATTGTTTTTTGGTATGAAAACCATTTTACAATAGTAAAAGTGTAAGATAAGAGAAATTAGTGTGGTGCAACCTAAATGCACTATTTGGTGTAGATGAGATAGTCGATCTGTTCGAAATGTCAAAAGATGATCCGACGATGTTTGGAGACAGATGACATATTTGATTGAATTTGAACAACAATGAGCTTGTGTGTCTTGAGGACTTCTGAATAAGAGCATTTCCATCAGTGGCTTTGGCTTGCTCAAAGTGGATGAAAAGTAGCCAGGCCCCTCTCAGGCCACGCTCAAACTCTCTTATTTGGCAAGTTTAGCAAGCCACTCTTCAAACTACTACTCATGCACTATTCACCCTACTTCTGTAGGTAAGTGATCAACTACTTATTTATGGGTGTCTTGGAAAGTTAGGCTACCTTTTCAAAAAGCATGGGTGGAGATTGGGAGCCTTCAGGCCTACCCAAACCAGATGAAAAACTTTGAGCGAGTCGGAACCAGTGGAGATGCTCTAAGAATATTGTGAATGTTGTGAATGGTCGACGAGAGTGTATGGACAACACAACTTGACCTCAACTTGGACATTGTCAAGTTGGTGGTAATCTCATGCCCAGTGTCGTCGATGAACGCCACCAACGAGGGAGAAGAGTGGCGTAGCATGCCGATGGTCACTGATTCGCTCCGATGAATCCTAAAGCTTCTACTGGTGTACCACTGTACCTGCGTGCATTACTTTTCAGAAATGGATGAAACCATCCTTGCTTGAGAGCTGACTGGATGGTACGACGAGCAGCTGTTTGATCGATTCCTTGGTTGAGCTTGTAGTGTAATATTCAAATACTTGTTTTTACCGACTGTTTGAAAGATGTAAACTCTCCAGGCTTTGAGTGCCCCCTATTACTGCAATGGGGCTTGCTATCATATGCACTGTTCAGACTCTAATATTGTCTGATTCAATTCTCTGGATTCCACTACTATCCCTGGATATTTCAAGAGGTTAACGACCATTTTCCCCTCGGGGGACAAATAGGATTTTGGGCATGTACATGTAGTTAAAAACTTATTATTTGTTAAACTGAGAAAAAGCTTGAATATTGGGACTTTTTAGTTTTTTAGTTTTTAAGATATTTTACTTTTTAGTTTTTTAGTTTTTAAGATATTTTAGGTGATTTAGAGTGACTGTTATAATCATTTCTTCAAGATCTTACATCAATTGATGAAATAACTTACATTCATGATGAAATATCTTACAAGAATTATCAAAGAACTCAATGAGATATTCATTAACCCTTGAACGCCCAGGGTTTTCGAAAATACATTGAAGATGCTTTTAGTCCTCTGGGACGTTCAGGGGTTAATTTGGGACAAAACATTCATTTTGGGACTTTTGAAAATTTGGGAAGATTGGAGTGATCACCCTAAACCAGGCCCCTTTGGTACACTTGTCCTCACCTGAGAGGAGGAATTTGTGAGGGAAAAAATCTTAGTGGCTCAAACTGAACTTGATATTTTTGAATATATTTTGAGGAAACTATTTTGGATTGAGGTGGAGTTCAAAATGGGACCCACATAATTCCCAAATTAATGAATATCCTGTTACTCACTTCAAATCATCAAAATATTCTCACAAATGCAAAATTTAGTGTTCCCAAAATACGCTTGGGGAAAGTGTTTTTCCCAATTTAATGAATAACGCGTTTAAAATACTTTGTGTGATATTTTGAAACTTTTATGAAAGATGGGGAATTCATAGACCAATGTGAGCATCTAAATATTTCTTCATTTGGACATTTATTGAAGAAGTTATGCAAGAATGGAATAAAAACTGTAGAAAGAAGGGCAGTTCAGCCAAAACCTCTCTTTTGTAAGTGGGTGTTGACTCCAAAGAAGATTAGCGACTCATTAGCCCTTCCTGGCACAAGATGTAGTCACTTGAGCAAAGGAGAGTGGAGTGGGAGGAGCTTGTCGTGGGGGACTCCCAACCTTCCATTCTATATGTCCCTTGTAAAATTTGATACTTTTATTTTTAAAAAGGTTTATGTATTTATTATTTAAATACTTTTTTTCCAAACTGTAGTGGGCTAATAGCCCTTGCTTTTTGCTATTTAGAATTTAGACTAATATAATTCAAGTTTTTGAATTTTACATAAATCCTCCAATTTTGCTTAGTGTACTTGCAAATTTCAAGACCTTTTGACATTCAAATTTTTTTCAAAGTATGTTTCACACCTCCAATTCATTTGAAAAATATGTCACACAAACCTAACTTGGTTTTCTACATGGATAAAATAAACCTCAACTTTGAGTAGAGCAAGGTTTGTGCTATAATAGTGGTCAAAAGCTTTTGAAATTTTTAGGCAACAAGGAAGAAGGAAGATAACTGTTTTTCTTCACTTCAAATGTTGATACTTGAGTCCTCACCATCTGAAATGACTTTTCTTGTCCCTACAACTCTACAAGTACCTCTCATAGTGGAAAGGATCATACAATTGGATTTTCAAAAAAATAAAATAATCTAAATTTGTACTCATTCCCCCCAAAATGGTAGTTTTCAGTGATTTTCACAAAAAGGGGCTTAGTCCTTTAAGGGGTAAACCAAGTTCCAAGATGATATTATTGTACTTAAGTAACTTAACCCTTGAAGGTCCAAATCAACATTTTTTTGGCTACATAGCAATTCTGGGTAGTTCTCTATTAATGGATTTTTTGTTTCTTTTCTTTGAAGTTTTCATATGATGTGTGCAAGGAGTAGCTTTAAGGTCCAACAACTTTCATAACTTTTGACTACATGGTTAATAACCTATTGCATGAGATGTAGTTTTTGTTATTAGGCAAGTAGTTTGAGGCTTTGAGTAGCTCAATTAAAAAAAAAATTACACTTGAAAAATGATGATTTGAAAATGTTTCTTTAAATTTGTCTACATGTAGTAGTGGAAGCTTTCAATCATCCAATTTTGGTAAATGAGATGAAAGTTATGATTTTTTTAGTTTGCAGGTAGGTATGGTTGCAAGATACTCCATACTTACATGTAGCTAAAACTTCTCACAACTTTCATCTTATTAATCAAAATTGAATAGTTAATATCCTACTATTTATATACAAATCTAAAGGAGCAATTTCATTTTATTTTAAATGTAATTCTCTAAAAAGTTTTTTGGGTTGCCTAGGCTGCCCAACAATAAAAGAAAACTACATATCATGCAATAAATTTTGAACCCTGTAGTCAAAAGTTGAGAAAATTGTTGGACCTTAAAGCTACTCCTCAAAATCTCAAACCTGTCTTGTGTGAAAATTTCAAAGAACAAAATAAAAATCCATTTGAATTGCCCAAAATTGCTATGTTCCAAAAAAAACGCTGTTTGGGCATTTAGAGGTTAATCAAGTATGAACTCTTCTTGTATATATGAACTATGAGTATAATTATGGACTTTGCAAAATGTTGTGAGAATTTTCAATGTTTAGAAAAAATAAGGTAAAGTGATGTGAGGTCACTCACTGTTTGCGCAAAACATTGAAAAAAAATACCAGTTCATAGGCAAAACAACAAAAGATTGTCGGAGCTTTCTCTAGATTATTTATTCATAGTTTTTGCAGGGTTCATATTTGATTAAGGGAAAATTTCATGAATATTCATGAAGTTGGCAATATTTTCATAGATACTCGACTTACTTTTTCAGGAATTTCACAAATGCCCTTGGACCAAAAAATTGGGCGTTCGTTTTGTTGTGCATGCCACTTCCTTTTTCCTTGTAAGCACGCTGTTTTTTTTGTTTCACTACATTTCTTTCTTCAACATTGGTCATGAAGAAAGTACAAGCACAACAAATAAATGTTGGGCCAAAGGTATCTGTGAAATTTCTCAAAAAGCAGGGATATCCATAAAAACATTGCAAATTTCAGTGGTATCCATGAAATTTTCCCTTTAATTAAATATGGCATAATCAAGTGTGTCATTATTTGCCTTCAGATTATTAAAGTTGTGTCCAATCTGACTCAACTATTGAGAGTAACTACTCATTCCTTTATACTAAGGTAGTTGCCTTGTAAACCGAACACCTAAACAAAAGATGACGTCTGTACTGAAATAAAGTCAGATTAACAACCTAGAAATATTTTTGGTGGAAAGTCAAAGAAGAAATGATTTTGTGGCCATTTAAATTGAAATTTTTTGAGTTGGTATAAATTACTTACAATTTATTAAAGCAAAAGGTGCATAGGTATCTATTCTTGATCATAGGTGGTAGCATTCATGATGCAAAGGCAGCTTGTAAATGGAACACATGAGTCCTAAAAGCAACCACTACCAAAGCCAAGAATGTTCCAATAAGGCTCTTAAAGCATGCAAGCACCCATTCCATATTCCAATGCTCAAATCATGATTGAGAGCATGCTTTCATTTATTTTAGGATAACATATATTTATGTTTCATTGAAAAACAAAACTCAACACAATCATGAGATTCATGACCAATAAGCACACTTAATGGTAGCTCATATCACACTCTTGAGATTCTAAAACCATACATGCAAAAATACAATATCTGAACACAAGAAAATGTGACCCATTTAAGAACCACTGTGCACTGTTTTTGCAACCCTACATGGTTGTTTCAAAATGACCAAACGGTTTTAGAGTGGACTAGCTTAGCATACATTCATACCGCCTGTCAGAAATTTTCCTGCAGAGTTCAGGAGCGTGATGCCGTAGGGAACTTGTTCTAGAAGACTCTTCGCTAGTCTTACTTCGTTTTAACACTGGCTACGTTAATACTGACTAACGAAATAATGTGACAAATGGATGAATTCGCCAAATCCTTCCCAAAGAAACACCAGCTTTGCCAAATTTTGGGTGAAGCTTACAGTATTAATTCTGGATGAAGCTTACACTGTTAATTCTGGATGAAGCTTACACTGTTAATTCTGGATGAAGCTTATAGTACTAGGAGAGTGTTAGTAGGTTTTATGGAAGACCGTGCACCCACGGATGACTCTATCTGTTTTTCCATTAAGGTAGGCGCATGGAAATAAGGGATTTGGAGTAGGTAAAACAATTAACTAACTTTGAAAAAATACTGTATATTAGGAAATGGAAACCAAAAATATTGGCATCAATTTCAAGGTTCTAGCTGCAAGCATTTGTTCACAAAGATTTTTCAAAGTCCAAAATCACTGAAATTGTAAGAATCATGTGTAAGAGATGCTAATCACAAAGCTTGTTGGTTCTTAACCCCTAAAGGACCAAGCAAAGTTTTCACCAAAAACTCATCAAAACTGCCATTTTTAGAGCATTAACCAAATTTGAAAACAAAAACATTTTTATGCATATGTGTCCGTAGGGTCTTGTAGAAGGATGGTTTTAGAAGATGTGGAAAAAAATTCAGGGTTTTCCACCACATGGATTGGAAGTTAGAATGGTTTGAATATTCAAAAACGTCTTGTGAAAAACTAGGTAGCTACCCTTCAGAAGGTGAAATTTCTAAGGAAAAAAACCCATGTGGGTGGTGCTTCTCTAAATTTCTTTCTCCACCTAAGTAAAGTGCATGTCAAAAAAGTTTCAAATCATTTGGAGTTGTATAACATATAGAAAAAAATTAGTAAGTAAAAAGAAGCAGAGAATGATTCAAAACACAAAATTGTTAAAAAATTTAATTATGGAAATGAAAAATGCCAATCCCAATGGTCATAATGTTGTCATAAACAATATTTATCCTTTGGTTTTGTTTTTTCTCCAAAATGTTGAAAATGGAGTAAAATAAAGGACTTCAAAGTTTATTTTGGAAGAGAGATCCATAACTGCCTACAAACAAAAAATCCTCATAACTTTCATCTTGTTAATCCAAATGGAATGATTAAAAGCTTCCTACATTCACGTAAATCTCCTAAACCAATTTAAAAAATTTGTTTTTGAAAAACATGATTTTTAAAAATTTGCCTAGGTTGCCCGCCAAACATAAAAAAACAACATATTAGACCATAACTTTTTACTCATAATTCCAAATGTCATGAAATTTAGTGCATATGAAAAATAAACCTTGTCCCCACAATCTATTAAAATTTCAGCCTAAAATATGAAAAGCTCCAATCACAAGTACCTGCCCAAAATTGCTATGTTTCTAAACAGGGGGTCTGGTCTTTTAGGGGTTAAATACTAAGATGGGTACTCAAAACCTCATGCTAGTCACCCACAACCATGACTTCATCACCCATAATCATCACACAGCCACCCACAACCATTTGCTTTTTTATGGATTAGCCCTGCCAGTGTCAGGTGACTGGCATGGGGATGCAACGCTTATGGATGCTGCCAAGGTAGGAGGCTCAAGAATCGGGCATCTAAGGGTTGAAATTGAATTTTGGGAGGTGAAACTTCTTGAAATATTTTTCAATAAATTTTTCTTGAAAGACAAGAGGAATTGACATCAACCCACCTTGTTTCAATTTTTTTGGAGTTTTGTAAAATTAATTATGAAATTTTGAAGTGGAAAGTCATAGGGCTCTAAAACCGTGCACCTTCTTAAATGTACACTGCCTGTACATTACTGAAAACTGTAAAAAACAACATGTATGTGCAAGGTACATTTAAGAAAGTGCACGGTTTAAAACGATGCACGGTTTATGAGCCGACTACCATACCTTAACTGCAACGTGTTCTTGAATGCATGTCGTTTGACTTAACCCCTAAAAGCCCAAGGTTTTCGAAATTACACTGAATCGAGGACGCTTTTAGTCCTCAGGGGCGTTCCGGGGTTAAGTTACGAAAAAACAAAAACAAAAACCTGCAATGGCCAATGGTGTGTCTTTTAGGGAGGTAAGCTTCGGTGCTTTTGGTACAAAAGCCAAATCATTTGGTCAAACTTGTATCGATACGTGTGAGTTTTTAATGCAATTTCTAAGCAAGTGACAGCAGACAATCCCATTCAAGATCAGTGGGAGTATAAAATTCGCCCACTTGCAAATAAGTCCAACCAAGTATGTCAAACGAATATATGAGTAGCTGGGGTCCATTTGAGAGATGGGATCAGGCCAATTTGTTTTTCCAGCTGTTGTTTCAACATTTGACAAAGGTAATTGAGAGATTTAAAATAAGGTAAGAGGCTCGTAAACCGACCATCTAAGAGCTGAAACTGAATTTTGGGGTGGTGGAACTTCTTAAAATACTTTCGGTAAATTTTCCTTGAAAGACCAGAGGAATTGGCATCTAACTCAAGTTATTTTGTAATTTTTAGTGCAATGTGGAATTAGTTATGAAATTTTGAAATGGAAAGGTCATAGGGTTCTAAAATGGTGCACCTCCTCAAATGTACGTTCATTGTACATTATGGAAAGGCTATGAATAAGACACGTACTAATGGAGATCATTTGGGGAAGTGAGTGGAATTAGTGCCCTAATAGAGTTTGAGCCTCCTACCTTAGGACTTACAGGGGAATTGTAAATGCCTCATAGAGCAAGTGGGAAATGCTATTTCATGGGCAGGGATTTGTGAGCCGTGACTAGGGATTTTTTTGTCAAAATAACAAATTCCACCTATAACTGTGTACTTAGAGTTATGCATTTTAAACTATCATATCTTGAAGAATTTGTTGTTTTTATAATTTTTTTATTGATTTTGAGTTGAGAATCCGTTCATGCTCTTAAGATCTTCAATCCCCATTCATTACTCACCATTTTATGCTCACCAAATAGCGTCATCATAGAGAGCAAGTCAGGATCAAGTCTTGAGCATTCTTCAACATTCTTCAAGGAGCTAAGTACAATGGCTCTACCTAGCGCTGGCTCAGGCTTGTGTTTTTCAAGGTCCTTACATGGACCTCCAAGTAATATGCTGCCACTTCATTGCCTTTCTTCTAAATTTCGTAGACAGTGTATGAAATCTCTCAATTCTAAAACCAAGTCTTCCTCATAAGATAGTGAAGTGTTGTTAACCCTTAAACGACCATAAACAACCATACTGCATATTATATATGCTGTCCTATAATTGGCATTTACTACCAACAAGAAGTTTTAATTTGAGGTCTCAAATAATTCACTAAAATTGCTTTGATCTATTCTCCAACTTCTTTGGGTTGATTGGAACTGTATTAAAGGTCTGAATTTATTCCAAATACAAGCAAGATACATCATATTGCACCGGTCACAATGGCACGCTCAGACGTTTAAGGGTTAAAGAGAAAAGGGTTATAAAAGCTGGGAGAAACTATTGCTTATAATGTGATGAAATAACTTGATAACCCTTGATTTTCTTATCCACTTTTCCTCATTTATGGTAAGTGAGAGAAATTGCTCAACAAGCTTGCTAGCGTGTTGTTGCAAGCCAAACCTCTCAAAATGAGGAACATCGAACACACAAAATTGTGGCTTCTTATTGTTACCCCAAAGATCCAAAACATTAAATTTTGCCCTACAAATTCTGTTCCACATCAAAGCTTTGTTTATTGTGATAAAACATTTCCATCAAGCGTGTCTTTGGTGATAAAAAATCCTAAATTTGAAAATCCTTGTAGTTCAGAAACAATTTTAGCATATTAATCAACAATCGAGTCACCTTGGCATAACTTTTGTAAACACTATTCAAACTATGTAATCTCTTTGATGAATTACAACCACCTTGTTTTTATCAACCAACAACACACAAAATCTTGGTTAATCTTATCATAGGAATGCACTCAAAAAACAAAAGAAAAAAGAAAAAAGAATAAAGCAATAAAAAGGTCAAAAGTAAAAAAGAAGTGAGTGGATTTGGGCATACCGGCGACTTACATCACCCAATTAACAGTGAGTTCGTCAACTAAAGTCGTTGTGGTCAATCATCAAGAAGAGTTGACTAGTTCTATTTTAAAGCACAAGTGTCTATTCGTCACTTGAAAATTAAAATTTTCTATTAACACAAGAAATTTGAAATTCTTTGTTATAAAGCATTGGGTGTAAAGCATGGGCTTTGTGTATATTTGTTATCGGAAATTCGAAATTGAACAAGGGGGGAGGGAGAGGAAAAACACACAAAGGAAGGGTGAAAAGTCACCAAAAGCTTGAGGGGGGAGGGAGAAGAAAAGGGAGGAAAAAAGGGTGAAAAGTAATTAGAAATGAAGAGAACAACAACAACCCTTATAAGCAGGGTTATGACAATACTAGTCAATATAAAGTTACTCATTTGAAATGACAAATAAATCATTTAAAGGTTGAAGCTATTAAACAAAAAATAGTTAGACTATCCAAATTCTAATCTGTGTATGTTCTTCTATAACTATAAAAAAAAATCTGGTGCATGTACAAAACAAACCAATATAAACTTGTATACATGCTTGATTTTAACAAGTGAAGTTCAAAAATTTGTGGGAACGCTGCGATTTCAAGAACCCAGAGGAGCGTGAGCGACTAAGAGAGCTAGAGATACTGAAGGGTGCCGAGTCGCGCATGAGGTCGACTTCTAGTGGACGGCCGTTGTCCCCATCCGGGAATCCAATATCAGGCATCAATGACCCTTGCGGTGCCAACCCAATCTCTCGCAAATTTTGCACAACCTGCCCTCAAAAATTTGCTAAATTAATTAGCAAATATTTGACATTATTAGCACACTTTTCTACACACCCATCAGTTACCCTAGGGCCAATTTCTATTGGTAGCCGGAATTTGAGGCCCGTCTAGATTGACAGCAGAGAGAATAGAAAAAATATATTGAAATCTTGACAATATGTACAATTTTAAAAGCAAACTTTGGTTTAGATATGGTTGTTACTTTGGGCAAAATTTGGTTCTACAATAAAGGCAGACTCACAAAATAAATGGTACAAACAGACGTGTCCATGTTTTCTTGTTTTTTAGGGCATTTTTAGGGTTTTTGACCAAAAATAGGAAGAATCAAATCACTATTTTTCATTGTTAGTACTTGATATGGTTTTAAATCCATGTTTTGACTTCATGTTAATAACAATGATTGTTACCAACATGTACAAACTACAAAGCAAGTTCTTTTTTGTTAGTTTTTATCATTTTTTAAAGTCAACTATGAGTTGACTACATTGAACAGACTATGAGCTCAGTTGGGCACTTTGGGTGTATGGGCAAGCAGATGGACAAGCTCAGTGGGGTCAGTGTGTAAAAAAATAAGGGGACGTGTGCAAACAACTGGATACCAAATATCTAATAGGGGGGTATTATTTATTTTTATTTTATTTTAAACGCGCTTTCATTATGTAATTTCCTACTTCTGGTTATTAGAGAAGGAGCTTGCATTATTTATAATTCTAAATTGATACAAATAAATGATATGGTAATTTAGATAAAACAAAAAATTCTCCTACAATTTTTGTCCTACAATAAATTTCTTTCAAACTTTTTTTTCTTTCCCCTGCTATTGCTACTAGAACAAGAATAGCCAATTTCCAAAATCAAATGACAGCCATCTAAAACTAGCCAACATCTATTGTAGAAATTAGTAAAGTCTATAAAATTATTGAGCACTTTGAATATGTCACTCACAAAGCAACAACATTCAATACATTTGGCCTAAAAAAAGAATAAAAAGGGGGTGTTTTAGGTCTATTTTTTTCTAATTGGACCTATTTTCTATACCCTATAGTAGTTTGAAGACATGTCATGGCATTTTTGTACCATATAGTATAAAGAAAAATTATGATTTTTAACTCAATGTTTTTTAGGCACCTTATCATTTGTTTGCATGTAGTTTTCTACTACTATTGTTCACTACACCCTGAGTGGACAAGCGGTCCAATGTGACAATCATGGGTTTAGAGTCTAGACACTAGCTAAGAAATGTTATTAAACTTTTGCAAAAGCTAGAGGAAAACTTGAATCCCTCTAGCCAGACTAGCCCCCAATGGAAATGGGCTCTTAACCCCTAAAGGACCAACTGTCTATTCAACAAACAAATGAGAGTTTGGGCATGTACCTACGGCCAAACTACTTTGCATGATTTTTTGAGACTTTTATTGAAGTTGGGGAATTCAAAGATTTGCGTGGGCATCTAATTTTTATTCCAATTGATGCTAAGGAGCAAAAGTTGTGCCCAAATAAGCACAAATTTGGGGACTCCGGGCAGCAAAAAAAATTCTTATAAAAACTTGACAAAAAAAATAATTTTATTTTCTCATAGATTATATCTTTGTCTACATCTGAAGCTTTGATTCATTCCATTTGGACTAGTTATGAGAAAGTTATGGACAATCTTGTTTTTTGGGCAATTCAAGCATCTTCTTGAAAAAATTACTTATAAACATCATCTTTGAATGCAATTTTAATATTTTTTCAAAAGAAACTGTTTGAGAGGGTGAAGTTTGCTTTCTAGAACAATCTCACCATTGGGATTATTGCATTTAAATTACATTGCAAAGTTATTAGCAATTTAAGTTTTTGTTCAATCTTGTACCTTCTTCTGCCTAATGTTTTTTTTTAAAGAATGAAATTTAATTATTTTTTGTTATTTTTTTTTCCCAAGATTACCAACTCAACTTCCCACCATGCAAAAATAGAATTCCAAACTCTATGGTGCAAAAATTTGAAGTTAAAAAAGTACAAAGTTAAATAATCTAGTCATGCAAGGTGCAAAAAAAGCTGTTTTTTACTTTTCATATGCAGATATCTTCCAACCTGTATGATCAAAGTTCTTGAGTTTTGTATGACACATTCTTATAGTAATCTAGTACAAGATCTTATGGTTAGATATGCAAAAAGACTAATTTTCAAACTTTTTTACTCTTTGCCATAAAAGTGGCAATTTTGCATGTCTTTTGACAAAATAAAAGCCATCATCCTTTAGGGGTTAAATATACACCAATCCTAGTTATGAGAACAGTTTACGGTGTTGAGTGACGTCATTTTAAACAAGATTTCATTTGGAGTAATGACAAATTTTCTCATATCAAACTCAAGTCAATGATTGTTCTTTATACTTATTTTGGTTTTTGGGTGTGTATGGTCCAAATTAAAACTGTTGAAATGTGAAGAGTGCTGTTTGATCATTGGCACTTGTACAATATTAGAATTCACCCTTTCTTTAGATCGATTGCTTTTAATATCAAAGAAGTGATTATCATTGTGTTCAAAAAGTGAGGAAAACTCCAAGTATGTCATATTTAACTCAACATGGATTACTCAAAGTCCGTAAGAAACAACCAAGACAATTGCTTTGATGAGCAATACATAGGGAAGTACTTGAGAGAAAGGTATCTCCAATTTTAAAACATGTAGACATTTGAAAGAAATATATGCGAAATATTGGGAAAGCTCTTATGTTTAGGAACACAGAAAGTCCATGGTTATTTGAATAGTTCATGACTACTTAACCCCTGAAGGACTGGATCCATTTTGAAACGGTCAAAATTCATGTCTAAGCTCAATTTTGTCTTTTAAAGTGTGTTCAAACAATACTTTTATATTTTTATTGCTTGAAACTATGTATGATATACCACTGCAAGAAATTTCAATTTGTTTCATCAAAAATTGTAATTGATATCATTTTTTTTTCAAGAAATGAACATAAAAAAGTTGAAATAGCAAAAAAAAACCAAATTACTTGAATTTTTTTAAAGATGTATAAGCAGCATTAAAGACCAGTGTCAAAAAATTTCAATTGGTTTTTTTATTTTTTACACCCAAAATAGCCACAACAAAGAATTTCAAGTCAAATTTGACTATCCAACCAAGTTTATCCTTATGTTTAATTAATTTGTAAAATTTTGATTTTTTGCTGGAAGGCACATTCATCTTCTATTTATAATAAATATTGTGATAAATTTGATGGAAAATTTGAATTATTGTGATTTTTTAAAGCTAAATGTGGAAATAAAATAATATCAATTAGAATATATGTTAAAAAAATATATCATTTCTACCATAAATGAATGGTAGAATGAGAAACATAGTTTTGTAGTTTAAATTTAAAATGCATTTAAAGAGTAGAAAATATGAATGAAAAACAAACCATATAGTGCTATTTGGATTCTAACACTTGGAGCTTTCAATGGAAATAACTATTTCAATTTTTGACCTTTTTCAAAAAAATTAAATGGAATAGAAAGAAAACTTGTCAAGCTTCATTTTATTAGTTTGAGCCACATATCAAAAATTGAAATTTTGAAAATTACAATCATGGTTAACCAAGGCGCATCCAAAAAGTGGATGCATAGACCTTTAAGGGTTAAATATGTCATTAGTCTCTAATGTTGAGGTAAGTTCTCGTCACTACTATAAACTTGATGTGAAACCTCACTACCATCATTGTTTGCATTTTATCAACCCGATAAAATGAGAATACAGCCAACAAACCCACTAGAAATTATGCATGAATTCATGTGATGATTTTGCACTTAGATTGAAATTGATTATAATCCGTCCCAAAATGTGGATGTTTTCATCATATGTTTGGTTTTAAAAGTTGATACTAGATGATAGGTCTCCAATTTCCATGTGACTTCATACTTTGTCTGGAAAAACACAATGAATGTTGCTTACACAAGCACAAGAACAATGTTGCAAATCACCTTCAATCCTAAACTCCTAGTAGTGCAAATCTTCATGTGAAAATCAAAATTTTCACCAATGTTCAAATACAAGACATCTGTCTACATAATCTACTAAAGAAAACCTTTGAACAAGTGGTAGGTGGTAGAGATTAACGAGCAAAATGCAGAGAAACTTATACAAATTTTGTATAGGAATTTATTAATAAAAAGCTAGGGTGAGGCAATACCTGATGCATGAATGGTCTCTCCTCGTTGCACTTTCGAACGCACCATAGCGATAGCTCCACCAGCTTCACAAATTCTGCCATGTTCAAGTCCCCTACCAAGTTGGGGTCCGGCAAATCTTGTAGCTTTTTTGACCTCCAGGCCTCTCTTACCTACAAGCACATCTCCACCTTCAATTGGAGATAAATGTGGTAGCAATCTCTCTAGTAATTAGCAACCATCTTTGCACAAACTTGCGCTCTTAATGGAACTTAACACCAAGGCAATTTGAATTAGAACCACTATATTCAAGTTTGTTTAAACATTAGTTTTTAAGCGTTCTTTGGATATCCAAGTGCATAGAATTCTAGAATCTAGGATGTAGGTTAATGTTTCAAAGTGCCAATAGTGAACTTGTGTTTGCAAATAGAACTCTTGGACATCTAGAGAAAATACCAAAATAGGATTTTGACACCCTTGTTAATGCTACATGTAAATTTGTTTTCTTGAGTGATAAGGTGAAAAGCTCAACCAAGAAATTCTAAAATTCAAGAAGATTCTCAAAATCTAATCCTTTCACTTGGTTTTTTAACATAATTAGAAAAAGAAGTATGTAGATGCATCATTGGAATTCCTAAATTTTAGGCTACTTTTTCAAACATAGTGTTTTGATCTTCTAGCAAAGGCTTCAATCTTAATGCTCCCTTTTGCATTCAATGCTATCATGTATGCTTTACGTAGCAAGATTCTATGCTTATTGGGAAATGGTTCCTGCTAGTGCATGTGCTATGGTTAGTAGAAAAGAGCTATATGTATTGAAATGTACCAAATCAAAACAAAACTTGAAAAGCAAACAAATCAAATATGGTATAATATTTAACAAAGTATATTTTGAAAAGCCAAAAAAACAAAGATTTGTGTGCTAATTAGTTCTAAAAACCACAAAAAATTATTGTATTATAAAGTACGTTGTACTGCAATCTACATGACAACCCCTCTAAAATCCCAAAGACTCAATCTTTGGTAACATTGAGTACAACCACACACTTGCAAGCAAAACCTCAAATCTACTAGCATCATAGATTATAGAACTTAGAGCACTTAAGCCTCACATTTTGGCATTACAAAACGCTCGGGGAGTGCACTATACCAAATTTTCATGGGTACCCTAAGTTCGAGGCCCTATTAGAGGGGGGCTATGTAGGTAAATTTTGTGTATTTTCATAGGGCTATGTTTAGGTAGATTTCTAAATTCTTAAGATTAAATGAATCCTATGTTTCATTATAAAAAATAAATTGTGATATTTTAGGGTACCCTATTTTCAATATAAAGACATGTACTAGACGAACAACAAAATTTTTAGAGCTCTAGAATAACAAGATAAGGAAACTCTACCTAGCCTCTCGCAAAGACAAGTAATACCCTAAACCATCCTGAAACTAAATTTAATCCATTACTCTAAACCACAAACATTTCTTTTCATCCTCCCCTTGTACTGCCACGTGTAGTATAGAGAGAGCGTCACCCATTGTAAACCCTAGGACAAGTGGCGTATAGCGCATTGGAAACCTGCTTTGGATTCTACAGATACATTTAATACTAAAACCTATACTAACCCTATACCGGACCCTACCCAATTAATACTAAACCTATATCGGACCCTATCCTATAATATTCCTGGATTTTGTTTCTAATAAAATAACCCTATTGTAAAATCAAAAATTATATAAAACTCATTAATATAAAATACCCTTTGTTATTTATAAAATCCATATCCTTATTTATTTTAAAAGCATATCAAAAATTTAGGACCAAAGCAATTAAAATAACCCCTCATTCAATTGCACGTGTTCTTAAATAAAATGGGGAATGCACTCCCCAAGACAAAACTTGCAAATTCAACAAAGATGACCATTTTGAATAGGATTTTTGACTCCTAATCAAAATTTTGGCACCGTGAAATTAGGGTTTCCATATGGGGAATGGGAGGATTGGAGTCAATGGCTTGCATTTCAAAACATTCACAAACTACTTGGTTCAACAAATTTAATAGGATTGGGTAAAAATGATGTGTCTAGGATCAACAGTACGTCAAAAGTCAATGAATATTGAACATGAGTGATTATCTTACAGTTTACTCGAACATTCTTAAACAAGTTGATATTTACTAAGCTGTGTCCAACAAGACAACCATGTTTAATTTGCACAACAAACTCTTTTTGATTTCCGTAGAGGGATTTGCATACAAATTCCCTGTGTATTAACTATTAAGCAATACTGTAAAAAATGTAGGGAAAATATGCTGTAATAGGGAAATGTGACAAAGGGAAAAATTATAGAAGAAATAGACCAAAATGTTTAACAATTTCTTGGACATGAACAGTGGAAGCTATGGAAAATCATAGATTTGTGAATATATTCAGAAGGAAAATGTGAAGAATTTTTGAAATTGACATAGGGAAATTAACAAATGTTTGCAGTGTTGAAATGTTGCACTTGAATAAATATCAAGTATTGGGGAAAATTGCAAAAAAACAATCTTACATAGCCTCAGAGCAACATACCCTTTGAGCAATATTGATTTGGCTTAGTCCGGTCAAAATCTCCATCACCACAATTCCAAACGCATACACGTCACTCTTTGCCGTGAGCATGCCAGTCATGTGGTATCTGCATATCAAAGGTTTTAGCAAGGCTTTAGCAAGTGATATCAACATTACGTAAGTATTTCGTTTTTGAACCATCCAAGCACTTTGAGCTAGAATTCTCAAATTGGTTCACCAATGGGATACAAACTAACGCCTTGTATTAAGAGTTGTTGGCCAAGTTGGTTTTTTTCATGACATGAATTACAAGGTTGCTTATGTGGCAAGTTAGTTTCAGAATTGGACCATTAGTTGGACCCAAGAGCTTTATTTATTTTAGGACTCAAACAAACTTTGACTCCATTGATGGCTTGTTGAAATAGTGAATTGGGCTTGAGCCCTAATATATATAAAGTGACCCGTTTTTGTATTTTATTTTTTAAATGAAGTCCTAGAAGGTTTACTCTGGATCAAGATAACCGGGAGTTCCTTTGACAATGGTGGTGATATGAGTAGCGTCTTCTTGGTCCAAGGCCCGGATTTTGGAAAGCCCAAAATCAGCCACTTTGGCCACCATCTTGGTGGTGAGTAGGATGTTGTTGCTTTTCACATCACGATGGATGATGGATGGGTAGCATTTGTCATGTAGGTACTCTAGTCCTTCACCCACACACACGGTTAATCCCAGCAATACATAACCAACACCAACAATGGGCTCTTGGAATAAAATGCTCACCTTTTAAGAAACTAAATATTCCAATTCTTATGGGAAATCTCTTGCAATTTGTAGTACAAATATGTTCACATTTAGTGTTAAGAGGGATATTAGCAATATGAATGCAGTCTAAAAATATGTGCAAATGCATCTAATTTTCCTTAACTACTACCACCAGTAACACCAAATGTGAATATGCCTTTATTAGTTTCATAATACATTCCTCACAAACTCATATCAGAATCGAGCAAATATGAGAATGTACAATCGCAGAAGAGACAAACCGTTACAATAAACTTCCTAACTTATCCATAAAACGTCCAAATGATCCCGTAGTTAGTGCATAAGAATCCTCTCAAAAATGGAGACTATATCAAGATTACAAAAATCTTCCATTCAAATAATAGAAACCACTCAAAATTCATAACAGCTGAAAGTCACATGATTAACTTCCCTACCGTACTAACAACAAACAAGGGCAACAAACATGAACAACAAACATGACTTGGGCAATAAACATGACATGGACAACAAACATGGACTTGAGGATTATCAATGATTGGTATAGTACAAGTGAAAAATACCTTCAGCAACCTCGAGGAGGATACTTGTTCTCTGTCTCCAGCTCAAAGGATATGACCTCGCATCCTCTCCTGCAGGCAGCAATATTCCGTCCCACAAGAGTAAAAGACTGGCTCCAATTCAATCTTTTCTACTTTGAAAGTGTTAAGATATTATAAGGTACTCAAGGGCAAAAGTCAGAGTTTGCTTGGAGGTGGAATCCCGAACCTTGCAGTTTCTGCCGCAAATCCCCGCCGCCGAGGTACTCGTAAATGAGAATTTGTGTCCGGCGTGTGCACCGATACCCTAAAAGAGAGACCAGGTACTTGTGATGTACCGTAGATAGCAGCTCAATCTGCACAGTCACCGGCTCCCCCACCACCAACACCATGTCAGGACGATTGCTTTACCTTGCTTTTTGCTATTGAACGTCGAAGCTGAATCGTTTTCAGAGTAGTTTTAGGCATGGATGTCACATTGGACTGCCCGTCTGCCTGCTTGCCCAAATTGCCCAATTGAACTCATGGCCCGTACAATGTATTCAACTCACAGTTGACTTCAAAAAATGATAAAAAAATGACAAAAAAACTTATTTTGTACATGCTATTGACAATCATTGTTGTCAACATGAAACCAAAACATGTTTAGATTTAAAACAATATCAAGTAACAAAAAATAAAAAATAAGAATTTGATTCTTATTATTTTAGGTCAAATCCTAAAATACCCTAAAAAGCAAGAGTGAGCAAACACTTTTGTCCATGCTCTCCATTTTGTGCATCTTGTGTTGTCTAACGACCAAATTTTGTTCAAAACAACAACCATGATATGAGGAGGAGGGTTAGAGTGTAACCACGTTGGAGATAGAAGTGGAAATAGCTAGCTCTCACCTCATTATAGAACTCTTGCTTGCTTTGACACGACTCGGGTGACAACACTTTGGCAGCAATCTCTTGCCCGTCGGGCAACTTGCCGTAGAATACATCCCCGAACCCACCTGAACCAATTTTGTGAGCAAAATTGTCGGTGGATTGCTTGATCTTGCTCTCGGAGTACCACACTTGTGAGAATCCTGTTGTTTGCATTTTGCGCTGGAACGCCTTGTCCACCGGGTCCAGAAATTCTACGTCAACGAAGAACCACGCAACACAGTCATGAATGATGTTGGAGAGTGCTCAAAGACATTCACGGAGTTGCAATTTGGGATTGCAGACAGTCACTTTGTGGGATTAATTTCTTAACCTCTAGAATAAGAGAAAATTTCAAGGATACCCTTGAAATTTGCAATATTTGCATTGCATTGCATGAATACCCAAATTGCACAAATATCCTTGTACCATAAATTTTTAGGCATTTATTGATTTGATGTGCTAGTACTTCCTTCATGACCAATGTAGAAGAAGGGAATGTAATGAAACAAATAAAAGAAACAACATGTGCACAAAGGAAGAAGGGAAATGACATGCACAACAAAACAATTGCCTAAATTTTTTGGTGCAAGCGTATTTTTCCAATTTCTGAAAAAGTAGGGGTATCTCTGCAAAGCAATGCACATATTGCAAACTTCAGAGGTCTCCATGAAAATTTTCCCTAGAATAACATGCCTAGAGTTCTTTTTGGCTATCTTGGTCTCATATTTCTCAAAATCAATATGTACCTCACATAGGATCATTTTGGGGAGTTGAAAGCCATAAAATTGATGCCATATACAACTTATTATAGACTTTCCAACGTCCGTCCATAAATAATGGTCCAAAACTGTTTTGGTTCCTAACATTTGCAAAACATCAAAGAGATATGTCCGAGTTGGAAGACATGCAAAACTTCAGGAAGAATGCACACAAAACCTTGGGAATTTTCCACTGTACAGTACAGGGGTATAAAAAGTCAAAAATTTCAGGAATAGTCCATCGGTAGGTAGATGAGCAAAACTTGCTCAAAGTGTGAAAATTTGAGGTACAAGGCAGTAAGCATAGTTGTTACTTTGACTGAACATTGGACAGCACAGGCAGACGCACAAAACAGACAATATGGATGGATTTGTTTGTCTTCTCTTGTGTTTTTAGGATAGCTTTTGGTTTTCTGACTTGAAAAGGGAAAAAACAAATCACTATATTTTATTTTTATTAAGTGATATGGTTTCAAATTCACTTACAGACTTCAAATTGGCAAAAACAAGTGTCACTAGCATGTATGAAAGAAATTTTCTTTATCATTTTTTATCATTTATGAAGTCAACTATGAGTAACATTATATTTGTTAAATTGGGAAAAACAGAGGTATCATTTTGTACTCCACCTTACACCCAAAAATTTACCTTAAATCCAAAAAGTTACCTTAAACCATATTTGAAGGTATTAGATTTAGTTTGAGCCATTAAGATTTTTTCTCTCGCAAATTCCTCCTCTTAGGTGAGGACACGCGTGTCATAAAAAACACTGCGAGCTTAATTTTAGGTGATCACCTAAAATCTTCAGAAATCCCAAAATGTACTACTTTCCCCAATTTAACGAATATGATGTTGAGTTGACTACATCAAACAGACCGTGAGCTCAGACACTCTGGGGGACATGGGGACGGACGGTCGGTCCAATGTGACAATATGGCTGTAAGGGAAGAATTGAAAGGTGAAGAGAGGTTTGAATGGAAGATGCTTACTGTCTCGTGCGTAGCAGAACCAGAATACCAAGCCTGCTGCAAGCAGAGACAACACGCCACTGATCACTCCCACCACAATCCACCACCAAGCGGTGGAGTTGCTGGAGCTTGTTCCTGCAGCGCTGCTCCAAAGCCACGTGTTGGAATCCAAGATGTCACACACAACCAGGTAATATCCACGGTCGTCGTTCAGCTTCAGAGCCCAGTTCACGGCGAGGTCGCCAACTGGAGTGCTGCTCCAGTATACCGTCCCGGCCGTTCCGTTGTTTTTCACTTGCAAGCGACCATTCGGCTGCAACACCAGCTGACAGCTATGGCGAGCTTGCGACGTGTTGGAAAGCCCCGGTGGTTCCCAGATCACCTGAATTAGACAACCCCCCCAATTATATTACAACATAACACTTTTCTGAGCAAACGATGGGCATACAATGTCAGGCAAAATCTCAGAACAGGGAACACAACAAAGTGCCTTGCACACCGTTCACCCTGCAATGTACTCTGTCGTCGTGTGCACGTTGTAATGTTTTTTTCTACACTTTGAGGATTAAAGCTCTGTTCGCCTGGGCTAATTTTAGTTCAGGAAACATCTCTTTTTTGTGAAGAGGGCAGCCTAGTTTTTTTACCACCATAGCTGATAGCTCCCTTTGTGACCACGTTATATAGTACCCTGATAATAATCTGCACGATTACCCGCCCAGTTTAATTTCCAACCCTCCCTGTGCCAGCAGGTTTATCAAAAGTAAATACAGGGCTGCCCTAGATTTTGCTCACCAAAGTGGAGAAAAGGATTCTCGGCAAAGAACTAGATCATCCCATTTGAGAGTTGAGACGCGTTCACTCTGGAATTTGACTAATTTGAGACACGCATCTGAAAATTCAGATCTTTTCTAGTAACAGACTCGAGAGCTCTGGAGTTTCAGTTGCACAACAAATTACCATAATCATAGAAAGCACTTGTATAGCAATGACCAGGAGACTGAGGAGAGCAACTAAAACCGGCACTTGAAACCTCACTAAGAATATTGCAAGTAACTTGCGATGATAACCTAATATTAAAATTACATTAATGGTGTCAGTGGTAAAAATGCAATACAACGATAGGAGGAAGTCGTCTGAGGCATTCAATAGTTAGTAATGCTGTACTTAAGAACTAAGAGCAAGCAACCTGCTCAGGCCACTTGTGGAAAGTCCCTATTGTCGGTATTTAATTTCACATTATGGCACTCCAAAAGAAACGCCAAAATACTCAACTTGAGAAGGTTAGTGCAGCTGTACAAAAACGATAAATTTTAGTTTTTGACGGGAGATGGAGCCACTTGACCAAGTGCTTCATTTCAGGCCATTGGAAAAGTTTGCCGTGCTACCTGCTTCACAGTGCTGTTCTCGGGCCAAATTTCCTGGAGTTTCAGAGTGCAGTCGGGTGAGAGGACGAGGTGCAGCCTCCCGCCGGACGATTCTAACCGGTGACCCTGATTGAGGAAGTAGTCGGCCGGCAAGAAAGGGAAGCCATTGAGGGAGATGCTCGGTTTCCACGCCGCCTTTGGTGGAAATGGGTAAGCCAAGTTGGGAGTTAAGCTGGTGGAAGCATTGGTCGAGACAGGATCTGGTGCAGGAGCAGCTCCGGGGACGATTGGGAGAAGTTCTGTAGGCATGAAAAGCTTTGAGGAGTCCGGTCCATACATGGTGAGCTTGCCGTCACTTCCGAGCACCACGAATCTATGCGTGCTGCTGTTGTCAAAGCCGTTGGACGCTGTTTCTGAAGCCCATATAGCCATAGTTGCTTCGGGGATGTCGGTACCGTTCCAATGGTAGACCACTAAGTTGCCGTCGAATTGTAAGTCGAGGTAGCAGTTCCAGTTCGTCGATGGACCTGTGGGCCAGCGGTCTTCAGTCCACTGAGTCCAGTTAGATTTGCTGAGTGCCGTTGGTCCCTTGTATGAGTAGAGAATGCAATCTGGCTGCATCACGAGGTAGACATCACCTGAAGCATTGAGGTACCAATTTGCCGGCAGCTTCATCCGGTCGACTGCGTTGGGCCCGGTTACCATCACGCTCACAGCCATGACCCCTCTTGGCATCAACGCGGCCATTGTTATGACAAGTGACACTACCACTTGATTAATCATCCTGCTCTGCTCGTCCTCCACTACGTCTTGCTTACTGTGGCTGAAGATTTTGTAGCTTGCAGAAGAAGCTAGCAATCATGAAAATTTCCAGCATGCTCTGCCGAAACACAGTCACTCTCCTAGTAAGGTATCTAGGCACAAGTTAGCTGAATCCCATTCATTTGACGTCGCAGAGCTGCAAACAGTTGTTACTTCACGATGCTTCCATCCTGCTAGCACCACCTCATGCTCCACTACGACGTCGTGTGCCAGCATCTAGATGTGAGTCAAAACTTAGAAACATGCACAAATTGACGAAGAGCCTACAGCACCTAGCAGCAAACCAGCGATTGAACAGCGAATCTCGTCCGAGAATTTCGTGCTGCACACCATCACCAGATTCATGTCAAGGTGCTGCAAAGGATTCAGATGTAACTCCTCACCAGGTATGAGGCATGGTGTCAAAGGAGCTACTCGAACGCTCAAATATTCGGAGAAGCCATTGATCGAGCCTGGTTCGAGTTGCTGGATGAATATCTAACGACTTGGACACCGGTGACATATTTAATAGAATTTGAACGATGAGCTTGCGTGTCTTGAGTCTGAACAAGAATATTGAGAAAATTGTGAATGTTTTGAAAGTGAGAATGAGTACAAGTACGAGTCAAACGTACAGACCATGGTTGTTACTTCTGGCAGGATTTGGCTGTCGTATAGCAGAGGCGGACGCATAAAATGGACAAAATGGACAGCAAAGACAGACATGCCTATCCTCTTGTGAGTGTTAGGGAATTTTTAGGATTTTGACTGAGAGGAAGACTTAAATTATGATTTTCCATTTTTACATGATATAAATTTAAATCCACGTTTTGCCTTCATGTTGACAATAATATGTGTGATTAGCATGTATGAAGCAAGTTTTTTATATCATTTTTTATAAGTTAACTATGAGTTAACTACATTAGAAAGACCATGAGCTCAATTGGACACTCTAAGAGTACGGACACGTGCTTGTGCAAGAAAAATTATCTAAATTGACATGTCCAAATTGACTAAATGTGTCCAAAATGACAACAAAACGTCCGCAATGACAAAAAAATACCCAAACACTAGAAGGAAAAAGTGTCCTAAAATACTAGTCCACAACAACTGCAAATGTCCTTGACAACTATACAAAAACTCAATTACAATTATCTAGGATATTTACAATTGTTTAAAACCAAGTGTTTATTGCACAATTTCTTCTAATGAAATCAACACGTCCAGATCTACAAAAAAATAAAATAAAATAAAAAATCCAAATTGACAGTGTTCCTTGTAGTGAGCGAACAGAGGGGCGATCCAATGTGATGTCTGTACTACTACACACTGACCCCAATTTGGACGAATTGTCAAGTTGGTGGTAATCCCATGCCGGAGTCGTCGATGCAAGCCACCAACGAGGCAGAAGACTAAAGAGTGGCGTACCTTACCATGCAGACGACCAATGATTCTCCTCTGAATCCTGCACACAACAGTGCAACACTTCTAACTTTAGGTGCACTTTCGTGCATTTCTTTTTACTGAAATGAATGAGACCGCCCTCCCTTGAGAGCAGACCGGATGGTACACCGTGCTGTGGTTGGTTATATCGTAATAGCAACATCAAGGGAATAAAATTTGATGGATACCCCTGAAATTTGCTTAATTTTAATACTTTGATTCCCTGGTTTTTCAGACAGAAATTGCACAAATACCATTGACATAGATATTTTGCTTTTTCAATACCATTGTTTTTAGATCTTGCAATGAATGTCTTAATGTTTGAAGTATAAGAACACACAAAAACTGAACCAGTCAATTGGAATTGCAAAACTACCGCTCCCTTGAGATGTAAAGGAAGGGTAGTTGTGCAATTTCTGGAAAATGAGTGGCATCTTAGACAAATATTGCAAATTTCAGGGGTATCCATCAAATTTTCCCAATATCAAACACTTGTTTTATTTTACCGACTGTTTGAAAGATTGAGATTTCGACTCGCCAGGCTTTGCACGACTCTCCAGGCTTTGTGGGCTCGTGGCCCCTCTGTTACTGAAGTGCAGCTTGCTATCATATGCACTGGTCAGACTCCGATTGTCAGCCTGATTCAGTTGTCTAGATTCCTCGTCTATCCCTGGATATTTCAAGAGGTTAAAGTGTTAAACCAGTTGTAAGATGATCTTGTCATATTTATCCAAGTATGAATTCTTCATTTTTTAAAGTCTAGACAAAACAAGGCAAAATGATATGAGATCTCCCAGTGATTTTGCAAAATAAAAATAAAAAATCTTGTTTTTAGAGAAACAACTGAACATGGCATAGTCAAGTGGCATTATCAACCTTAAGGTTTTCAAGTTGTGTAAAATCTGACCCGACTATTTGGAGTGACTATTCAATTATTTTCCTTTATAATAGCATATGTTCTGCACTTCTACCACCTGTCAGAAAAAATTTCATCTTGACGTTCGTTGTGCAGACGGTTGACGTTCGTTGTGCAGACGGGACCATGAAGTTTAAGGTAGTGTGCTCTAATTCGGTATGGTGCTCTAATTAGTGCATTTTTAGGAATGGCAGACATTTTTCCTTCAAATATCTATTATTGTTATTGATTACTAAGGTGGGTTTAGCAAGTAATCTTACTTGATAAGCATCAATGACAGCAATAGATATTTGAAGGAAGAATGTCAACCATTCCTAAAAGTGCACCAAACTAGAGCACCATACCGAATTAGAGCACACTACCTTGCACTAGTTGGGTTCAAGAGCATTATACAACAAAGAACTTTTTGTAGGCAGTTTCTTGCCAATCTAGGATATGTTCACAATTGATGTTAAAAGTGGTACTCCCTTTGTCCCATTATAAAGCTCCAAAAAACTTCTCCATGAGGGATTAACTTTATTTTTAGTCATTATGCTAGTGACAAATGCATTTTAGAATCAACATACCACCTACCAAATATCTGTAAAATCTCAAATTTTTATGTTGCCATTAAGTACCATATTTGTGCATAGTTTGTGAAAGCTGCCGGCTCCTCATTATTCTGGTCTTTGTACTAATGACACATGTGTTCTAGAATCAATAAGCCATCTACCAAATGTGTGCAAAATCTCTAGTTTTGAATTTTTGATGTTGCCATTTAGGCACCCAAATTCCGTGCAAAAAAGTACCATCTTTGTACATGTTGCTAGCTCCTCATTATTGATGATTTAAAAATTAGTAGCAACAATGGTACCTTATATGGGCAAGACCAAGCTTGTTAGGAGAGGAATACTAACTTGCCCCCACAAGATCATTGGACATGACAAACACTTTCTCAGCAATTGAAATTAGCAAAAGGGAGCTTTTTAGTGCGACAAGAACTAAGCCTAATTTGAAACTTTATATTGGGACAAAGGAAGTAATAGCTAAAGAAAATTAGATGCATTTGGACACACCTTTAGAGTGCATTCATATTGCTAATACCCCTCCTAACACCAAGTGTGAACATATCTTAAATACATTAACACTGGCTATGAAATACTAAAAAATAGTGTGGAAAATGGATAAATTTGTCAAATCTCTTCCAAAGAAACACCAAGTGTGCCAAATTCTGGATGAAGCTTACAGTATCAGCAGACTGTCAGAAGATTTTATGGAAAACCGTGCACACATGGATGATTGTATTTGTTTTTTCCTTACCTGCAACGCGCTCTTGGGTGCATGTCTTTTGACTAACGCAAAAACATACAAATTAAAAGAAACCTGCAGTAGTAGTGTGACTTTCAGTGAGGTAGGTGTTTTTGATACAAGAGCCAAACTATTTGAGATCAAAATTGTATCGATATGTGTGAGTTTTCATTGCAATTTCAAGATCAGTTGGAGTATGAAACTCGCCCCACTTGCAAATAAGTCCAACCAAGTACTATGTTAGATGAATAAATAAGTATCTAGCCGAACACCATATTAAGTAAAGGGGGAAAAATGCAATTTTGGGACTTCTGGATTTTGTGTTTTTTTGAAGAAGATTCACTAAATGCACTTTAAAAACATTAAATTCAAAAGTCCTAAAATTGCATCATTTCCTAATTTACTTAATATGACTGCAAGAGTCCATTTAATGGTTTTAACCCCTAAATACTTGAGGCACCAAATTTGGGTGTTTGAGAAATTTTGAGACCTTGATAAAAGTAGAGGTTAGACAATTAATTAACTTTTTTTGGAGAGGTTGTAGTGTCTAAAGTTAGCTTCAGTGTTCAATTTGGAATTCTTCCATACCACATTCCAATTATTTTTGGTGGAAACTAAATTGCAAGTATGTTTCTTGAGCATAAAAAAGTGTGATGCATGAATAGTCTCACTAAAGAGCCTATGACAAGTTACCACATTGGAAAAATGGGTAGCAAGTTGAGAATAAAGTCAAGATCTTCCTTGAACAATCTCTTGGGCAGTGATGGCTCTTTTACTAAAAATTTATCATCTCACAAATTCTAAATGTGTTTTTGTGATTTTTTGGCTTGGAGTGTTTTTGTTACACAAATTAGAACTCATTCACCACTAAATTCTTTTTCATTTATAATGACCTTTGGTCAATAATTGGAGTTAAAAAACTTATTTGTACTAGGTGGTAGCTCTTTGAATGTTTCATTGTAGGCTCATTTGTGAAATTGTAATCATGGATTTGGAAGGGGATTCATTAGTTTTGAAGTAACAACAACAAATACTACATCATCATAAGTGATTATTTTTCAATTTTGTACACAAAAGTTGTCGTTTTGCATAACAATTTTTGGACAACTCCAAAAAAAAATAGAAAATTTTATACTCATCCACATTCAATCACCAATATCTTAACATGTGTATAGCTTTTTTTTAAACAAATCTTTTGACAACATCATCTAAAAGCCTTGAAGTTCAAAATCCTACAATCACAATTTTGTTTCAATGCTTAGTAAGGATCTTACAACTACTGTTCAAATACTTCTAAAATGCTTTCTTGAACTAAGAAAAATACCCTCAAGCATTTAGGGGTTAACCCCTGAGCGCCTAGTCAACATTATACTATCAATGGGCCCACAAACTTTATCTCACTTTTTCTCTCAATCCGTATGGTGAAAATAGTCATGGTTGGTCCCCATCAGCAAAGAAGGTAGTCCTTTTTCAAATCTTGCAATCACTTTTTTTGGATGTAATTTTTCAAGCTGTGGTGGCCATAAAACCCCCCATTTTCTCCTAAATCCTAAAATAACTCTAGCGCTCAAGGGTTAAGGAATGGGATTATGCCACTTTGTTTTTCCTGCTATTGTTCAACATTTACCCTAGGGATTGTGAGATTTAAAGTAGGACTTATGGGAGAATTGTAAATGCGTAATGGAGCAAGGCACGGTCAAGTTTAAAGTATTGTTCAAGGAGCTACGCTACAATACGGGTAGTCACACCTTTTCCAAGACTAAAATTTCTATGAAAAATGAGAAGTTGTGAAGTGAAGAATGTGAAGTTGTGGAGTGGAAATAGGAGCTAATGGGAGTACTTCTCCATGAAGGTGATGGTGTGATTTTTTTTTGTTTTCAATGGAGAATGGAGATGGGTTTACCTTGAATATGGTGATGTGGTAAGAAAGCAAGTTGCATTCACACACTCAATCAAGGTCTCCAACTACAAAGAGGGTGAAAGCAAGATGAACAAGATGAACAAGAGACATGTATTGATAAAAACTTCACATGCTAAAACTTCTTCACGCCCATTCTTCTCTTATGGAGGTGCAGAAAAAAATTCTCAATCTTTCACAGAATGAGACCTTCACATATCAAGGAGAGAGTGCCACATCCTCATGCTTTGATCCTTTGAAGATTGAGAATGGGGGAAGAAGGTATGACTACCCCTAATGGTTCTACCCAGCGCTGGCTCAGGCTTGTATTTTTCAAATAAGGTCCTTCCTCAAAACTCCTCATAGGTATATTTTATCAACACAAAATCTCTTTCCCTTTGGTCCTAATAGAAGTTTTTCTTTTCCTATTACATGGACTTCCAAGCAATAAGCTGCCACTTCATTGTCTATCTTCTAAATTTTTAGGAAACCTTTTAAATTTAAAACCAAATCTACCTCCTAGGATAACCAAGTGCTATTAAACAGAAAGAGGTTGTAGAAGCTGGCCTACAATGAAAGGAAATTTCATCAATGCATTCCAAAACTGTACAAAGGGACTCGAACTTTGAGAGAGAAGTGAATAGCATTGTGCCCAATCAACCTGCGTATCGTGGAGAGATCTAACACCCCCGAGAGCAACCAGTCACACAAACCAGGGCGTATAAAAAGCAATCTTACCTGGAAAATCTTGTCAAAGTAATGCTTACTAAAGGAAGGTCCAACGTTCGATTCTGTGCATCAAAATTGAATTGACAAAACCATATGCCAAGGCTCAGAAGATCCATGGCACTGTAGATTTTGCATGTTTGAGCTGCGCTGCACGTTAATGCTATCCATTAAAGCGGGACAAGCGAGCCTGTCTTAGCTCTTCTCTTGACATTGGAGATGAAGATCTGCGTCTCCTGCTTGGCATTGGTGGAGCTGACGGAGATAAATCGTCTGCATCACGAAGTGTGCCACACATTTCACAGACTTCTGCAGACGAGCCATTATCATAAGTACAGCTCCGGCAAGTCCACACGTTCAGTTCATTGCGTTGTCCTCGATTGCTTCTTGAGCGAGTATCTCCTCTGGATCCCAAAGTTCCTCGGCCGAATGTACGACCCCTAAATCCCCACAAGCGCCTCAGAGGCCACGACAACACTCCAAAAATCCTTGTAAAATTGAGGCTGCCAGAAACATTCATGTAGATCACCCCTGCCAAAATGCCACACAGGTGACCAAGAAAGGAGGTTCCAGGAACGAACATCTGAATGACCAGAAGCTCCACCCAAGCAGCGTACCGAGAGGGCACGAGAATTCCATAGACATTTGTGTGGCTCGGAGAATTGTAATTCAGCACCACCTTCAACGCAAACAAAACACCCGAGAATCCCACAGAACAGTCCGAGTAAAATGACGTTGGAGAATCTGCCCTAACTGCGAGCAGGGAGGACGACGCCACTACAAGGCTTTGAGAGAGACCGAGTAGTACAGCTACCATAGTCGCGAACTTTTGGCTTCCCATAGCTCCCTCCAATTGGACGCCTTTCCACATCAACGACGTCATGTTGTAGATGAGATGCGTTTCGTCCACATGATAAAACGCCGATAGCCAGAGCCGCTTCAAGTCCCAATCCTGCATACAAGTCATTCAAAACATGATCAAAGAGTTCGAAAACTCCGACTTCTGGTATCAACGGCACTGGTCGTAGTTTCGGTAGAAGTAACTGATAAGCTCCACAATTGAATGCGACACGTCGAAATCTTCTTACAAATTAAACATGCATGGAAGCCACATCGGAAAGGCCACGAGCATTCGCGGATGCCAATTCAAAATTGCATAAAGACCTTCATACAGAGTGATACATAATCCGGTCTGAAAATAGTCCAGCTCTGTACACGAAGTGATCTCTCCAAAGCTCAATACTGATATTTTTTACACAATCAAACTTCTACACTTAAAGTGACGGGAAGAGTATCGTCCACGTTGGTGAGTGTTTCTGAAAAACGGAGACACAAAACTTAATGGACGACGGCGACAAGAGACTCTTCACGCACCTTGAGAACAAGATTTGGATTTAGGCAGACTTCAGATAAAGTAGGAAGTATGGCATCGAACTTCCCAGGCCGCAAGTGAATGAACGTCTGCGCAGCTATGAGCGCCGTCGTCACCGGAGGCTTCCTTGGCAATTGCACGAACTTCGTCGCGGCTTGGACCGCCAACATGTACAACATGCCATTTCCTTGGACTCGTGCTCTTCCTCCTCTCCACATCCTTTTGTGCCAGAATTCCTCAATCACTGAGCTCCAAAATTCAGCCTCAACGTTTAATCCCGCTTCTTAAACACTCTACCTGAAGCCTTGTTGCAAAACATACCATTGCAGAAACCCTAAATCGCCGAATTTCACCTCCAAATCGCAAAATCACAACTCCAAGTTGTCATTAGATTGCAATTCGTTCACTCGAATGCGTTGTAAATCACGAATCCTGTTCGAGCACCGAAATAAAAGCCTCCCTCGCCTTTTTCCGCGATCCTATAAAACCTCTGAAACTAAAACAAGATGAAAAACTCACCGAAACGGAACTTTTTTAAGAAAATTGAAAAATCAGTCCTTTTAACGCCACGATATCTCCAAATATTTACACTAAAGTTCCTCGGCATTCTCGTCGGAGTACACACGCTTGTGCAAGCCTTTGGAATCCTTCAATCAAAGTCCTCAGACAGAGAAACAGGGAGAGGATTGGTCTCGTTCATGGCTTTTCTAGGATTGATGAACCGACACACACGCACCCCGGCAGGTTATCAATCCGAATGTACTGGTTACGTGTGAACGCGCTCTGAGCTTTCGAGGAACGCAAGCCCTACATACTGAACCACGTTCTTCCGAAAAAAAGTTAAGCCATTTCTGTTGCCGATTTCGGAGTTTTGATTCTCTGATCGGAGCTGTAAGACCGCCAGGATCTTCATTTTGTTTGTTGAGGTATGCGTTTGCTATCTCTCCTAATGGATTTTGATTGAGTTTTGACGTTCTTAAAAAAATTCAGGGTTTGGTGAAGAGCATCTATGTTAATTCGAGTGTGACGTACGAGAATATCAGACATTCTAGTTAACTTTATCGTTTTTAGGTGCAGAGTTGAGGAATTATAAAAGGTGCAGTATGAGTTCATCAAACAAGGGAGGCATTCAGGCGCTTCTTGCTGCGGAGCAGGATGCGCAACAGGTAGTGACCAATGCTCGAAGTGCTAAGACTGCAAGGTATGCTGTTCTAGCTTAGATCCACTCCTTTTATTGCTGGATTCGTAATAGCTAATTTTACATACATTATTCTTGTGTACGAGAATATATGCAATGCAACGATGAAGCACTTTGATTACTCGGCTGAAGCATTTGCCTTCGGGGACTGTTAGTGAGAGCGAGTTCTTCAGTTTCACAGCAGAGTTATGCTGTTATTCTCCATTGTCTTACTTTTTAACCTAATAATTACCTGCGCAAACGATGCTTTAAACCGTAGTCCCGTTTGTTCCTAATTATAGGTTTTTTTATGTGCCGACTTCACTTATGTGTGGCTTTTAATCAAGAAGAAAATGACATGTATCATTTGAGTAACTAATTCTTTAGCCGAATCTGCGATGTGGCTATGGTAGGACCAAAATACGCGCTATTCGATAAAATAATTTTGTACTCCCTCTATCCTTCTCAAAACGTCCAAAAAGCTTCCTTACGAAGTTAATAACTGTGGTTTTAGTCTTTGTGCTAGTGACACATGCATTCTAGAATCAATATACCATCTATCAAATGTATGCAAAATTGGAAATTTTATGTCACCGTTTAGGCACCCAAAATTTCATGCAAAAAGTACCATATTTGTGCATAGTTTGTGAATGTTGCCACCAGCTCCTCGTAATTTCGGTCTTTTTGCTAGTGACACATGCATTCTAGAATCAACATATCATCTACCAAATGTATGCAAAATCTCCAGCTTTGATGTCACCATTTGGGCACCCAAATTTCATGCAAGGAAGTACCATATTTGTGCATGTTGCCAGCTCCTCATTAGTGATGATTTAAAGATTAGTAGCAACAATGGTACCTCATATGGGCGAGACCAAGCTTGCTAGGAGAGGAGTGCTCCCTACTTGCTTACCTTGTCCCCATGAGATCATTGAACATGACAAATGCTTTCTCATTGTTTGAGATCAACAAACAAAACGGAACTTTTTAGTGGTACAAAAAATGTGTTTGATTTGGACATTTTTAGAGGGACAGAGGGAGTATATACTGTGTCACTTACATCAATTGTTATTGTCCCGTTGTACTTGTATTGATGTAATATGCACTTAGTAAATGTAAATAACTTCTCCTTTGCAGCCTTGACTAAGGTATGTACACCCATAAGTGTCACTGCCCCCATAACCGTCACCTCTGAAATCTTGGAAAATCTGTGGAAGTGGATAGATGTAATGACAAGGATGTATAACATGTGAATATGAAATCTTGAAAGTGGTTATGGGTGCAATGGCAGTTTGCTCTTTAAAAATTCACAACTTATTCTCACAGTATCCAAATAATACATTTGAGAGTGCAAACTCATTACTTTTCTGTTCCTAATAGGATCCTATAATTTGCTAGCTGTTTATTGATACTCATCATGTTCAAAACCTTGAGTTTGACGCTTATGGGTGGACATACCTTAATACGATGTTGTGTGTGTTGTCAGACTTAGGCAAGCCAAGGAAGAAGCCGAGCGAGAAGTGGCTCAGTACAGAGCACAGAGGGAGGCTGAGTTTAAGAAGAAGCTCCAGGACACCAGCGGTGACTCTGGTGAAAACGTGAAGCGTCTAGAAGCTGAGACTGACGAGAAGATCAAGCGCCTCAGCGCTGAAGCTGCCAAGGTCGCTCCAGATGTGACCGCGTTGTTGATGAAGTATGTGATTACAGTGAGGAATTAGGAAACGAGTCCTGGACATCCACAGTTGCTCGCTTTTCTTAATTCCCTCGAGAGAATAACCTTGTATGAACTTTTTGAATCTGTTATTTGAATCTGCTAGTATGATGCTTGCTTAAGTATAATTAAGTGCTTCTCTGTTACGGTCTGAAAGTTAATTCGCAGTTATGGTCACCGATTCTTTGTGAATCTAGGGTTTGCCTGATTATGGTTCAAATTCAGAATATTCAATATTACTAACGCTTTGTTCAAGCACCTTGTTGGAATTTCTGCATCCTGGATATTATTCCTCTTGCATAGTTTACAGTGAGGTTGACGCTTACGGTGTTTTGGTGTTGTGTAGTCCACGAGCCAAAGAAGGTAACTCATACTCCCTCTGTCCCTCTAAAAGCTCCGTTTTGCTGATTTCAAATGCTGAGAAAGCGTTTGTTGTGTTCAATGATCTCATGAGGGCAAGTTAAGCGATTGGAGAGCATTCCTCTCCTAACAAGCTTGGCCTTGCCCATATGAGGTACCATTGTTGCTACTAATCTTTAAATCATCAATAATGAGGAGTTGGCAGGATGCATAAATATGGTACTTTTTGCATGGAATTTGGGTGCCCAAACGGCAACATCAAAACTAGAAATTTTACATACATTTGGTAGATAATATATTGATTCTAGAATGCATGTGTCTCTAGCACACAGACTCAAAACACAGTTAATCCTTTGCGAGGAAGCTTTTTGGACGTTTTTAGAGGGACAGAGGGAGTAGTTACTAATACCGCTCTGGTAGAGTAAGAGTTCGGTACCTTTCAGTCTTACCATAATAAGAGGTGTCGATTATCAAGCTCATGCTGTCTGGATCTCAAAACCCCAATGTTTGTTAGGGTCTCAGTGTTTCAGGGTTCGCAGAAATTCTGGTTTAGGATCTTCGATGTTGGTATCACGTAGTCTTTTAGTCAACTCCCGTTTTCCATAATAATACTCAACATTCTGTGTTTCTGTCTTTAACAATGGATTCTACAGAAATTATGTGTTGATAAATACTCCCTCTGTCCCATTATAAAGGTCCAAAAAACTTCTCAATGAGGGATTAACTCTATTTTTAGTCATTATGTTAGTGACAAATGCATTCTAGAATCAATATACCACCTACCAAATGTGTGTAAAATCTCCAGCTTTGATGTTGTTGTTTGGGCACCCAAATTCCATGCAAAAAGTATCATATTTGTACATGTTGCTCGCTCCTCATTATTGATGATTTAAAGATTAGTAGCAACAATGGCACCTCATATGGGCAAGGCCAAGCTTGTTAGGAGAGGAACGCTCTTTTATTGCTTAACTTGCCCCATGAGATCATTGAACATGACAAATGCTTTCTCAACAATTGAAATTAGCAAAAGGGAACTTTTTAGTGGGACAAGAACTATGCCTAATTTGGAGCTTTATATGGGGACAGAGGGAGTAGTTGGAATAACAGTTCTCAGTGTGTTGTATAAAATTATATTTGTTTATTATTGACAACCACCAGTATGCGCTGCCAATCCAAATGGCCTATACCCTCAGTAAGCCTTAGTAGGTGTTTACAGTGTAGTTCTGGATGTTTCAAGGCTCTTGTTAGAAAAAATCCTTGCATTGCCCATGTTACGAATTGCATAAGAAAAGCCATTGTCCATTACGTTCAGAATTATTTAGTCTGACTCCGGTGGTATTTGCGTTAATACTGGCCCATGGTTTTGGTGTGTTATGCTGTTCACCCTACGTCTCCTTGAAATCTCAAAATCCTATTGGATGAGAGCCAAAAGTTGGGATTTTGCAATTCACACTATGTCCTAGATCCAATTTTAAGGTAGGAGACTCGAAAAGCAACCCTTTAAGGGTTGATCTGCTTTTTCATGGTCTTCCCTAAACTAGAAGATTTAAGAGTAGTTTTCAGACAAAGAGAAATGGATGCTAAATGTAACCCAATAATTTTTTTATTCTTTGAGGCATTATTGAATTGTTGATGAATTTTCAAAGTTTTTGTAGTAGGTACCTATTTAAGATTCTAGATTTCTCATAAACCGTCCCCTTGTAATGTATAAAGAAATTAGGTGAATCCAAGACTTGTGATTGGCTTTTGCGATAAAAGACAATTTTTCTTTTAAGACTAGGAAGGGTTCATTCAAAAACCACCTCATATTCATTCTTGGGTTACCTATGTGACTCTTTAATTGACAGGGTCGCTTTTCAAGTCTCCTACCTTAGTGCATTTTGCTTATATGAGAGCTTTTTTGGAAGTTTTGGTGGTCAAGAGTGGGACTCCACTCAAAATTTGGATTGACTAATCTCGTGACCAATGTGCTCAATTCAACTTTCAGCCCAAGTCCCAACAATGCTTTGCATTAATATATTCATGGTTTTATCTAGTAATCCTTTGTATTCTTAACAATCCAACAAAGTTGGGATCTTGTGTTGGGGGTGGGATTCGTTAAGAGGGGATGTGGGATTGAGTGTGAATTGCTCCTTTATGTACTTATTGTGTAAAATACATTAAAATTTTGTGGAAGGAAAAAGGCTAAATTAACTCCTCCCTAAATTAGCTCAAGACATCAAATTTTAGTGCTTAACATCAAATTTTAGTGTTTACAAAACTTTGAACTCAAATCAAATCTCACCAAATTACTAAGTTATAAATTTTTTATTACAAGGAGAGTCATTCAAGTCTATTCAAAGCAAAAGAAAGTACTTTGGAAAAAAAACATTGGTGATGTGTCTATTTTTTACAAGGGACTGCAATACAAAACCTGGTTTCCAAATATCAACAGCTTCTAAAGATGATCTTCAAAATTTCCATAGATTTTGAAAATATATATGCATTGCAGTTAATTAAACATTTTTGCAGCATGGATTTTGATAAATTGTTTATAAGTGTACATAATACCTGATTTTTGTATCATTTTATTTAGGTGATTGTAGTTTTAAACTTATGACATACATGGAGATTTGAAAGAATCGAAATCACTGAAATAATTAACCTTCTTGTAATGTAATGCTAAAATCTTTCAATCTATACATGACGTTGTTGTGTTTTCTTTTCACATATACAGTGGTGCTTCGATAAGATGAAGGTACCCGGACAGCATATTCATTTCATGTAAAGAAAGCATTCATTGTAACCAAACATATCTTCTGTAGCTCCCCAACTGCCAAGGACAGTTATTTCCTTCATCTTAGTTAAGCATTTTTTCTTATAAAGATTCATCTTAAAGAGGCACTACTGTAATCCATAATACGTCCAATTCACAATTCTACAATTATACTTTGAATTAAATAGGTTTAAAATCATCCATTTTTTACTTTTTGTTGTGTGTTGAGCGTACTTTGTGGACATTTAAGGATCACAAAAGTCAAAGTATATTGAAGGTTGAAATGTGAGCTCTCCTTTATGATCCCTTTAATGCAAAATACTCTTCAAACCAACTAGACAAGAATGAATTCTTCACTCCCTAATAAATAGGCTTCTAAATATTCTTTAGCATATATTGACAAGTTTGCACGTGACAATTGTCCAATCTTATTTGGTTGCAACCAAGGTTCGGGAAGAACCAACCGCGAGTTCAAACCATGCCGGTTGAAATGAGGAAAAACCGCTTGAAATTGAAATTTATAAACATGCTAAAAATTTGATTAAAAATCTTTAAAAAAATATTTACAGCACTAAATAGAGAAAATAATCAAAGTAGTTCCTTGTTAAACCGGTTCAAAATGAGAATTGAAGAAAATCAACTAACAAATCTCAAATATTTCCCAGACCCTGATTGCAACTTCAGAGATGCCGATACACAAGAAAACATGCTATAGGCTTGGAACTTACCTCGAAGTAGCTGCACTTGACTACAATACATGCTCTCCTAAGACAAATTATTTTTTTGTCCGAACCTGTTCATCTTAGCCGGGCACCACTGTATTATGGAGTGTGGAATTTGAGAGAGTTAGGACGGACGGAGAGCTGACGGACGAAGGGCGGACGAACGAAGGACTAACGGACGTCCATGTCCTCAGTTCAGCACATTAGGGTTAGGGTTAGCCGCCGGGGCGTCTTGGCCTTGCATCGACAGAGCTCTAATCCTCTTTCGCGATCTCTCTCCATCGCGTGCAGGCGTGACCCGTCTCCAATTGCGGCACCATGGTGAAGTTCCTCAAGGCCAACAAAGTGGTCGTGCTCTTGCAGGGCCGCTATGCCGGTCGCAAGGCTGTCATCGTCAAGAACTTTGACGATGGCACGAAGGAGCGCCCTTACGGCCATGCCATCGTCTGCGGCATCGCCAAGTATCCCCGCAAGGTACAACTCCCCTGCAACTTTCCCAACCCTTCGACGTCTGCAGAGTCTTAGATTCTACTACTGTAACAAATTTCCAAACCTTTCTGTGTGTGGACTTATCCTTAATATTCTGCAGATGACTTTGGTAGAGTTTTTGTGGTTTGCGCCTCTTTTTAATCCCAGCCTCACGTGATATGTTTGTCTGATTCATGGGAGGCCAACAGTAACCTGAAAGTTTCGCTGACAGCACCCCTATTACTGGGCGCAATCTGATAGTAGCTTCTCAGACATCTTTTGATATAAAAGTCCCACATTGCATACTTCGGGCGCCAGTGTTGATCAAAATAACACATTTACTTATTTGGAAGCTGATTCCAGTCTGAGGTTGTGTTTTCAAATGACTGTTTCAGGTGATTAAGAAGGCGTCCCAGAAGACCATTGCCAAGCGCTCTAGACTGAAAGCGTTCACGAAAGTTGTCAACTACAACCACATTATGCCTACCAGGTACTCATTTACCTCCTATTATTGCCACCGACTCGCTTTAAATTGTAGTCAACATGTAGTTCTATCTGAAACTTTATCGATCGTCTGAAGTTATGGTCATTTCGTTGGAGATTTGATATGTAGTAACACACGATTTCCGAACCCTAATTGAGAGTTGAAGTACGTCGACTACTCAGGGAACAAGTGAATAATGGTTATCATGGATCATATGTGGAGGAAGGAAAGTATGTTAATTCCTTGTTTTGTAGACGATGATTGGTTGGTCATTGTTTTCAGTGATTCCATGGGTATCTCTGCGATCACATGTGTACCTAGAGGATTAACAAAGAAATGTCCACGAGCTGTAGAACTTGTACACAAGTTTGGCTTATCGCTCGCTTCATCTTGTTGATTTATCTGATGAAGTCTATCCTAGTCAACGACTTCCATATTTGTGTGTATATGCAATTCTTCATTTTGTACATTTTGTATATTTCAGGTATACCTTGGACGTGGATTTGAAGTCCACCGTGACTGCTGAGAAATTGGAGGCTACTGCCAGCCGTGTAGAAGCTAGAAAGGTAAGCATATCTTGGTAATCTGAGTTTATAGAAGCAATTTGTTTATCCTGCAAAGCTATGGCTTATAAGTTTGTCTCTAACCATCAATAGTCACTTGGTGTCATGATTGTGGGTTTTTCCTTATAGTGATGTGAGCTTGGTTTTGAGTGCACTAGTTTTGGGGGAGTTTCACGTTTCTATGTCGAGAAGAATGTGTAGGAAGTGAATATTGATGGTTTGTGTTCATGGTTGATGATGACAGGGGGCGAAAGCAGTGTTGGAAGAGCGGTTCAAAACTGGCAAGAATAGGTGGTTCTTCACCAAGCTTCGGTTCTGAGATCCTATCTGAGCTCCGGAACTTAAATGTAGAGTGTTTGCAATCTTTATCTTAAATGATGTCATGTGAAGAATTCCGAGCCTTTTCATTGCCTTCTTATTGTTGGAGATTTGACAAGAGTTAGACTCTACTGTGTATGTCGTGCTTTGTGTTTTATCCGTAAGGTTTGCAGCAATGATTGTAGCTTGTGACACAGGGTCTGAAAATAGTCGTGCAAAGTTGATTTGCGTTTGTTTTGCATGTAACATGCTTTCTCCCCTGAGAGTTGATGGAGGAGTCACATTGATGAGAGCATTTGCAATGAAGGTTTCAAACTTACTGTCCTACGGACGACTTGCTTTCTCAATCTGATGCTGCAGAAGATTATTCCGCTGCGTTAGGGTACCTGTAAAGAATTCTTCTGTTGGATTCAGCAGTGATGATCTTTTCCCCCTTACCTTGAGAAAGCCTATTTCCATGTAGTGGATGATGGATGCAGTTTCTAACAAATGGAGGGTTTCAAATTTACAAAAGTTTTACACTTGTGATATGGCACAAATTATATCATGATAAAAAACAAATTTTGTACTTACCGAACGTAAAGTTTTACAGCAATAGGGGTCAAGCTTACTGTTTCCCCACGTGCTCACCTCCTGTAGGTGAGGAAAAGGTCAAATCACCAAATTATTGAGCTACATTACAAGGCCAAACTAAGAATGATCAAGTTGTGAAGCTATTTTATTGGCATCAAATCGTAAGGGGGGAGAATATGCAAAAGTGAAACTACCTTGAGGAAGTTTGATTGTGTACCTTACAGACAGCCTCTTGTAGCGGAGCGAGCATCTCCTGCCATCCGCCAATGAGCCCTTTGCGTTCCACCCTTAACCGCTTTTGCAAATCAAGTCTCCAACAGCACTGTATTCATTGATGTGCAAGAGTGTGGCTGTTCAAGTTTAGCCACTTTCAAGGTAAATTCAAGATTTCTCTAGGCTCCTTCGCAGCCCTTGTCAAGCATTGTTCACACATTGTTCATGCTCTGTTCATGCTCTGTTCATGTTGTGTAGTTAGATGTACCAATGTGATTTGTTGTAAATTTGTAATATAAGTGTAGGCCTTGAAACCTTCCAAATTGCAAAGAACTTCACGCCTTGTTGCTACTCCCGTCCCCTCCAAACCTAATTTCTAGGGGCTTCATTTGACAAGTGGCAAGAGATGCTCTAAATAAGTCAATAAAATTGCACAAATGTTTTATCCTGATTTTGAAATCCCCTTGTAAGGCATGCATTCGTTTCATTGAACTTGATGTAAGGTAGGTGCACCCATAAGCATGGAAATAAGGGTTTTGAAGTAGGTAAAACAATTGACTAACTTTGAAAAAAATATTGTAAGTTAGGAAATGGAAACCAAAAATATTGGCATCAATTTCAAGGTTCCAACTGCAAGCATTTGTTCACAACGATTTTTTGAAGTCCAAAATCATTGAAATTGTAAGAACCATGTGTAAGAGATGCTAATCACAAGGCTTGTTGGTTCTTAAATAGTGAGATGGGTATTCAAAACCTCACGCTAGTCACCCACAACCATCACTTCATCACCCACAACCATCACTCAGTAACCCACAATCATTTGTTTTTGTATTGATTAGCCCTGCCACTCTCAGGTGACAGGCATGGGGACGCAACGCTTATGGATGCTGCTACCTTATTTTATTTGTCAAACTCCTATTATCTCTTTTGAAAAACAGCTATTGGTTTGTAAGGGTTGTCACAAACTTCACCCCTCAACGTTCAAGGGGCTGACGTCTGGACACTTTTCAATGTATTTGGAGATACCCTAGGCATTGAGGGGTTAATTCTTAAATGTCTGGGTGTGTTGCTGCAAACAATACAAGGCTTTTTTCTTGTATTTGGAATGGTTTCACACCTTTACTACATTGAAAAATAACAAAGAAGTTGAAATACAGATCAATGCAATTCTAGTGAGCTATTTGAGATCCCAAATTAACCCCTAAACGTCAAGGAGGATGAAAAACGTCCTCTGGATTTAAAATAAGGTTCTGTGATTCAGAAAAAAGTTGTTTTTCATCTAGTTTTTTTTAGAAGTGACCATAAACACATGGTCTATCATGGAAAACAAAAATTTACCTCTTAAGATGCTTTCATTTTTTTGTAACCCAAATTGTGATAAGATTCAAAAACACGGTGTTAGCTCTCAAGCTGCCCTTCTTGCAATTTTCATGAGGGCACCATGCATTGTTGACTTTTCCAACTTTTTGAAGCAATACTACTGGTGCCCATGTGCAAAACACTGTAGACTGCTACAGGCCGAATAAGCCACAATGATCCATCCGTCCTTTAAGGGTTAAAACTTCTTGTTGGTAGCAAATGCCACAGTGTATATACTACACTGACTTCCAAAATTGTCTCAATGTTTGCTTAGACACCAAGTTTTTTTCAATATCTCCACTAGATACAAGTGGCATTTTATCCTCAAATTTTTTGGTGTGATCCTCATGCAATCATGATCAAGCATACCGAATTTCAGTTACTAAAAACCAAAATCTTATTTTTGGTAAATTGTTTTGTGTCAAAGTCAAGAAAGTTGATTAAAAAACATTGGTGATGAGTTTTTGAGATTTGATTGCATGGGTATGTTGGAGACATCCATACGCACATTTTTGCTTCAAGCCAATATTTCCAAAAAAATTCTAAAAGAATTCTAAAAATATTTTAATTTTTTTACCAAATTTAATAAATTTGATTATTCTTCATGGAATCTATTTTTTAGCAAAATAAGTCATATATTGTGATTAAGCACTTTGAACATGATGATATGTTTATTATGCCAAAAAACAAATTCCATGAAGAATTATCAATTCTACTAAATGTGGTTTGAAATTAAAATATTTTTAGATTTCTTTTGGAAATATTGGCTTGAAGCAAAAATGTGCGTATGGATGTCTCCAACATACCCATGCAATCAAATCTCAAAAACTCATCACCAATGTTTTTTAATCAACTTTCTTGACTTTGACACAAAACAATTTACCAAAAATAAGATTTTGATTTTTAGTAACTGAAATTTGGTATGCTTGATCATGATTGCACAAAGATCACACACAAAAAATCTGAGAATAAAATGCCACTTATATATAATGGAAATATTGAAAAAAATTTGACGTCTAAGCAAACATTAAGACAATTTTGGAAGTCAATATATGCCCTATGATCATTTAAGGGTTAAAGGACTTAACAAGCATGAAGGACTTAAGCTTTACCAAAACGTTCTAATAATTTACTTTTTATCACAGTTTGAATTTATTGAATATTGGTTATAGACAAATCTTTAAATTCACTGTATGTGACTTTTCCTGTCAGTGTTCTTACGACGGGCTTGAGGAATGCACCAATTGGTACCATGATGATGGTCATAATTATTGTCTCATTATTTTCTCACTAAAACTCTCATACCATACTCAACAAATTTATTGTTAGCAACGTGTTCGAAGCAATTTTTTATGTAAAATATAATTTTACTGTAACTTTTTTATTATGATAAAAATGAAGGCAAATCCAAGTTGTAGATTAGCATTGGGTAAGAGATGCTTCATCACATCTGAGAAGAATAAATAATAAGTTCCAAACTACTGATTTTCACCACTTTGGATTTTCGTTGATATCCTTAAATGTCTGTTTTGCATGCCACCGATTTCATCTTCTATTTTTGGAAATATTTAAGGACAAATCTACTTTTGCCTAGAATATGCAAAGAAGTATTACACTAAAGATTTCAAATTATATTATAATGTACAAAACTAATAAAAAATCAGTAGATGAAGACTTGCTTTGTCCCGTACACCATCCCCAAGACTTTAGTAAACTTAATCTTGCACTAAGTTATCCATTAGAGGAAAAATGAGCTCAAGAGAAGGCTTCTCAACCTCAACAAATCACCCTATATATTTAGGTAGGAGAAGCAGAGGTGAGGTACTTACACAGGTGTCTCTACCTTGTGTGAACTACTCAAGTGTACCGAGGTACATAACAAAAGGATGGATGATGAAAAACAATATTATAACATGACAGTGACAAATGCAAGGACCTTTAGTGGGACACAAGAATAAACTAGGACTAGATCTCCCAATCAAACAAGAACACTCATCAAACAAAAAGCATATGATATTATAAAAAGAAATTATTTGCATGAAGTACTTGTAAGCAAGTATAGGGAATTAGTCTCTTTTTATTTGAAAAGGGACATTACATTTAAATGCTTTTGACCCCTTCAACCACTTCCCATAGGGGCCTTCTCTTGAGCTCATTTGTTCTCTAATGTCATTTGCAACTTGAACCTCTTTCATGCATTGATGAGAATTGAAAGTTTGTTGGACATGAACAAACACAACAGTACATACTCCCTCTGTCCCTCTAAAAAGTTCCAAAGTTCTAAATCAGACACATTTCTTGTACCACTAAAAATCTCCCTTTTTTCTAATTTCAATTGCTAAGAAAGCATTTGCCATGTTCAATGATTTTATGGAGGCAAATTAAGCAATTAGAGAGCATTCCTCTCCTAGCAAGCTTGGCCTTGCCCATATGAGGTACCATTGTCGTTACTAATCTTCAAATCATCAATAATGAAGAGCTGGCAGCATGCACAAATATAATACTTTTGGCATGAAATTTGGGTGCCCAAACAGTGACATCAAAGCTGGAAGTTTTGCATACATTTTGTAGATGGTATATTAATTCTAAAATACATGTGTCACTAGCACAAAGACTAAAAACACAGTTAATCTTTGGCAAGGAAGCATTTTGGGCGTTTTTAGAGTGACAGAGGGAGTACTTTGCAATAAACTCCCCGTCCAGTCTAAACTCACCATTGCGAAAGCCCTGCTACTAAGTTAGCCAGCTTCATATTTAGGGTTTCTAACTGAAAAATCGGATGATAAGTTTACCTGAATCGACTCGAGCAATTGTGAAATGACGTGTTCAAATAAACTGAAGCGACTACGATTTTGCAACCGGCGATGGCAGTCACAGCACCACTCCTCTTCAAAGTAAGCTTACGTTTAACCCCTAAAGGATGTTGGTGTATTGTAACCGCTCTCTTGTGTTCTATACGGATAGGGTATTTGGGTAGCACATGAATTTTATTGAAGCTGTAAATTTTAAGTCAAATCATAAACACACTATTGGTCAACTAGGATTTTTTGGGAAATTTTTACATTTGTCAGAAAGTCATTTCTTTAATCCCTAACCATCCAAGAGGACAAAAATTGTCCTTTCAATGCCGAAAACACACCCCAAGGGTGGAAATGGTTTTTTTTTCAATTTTTTTTTCTTGAAAGTGGTCAGAGAGATGTGCCACATCTTTGAATGCCAAAAACAGCTGCTTTCCATGCCTCCATATTTTTTAAAACACCAATTTGTAAAAAGATGTACAAGGTCCGTGCTGCCCTTTTTGAAAGGGTAGGATACACTATTGACTTTTCCTTCTTTTGAGAAGAATATTATCTCTCTTGTACACATGCCGCAGGTTGTTCACTGCACATGAACAGTGCACTCTCACACCCGGGTTGGCACGGGTTCAGGATCAGTTCTTTAAGGGTTAAGTACTGAACGATCCTTGTATGAATACAGGCAACACTTTAGGTAGGCAACATCCTTCGGGGTTAACTCACATGCATAAAGCGCCTTGAAACTTGAGTGTTCAGACTCCAGAGAGTGTAAGGCTGTAAGCGCGCGCGCATGTACAGTACGTCATTTGCATCATGCACTACAGTACTGTACTGTACTGTAAAGTTGAAGTGTTTCAGTTGAAACTACAATGACTTTGAACAATTCCGCACAGTTTGTGAACAGTTTGGAAAACTCCATAGCAAGCCCCTATGATACGAATATGGTATTGTTCGCAAGCAGGGTTGGCACTGAGTGCGGTGAGTATTGACCGTTCGAGTTACTACAGTACTTACAAGCAAAATCCGGAGAGGAAAACAAGCAGCAGTGCAGGCGACAGTCAATGATTTACGTCGTGAGAGCAATCCAGCTGAGAGTCCTCGCATTATTACGTGATTCGGTCCCATGCTTGTGCGGGTATCCTTGAAAGGGCCGCACTCCGCAATGTACTGGCCTCTTAATGGCCTTCCTCCTGGATGAATGGGAGCTGGCGGGAATGGCACCTGGATGAATGGTGGATGACGGCAATGGAACTATGAGTTGGACACATGTTATGGGGTCAAGCTACTAAGGTAGGAGCACCCATAAGCGTCAGTGTCCCCATAATTGTCATCTTTGGAATTTTGGAAAATTTGTGGAAATAAATAGATGTAATCACAAGGATGTACAACATGTGAACATGAAATCTTGAAAGTGGTTATGGGTGCAATGGCAATTTGCTTTTTAAAAATTCACAACTTATTCTCAGAGCATCCAAATAATACATTCAAAAGTGCAAACTCATTTTTTTTTTGTTCCTAATAGGATCCTATAATTTGCTAGTTGTTTGGTAATAGTCATCATGTTCAAAGCCCTTAGTTTGACGTTTATGGGTGCTCCTACCTTAAACCTTATTCAAGAACAGTTTTAACCCCTAAACATCCTAGCGTGCCACTGCGACCAGTACAATATGGGGTATTTTCTTGTATTTGGAATGGATCCACACCTCTACTACATTTGACCTCTACTACATTTGAGACTAACCAAGAAGTTGGAGAATAGATCAATGCGGTTCTAGTGAGCTACTTGAGATCCCAAATTAAAATTTCTTATTTGTAGCAAATGACTATTATACATCAGCATATATATTGTTCCCTATGGACGTTTAAGGGTTAACCACTAAACTCCAATTTTTTTTTTCTCTATTCTTAACCCTTTACTACTGATGTGGAAACTTTTTGTCCAATGGATGACCAAAAGATACTTTGCTAGATGTAAGAAAATCATTTTTTCATTGGTTTTATTTTTAAAGTGATTATGGAGACATGGTCCATCATAGAAGGCAAAAATTAACCTCATTGAATGTAGTCATGTTTTTTAAATACCCTAGATTGTGAGAAGATTCACTAAAATGGTGTCAAACTTCATGTTGCCCTTCTTGCATTCTTGCAATCCCCTTGAGGATAAAATTGCTTGCTAGCTTGTGCAACTTCAAGAAGCAGCATTAAATTTGTAAGCACTTTACCACACCAACCACACCATTATAGTGGGCAACCACAATGACCAACCCTTTGTTTGAGGGTTACGCAAGTCTTACACTATTAGCTGCAAGTCAATCTTGGATGAGTTTAGAGGTGCCTAAACTTTCATATGAAGGTGACGGGATGTGACAATTTCAATTTATTATCACAGGTGAAATGCAAATACTTTAGAATCCCATTGTAGCACCACAGCAAAACCAGAAACAAAAAAAAGTAAAAGAAATACTCAAGGACTAGACCTTGAGAGTAATGACTTCGTACACAAATTATTTTAAGAGAAAAAAGCCTCATAAAAGAAGGGCACCAATTCAACCGAATGATGTTCGATTGGAATTTATATGCATGGTGGTCATTGAGGTGTGGGGTTTTGGAATGGCCCACGTTATCAACCAATCACATTATTTGTGGGACCCCACCTGGCTGCCCTCCCCTTCACCGCTTATTGGACATGCATTACTGAAATTCGCTATTCAAAAGGAGAAACTAAGTGATTGGTGACTCATCAAAACATCTCTAAAAAACAGAAAAATGAAATTGAATGAAATTCCAAAAAAATATCCAATATGGGTCTGCTATTGATAAATTTGGAACAAAGCCATGTAAACTTATGGTCAATTTTCACTAGGATTTGAGGCCACCAACACTTGGGGATGTTTGATCCAAAGTTTTGGTCCATGAGATCTAAAGAATGCGTTCCAGTTTTTATAACTAGAGTGTCTATGCAAAATTTTGATTGTTTATGCATTATTCAAGTGAATGTAAACTTTTCATGTTTTTAAACATTTGGAGATCTCTTGATGTTTTGAATGTATAACCCCATGTTTTGCAAACTAACAAAATTAAGTTAATTTTGACTTGTTTTTACGGAATTTGGATTTTCTGTAAGTAGCTGAACATATCATGTATGGTACAAAAAAAAGTGTGAAATCAAACGTTGAAATCACAAGGGTACGATCATGTGTTCAAGTTTTGAAATTTTTATAAGAGAATGAATGAAAAAGGAAGTCAAGTAAAGCCATTGAGATTTTAGTTCCATCTTGCTTTGTTGATCATCCACAAACTTAAACAACTTTTTATTTAAACTACTATATATTAATGAAATATAACAACAAACTTTAACCCGTAAAGGCCCAAGTCCTTTTTTTTGTGAAAATCACTCAAAACTGCCACTTTTGGGGGAGTGAGGAGAAATGTTGTTTTATTTCATTTTTGGAAATCCAACCATACGATCTTGCCCTAAACAATGGGTAGACAATGGGAGTACTTATGGAAAAAAAAATTAGCTCATTCTAGATGATGAGGAGTGAGATATTCACGTAAGAAGTGAAAAAAAAAGTTTTTTCACTACTGCCCAGAAATTTTAGAAGCCTTTGACAGCTCCTATATCAAAAAAATTGCTCTATGCAAAGTTGAGGTTTATTTTTCCCATGTAGAAGACCAAGTTAGGTAAATGTGGGAGAATTTTCAAATGAAACGGAGGTATGGATCATACTTTGTAAAATCCTGCAATGCTGTAAGGTCATGAAATTTGCATATACACACTAAGCAAAATTGGAGGATTTATGTAAAATTCAAAAACCCAAATTACTTTGATCCAAATGTTGAAAACCAAGGAATCTTAGTCTACTACAACTTGCAAAAAGAAAAAGTCAAAAAATAAATACACAAAGAGCTCAAAAAAGTAAAGCAACACGTTTTACAAGGGGAAAAAGGAATGGAGGTCTGGGAGTCCCATACCTACTCGCAAACTAAAACTTCTCATAACTTTCATCTCATCTATCAGAATTGAATGATTCAAAGATTTCCACATATATAAAAACCTAAAGAACCAATTTCAGATTTTTATTTTAAAAAAATACAATTTTGAATATTTTTGGGCTGCCCGCCTTCCCTCTTTTTCAGAAATTCATGCATAACTTCTTCAATAAATGTTAAAATGAAGGAAAAATTAAATGCCCACTTAGAACTTTGAATTGCACACCTTCAATAAAAATTTCAAAAAATCACAAAAAGTAATTTAGCCATAGGTACTTACCCAAAATCCCATTTGTCCCCCAGGGGACAATGGGACTTTAGGGGTTAAAACGATAAAATAGCCTTTGTTTTTCATGAAACCGATCCTTGAAGTTGAAGTCCTATTTAAACACAATATTTTTAAACATTCAATTACCATTCAAAGATTTCAACATTGACTTGAATTTCGGGCTAAATTTAGAAATCCAAACCATGAGAGGCAAGGATTAAACCGTCTTGCGCTTGAAAATGACCTCAACCCCAAGCGTAGAGTAACCGTCTAATAGATGTTATCAATACTTCACAAAGTTATGAATACAAATTAAGTATTTTTAAAAGATATTACCACCCACTACGTTGGAAATTAAAAGTAAACATAAAATGGAACTACTGTTTTGTTGGTTAAAGGATTTATCTTTACTTGACAATGTGCATAAGTAAATAATAACAAAAGAAGCTCACACATAAAAAAATAACACTAAAAACAAAGAAGACTTTTGTAAGAAAGGGTGAAAAAAAGTGAGTTAGCAATTATAAAACAATGAGCACTTGTTTTTTACAATTTCACATTTAAAAGCCCAACCAGTATGTTTTGGGTTGATGGACATTTTTAGCTTTGGATACTCACAACTAAAAGCGTTTTTAATGCAATAGTTCATTTTTTAAAGTAGCTAATTTTGTTTTGCCACAACCAAGTCCAACATTGCTAGCATGAACACTACAGTAGAAACATGGAAATAGAAGTGTATGAAATTTTCACTAAGATAGGAGGCTCATAAACCACTCATCTAAGAGTTGTTCTCCATTTTGGGGAAGCTAAATTGCTTGAAACAGTTTTCAATAAGTTTTAACAAGAAGAAAAATGGAATTTGCATCTAACCTAAGTTGTTTCATATTTTTTGGACCTTTGTAGAGTTATATATGAATTTTTGAAGTTCAAACGCAATGATCATTAAAACCAATCACTCCTTGAAATGTACAGTGTTAGTACATGAAAGAAAGTAAAATGTACCTCTAGGCCATGATTGGTTTTACAGCCTAGTCGGTTTATGAGCCTCTTACCTTAAGTTCACTTTTAGTTCAAAAGTGTCATTATAAAATAATATTTATGAACTAAAGTAATGTCAAAACCTCAAAATTTTACTACAATGAGGTATAATTCATTTAAATATTATTTTCTACAAACTTGCACTATAAAACTATCATTACTTTATTTGTGCTCAAATCCAAAAATGATTTTGAATTTTCATTTTCAAAATTTTATATTTATATACTATTGATAGTATATGTATCTATAATCATACAAAGATAGTCTAACTCTCAAAATCTACAACTGTTTTTAACACACTACCTCCAAAACATTTTTCTTTGTTACACGTTATAAAGAACTGATGTATGTCTTCAATAACAAAAAAGATACTGTCAAATTTATGGCTTGTTTGGAAATTATACAAGTAAGGGCACCAAAACATATGATTGTTACAAAAGGGGCGCAATTTTTAGGTAATTATAAATGAAATCACACCCACAATACCTATGTTTGCATTAGTTTGCTTGTAGTTGCCAAAGTGACACCAACCCCTAATCTCATCATCTAACATTCTAACCTCTATTACTCTCCAAAACTATTTAATAAAAGTGCTATTTATATGTATAGGGCGTTGTGTCCCTTGTCTCTATAATTTCCACATTTTCTACATCACACTTGATTGCCATGCAACCACATTGTCTCAACAACTTTAAAAATAAACCTTATTTGAGTCACGAGCATGCCAAACAATGGGGCAACATCATTTTGGTAGTTTCCTTGTTTGTGGTTAGTATAATTATTACAGAATGCTTTCTTTTTTTATATTTTGTGATTTACAGCCTTGTCTAACATTCCCTAAAAGCTTGCATATCTGAACTTCCCAAGAAAGAAGCAAAGCAATTTTGGTTGTATTTTTTACCGATGCACTCCTGACTCCTCCTTCCTTTTGGTAAGCATTGCTGGTGCAAATCATTGGTGCCCTCTTGTCAACCCTACGCAAGCACTGAAGTCAAATGATGACCAATCATTTGAACCCACGAGAGTATATAAATTTAAGGGAAATTTTCATGGATGCCCTTGAAGTAGGGTTTTTTTTTGGTTTTTTTTTGACCAATGGCTATGTGGCATTTTTTGAAAATGGTTGTAGCTTGCGGGCTCCATTCCTGAAGGTGGCTCACGTGCATGGATTTTTGCAATATCATTGAATTTTTTTGTAGGTAAAAAGTATTCATTGACCATTTTTTGAAAATATCCAAATAATTATTGGCATTACTTAATTATTGCATGGACTTGGATTATGCAACATCTCTAATAATTTTAAATTGATGGCATTCATTTTCAATTTGATAAGAATTTCATGAAAACCTAGGCTATAATGTAGTTTTTATTATTGTAATCTAGCATTTTTTGAATTTTTTTTCCCTTTTTTTTTATGGACTTGAAGCTAACCTTTATTTTTTGAGGCAATTTGGGATTTAATTGCTCAAAAAAATATCCCTCCCTTGAAGTTTGCAATATTTATAGAGATACTCTTGCTTTGCAGAAGTTACACAAATACCTTGGACCAAAAAAAATTTAGACGTTTGTGTTGTTGTGCATGCCACATCCTTTCTTCCTTTGTGCGCATTTTGCTTCTTTTTTGTTTCATTATATTCCCTTTTTCAACGTTGGTCATGAAGGATGTACTAGCACAATAAACAAGTGCCTAAAAATTATGGTCCAAAAGTAATTGTGTAATTTCTGAAAAAGCAGTATCTATGAAAATATTGCAAACTACATTAGCAAAGTTTTGAGCCCTCCAAGAGCCCCCTAAAAGTCTCTAAAGGGGTCTTACAACATGTACTTACTACAACAAACAAATATCTAATCCCCTATTTTTGCTCACCCTTCGAATTCAATGCAATCATGGAAACTATACTATTATGTAATCCCTATTGGACAAAAACTATGGGGAAAACATTTGCATAATTTTTTTAGAATTAATGCATATAAAATCTCATACTACAATCTAAAACGCAAGTGACTCTTTAATTATTAGATTTGCTTAGCTCTTGAACATCTAACTTGTCCTTGTGGTTGCCCTTGCTATAGTTGCTCTATAGTGCTCTACAATGGTGTGGCATGTGCCCACATTATATAACATTGTCCTCAAAAATTGCAAAAGTCAATAATGCATGTTGCCCATTACAAGAACATTGTGGAACTTAACACCAAACTTGTGGAACTTCTCACAAATTGGAGTTAAAAAAATATGAGAGCACTCTAACGAGGTTATTTTTGGCATTCCATGATGGAGCACATCTTCATGACCACTTTTTAAAAAGATTGGATGAAAAACACTTTTTCCCCATCTTACAAGGTACTTTTTGAGTAGTGAGAGGATGATTTTTGTCCCGTGAGCGTTTAAAACTTCCTCACACACAATTGTTCTAGAAGGTATAACCATTACCTCTCTCCAAAGCATGTATAAGTTAATCTTAGCCAATTTGTAAAACATTCCCAAGTTGTGCTTGCAGATTTCATGCCTGTCACAAACACCCCCACTCAATCTGCTCCACCACCTTGCCTCTTGGCCATCTTGCTCCGCCCAGCTTTGTCCTTACTGTCAGGCTCTCCCGTTGCTAACTGCTATCATACTCCAAGTTCATAAATTTGGGAAGGTTTTGGAATTAGAAAAGATTTACAATGGAAAAGTAATTGTACAATTTGTTTCCATATTATTTTCCAAATATTGGTGACATGTAGCTCTTTTTTCAACTAGTGATTTGAATAGTTAATTTTTTCTCAAATGATCGTGTAACAAGTAAATTTTCAAACTAGTGGGACAACCTCCAAAAAAAATTGCCCTTCATTTGAGGTTTTTTTTGACGTATGACGGGCAAAAATTTTGGTAAAAATCAAGGGAAGATTTCATGGATACCCTTGAAGTTTGCAATATTTGCATAGATTATCCCTTATTTTTCAGAAATTGCACAAATACCCTTGGACCAAAATTTTCAAGCGTTTGTTTTGTTGTGCATGCCACTTCCCTTCTTCCTTTGTGTGCATGTTATTTCTTTTTTGTTTCATTACATTTCCTTCTTCAACATTGGTCATGAAGGAATTACATTGAAGCACAATAAATAAGGGGCATTGTTAATGCAACACCCTAAATTGTTAACAAGACACCCCCTGTGAGCATGAAACGTGATTTTTTTTATTGTAGATTTTTTTATTTGGATCAAAAGATTTCTTTCACCTTTATCATTCTAAGGCTCTACTAAAAAAATAGGTGTGCTTAAATTTGAAACTAAAAATATAGGATTTTTGAATTACTTTAAGCAAAAATACATCAAAAAACAATATTGGTGCAATTATATTTCAACAAAAATTTATATTTGTTCTATTTTCTTTCAAGGAGGTGTTAATGCCGTGATGATGGACCACTTGAACAAATAAAAAATAACACTAAATTATCAAATTTCATGCTTAAAGGGGTGTCCAATTAGTAGTTCCCTAAATAAATGGCTAAAAATTATGGTCCAAGCAGTGTTTTTTTCTTGGTGATTTGGAGTAGAAAAGCACCAATTTTTTTGACTGGCACCAAGCTAATAGAAAAAAAAAAAAAACATGAATACTTGGATGAAAATACCCAAAAAGCTTCAAATTAAAAAAAAAACTTGGATGAAATTGCCAAATTGTGGATGAAAACCAAAATATAGACATGTATTATGTGCTAATGTGATATTTTCTATCCAATATGTGGATGAATGTTGAAATTTGAGGCACCACTATAACATTTTAAATCACCACTTTGGCACTTCTTAACCCTTAAACGACGAGGCGAACCAAAATCATCCGCGCAATATACACCGAGCCAATGCAACCACAATGACCGGCCCCAGCGTTCAAGGGTTAAAAAATGAGAAAAAAAGAAGAAAAAGAAAACCCCTGTGTGCAAGGGTATTTGTGCTGAAAAAGCAGGGGTATCTATGCAAATATTGAAAACTTCAGGGGTATCCATGAAACCTTCCCAAAAATCAACCGTGGTTGTACCAACAATCAGCCCCGGTGACCGTGGCGGTCGGTATGAACGGGGCTATTTACGAACCCCCCCGGGGGGAGCTTTTCAGGCCTGTCCGGCAAGGGAGGGGGAGGTCGCCATCAAACCCTGGACTTGCTGCGCTTCTCCTTTGTCGTTGTTGGTTCTTCTTCCCGGGGATGGGATCTGCGCTCTCGCCGTGCTCGCCGTGCTCGCAGCCTTCTGCCAAGCTTGGATCTGAGCTAGGTTAACTTAACTCCGATCGCCATCCCCTTCGCACTTCCATTTTGCAACAACAACACCTGCAGCAGCACCTTCCACCATGGCCGGCGCCTTCGGAAGCCGCGCCAATGTGCTCCTGGCGCTCGCACTATGGCTGCCGTCGTTAGTCTCGGCCTTCTACTTGCCCGGCGTCGCACCTCTCGATCTCGTGCAGGTGAGTTTCTGCAATGCCGGAGTGTTCCTGAGTCGCTATCGAGGTTTTTCTCTCGCTTTCCATGAATTACAATTTTAAATATGTGATGTGATCATATGTTCTTGGTCTCTTTGGTTCCGGCTATGGATGCTCGTCGAGCTCATCATTCTTCCTGATGCATTTTCGGCGTTTTTTGGTCTTGTCAGTGCCATCAATCCTCGAAATCTACGCTTGTGATACATTTTCTCCTTAGGACATACACTGCGTGTTTTCCGAGGTTGCATTTTACTTATTGTTGATTTGGTGTGATTTAGGTGTCGCTTTAGATGTGTTGTGGTTTTTCAGGTTTCTATTTTAGTGGCGGATCTTTGTGTTGCCATAACCAAAACATTGGCTTGGATTTTTTTATAGATCTGCGTTATTCTGCGTTATGAGTTGTCGCCTTCGGTGACCGTTACATTTCCGATCTGGTAGTGTTGTGGAGAAGAAAACCTATGACCAGTTCTTACTAATTTTTTAATATTCTTTGAAGAGAGAAGTTTCTTCATTAGATCTCATATGCCTCCTGTCGAATGCATCGTATGTGAATATAAATTAGTCGATCCGAATCTGTGTTTCCTTTAAGGAGGTTTTACTGTGGAAATATCCTAAATACAACGTAAAGGAGAGGTCGTCAACGGGAGCTCTTTATGTTTTTTTTTTTCTAGGTAAACGAACAGGAGCACTAGACAGTGTCGTTCTGCTCGTTTCGGGTACATTTGGCCTTTTCTAATAACACCGCCTCCAGTGAAAACTCATAAATGTCAAATGAGTTCATAACTTGACATGTGGAGGTTGTCCAGTCAGACGTGTACACACAATATGACACTTACTTAGTACACACAGGGAATGTGCAATTACAGTGTGTTATTACAGAAGGTTGAGTGTAGTAACAGCAATGGTTTTGAGATGATTGAGCTTGGAGATCAGTTTCAGTGCGATGGTATTAATAAAATAGAAATCTCGAGAGGCTCAACCATCATGCTTTTTCTTTGCGCTTTTAGGAAAATTATTGCTTTGATCCCGTGTTTTTTGTAAACCTTTGCATGATTGCCTGGAAGTGCTTGAAATGCTCATTGAAACTACCATTGTTTGCCACTGTTTTGAAGCAGAATAAGTCTTTCAACTTCAAGGATCATAGAAATGGAGTATTGATGTTATTGCCATGGTGAGCGTGCTTGAAGTGAAAGGATGCTTAGATGGGGAGAAACTTATGTAGTTTTGGATGTGCGTGAAACAGGGTGCACCGATTCAAGTGAAGGTGAACAAACTCACTTCGACGAGGACACAGCTGCCATACGAGCACTATTCTCTTGACTATTGCAAGCCAGACAAGATTGAGAACATGGCTGAGAACCTGGGTGAGGTTCTTCGAGGCGACCGCATTGAAAATTCTCCCTATACTGTGAGATTCCTTGTCCTTCTCTACTACAAGGGTCATTTATGAGCTCAATCTGTTGAAATTCAGATTGTACTGTTTTTCTGGGCGTAGATGTACAGCGGGAATTGGTTAGTACACTAGATCTGTATTGCTGAGTGAATAGGAAAGTTTTTAAGTATCCTGCCGTGCTGATGATCTGAGTTGCTTCGGTCAATGACAGTTCAATATGAAAGACGACAAACAATGTAAAATTGTTTGCCGAAAGGAGAAGCTCGGAGATAAAGCTGCCAAGCTTTTCAAGGACCGAATTGATTATGACTACCGTGTGAACATGTAAGAGTTACTGACTACTTTTCTGGTGCCCTTGACAAAATCGACACTTTGTTGATTCATTTTTTGTATGAGGTTTATTCGATCAGGTTCGTGAATTCATACATTTTTTATGAAGAAGATGTTTCTTTTACCGTCGACCCGCTGCTTTTGTGCAGGATACTTGATAATCTGCCGGTGGCGATGGTCAAGCTGAGCGATCGAAGTCCTTTCAAGACCTATGACCGTGGATTTCCAGTTGGCTTTAAGGCACCCCTGGATGCAGTGCGTTTTCCTTTCTTTTTTTGTGTTTCATGTCTTCAATTTGCTCGTTTCCGAAACTTTTCAGTGTGTGTGAATTGTGCCCTTACAACGAATTTCTTTGACAGAACAAGAAGGAGGATAAGTACTTCATATTCAATCACCTGAGCTTTACTGTAGCGTACCACCAAGTCCCTGAATCTACAGATTATCGAATTGTTGGCTTCGAAGTTGCCCCTTACAGGTTTGCCATCGAGACATCTTCCAAACCTTTTCGTTTTAAAATAGCCCCCACCACTTTTCATCTAATTGCTTTGTGAGGGGCCTGAAGCCCGTTCTTTAGCTCTTTTAATCTAGGGCACTTCTTCAAACCTCAGAGAACCACTACTTGAGAGGTGAAGCAGATATTACTCTTAATTCTCCACCAAAGGTTTATTCATTCAATTCTTCGTCCTGAGATGATCGACGTGGCGGATGACGCAGTGTGAAACATCAATATGAGACCTGGGACAACGACCAGACTAAGTTGAAGACATGCGATCCTGCTACCAAGGTGATCGTTTCACATCATCAACCTCCTCAGGAGGTTGTAGCTGGTGGGGAGGTCATCTTTACCTATGATGTGAAATTTGAGGTAAGTCCTTTTCAATTGCTCTGGTTTTTGTTGGTTTTGCGACTGTAAAGCATATCCCAGTCCTCGTGTGTTTTCCAAGGCATTTTTCCTGTTTGGGAGCTAGAAAATAATCTGTTTGCCATGGTTGCATCCTTCAAAGCTCGTGCTCATGTTGTTGTTTTTGGTGCAGTCGAGCAATGTGAAGTGGGCATCGAGATGGGATACGTATTTGATGATGCAAGATGACCAGATCCACTGGTTTTCTATCATCAACTCCTTGATGATAGTCCTCTTCCTGTCCGGCATGGTGGCCATGATCATGATGCGCACACTGCATCGTGACATCTCACAATACAACCAACTGGAATCCATAGAAGAAGCGCAAGAAGAAACGGGATGGAAACTGGTGCATGGAGACGTATTTCGGCCACCGAGCAGGGCCGGATTACTTTGCGCCTACGTCGGCACCGGTGTGCAGTTCTTCGGGATGACCGTCGTCACTATGATCTTCGCCCTGTTTGGCTTCCTCTCACCTGCCAATAGGGGCGGACTTATGACAGCCATGCTTCTCCTGTGGGTCTTCATGGGCTTGTTCGCCGGATACTCGTCCGCCCGACTATATAAAGCATTCAAGGGCACGGACTGGAAGCTCAACACGCTCAAGACCGCCATCATGTTCCCGGGAGCGGTCTTCGTTGTCTTCTTCGTACTGAATGCGCTTATCTGGGGTCAGAAATCCTCCGGAGCTGTGCCGTTCACGACGATGTTCGCGCTCGTCCTTCTATGGTTCGGAATTTCTGTTCCTTTGGTATTTATCGGCAGTTACCTCGGATTCAAGAAACCCGCAGCAGACGACCCGGTGAGGACGAACAAGATCCCACGCCAGGTTCCCGAGCAGGCGTGGTACATGCGTCCCATGTTTTCAATCTTAATTGGAGGAATCCTACCCTTCGGTGCAGTTTTCATCGAGCTTTTCTTTATCTTAACCTCGATATGGCTGAACCAGTTCTACTACATCTTCGGCTTCCTCTTCCTAGTGTTCCTGATCCTTATGGTGACCTGTGCGGAAATCACCATCGTGCTCTGCTACTTCCAGCTTTGCAGCGAGGATTACCACTGGTGGTGGAGGGCGTACATGACTGCTGGATCCTCGGCGCTGTATCTCTTCCTCTACGCAGCTTTCTACTTCTTCACCAAGCTTGACATCACCAAGGTAGTCTCCGGGGTCTTGTACTTCGGCTACATGCTGATCATCTCGTATTCCTTCTTTGTGCTCACTGGAACCATGGGCTTCTATGCCTGCTACTGGTTTGTTCGCGTGATCTACGGTGCCGTGAAGATTGATTGAAACGTAGAGGTTTTGTACATTCTTGGACCACAGTGGTGAACATTTTTGAGGATGGATGTGAACCGTGAAGCTGGTAGGTTAGGGGAGGTCTTATCAGAACTAGCACCCATCTTGAAGTTCCTGGTATTGACAACAAATCTGAGAATGGATGATTATCGAGAGGGGTGGAACTAACTGTTAGCTGCACATGAAGCTCTGAAGATTCCTGGGAATCTCTCTTGTTAGCTCCCAGGATGTTCCTGTTTTTCTCAGGGCTTGCTGGCCACCGTAGGGAACTCTGACTCTGTTGCGTATATGCAGACGCATGTCACCCCGAGTGTAAAGTAAATGTCAGAAACGTCTGAAGCTATTCCCTTCGTGTCCTGCTCTCTTGATTGTTTTCCTCCAGAATCCTCTTCATCTTGTATACAGAGTTTCGTTCAAGTGTTGGTAGCATGGATGATAATTTTGCGTCCTATCATTGTCTGCAATCACGTGTTGTGTTTTCTTCGAGACTTTTGTATTTCGAGCTCTTTGAACTTTCCACGGGCATTTGATTGTTCTGACAATCACACCCAGCCTCTTTGATTGTACACTTATGCACTCTGTCAGTGCACACACGCTGTATTGCTTTCAGAAGTTGTCATCTCATGTCTAAATTATAATGTGTTTTTTTTTAGTTTCTACTAGTTTGTGATATTGAAGAAGTAAAGTTGCAGTACAAAATTGATTCTTTCTAATGATACCAGCTAGCTGGACAAATGGACTTCACAACATCGAAGTACGTGGGACTTGTGACAATCTAGAAGTTGGATTGTCCCCATCCTTGAAACTCCTTATCACTACTTTCACAAAGACCTCCTTGTGAGTCTGTGACCCAAGAGAGTGATGGTATGAGTTTTAAACTATGCTAATTATTGCGTTTAGGTTGCCCCACACTAATTTCTTGACCTTTTACGTTACACAAATACTTACTGATTCTACATTGATTTTCATCAATAACTTCTGCAATAAACAATTTTTGAATGGTTTGGCAACAACAATGAAGTTGCGAAGTATTGTTATCCAAAGAGGTGCATATGCCTCCAAATGGCCAAACAATGAGTTTTGAGGTAATTTTTCTAGGTAAGACAACCTAAGAGCCTCCTTTCATGTGGAGTTGGGGTCAGAATCAGTCACTAGTGATCGGTCATATTGGAAGTCCTATTTTTTTGGACCTCTGATTTGACTGGTCATTAGTGGCCAATTCCGACCCCGACTCCACATGGAAGGAGGCTCTAAATGCAGTATGGTAGCATGCTCAAGTTGCAAACCTCTAGCACCAAAGGCACCCCTATAATTAGCTCAAAAATGAATATGAAGTGGTCCTTAAATGGACCACTTTAGCCATTGAAGAAAAGGTGTATTTTATTACAAAGAGCCAATCATACTCCTTGGTTTCCTTCATCTCTTTCCAAATTGCAGGTGAATGGATTTTGGGAGATTTTTGAGTCACAAATAGGTGCCTATTGCAAAAAGTTTTGACAAATCATCAACAATTCAATTATGCTTCAAACAGTATGAAAAAAGTTGTGTTGCATTTGGCATCCATTTCTCTTTGTCTAAAAATTAAACAGAAAATTATCCATGTCTCAAAAGCCCATAAAAACGTAAGATAGATGTCCCCAATCCCGATTTGTCCCCAATTCCGACTCTTCATGTCCCTTATGTGTACATTTCAATTCTAAAATCTGTTCCCTGGGAACAGAAGGTCGGGAATAGGTTCAGTTACCTTAGATCAGCCGTTAAAATGTTCTTTTAGATCACACGACCATGTGAAATCCTAGCAAGTGGCCAAACGATGAGTCTTGAGGTAACTGACTTTCCAAGACAAGGCAACCCAAATGTAAAACTTAATGTAGGTGAATCCGCTCTATAGGATTGAGGATGTGATAGTTTCGAGAAGGTGATATCAAAGAGGGCATGCTTGACATGCATGCTTGTTGTTCCGGCAATGCTTTCAGGAGACATGCTCCCCGACCCCGTCGTACTGGCGGGGAGTCGGGGACAAGCTCGATCGGCCGTTCTCCCGTAACAGAAAAACTCGAAATCCGTAATCATGATCGCCTGCACTCAAGCGCCATTCTTCTTCTTGAATTCTGTTACGGCAATGGCGGTAAGCTTAGTGCGTTACTCGGCCTCGCAGTGCTGCTCTTCTCACTTGGATCTTCCCCTCATGATTTTGCCTATTCTGCGGATTTCGAGGTTTTGTTCAAGAATTCCAGTGATCTTTGTGACTCCCGTTTTATCCTCGGCGAGAGAGAGACAGAGAGACAGAGCCTAACTCTCTCTAATATCTATGTATTGTCCTGGTGATTAATTGTTAGCTCTCGTCACGGATCTCGCACAGAGCGTTTGCACTAATCTGCACTGATATGCACTGATATGCACTGATATGCACTGATCTTTGTTAGCTCTGGACCTAAAGAAAAAGAAAAAAGGTTATGCTTTGACTTAAGCTACTCTACTGGCGATTGTGAGGAAATTTGAGTTGAGCTGGCCTTTACCTGAGAAGCCAGGGAAGCGTAATCGTGAGCACTTCGTTTCTTGTTTGATTTGACGTACTCTGCATGCCGGCCGCAATCGCAAAACATATCGATCTTTGCAAGGGAGAAAATGGAGGATAGCTTCGCAAGCAATAATCTAGAGTTCTGTCAAGGTATGCCTCACCTTGCTCTCTCTAAAATTGACACTTTCTTTAATTTTCCTGTAGTTATTAGATTGTTCAATTTATTTCTATGAGTCTTTGTTCGATGGAGACGGAGGGAAAGATAATCACGTGATGTTCATATGAGTGACTATTTTAAGAACTGATTGACGTGAGTCAAATGCAAGTGGCAGAGATGGATTATAACAGAGTCTTTAGAATAGCAGGCCGAAGCTCCGAATCTATGCTAAATAGATTAACTGTCATGTAAAGTGTAAATAAAAGTGCCTGCATGCCAAGAAGTTGGAGTTTCGGTCTTCGTCAGGGTTCCATAGCTGGCAAGATTATACGTGTTCAGTTTGTTTTTTGTAAAGTTTAGGAAGTGTTATCGTTTTGCCACCACTGCAGGTCTTGCAGTCTTTAGTCTGGCTAAATTTCGCAGGATTGCTACCAAAGTATTTATGCAGTTCAAAAAGCTTTTGAACTTTACAGTGTTAAATATGTTTTTTTTTTACAAAACACCATATTAGTTAAATTAGGAAAAAGGATACATTTTGGGACTTTTAAATTTTGCATGTTTGAAAGTATTTTGGTGATTCAGAGTGAATTTGATGGTGATTTCCCCAATGTTTTACATTAATGATGTAAAGCATTGAAGAAATCACCGTCATATTCACTCTGAATCACCAAAATACTCTCAAAAATGCAAAATTTAAAAGTCCCAAAATGTATCCTTTTTCCCAATTTAACTAATATGGTGTTGCAGCTAAAAAAGCTTTTGAACTTTGTAGGGTTAAATTTGAGAATTTTAGCTTTACAACAATGTTTTTACCCACTGGAGCTGTAACTGATAATCATATTTGGGATCACTGAGTGCAGGGAGAGCGAAGAAGAGCTGGTAATGATTTTGCTGCCACTGGAACTGATATACTGGTCTTCAAGGATTGAGACCTGGCCCTAGGTTTGGAGATTTTTGAGGAGCCTCACAGCTTGTTGAAGGGGAGAATTATTTTCCTTGAGATCAGTCAATTTTTTGAGGAGTTGAGGGGCTGGTGAAAGTAAAAAGAAAGCAGGCTGTGGTGATGGTGGAATCCGAGAAGGTGTCCATGTGGGAGCAGGAAACCTTACCGCATGTGGGAGACTACCTGCTGGCCATTTTCTTTGCCTCTGTGTTTCCAGTTGCACGCCTCCTCCTGGATTGTTTCGTTTTCGAGGTAACTTGCATTCTAATTCCTTCACAAATATTTGGAATGGTAAAAGAAGTATAGTGCTTGACAATTATAACCAACAAACAACTATTGTCTCAACAAGAAATACTAAAGCACAAAACATGTATTAATTCGCAAAACCATTTGTAAGCTTCATCTGGGTGGTCTTGAAATTTTGATATATTTTTTTTTTGAAGTAGCAGGCTAGCCACTCAGATTAGGAGTTGTTGGTTATAAGTGTCATGCACCGTACTTCTATCAACATTTTCAGAAGATTTTTTCCCATTCAACCTATCTAGAGGATCAGGACACTTCCATGACCAAAAATAACAATTTGAGGGTAACAAATGTTTAAAGTGCAGTCCTGAACAGTAGTTACATGATGACTTTCAAACAAGAGTTACAAATTTGGATCCACAGAATTCCCAAAAACTTGCCTCATTTTGACACCAGATACCTTAACACAGAAGAAGTGGTCACTAAACGGATAAAGTAGTCCAATTCTCTTAAAAGATGTATGTCAGGTGTGCCAAAATTGGACAAAATTGTTAATATTGGCTGGGGGTTATGGATGGAATTGCACACATGGATGATAATTTCTGTTTTTTCTTATCTTCTAGGTTAATTAGCGCTCAACCAAAGAATATAGATTTCTACTTAAACAAAATTCTATAAGGTGAAAAGTAATTTGAACAGCTTTTGAAGCAAATGATTCAAAACTTCATCAACAATTGAGTATGAAATAAAAATTAATGACCTTCACAAAAAAACATTATTTTTACAATCATAATATTAAGTTCTAATTTTGATGATTTTTTAGGGCATTCTATCATGATTGCTTCGTGAAATTGTTTTTGAAAGTCATTTTTTGAAAGTGAAATAATTTAATTGTAGGGTGAATCAAACTTGTACTGTTTTACAAGATTTTTTTGGAAAGTCTTGAGTGAAAACGTTAAATTTTTTTTTTAAGAATCTACTAACATATGAATGGATAAAAAACAAAGTCTCCCTAAGCATGAAACTTGTTCATAAGTATTAATTGTTCCAAATTTGAATGTTTGGTCTTCAAGGGGTTAAGGTTTATAGTGTTAAATTATAATTGGGGTGGTTACATACATATTCTTGAAATCATGTCTAAAAATCCATTTTGAACGGAAAATAAGTCACTTTTGAAACGAAACTTCTTTATTTGTCACTAAAATATGACTAGCCTTTCTGAACTTGCAAAAACATTACTTATAAAGTTTTCATATGCCATATGTCATTTCATGAACATGGAGTTGTTACTGATTGACTAGGGTGGTCATAGAGTGGTTAAAGGACAATGACACCAAATGAAATTTTTATAACTAACTCATGCACTAAAAACAATCTCCTGTTCTATTGATATATTCCTTTGTAGCTAAGAGATTTCTTTGAATATAAGGTTTACCACCTTTAGACATGTTTGTGACGTTGTTGAGGCCTATCGAGGTGACACTTACTTCCAATGACCATGTGAGACAATTGCGCCCACACACACATTTCTTTTTACTTTTTTTGTTTTTGTTTTTTTAAATTTTCCTGTTTTGTTTGAACATTTGCAAAAGGACCTTTTGTTACCTTTCTTCTCATCATTGATTTTAAAAAATAAGGGGGCAATTTGGGGGTATAGAGATCAGCAAGACGAGCCATATTTCCCAAGGGGCCCAAAGGTTTGAAGAGACGAATCCAAGAGGCAGGAGAGAAGAAAGTGTCCAAGTTCACCGAGTCTGCCTGGAAGCTGACCTACTACTTTTTCTCCTTGACCCTGCTTTTTTACTCGGCCTCTGAGGAACCCTGGTTTGGAAAAACTGCCCATTTTTGGATTGGATGGCCGAATCACACCATCAAGTAATACTAATTACCTACTTTTTCTTTTTTCCATTTCTTCAAATTCATCGTTAGATTTGCCTTGAAAAAAATAAAAAAATAAAAAAATCCTTTGCTTCCTATCTAGAAGATCTCAAAACGAATCATTTTGGATCCTTTTAGAAACGTTACAAAATAAAAAGAAATAAAATAGAAAAAAAAAAAAAAATCTTGTACTACATATTTAAAATGAACACCATATTAGTTAATTTGGAAAAAACAGGTTTCCCACTTTGTACTCCACCTTAAACCCAAAAAGTTATCCTAAATCAAATTCAAAAGTATCAAATTCAATCTGAGCCACTAAGATTTTTTCCCTCGTAAATTTCTCCTCTTAGGTGAGGACACGTATACATAAAAAAATGTTGAGCTTGGTTTTAGGTGATCACCTAAACTCTTCACCTCAAAATTTGAAAATCCCAAAATGTACCATTTTTCCCAAATTAACGAATACGGTGTTAACGATAGAAGTACATCTTGAAAGTTACTTTAATCCCCCAATCAACTTCCAAAAGTAAAAGCAAGTGACACTTCTTTGAATCCAGATATCATTGAAAAGTTTTTTGTTTTTAAATTGTATTTTTCTTCAAATCGTCTAAACGCAACGTTTATTTGTTTATTGTTTCTCTGTTTGTGTTATGAGTAATGAAAGATTGAAACTGACTATCGATAAAAAATAATGTCTAGGTTTAACTTTTAAGGGTCAAGGGTCTGGGGGTGAAATAAAAACCTTTGTTGTGTTTGAAAAATCAACCAAAAACAAACAAACAAACAAATCATTTGATTAGCATGATTATTCTTTCGTGAGTAGCTTGATATGGTAAGTTGTGTATGTACAATTGGATCTAATAATTTAAAGAATGTGCACCTCAACTGAAGTGTGAAAATAGAGGTATGTGAAAGTTCTACAAACTTTACTTTTTAAATTCAAAATGGTCTTTGAAACAATGAGTTTTTAGATCAAAGTATCAAGTTTCTTTTTCTATAAAATTATGATCATACAAAAATTATCCTTTTTAAGTCAATTTCAACCAGACTATCCAAATTGAAAACCCAAAGTATCAATACTTTAATTGAAATTGAATGTGATTTTTTTTGGAATCATATCAACTATAGGAAGAAACAATCATATGTATAGAACCTGAAGTTTCGAAATCGGCAAGCCTGTACCTCCACATTGTTTCCAAAATATTATTTTGTGTCACACGTATGTCATATTTAACGAAATGTAAATCATTCATGTAATTATGAGCTATACGTACAATTGTGGACCACGCAAAACTTTAAAAGATCTCCTAGTATTTTACATATAACTCCAAACTATGTTGTTATGGTCACTAGTACAAACTTTACAATTGAAAGCACATGTTTGAATTATGGCATACCTTTTTTTTTTGAGAACCTTTTAAACTATGGACAGATATGATATGATGACGTGTAAGGGTTGGGTTTAACGCAAAGCAATGGGATGCAGGTTCAAGCTGAAGGTCATATACGCGCTCCAATGTGGGTTCTACACGTACAGCATTGCGGCCTTGGTGGTGTGGGAAACTAGGAGAAAAGACTTCGGAGTGATGATGACCCACCACATCATCACCATCAGCCTCATGGTCTTCTCCTACATAGACGGGTAACAACTAACAAAACTTAACAAAACAAAAACAAACAAAAAAACAAAAAGGAAAGAAATCACCTTAAAACCATTATAAAAACAATAATAAACACTAAAGCTCCATTTAACCCCTAAAGGACCGTTGTCCCTTTGGTTGGTTCTTTAGGAGACAAGTTGGATTTTGGGCATGTACCTATGGTTAAAGTACTTTATGTGATTTTCTGAAAACTTTTACTGAAGGTGGGGAATTCAAAACCTACGTGGGCATCTAATTTTTTCTTCATTCCAACATTGGACGAAGAACTTATGCATGAATTTCTGAAAATTTGGGGAAGATTGCCCGTCTAGGCAACCCAAAAACTTCTTTAAAAATTACTTTTTTTTTAAACACAAATTTGAAATTGGTTCTTTAAAATTTGTTTATTCATGAGAAGCTTTGAATCATTCAATATCAATCAATGAGATGAAAGTTATGAGGAGTTTTTGTTTACGGGCAATTATGGTATCTCTACTCTAAAATAAACTTTGAAGTCCTTTCTTTTACTCAATTTTCAATAATTTGGAAAAAAAATCAAGCAAATGGAAGTAGATTGTTGATCACAACATTATTATTGTTGGGATTTTCATTTTTCATTTCCACAATTAAATTCTTAACAATTTAGTGGTTTGACTTATTCTCTACTTCTTTTTACTTACTATTTTTTCCCATGTCTTGTAAAGTTCCAATTGATTTGAAAATTCTCCCACACATACCTAACTTGATCTCCTACATGGAAAAAATAAAGTGCAACTTTGGGTAGAGCAATTTTTTTGGTATAAGAGTGAGTGGTGAAAGGCTTTTGAAATTTTTGGACAGCATGGAAAAAAACTTTTTTCTTTCACTTTAGATGTAAATATCTCACTCCTCTCCATTTGGAATGAGCTGATTTTTTTCCCACAACTACCTCTTCTAGTTTGGGGCAAGATCCTACGATTGGATTTCCCAAAAACAAAACATGAAATCTTTTTTTTCTAAACCTCCTAGAAGTGGCAGTTTTTGGTGATTTTGGCAGAAAAAAAGGGCTTGGTCCTTTAGGGGTTAAAACCTCACAATAAAACTTTACAACTACAAAATAACCTGAACTTTTTGGCCTTGGCCCCACATTGACGTATGTGCAGTAAATTGATCCCCAGGCTCAGGCTTTAAAACCGTCCACCTTGTTTTAGAGCCCTATGCCACTTCAACTTCAAAATTTCATAACTAATTCCACAAAACCTCAAAAAATATGAAACAACTTGAGTTAGATGCCAATTCCTCTTGCCTTGCAAGAAAAATTTACTGAAATTTTTCTTCAAGAAGCTTCACCTCCCCAGAATTCAGCTTCAGGCTTTCAGCTCTTAGATGGTCGGTTTATGAGTCTCCTATCTTATTGGTACTTTAAAAAAAATTGTTGCTTTTTCTTGCTATTTGGTAAGCTTACGCCTGGTTTTTGAGTTAGCTTTTCACTGCAACAACCAGGTCGTACCGGGCGGGGGTGAGCACGCTGCTGGTGCACGACGTGAGCGACGTGTTTCTGGAAGGGGCCAAGCTCTGCAAGTACTCCTCCCTCGAGGCCGGCGCCAGCCTCCTCTTCGGCTGCTTTGTGGTCTCCTGGTTCCTCCTTCGCCTCCTCGTCTTCCCCTTCTGCATCATCTGGAGCATCAGGTCTGCTCACTGAACTCCATCCCTTTACTCCCCCCTTCACTCCTCCATTGATTCATTCACACCCCCCACCCCTCACCCCAATCACAACTTTCAAAAAAAGAAAAAAGAAAAAAGAAAAGTTATCTTAACCCCTAAAGGATGTTGTCTACCAAAAGTGTTGTATGTATTTCCTATGAAGACCATTTAGTACTTGAAGAAATGTCTTAATTTATGACAAATGTCAAAAATTCCCCAAAAAATCTGAGTTGATCAAGAGTATGTTTATGACTTGGCTTGAAATCTACAACTCCAATGGGATCTACGTGCTACCCAAATGCCCCATGTGTATACAATACAAGAGTCCATATACAAAACACCAACATCCTTTAGGGGTTAAGTGCTTGTTGGAAACAAACAACAAACATACAAGTTTGCAGTGCAAAATTGCGAGTTTTGAGATTTAAGGAGACCATGGAAGTTTGCTCTATTTTTTTTTGGACAAATATTTGCCTAAATAATATCTCAATTTGACATTGGTTACTATTAGACTAAAAAAATTGGGTAAAAAAGTGGATGAAATCACCAAATCCCTCTCCAAGGAAACACCCGGACCTTTGCCAAATTCTAAATGAAAGTAACCGATGTTTGTAAATTTTATGGATGAACAAGTACACATCGTTGATTGTATCCAATTTTATCCATATATGCCTGCTTGCATTCTTGAGTACAGATCGCTCTACCCTGACCAAACGAAAACAAGAACCCTCACTGGTAGAAACAAGGGCCTGTTGAGAACCAAGCTACAGTGTCAATACTTAGTGCTGTTGTCAAGTCAATGACAAGTGTGCACCATAGTCCATCAACTTTGAACGAACTCGGAAAAACCTTAGAAAAATAGATCACCTTCACAAGATACACTCGGCTAATATGCTAACAAGAAGCACGGAAAAACGAGGGAGACCGGAGACTGAAACTTATACAGTTTCATAGTGTCAGTTGCCATGGAAACTAAACCTGACAGAATGGATGAACGTGCAAATACATTTTAATTAACACCAAGGTAGGAGGCTCTAATTGCTTTTGGGTTCTAATTGTGTTCACAGTTTAGGAACAAGTGACATGTTCTTTCAAATATCTATCACTTTTATTGACATAGTTAGGTACAAAAGCGTATTTAACTCATCAATAGATATTTGAAGGAATATGTCCTCATTCCTAAAGTTTGAACCCAATTAGAACCTAAATGCAATTAGAGACTCTTACCTTAGTAAGAGAGCTACATAGTGAGTAGGGAGATCCAAAAAATAATAGAATGTGAGCCAAACAAAATCTACAAAATCATTGGATGAAAATTGAATATCTTGAATAAAAACAAGACAAAAATTTCAAAAATATTTAATTATAGTATAGAACTAGTGGTTGGCACTGGCTACGCTATGCATTCATCATTAACACAATATTCATTAAAAGGGGAAAAACATGTGTACCATTTTGTATTTCACGTGAATCCATTTAAGCCACCTTAAACCAAATTTGAAAGTAGCAAATTTAGTCTGGGCCACTAAGATATTTTCCCTCTCAAATTCCTCCTCTCACATGAGGGCACGTGTACCAAGAAAACGCTACGAGCTCGGTCTTAGGTGATCACCTGAAACCTTCAAAAGTCTCAAAATGTATTGTTTTTCCCCTTTTAATGAACATCGTGTTCATTAAGATTTTGCTAAGATTTTCATATGTTGCATAGAATACAAAGCAAAAATTTCAATCTACCTTCACATTTTATCTATCGTAGAGATTGGATGCAATATTAAAGAGGTCTATATGTGATATTACACAGGTCAATGTGATTGAATCTACAATATCATGGTTACGTGTGAAAACAACATTAATGTATTAGTTTATGATGTGTTTTAATAGCAATGTAGCAAGAACCGTGTAGTTTGAGTGCTATACCCTGTGACTTCTTTCAATTGGACACTTCCAAAAAAGAAAATTCGCCAATGAACGTCAGCCACGTGTGCTACTCACAATCAATGATACTGCCACAACAGCGCAAGCTACTTCAGACTTCAGAGTTCAGACAATGGGTTGTACCAGAGGAGGTCAGGTGATATTAAAGCGATATCCCATGCTCTCCGTGTGCATCTCTCCCCTTCATTCCAAGACAAGTTTCACTCTTCAATAGGATCTGGAAGAAAACAGATTCTTCTGAGGTGTTTCCGCAAGAGGAAACTGCAATCAGTCTGCTCATGCAAAATTCATTTCAAAAGGCTTTGCGTACCAAGCAAGGCGCAAAAAAAGTGCAATCATGGGCTTTCTTGTGTGAGAAAACAGAGAAAATCATAAGTAACTAGCCTTGAAACCATTGTGAGAAATAAATGTTTTTCTTGTACCGAAAAAGCTTGTAGGGAAAAAATGTATATTAGTTGCAACATGTATCAAAGTTTTGAAAATCCCTAATAGTTAATTTTTTAATCTTCTCCATTTTTTTTTGCTTCATTGGGAAAATGATGGAAATTAACAACGTGAAACAATATGCCATTACTTTGGCGCGGTTCAGGTCGCATGTTCTAAACCCAAACTTTGTACCCATCCTTTGTTTGTGAACAAAAAGTAGACCTTTGTGAAGATGTATGTCACAACTTGTGACGCATGAATACCGCCCATTTAAGTATAATTTTTGACATTTTATTTTATGGGTGAATTGTTGTTGGGGGCAGCATTGAGGTAGCTCAGTACTTGGACTTGGGAGGGAGGAAGGAGTTCCACCAGTATTATTTCCAGAATACCATGCTCATCATGCTCTTCATTCTGCACATCTACTGGTGGATTCTCATCTGTCGCATGCTCGTCAAGCTCTTCCAAAACGCCGGCAAAGTGAGCGATGACGTCCGATCAGGTCAGTTCCACCCCAGAACTATGTTACGACAACTCTCTTTTCTAGCCAAATTCTCTCCACAATCTTACCTCATTTGCAAAAACAAATAAAATAGGGTGAAAAAAACTGTTGAAATTGCCAAATTTGTCTCAAAGAAAAAACAACCTTTTTGCATTTTGGATGAGAGTTGCTAATATTAGCTGATTTGTTGAATGATTGTGCATACATGGGTGATTTTATCAAAATTTTCCTTATGGGTGACTGCAAGAAATGGTTGTATTACATTTTGTCCCCTACTACCTTGACAACATGTTTTAGTGATGTATCTTTTGCTTCAAAAGACCTTTTGATTTGAAATTTTAGGACAACATGAACATCAAAGTTGCAGACGTTCATTGATTTTTAAGTATTTTTTAAGATTATTGTAGTATTTTTTTGGGTTTTAGATAATTTGTCTACTTTTGCTGTTTTGGGGGTTTTCAGTACTACATTGGGTTGTAAAATGTGAATTTAGGGCCACAAATGAGGGTAGTTGTTAAGGAGTAAGAGTTACAAGTATATGTGGACCCATTTTGGAAAATTCCTATTTCTTTGTCTTGGCCATTCACTCAAAGTGAGCAACCCGTCTCCCTCCACTTGTGCAATGTCAAAAACTTTTTTTGACAATCAATTGCATCAGCCCATGGTAATGAAAGTGATCACCAATGGCCATTTTTTGTTTTATTTTTTTGAACTTTTTTACTATTTTCTAAAAAGCAAAAAAAAAATTGTCTATTTATATGTAATTTTTGTCCCTCTATTTTTGTGCATAACTTTTAGAATAAAAATTTTCTAATTTTGAATTTTCACAAATGTGCTATTTTAAGTGCTTAACAAATTTTCCATATTTTATTTTATTTTTTAAAATTTTATTTCAAAAACTCATAGTACTACCTAATACTACTAGTTTTAAGGGTGTTTGAGACAAAACTGTGAAGTGTTTCTTGCAACTACCCTTATCCGCATGTATTCTAGAGAGTGTTTTGCTCAACCTATGAAAAGACAATAAAAAGTCAAGAGTCTCAATGTTTGTCCACATACCGTAGGTGAGTACAATCCAACATAAGTATCCCATTTAATCTCAGTCTAGCTTTTTCTTATGGGGTGGTTCATAGTATGTCCCCAAGTCTTGATGAAATCTCACAGTTTGATTGGTGGAGAGCTAGAAATTGAAATGTAGAACTTTCAAACTATGTCTTAAGTCCTAGTTTCAAGTGAATTGCCTACATTGGAGCACTTTTTGGAAGTTTTGGAGTCCATTAACAAAGTGGAACTTTGGTCAAGAGTTGGGTGCAACAAAAATGAAGATTCAACTTTACAGAAAATATTTAACAAAAGTTTTTGCACAAATCTTTCAAGCTTTGATTTAAGTTTTTGGTTTTTAGTTTTTTTTTGTATTTTCCATGCCAACAAAGTTGGAAACTTGTGTTGGACATAGTATGAATTGCCCTCAAACAATATTCCAAGAACTTTGAGAACACTCTTGCAACTTAGCTCTGTGTTGGAGAGCTACATAAGGATTTGTTTATAGTAGGAGTTGATGTTGTTTTGGAGTTCCAAGAAGGCTTCAATCTTGACCTTTTCATTGTATGGGCTTCTAAAATTAGTTTCAAGGCCTTTCCATTAGGAGTCAAAATCAAAGTCTTGAACGAAACTTTAATACTGAAATAAAAAGATCTAAAATGGCTTTTATTCAGAGAATTGGGTCTACATGGACTAAAAGGCCAATTCGTTAACTTTCAAGTTTCAGCCATTGCTAACTCTCATCAGTACATAATTATTGTAATACATTGAAAAAATTTCTTGATGATCAACAACGTAAGATGAAATTGAAAACTCAACGCTTCTATCAGGTCTCTTTATTTGTTCTATTCATTCTCAAATCTTTAAAGGTCAACTTTTAGGCCCTAAGAACTCCAATCGTAAATGAAAGGCAACCATCACATCCTTTTTAAAAAAAAATACTTTTATTATGATAAACATTTGAGGCCATATGAGCTCAAATCTTGGTTGAAAATCTCCATATTTTAACCCCTAATTTAACCCCTAAGCGTATTGCTAAAAAAAATTAGCATTCCTCCAGTATGGAACTTTTAGCACATTCCCTCAATTTTTAGAAAGTTGAACAAGTATTCACTCAATCCAAACCGGTCATTCTATACCCATTTATAAATCAAAAGATCAAGGCTAATCTGATTTCAAATCCAAGTAAATTTGCAAAATCCCCGTCGTTGAGAATTTCATATTTATTAATTTGGGTAGCAGTTTACAATATGGATTTTGGACTTTGCTATGATTTTTTTCCAAAAAAAAATTTACCTAATGGTTAATCCCATGAGACCATGTCTAGCTAGCCTATACTTCATGGAAAAAAAAAAAAAAAAAAAAAAAAAAAAAAAAAACTCCTCAAATGGGAAAAACTCTAGAACTTATAATCATTCAAAGTAAGTGGATCTAGCTAGCTCACTACTTTAGAGTTACAAAAACCTTGTCCAATCGAGAGAAAAAAAAGTGACACATCACCAACCTTCTCCCTTATACATGGAAGTGTGGGCTTCCAACCCATCCCATCCAAAATTCCTCCATCCACAATGCAATGTACAATGCCTATATAGACTTCCACTAATAGTTTTAATATTAAAAATAGTAAATGCAAATGTTTGAGTGCAAAATCTAAAAGCTTCAAAGAACAACAAGCCGATCCAAATTTTTTGTTGGACTTTTAGCTCCATTTGAACTCAAGTGACAAACCAAAACTTGAGCATGCAATGCCTTTATTGTCTACTTTTGTACCTCCAAGAACCCCATCTGACCATATTGGGCTCTTTGGTCCTTTAGGGTTTAATGACCTCACTTCCTAATATAAACTTGTCCAAGTATGAATAACTAGAATCTACATAACCAGCTTTGAATGGGTGCATCCATTCGTGACCAATTTTCATTCATAAAGGATTGTTTTGTTAAAGAACTCGCAATATATGTTTGCACAAGGTATTAGTTAGAACAGATACGCATATTTGTGTTACATAAATTTTGAGTGAGTTCTAATGTTTCAATTTCAATTCTAATTTCCACCTCTCTTTTTTTGGTTTGTTTGTTGCAGATTCAGAGGACGATGATTGACGACCAAAATTACCATAGAATAGAATACAGGGAGTGTGTGAATACGGGGTAAAATTTCAAATGATGCAAATACAAATGAGGTTTTCACTCAGGATAACTAAATGCTTGAAATGAAATCCTTTTTTCTAGGATTTATACAACACAAGTGCATGCGTTTAATGACATGGAGCTTCTAGTGTAAACACAATAACAATGGACCTAACTATTGATACTATGGTTTGGTAGGCCATAAGGCATCTTGGTAGGCTGCATTATGATTTGGTAGGATTTATACTTGTATAACAATTTGCTAGGTTATATGTTAACTTGATCAATAATCCAGCCATGTTACATATTGACCACCACCTAAAAATACAACTACATATTATTAGCACAATGTTAATCAATGTTCACAAATGCGGTTACCTTTTGCAAAAAAAATATCCAAAAGACTATACTGCTACAAAAAAGTGAACACCATTGTGTTAAACTCAAAATTTTAGCACATTTAGCAACCTCTTTAGCAACTTGATATGATTATGAAAGATGCAATTGAGACAAATGACAGATCAACTAGTCAGACACATACAGTAACTTTTAATAAGAATTACCCATTTATGTATATATTTTGCTAACAATTCAACTCATACTTAACCATCAAATGTACACCGATGGTTTTAAATGTGATATTTAACTTATTGACTTTAGATTGCAAGGAAGGAGGCTTTGCATAAAGAAAATCTACCTTGACAAAGCTTGGAAAATCAAGCCAATGTTCCAAGGACACCTAATAGTGTAGCTATTTATTATTAACTTTACTAAATGTGTTAAAGTTTTGAATCATACTACTTGGGTTATTACATTTATTTTAGAATGATGCACTAACCCCTAAAGGACCAACTATACAAATGAGATTTCGGGCATGTACCCACAACTAAACTACTTTGTGTGATTTTTCAAAAAAATTATGAGAGATGAGAAATTCAAAGATCTACGTGGCCATCTAATTTTTCTCCATTCCAACATTTATTGAAGAAGTTATGCAAAATTTTATTGAAACTATGGGAGGAGGAGGGGGCCAGTCTAGCAACCCAAAAAACTTCTTTAAAAGTTGCATTTTTTAAATGAAATTGGTTCTTTAGATTTACATATACAGTAGTGCCTTGATACGATGAAGGTTCTGGACAGCATATTCATTTCATGTAAGGAAAGCATTCATTGTAGGCAAATGAGTAACGGCAGGCGTGAATGGGACAGGGACGGTCATATTAGCAAATCCTTTTACTTAAAAAGGTTCATCCTAACAAGGCACCATTGTACTTGGGAAGCTTTGGATCATTTGAATTTAAGTACTAAGATGAAAGTTATGAAGAGTTTTAGTTTGCAGGTAGACATGGAGTCTCACAAAACCATACCTACCCGCAAACTAAAACTCTTCATAACTTTCATCTCGGTAATTGAAAATGAATGACTTAAAGCTACCCAAGTATATGTAAATGTAAAGAACCAATTTCAAATTTTAATTTAAAAAAGAAAACAATTTTTAAAGAAGTTTTTGGGGTGCCCAACCTGCCTCTCCTCCCCTATCTTTGATAAATTCTTGCATAACTCCTTCAATAAATGTCAAAATGAAGTAAAAATTAGATGCCCGTGTAGATTTTTAAATTCCCCGTCTTCCATAAAAGTTTCTAAAAATCACACAAAATAGTTTAGTTGTAAGTGCATGCCCAAAATCCCATTTTTTCCTCAAGGGGACAATTAATAGTCCTTTAAGGGTTAGACTAAAACAAGGTCTCTCAATTCTAATCTGAATTTAGAATTCCCAAATACAATATCCTAATGGTAAATATCTAAATGCTCACATTTTTTGACAGGTGAATAAACTAGAATCACTACAAGAAAACGTTATCAATTTGGTCATTTTCTGTAAATTTGAACGTGTCAATTAAAACATTTTTTTGTCAATTAGTCTGTGAATTTGGACATTATTTTCTTATTTTCTTGTAGTGAATTTTCTACCCTGCCCTACATAACAGCATGCCATCTAAGCTCAGCCCTCAATTGCTGCTTCTGCATTATTGCCCAGTCAACCGGCGCAGCCTTAAATTGCAAGGAATTTCCATTTTGCAACCTTCCACTCTCCCAGTCCCAGGGGCGAAGATTATGAAGCCGAGAGAGAGAACATGCAACTCGCGAGCTCCTTCTGCAATCCCAGTTTCAGCACGGCATGAAGTGTGTGTGGCACTCCCAGTCTCTACTTGCAGGCACTGCTGCTCCCAGACCAGCGTTTATTTTTTGTATTTTCGCTGGTAAGGTAGAAATACCATAAACTGTTAAAATAAGGCACTTTAGCCTGAAGAAATGAGGAATTTCTTGAGAATTTAAGCTCAACCTATGGAGAATCATGGAGAATCAAGGATAAGGAAGAGTGAAAAAAAAAAAAAAAAAAAAAACTCAAAAATGAATATTTTATGCAATATAAATGTGGATTTAGGGTTTGAATCGATTTTGGTTTTATAAGTGCTTCTTAACCCCTAAATCCCTGGGGCCTTTATTTTGTCAAAAGACACCCAAAACTGCCACCTCTATGGCAAAGAGTAAAAAAGTTTGAAAATTGGTCCTTTTGTATATCTAATTGTAGGATCTTGTACTAGACTTGTATAAGTATGTGCACACAAAAACCCATAAACTTTGACCGCACAGATTGCAAGATATTTGCAATTGAATTGTAAAAATCAAGCTTCTTTGCACCTTGCATGACTAGATTATTTGACTTTGAGCTTTTTTAACTTAATTTTTTTGCACTGCAGAGTTTTGAGGTTTATTTTTTTATGGTGGGAAATTGAGTTAAGAATCCTCAAAAAAAACTAAAATAAAAAATACCTAATTTTCATTCTTAAAAATATCATTAGGCGGTTGAAGGTCTGAAATTGAACAAAAACTTAAATTGTTAATAACCCTGCAATGGAATTGAAACGCAATAATCCCAACAGTGAGATTGTTCTAAAAAGCAAACTTCACCCTCCTCAACAATTTTTTTTGAAAAAATGTTAAACTTGCATTCAAAGATGATGTTTATAAGTAATTTTTTCAAGAAGATGCTTGAATTGCCCAAAAAACAAGATTGTCCATAACTTTCTCATAACTAGTCCAAATGAAATGAATCAAAGCTTTAGATGTATACAAAACTATAACCTATGAGAAGAAAAAATCTAAAAGAAAAATTTAAAACTTTGTAATTTTTTTTGCTGCCCAATCTCCATAAATTTTTGCTTATCTAGGCATAACTTTTGCTTTTGGGCATAGATTGGAATAAAAATCATATTCCCCAAAAGATAATGTGTTTTCCTATCTTCAAAAAAAGTTTCAAAAAATCAAGACAAAAATTGAAACTGTAGATACCTGCCTAAAATCTCATTTGTCCCCCAAGGGAACACTTAGGGATTTAGGAGTTAAACGGCTACCTCTAGAACCTTGTTCTGAAATAAATTTGAACCAATCAAATGCGAGGAAAGAGCATCTTTTTGAAATCTCTTTTAAAGCTAGCTCTTGTTGGTTTAAGAACACTCTACTCTGCCATTATCGGACAATAATTGTTTGTGGTATTTCTACCTTAGAGCGACACACAACCAATCATGCGAGCATATAAGTAAAATTTGGACAGAATTGGATCGACGTGTGCAAGGTCATCCATAAAATATACCAATATGAGTAGTTTTCATCCAAAATATGTTGAATTTGGTGCAAATTTGGGGAGAGATTTGGTGACTTCATCCACTTTTTTAGTGATTTTTTCTAGTATTATAATTGCCACTTGAGTTTTAAGGTAAGTGTCACGGACATAGAAATAGAAAGATAATCGATAAGAACTAGGAATGAACTTGGATTCAAAGATGAGGAAACAAATATCAAAGGAGGTGAGCGATGACTCCAAGAGCTGTGTTGTCGAGTTTAAGTAATACTTCAGCCTCAACATCTATATATACTATGATCTAAAGTGAAAAAAATCTAAAGTAAAAGATATTCTAAAGTCAAAAGCAACAGAAAACAAAATGTTCCGAAGTAACGTTCCTAACAGTAAGATTTAGGCAAATTTTAGCCAAGAATTTTTTTGTTGTCCCAAACTTGACAAGTTCTCAATTTGACTAACAACGGCGGATTTCTCATGACCAGACTCTCAAGTGGGATCAAAAAATTTTGGTCTTGCAAGTGCCATGTGCCATGTTTTGCATGGCAGATTAACTTCCAATCAGGGGTAATAGTAATAATTTGTCCCCTACATTTTTATTGGCATGTCTACCACACTCTTTCAGCTATTCTACCACCCTCTTGGATAAATTTTAGATTTCTACCATCAAAAAGCTGAATTTGAGAATTTGGAATTCAGATTTGGATTTAGAGACCATGATTTAGTCTAGAATCACAAAAATGTTCTAATTTAACAACACCCAATGAAAAAGCTTATCTTTTTTATAAACTAATCTAAAAGTAATACTTTTCCCCCAAGCTAAGCTTTTTCATTGGGTATTGTTCAATTACAACCTTTTTTATATGATACTAGACAAAATCAAGGTCTAAAAGTCCAAATCTGAATTCCAAATTCTCAAATTCAACTATTTGATGGTAGAAATCTAAAATTTACCTTGAGGGTGTGGTAGAATAGCTAAAAGGGTGTGGTAGACATATCAATCCTTTTTTTAGTGTTCGATTATAATATTTTCAATAGTTCTAGACTGAAGTAGGGTCTCTAAATCCAAATTTGAGTTCATTCCCGAATTCAAATCTACCCCCTCCCCGCTCCTTTCCGAGCTACGTTATGGTGTAAGGTTCTAAAGGGGAAAAATCTCAATTTTATAAGCAAGGGTAAAAAGGAACAATCTACGCCCTAAGTGAGAGTGGGCCAAATTTATCCGCAAATTTGTTACTTCGGGTGAGCTTTGGCCATTAGATGGACAAACAAGCAAGCAGTCCTATCCAATGTCGCATTTTAGGATTTTAGACCTTGGAAAGTAAGAAAAAAATCACCCATATTTTACCTTCATTGCATGATATGGTTACAATCTAGTGATGTAGATGTCCATATTAGAATAAGGGCGCAATCAGGGTACAGATTCAAGGTTAGATGACCACGTGCTTGCATGGGCACAAGTGCAGGTAGACAATTACGACATGTGGCAAGGCACGAATGTTTGTCTTAGAGCATCTCCACCAGATCGGGCAAATGGAGACTTGCTAGAGGTCGTTGCAAGGGCCCATGGAGGCGACTATGGCCAAGCTAGTGTTCCAATCCCCACCAGTGTAAACACTCTAGGCTTCAAAAGCAAGAATTCTAGCCCGGAAAGAGGGTCCTAGCTAATCACTTCCTCTCGACATCTTGTCATCATGCGCGCACTTTAGAAAAGCATCGGATCTTCAGCGCACTACATAAGTCTTCAAACCCAGGAGCTTCCCGTCCCTAGAGCCCTGCTTGGCAAGGTTGGTGAGTTGTTTGAGCAAGGCAAGGCACCGGTGGAAATCGGATTTGGCAAAAATGCCTTCCAACCTCGCTAACCCCCTGGCTGAAGTCAACCAGTGGAGATGCTCTTAGTGCGCAAACATCCACGCTTAAACAAAATTTGTGCTTACCATAATATCTTTGTCTAAATGCGGAGTTGGCACTTTGACTATTGTATCCTAGCCACAACCATGTACCTACGCCCTTGTACATGATTTTGCACCCTAACTTGATGTTGATAGGCATGTGTGTAATCAAAATGTATAAGGTAAGTTCACATATCACGTATGCCTTTTTTCTTGTTTTTGAAATCAACTAAGAGTTGACTACAATATTGGGCAAGTGAAGCTCAATTGAACAAACTCAACAAATGAGCTAGTGGACAAACATTTGTTCCAATGTGACACATTAGAGGAAAAATGAGCTCAAGAGAAGGCCCCTACACATTGACAAACCACTCTATTTATTGAGGTAGGAGAAGCATAGGTAAGGTACTTACATAAGGGTCTCTACCTGGTGTGAAGTACTCAAATGTACCATGGTACATAACAAAAGGATTGATGATGGAAAACAATATTATAACATGACAATAACAAATGCAAGGACCCTTAGTGGGACACAAAAATAAACTAGGACTATAATTCCCAATCAAACAATGACACTCATCAAACAAAAAACATATGATATTGTAAAAAAAATTACTCTCATGAAGTACTTGTAAGTGGGTATAGGGTATTAGTCTCTTTTTATTTAGAAAAGGACATTACATTAAAATGCTTTTGACCCCTTCAATCATAGGGACCTTCTCTTGAGCTCATTTTTCCTCTAAAATTTTTGCTCCTTGGTTCTAAAGTAAAATAATCATATTTGTGAACTAAAATGTCAATTCAAAATTCCCAAAATCAATCTTGTCATGCTAAAGATCTAAACACTCTTATTTTTTGGCGGATAAAAAATCAGAAATTTTTCACCCTAGCTCCACAAACATGTTCGTGCAATAAACGGAGCCAGGGGGAATAATATCAGTTTTTTTTAAACAGCTTATTTCACTAAATGTCAAATTTATATAAGTCAATAGTATCCATGCATTTAAATATTGTGACATATATTTTCACAAAGGTCTGAGTTTTGTTCACAAACTAGAATCAAAATGCATTTTGGGTTAGGTTGTGCATCCTCAAATTTGCCGAAGTAATGGTATGTCACCAATTTAACAAAATTAACCCTTAACAATCAACCCAACTCCAAAGCTTGGTATTTTCATATTCATTCTTTGTGCAACAATTCTGCTTTGTTGTGGTAGCTTAGGCATGGGTCCTTTAATTCAACTCAATGTTAATCATCCATTATACTTGTTTGCAACAATATATTCTTTCGTATTTGCTTGCAAAATGCACATACAAGGTTTGAAGAATCCTTTGATAATTGTCCAAGTTTACAATTGGTTCTTCATGTGAAGGTTTCTTTGTTGTAATTGGTCATCCGTGCTTGCCCCACATTTGTACTTGCTTCTTATTATTTTTGTAATTCTTAAGGTTTCTCCACCATGACTTGAAATGTTGTTTTAAAATTAACCTCTAAGACTGCCAACGTCCAAAATAAGGACAACTAATTATTTCAAATTCTCATTGTTGGCGTCCCAGGAAATTTATAAATGAGTTACATCCAAATATATTGAGAAAGTAACTTGTCTCTTCTTACAACTGTGTGACAAATTTTATCTTTGTCTTTGAATTTATTCAAAATCAAAGACTACAAGTCTACAACAAAGTGACTCTAGGAAAAATTTGAGCCCTCCAAAAGCTTCCTTCAAAGCCTTGAAGAGGGTCTTAAGGTATGTACTTAAGGTAGGAACACTCATAAGAGTGAGTTTAAGGGTTTTGAACATGACAACTATTAATAAACATTTAGCAAAATCACCATATTCATTAAATTGGGTCAAAATGTACATTTTGGGACTTCTGAAGGTTTGGGGTGATCACTCCAAACCGAGCTCCGGTATTTAATTTTGGTACCTGTGCCCTCACCTAAGAGGAGAAATTTGTGAGGGAAAAAATCTTAGTGGCTCAAACTGAATCTGATACTTTTGAATTTGGTTTGAGGTAACTTTTTGGGTTTAAGATGGAGTACAAAATGGTACCTCTATTTTTCCCAATCTAACAAATATGGTGTTCAAATTATAAGATCTTATTAGCAACAAAAAAATAATGAGTTTGCACTTTTGAATGTATTATTAGGATAATGTGACAATAAATTATGAATTTTTAAAGAGCAAATTGCCATTGCACCCATAACCAACTCTAAGGTTTCATGTTCAAATGTTGTACATCCTTGTCATTACATCTGTTTACTTCCACAGATTTTCCAAGATTTTAGAGGTGATGGTTATGGGGACTCTCACAAGGATGGGTGTTCCTACCTTAGGGCATCTGTAGTGGTCACCGGGAAAACTCCCGGCAAGAGTCTTGGTACTTTAGTCCGGTCTTTTAGTAGATAAGGAATTTGACCACAAATTTTTATTGATTTGAAGGGAATTGAAAATATTATTGTGAAAACGTAATAATATTTGGGTTTGGACCTTGCATGATTTAGATATATCCCATCAAAAATTAGCTAACTTCCAAAAAACTTAGAGGCCCCTCCAAATCAAGCCTAAATAAGGAAACTTTTGTAAAGGGGTTGGTACATTTGCCAACCCCTTTACAAAAGTTTCCTTATTTAGGCTTGATTTGGAGGGGCCTCTAAGTTTTTTGGAAGTTAGCTAATTTTTGATGGGATATATCTAAATCATGCAAGGTCCAAACCCAAATATTATTACGTTTTCACAATAATATTTTCAATTCCCTTCAAATCAATAAAAATTTGTGGTCAAATTCCTTATCTACTAAAAGACCGGACTAAAGTACCAAGACTCTTGCCGGGAGTTTTCCCAGTGACCATTACAGATGCCCTTACTACAACAAACACTGATCACTAATCCCCTATTTTTGCTCACCTTTTGAAATCAATGCAATCATAAATGTTATATTATTTGGTTATTCCAATTGGACAAAAATAAAGTGTACAAATCTACAATAGGACCAAAAATTCTATTTTGCTCTATTTGAATAGGTGAGTGAAGTACTTGGATAATGACTAGTGAGAACATTTACATATTTTATGAGCGCAATGCCTTTTATGCTGTTTTGGATTGTGCATGTAGCTAATCCTTCATACAAGATAGCAATAAATATGAGTGATTTTTCTTGTACTCACGCTAGCCAAATAATTGCTTGGTTTCTCAAACATTAGGGGGCTCTTGGAAGGCTTAAATTTTTTCTAAAGAATATGCCCTTAGGCCTTAGCCCCATGCCCTACACTTTAGAACCCATAAGTAATACTCCCTTTGTCTAAAAAAAACCCTGTTTTTTGACTTGATTTTTGTCACAAAGAAAACCTATGCTTATCTCCAAAATAAACATCAACCGCTTGGCATGTTTGGTGATATATTTTGGGCATTTTATGCTCATTGATTGCTAATGTTAGCATTGCAAACTTGATTTAGTAATTTTTGTTTGCAAATTGTGTCTATCATTAATCTAGAATCATCAATAGTATCAACATTAACCCCAAAAGGACCATTATCCCTACGGGGGACTAATGGGATTTCAGGCAGGTACCTATAGCCTCAATTTTTGTCCAGGTTTAAAAAAAATTGAAGACAAGAAAATACATTAGCTTTTGGGGAATTAATTTTTATTCCAATTGATGCCAGGGAGCAAAAGTTATGCCCATAAAAGCACAAATTTGGGGAGTTTGAGCAGCATTTTTTTTACAAAATCCTGAAATTTTTTTGTATATATTTTTCTCATAGTTTACATCTTTATCTACATTTGAAGCTTTGATTCATTCCATTTGGACTAGTAATGAAAAAGTTATGGACAATCTTGTTTTTTGGGCAATTTAAGCATCTTTTTAAAAAAGTAACTCATGAACTTCATTTTTGAATGCAAGTTTAATATTTTTTCAAATTTTTCTTTTGGAAAGGGTGAAGTTTGCTTTTTAGAACAATCTCACCGTTGGGATTGTTGCGTTTCAATTCCATTGCATGGTTAATAACAATTTAAGTTTTTGTTCAATCTCATACCTTCTTCTAACTAATGTTTTTTTTAAGAATGAAAATTAAGTATTTTTTGTTTTGATTTTTTTGCCAAGATTCCCAACCCAACTCATCACAAAAAATAAATTTCTATACTATGTGGTGCAAAAAATTTAAGTTAAAAAAGTTCATAGTTAAATAATCTAGTCAAGCAAGGTGCAAAAAACCTTATTTTTTACACTTTGAATGCAAATATCTTCCAATTTGTGTGGTCAAAGTTCTTGATTTTTGCATAGCACATTCTCATAGTAGTCTAGTACAAGACCCTATGGTTAATTTGCAAAAAGACCAATTTTCAAATTTTTTACTCTTTGTTATAGAAGTGGCAGTTTTGAGTCCCGTTTGACAAAATAAAGGCCATGGTCCTTTAGGGGTTAAGATTTGGTTTTTTGATAAATGGGACAACTTGGGTAACTAGGCTAGCTTGTTCTTTACTTACAATTGCATTGACACACTTCATCATTCATTTTTCTAATTTTTAGCAACAATAACAAAACACTTGAAATTTCAAAACTTTGGCACAAAATTCCTTTCCTTTTTAGAAAACATTGATTCATGAAAAAATCAAAATCATGTTTGGAATAGTTTGAACCTAATATCCAATAACTTCCAATTATAGTTTTTTTGGTAATATTTCTTAATCCCTCATAAATTCTCAAACAAGGGTTTTTTTTGTGACAAAGGGAGTAACTATTTAGCCACTTGAGCTAATATTATCTACTAGTAGACTTGTGCACCCGCCATTCCAGCAAAAGGCTATTGTGCCCATGCTATTTCTATGCCACCTCATGTTCACATTAAAAAATACTCCATGGGATAAAATAAACTCAAACTCAATTTTTGATTCACATCAATTTGCCTCTTCATGTCCCTCCACACCCCTTTACATGTGAATTCCAAATTTAAGTTGGAAAAACATTTGATGGGTTCCACCAATGATTTTCTTTCAAACAAAATGCCCATGTTCATCACTTTGCCCCTTGGGCCTTGGCCAATCACAAATTTTTTCACTTTGCCTCTTGGCCCTTGGCCAATCACGGATTTTTAAATCATTCTTTGCTTGCAACAACCCAACTAATAGATATTGTATTCTATTATAGAAATAAGAATACACATATAAAAAAACCCATCTCGTTTCAGTGAAGCTGTTCATTCTAAAGAGAGTGTTGTGGTGTATTAACTTCTAGTGACCAATTATACTTTCCACCACAAGAGTCATGAAGTTGCATATTTTGATTGGTTGAGAGAGTGTATCATAGTGCAACTTTCAATGAGAAAGAGTGTCATGGTGCAATTTCCAATGACATGTCTTGTCCTTTAAGAAAATAACCAACAAGGAAGAGAGGGGTACATGCGTAAAGTAGAGAAAGGAGTACATGCATAAAGTGGTTTACATTAAGGTTTTATCAATTTGAATCACATTGGTGGTGTTTATGAGTTAAGTGGTCACTCATAAGTGAGAATTTTAAATTATCCACATTTTATGATTAGATTGTTACCACATAATTTGCTTATTGCAAGGATATACATATTGCCTCTTATAGAATCACAACAGTTAGGTCGGTTGCAAAGTGTGCTCAACACAGAGACACACATTACCAAGCCAATCCTCCACACGTGGATTGTAAGGGCACACGGGCACTTGGGCAAGTAAGGTAGGAGCACCCAATTGCAACACTAGCCGTTTTGCAACATCTAAAACTAATCCTAAAGTAGACACTCTTGCACCCAAACAAGACACGGATGCACCCAAATTAGACACAAAAGTAGACATAATGGAATAGAAATCAATAGGTGGTGGTTTTTGATTGGGTATGACATGCTCTTTTTGTTGTCATGACATGGTCTTGTTGTTGTCACTTTTTCAGGGGTCTAATGTCCACAATAGGTGAATCTAGGGAGTTATTTTCAACAATTCATAATTTATTCATACAATCTTAGAAAATTCCAAAAACAATTTTGCTTGAATCTGTACCCATTTCCTAACAAGGGCATGCCATTACATTCTCAAAAGACCCTCCACGTTACCAAATCTGAGGCAAGTGTCACATTTGGGTGCTTCTACCTTAGGTTTCACAACATTTTCCCCCTGCAAGCATCCTGCATTGTGTTTTGTGCGGCCTGTTATTTTCCAAGCAAGGTAATAGTAATTATTTGCTCCCTATTTTTTCAATGTTCAATTATAATCTCCTCGAGGGCCCTTCATCTAAAGCAGGGTCTCTAAATCCAAGGCTAAATTCAAAATTTCCAAATTCAATCTCTAGATGGTAAAACTCCTCGTAAAATTTGTAAATCTTAGAATATTTGAAATGTGAAAAAGCGGAACTTTTTCACTCTAGTTCCACACCGCAAAACAAGGCAAAGGGCGCTGGCAGGGCAGGCGTTAGATGGCATGTCGTATGGTGGGACCGGACAAGCAAAATGTCATTGTTTTTACAAACTAGGGTTTGAGTAATAGTTTTCCCCTATTTTGGTATTGTTCAATTGTATCCTCCTCCCAAAGTTCTAGACTAAACTTGGGTTTCCAAATCTAGATCTAAAATCATAGTTGCCAAATTCAATCTTCAAATGGTAAATGTTCACATTTTTTGGCTAGTGATAAAGTTGGAATTTTCTACTCTGGCTCTAAGGTAGAAATACCATAAACGGTTAAAACAAGTCACTTTAGCTTGTAAGATACGGGAATTTCTTGAGAAATTATGCTCAATCTATGGAGGAACAAGGATAAGGAAGATTGCAAAAAAGAAGGAAAAAAATTTACTCAAGAATGGGTATTTTATGCAATATAAATGTGGATTTAGGGTTTGGACCAATTTTGGTTTCATAGATGCATCTTAATCCCTAAAGGACCAAGCCTATTTTTCAATGAAAGTTACCCAAAACTGCCACTTTTGGGAGAATGAGTAGAAAGGTAGGAAAAATAATTATTTTTGGAAATTCAACCATAAGATCTCGCCCTAGACTATGGGAGGTACTTCTAGGAAAAAAATCAGCTCATTCTAGATGTAGAAGAGTGAGATATTGACATTTGAAGTGAAAAAAAAAGTTTTTTTCCCTACTGCCCAAAAATTTCAAAAGCCTTTGATTGCCCCTAAATCAAAAAAATTGCTCTACGCAAAGTTGAGGTTTATTTTCCCCATGTAGAAGACCTTGTTAGGTAAGTGTGGCAAAATTTTCAAATGAATTAGAGGTGTGGATCATACTTTGTAAAATCTTACGATGCCATAAGGCCATCAAATTTGTAAATACACTACTCAAAATTGGAGGATTTATGTAAAATAGAGAAATATGAATCACGTTGATCCAAATGGTGAAAACCAAGGAATCTTAGTCTACTACAACTTAGAAAAAAAAGAAGTCAAAAAACAAATTCACAGAGAGCTCAAAACAAAGTAAAGTACCAAAAGCAAAAGGAATGGAGGTATGGGAGACCCATACCTGCCTGCAAACTAAAACTTTTCACTCATAAATCAAAATTGAATGATTCAAAGCTCCTCACATCTATATAAATCTAAAGAACCAATTTCAGATTTTTATTTTGAATGAATGTTATTTTAAAAGAATGTTATTTAAAAAAAAGTTTTGGCTGCCCGATCTCGCATGTTTTCAGAGATTCATGCATAACTTCTTCAATAATTGTTGGAATGAAGAAAAAATTAGATGCCCACTCAGATCTTTGAATTCCCCATCTTCAATAAAAGTTTCAAAAAATCATGCAAAGTAGTTTAGCCATAAGTACATGCCCAAAATCCCATTTGTCCCCTGTAGGGACAATGGTCTTTTAGGGGTTAAACGGTTACCTCTAGTACCTTGTTCCAAAATAAGTTTAAACCAATCAAACGCAAAAAAATAGCATCTTCTTAGAATATTTCAGAAACTTTTTCAAATACAACTATTGTTGATTTTAGAGCAATCTAGTTCTCCAAGTAATGGGTCACTAACCGTTTTTGGTATTTCTACCTTACATAACGGATGCCATCTAACCTCAGCCCGCTGGCAGGGGGAAAATATTGTTCACCAGCAGCCAGCACCAAGGCCCCTATAACCATGTGGAAAATCGGTCAAAGGCGCGCCTTGATGAGCTCGTCTCAAAACCTCAGGTCCTGGATGACCACATTTGCAACTGATGTCGCTTTTCCAGACAAATGGGGCACGACCTCTTTAGGGAAGTCCTACTTTTCGGCAACCTTTAGTCTCACACGGAGATTAGTATTGCCAAGATTCATACCATATTGGCATATTCTCCAGCACAATTCTGCTGCAGTCTGCAGTTCTGCACAGGACGACGGGATCATGCGGGCGGAGGTGCATCTTAATTTTCCGAGTTTATCCGAATGCACCTCGTAAGATAGATTGCTTCCGATGGAGCACGGGCGTGTGATGATTCAGTGAACTGTCAGTGGCAAACGTGGAATGATAGCATTAAGGTAGCCGCCCCCATAAGCGTGAGTTTAAGCAGTTTAGCATGGTTAGGGTAAGGTAGGCGGCTCAAATTTGGAGTAGGCTCAAATCCGGAGCACCTCTTCAAATGTATTCATTTTGTACATGTTGTTTTTCATAGCCTTTCAATAATGTACAATTCAAGTACATTTGAGGAGGTGTTTCATTTTAGAACCCTATGGCCTTTTCACTTCAAATAATCATAACTAATTCCACAAAGTTTCAAAATACATGAAACAACTTGGGTTAGATGCCAATTCTTCTTGTCTTGTAAGAAAAATTTACTGAAAAATGTTTCAAGAAGTTTCACCTACCCAAAATTCAGTTTCAACCCTTAGATGCTCCATTTATGAGCCTCCTACCTTAGTTGGACAAGCGCAAAAACTATATCATTAGATTGGAAACAGAGAACAAAAAATATTAGTTTAGTTTGGGAAGTTATCTACATAGTCGTGTGTACAAGGGTATTTTTCAAAGTGCTAAATCACTAAAATAGTAGGAACCATGTGTAAGAGATGCTAAAAACAAGGCTTGTTGGTTCTTAAATAGTGAGATGGGTACTCAAAACTGTCATACTAATCACCCACAACCATCACTTTGTCACCCATAACCATCACTTTGTCACCCATAACCATCACTTAGTTCACTCATAAGCATTTGCTTTTTAAATTATGATGTCAATGATGCCCATGGGGACGGTCACGCTCATGGGTATAGCTGTTTAGTTGATTAGGGCGTCATTTCATGTGAGACATTGAGACTAGTACCTGGTGAAGCTCACAAATAATCCAAGGGGTAAGATTCTAAAAAAACATGAACTCCCATCTGAGTGGATTACAGTCAATGTGTAGGAAAACCCGACTACTAATTCATTGTTAGTTGGTGAAATTGGGAAGAAATCGGTTGCATTTTGAAAATATTGGCAAAAAAAAACTAGTTAGATTTTTCTAAAAAATCTAAATACAATATTTTACAAAGTAAATTTAGAAACGTATACAGCACAGTTTGGTAAAAAACCAGTTGTGTACGGAAAATGCCAGAATTTAGCTAGTGATGTCCAAAAAATAGTGGGCTTCACCAGCCATCAATTTCACATGAAATGACGCTCTCTTAGTCTTCACTAGTGAGTGCGGATATTTTGAGTTTCTTTGGCAAAAACTCTACATTTATCATTTTCGACCAGTTTTTTAGTGCATGCATTAAATATTGCCTATATTCTTACACTATAATTACTATAATTAGATTTTTTTCAAAAATTAGTTGAATGTTAGCTTGTTGATGTAGATTTCCATCAAATTTTTTCACATTTCATTCGGCTAACTTTCTATTACTTTTAGACTCTCCTCGTACATTGGTCCTCATTTGTGCAAGATTCTACTGTTGAGTATCCATAGATAGGGGCAATAAAAGACCCGAGAATAGCTTAATATTTAGCTACAACCTCATTTGGATTTTAGTTACCATAACCTACACTAAATAGTGCATTTAGGTTGCCCCATGCTTGACATTTTGCACTATATAAATATTTATTGGTATTACAGTTTTTTTTATCAATATGTATTGCAATAAATTGTTTTTAAAAGGCTTGACAACAACAACAAAGTTGTAGAAAATCAAACTAGCAAGTGTCCAAGCAGTAAACCATGTAAAATTTTAATACATAGAGAACTGCATACATCTCCAAGTGGCCGTGTAATGAGTGATGAGGTGATTTTGCAGGATAAGGCAACCTAATTGTTAAGGCAACCTAAGTTCACTATTTAGTATAGTACACGTGTACGAGGTTTCATTTCCCGCATTTTGGAGTTTAGTGCAGTATGTGTGACCATGTGCACATCTCAAGCTAATTGCGTAACTTGAGATGCGTCAAAAGGTGGCAAGTACTCTCATATTTACCAGCACATGGCAAAGGTACCCATGCCTGTAAATTAAATGCTAGCTTGGGGCATCTCCACCGGTGACTCTAACATGTTCAAAGTGGATGAAAAGTATTGAGCCCCCTCTCAAAACCCTCTAAAGACACTCTCTCCTACTATGTCTAGCAAGGGCCCTTCAAGTCACTAATCATCATTATTGACCCTAAGTTTAGTAGGCTTTATCCTCTACTTTCCTTGATAAGTGGTGAATTGATTATTTATGGGGCGTGTTGGAGTGCAAGGCCACCTTTTTGAAGAGCATGGGTGGAGCTCATGGGGCTTGAGGTCTAGCCAAAACAAATGGAAAACTTTGAAAGAGCCCTTCATTAGGAAAGTGGCCCCTCACTCTGTTAGTATGAATGCAATACAAAAAGAGTGTGTGTTTACTAAAAACATGACCAAAACAACAAAAAATCAACAATTTCTTGTTGATTTGGACACTTTTGGACACAACTTCACTAAGTCAACAAAATCTTATATAGAAAGTATAACATTTTGTTGTCTTAGATACCACACCTTCTTTATGAAAAAATGTAAAAAATGCCCCTCAATTCTTTCAAAAAATAAAATATGTATTTAATCTTTTGAAAGAATTGAGGGGCATTTTTGAGATTTTCCTTCCTATATTGACCGAATCAACAAAAAACTATAATCTTATGAAATCTTTTTAGAATCTTTAAAAAAGATTCAAAAATCTCCAAATTATTTTGGAAATCTTTTAATCTTTTTTATCTTTTGGAAGTTTAATTGTATAAATGCAAGGTTGTATTTCCATAACTTTTTGTAGTTTGATGTTTTTTAGAGCTAGCTAACTACGGAGGGCCTAGAGGCTATTTTAATCTAACAAGAGTTTCTTTAAAATAAAAATTAGAACTAATTTTTTTGGAATGATGCCAACCTTCACTTGCAAGAATTTTGCTGAGATTTTTGTATTCTATTCAAAAGTTATAAACAAAAATCAAAGTGTTGTAAATAAATAAGTTTTTAAAATTTTTTGAACACCCTCTTTGGTTTTTGATCATAACTTTTGGTTAAAGAATTGAAATCTAGAAAACATTGTTGGAGATGAAACTTGACTACATTAGCCAACTTTTTGGTCTAGATTTTTTTGAAGAAAAATCTTTTAGTAGGCCGAAATAGTCTCTAAAATCTACTGACTTTGCAAATTTATGAAGCCATTTGTCAAGTAGTGTACAAATACATTTTTTATTCTAAGATGCACCAAATAGATAGTGTACTAGTCTAGTGGTAGAGATGGTGTGATATCTCTCATGAGGTGGGGGGGTCGAATCTCACCTCCAATGCCCATGGTCACTTGAGACAAGTGAACCAAGCGTGTTTTGGTGCTTGGCCGACAAGAAGCACCCAATGGCTTGAATAGTCATTGTGGTGGGTGCATGGCTAGGACCTAATCAGCAAAGTAATAGTATGTTTGTAGTACTGCAAAAATATTGAAAAAGTTGGGAACAATCTCATGATGGTAAGGCATCCCCATGGGCGTCACTAACAAAGTCAAGGTGGTTATGGGTACGTAAGTGATATTTATGGGTGATAAAGTGATGGTTGTGGGTGACTCCATGATGGTTTTGAGTACCCATCTCACTATTTAAGAACCAACAAGCCTTGTTTTTAGCATCTCTTACACATGGTTCTTACAATTTCAATGATTTTGGACTTTGAAAAATCTTTGTGAACAAATGCTTGAAGTTGGAACCTTGAAATTGATTTCAATATATTTGGTTTCCATTTCCTAACTTACAGTATTTTTTTCAAAGTTAGTCAATTGTTTTACCTACTCCAAAACTCTTATTTCCATGTTTATGGGTGCGCCTACCTTACCGATGGAGATGCTATGTAGGCAATTATAAGAGGATGGATTGGAACAATGAACGGGAAGAGCAAAAAAACAATAAAAAGTCAGCCGAATATATTGTGCAAAAAACCGACTTAAATTTATATAAATCGGCTAAAAACTGACTAAGTTTGTGGAATTTTAAAATTATAGTGTAGGTATATGGTGCCAATGCATCCACTAAAAAAACCGGATAAAAAGGAGAAATGTAGGCTTTTAACTGAAAAAGTTCAAAATCTCCCCGCACACCGGATCGGAATGCTCAGGAAAGGAAGTAGGAACCCCTGCCGGGCAGCTCACTCCAGAACTTCCAGTTTGGACCAAAAGCACCAGCAGATGGGAAGTTGTATCCAATAATAGCGATGATCAATGAATCCGGGATGCGTAGACAGAGATACTTTTCAGTGATCCAGAGCAGGGGAATCAGCAGGTAGACCTTCACAGCATATCCCGAGAATCTGCGAAAACCGATAAGGATCATCCACAGGGATATACCATTGGAATCCAGTATCTTCCTAGAGCAGCCCAGTTTCTGAATCCAGATCTGACGAGAAGGTTCTGATCGGGAACTTGGGGAACAAAGACGCTATATGCGTTCTAATGACTGATTCGAGTTCAAATAATTTCTAAAAAAACCCTTGTCAAGTAGAAGCGTGTAAAAGTAGTCTGCTCATATTCCGCTCACGTTCTAAAGCCACTCATCTCACCAAAAGTACTCTGCTGATAGATGCTGTTTTTTTATAGCCTTTCAACAGTGTGTTGATGTAAGGTAGAGCCACCCATACCCGATCATTTAAGCTCTTATAGGACAGCATATTAGAGCAACAATGTAGTGCAAATTTTTCTTTGGTGGCTTCAAACAAAATATTACTACACAAATTTTTTTAGAAATTTTCGTGCAAAATTGAGTTTTATACAAATTTTGAAGTGCATAAAGTGTTCGGAATCCATACCCAATCACTAAACTCTCTTGATCCCAATCATACCCAAAACACTTATTGCTCAGTATTTCCTATCATTTTTTGAGACACATGTCATGACTTTGTTTGTCTTGATCTTAAAAAGGGGGAAAAATTGCATTTCAAGGCTTAGAAAAAGGCTAGTTGGACCCAAAACACCCTAATGGCTGGGAATAGAACCCCAATTGGGAATGGGCGTCTTTACCTTACTGATGATGTACATTTGAGGAGGTGGGTGGTTTTAGAGACCTATGACTTTTCCACTTGAGCATGTTGAAATGCAAGGCCACTTTTTTGAAGAGCATGGGTGGAGATCAAGGGGCTTGAGGGCCAGTCAAAAACAAATGGAAAACTTTGAAAGAGCCCGGACCAGTGGAGATGCTCTTAGATGGACGGTTTATGAGCACGCTACCTCAGTACAAACAATAAATGCCATGGCAAGGGAAATAGGAGACTAGGAGAGCTGGAGAGGAGAAGGGAATGGGCATGAACCAATCATGGCTGCAGCAGCGCCCAGAGGAATATTCTTGAATCTTTATGGCAGGCTCTGACGGTGCATGGAATACTCTCTCAGTTTTGATCCGGGTACAGGTGGGACGTTCCTGCACATTCCATGGGGGCTGCTGTTGTGGCACTAGCCTCCACACCCATGACCGTGGTGACAGGGCGAGCCGGCGAGGCTTGTGCGCCGGACGACCAGGCAGGCGGGCATGGTGCTAACCAGGGGCGGAATCATAGTGCTCGCAGGCGTGATTCGACTCCAGTCCCTTCCAGATCTCGTCAGTCGTGTGTGTCTGGTCAATCGTGTGTGTGTGTGTCTCTCTCTCTCTGCAGAGCGTGGTGCGATCATTGGCGTCTGCAGTGTGTGCGGGATTGGAACGGCGTTGTCCTGGCAGGGTAGGACGGGATTTGTAGTACCGGTTTGAGAGCGGCATTTCTCGTAGACTTGTTGCGACTTGTGTGCAAAAAATAGTCATGAGGTTGGAGGTACACGATTGATGACGACGCACCGGCGTGCTCACCGGAACACAGAATTCCCTTGTAGGTGAACAGCAAGCTTTCGTGGAGAGGAGGACCCTTGGTGGCCAATCTATTGAAGTGTCGCAGCGTGCGATTTTTCCAAGGCGAAGCTTGTACCGGACGGGGTACCGGAGAGTTCAGTGGGCCTGGAAGTTTGGAGGATAGAGATTCCGCTTGGCTGGATTTGTTGCATCTAGCCACCAAATGCGAAGCCAAAGCATTGAGTTGCTGACGAACATACAGGTATATGGGACTTTGCGTCTTGTTTTCAGCACTCGTGAGGCTGCACTAAATGCCTGTATTATGTCTACAGGGCGGTATGGGCGCCTGTATGCGATCGGGCGTGCTCAGGTTGTTTTCTCCAGGAACAGGTTTTTAGTTTTATTAGACAGAATTCTATCAGAGGAGTATGGAAACCCGAGGACGCTAGTTTTTCAGCTAAGTGCTTCAATCTGTTAGTCTTCACAATGGCGTTTGAGAACCTTGAAATCTTCCAGGAGTTCTGCTGGTTTTCCTTCAACACCCAAGTAGGCCACGTTATTACGCACAATCCTGGTTTTAAGGAACTCTAAAGGGCTGATCATTTAATTAGCACTGACGCAGCCCGTCCCCTGCAAGTAGCCACCACATCGAACTGATGGCTATGGAAACCTTGAAAAGCAGTTAGCGAGGCCCATCTACGCTCTATACAGTGCTGGCAGCATGGTGCGCTATGTCATCATTGCTCGCAGTGCCAGGTGGTGAGACTGCCAAAGTTGCTATTAACCTCAGCACGGTGGTGCACGTATAATTATTCTAGTGGGCCATCCAACAACCAGAATCTTCACTTCTCCGCGGGGTTTGCTCCAATGTGTGTGCCTTGAGCGATTACGTCACTTGTGGTTCCAACAAGCGATTGGCCTTCCAAACCGAAGTTTGTAGGTACCTTGAGAGTAGCCACGAAGCCAAAAACGGGATATAGTAGGTGTTAACTATCATGTTTTCAAGCTGATGTAATGTGTCATTGACCTTTTTCTTCCCATAATACTACAATACACTCTTGTCATATATATAGCTTCTCATCATTTTGCTGCAATAATTTCTAATTTTTTTCCCCAGTGAAGAAGTTGATTTAAAACAAGATTCCATAAATAAGCGCATATTCCATATCTACCTAACATGGGGGTTCAAAGTCCAAAACGTCTGTAGTTTAACTAGTCGCTTGAACTATTCTTGCTGTAGTTGACCTTGATTTTTCACCTGCAATAGAGAATTAGCCTTTTGACACGGGAGTAGCTGTTAACTATCTTTGCCGTAGCTAAACCATTAGCACACAAGAGCAAGGTTCTAGTACATTATATTATGGTGTGGCTATGTCCAGTATATGCATTCACATCCTAGAAGAATTCATTTGACAAGGCAAGCAAGAAGGCGATGTGTAGGGGCATAATACGTCACTGGATTTGGCATTGACGTGGTGAGGACTGTGCTTGTGCAGGAGGAGAGGCTAATCTTTGTGGGAGTTAAGCCTACATGATTTAGTTTAGCAATGGGTTCTCCAGTTGACCTTACTCTGGGATGCACCACGCAAGGAGCACCCAACAGTAATGGTTGTCACAGCGACATGGTTATCCATAACGGGGGGTCTCTGTATCCCAAAGGCTATCTGGAGTCGCTAAGGAAAATGGAGGAATATTTGCGGTCCTTGGAAAGAGAGCGCAACAAAGTCGAAGGCTTCAAACGAGAGCTTCCTCTTTGTATAAAGCTCCTTGAGGATGGTAAGCCATCAACATACCCTTTCTACATTTTTTGCTATGTGGGATGTAAGATAGGAATACCATAAACTGTTACCCCCCTTTAATGGCAGGGTAGACTTTTCCGAAACCAATAATGGCAGACTACACCATTCCAAAACCAATAATGGCATAGTAGATTGTTCCAAAATCAACAATAGTTGGCTTTGAATTTTTTTGAAAAGATACAATTTTCTTGCATTTGATTAGTTCATACTTGTTTTGAAACAAAATTCCAAAGGTAGCCGTTTTAGGTGAACCTATAAAACATTATGAAGAATCCACATTTATATTGCTTAAAAAATACATTCTCAAGAGATTTTTTTTTGTTGCATTCTTCTATACCCTTGCTTTTTGCACATATTGAGCTCAATTTCTCAAAAATATCCCCATATCTTACAGGCTAAAATCTAAAATGCTAATTTTAACGGTTTATGGTATTTCTACCTTAATCATACCAAATTTACACGCTTGGGCGATTTTTTTGACATGGAAGATGAATGATTGTTTGCTTGCAGCTATTCAATCATCGAAAGAGAAGGTGGCCAGTGGCAAGAAGGAAATGCAGTTGAGCAGAAACTCCATGGACTGTGAGGAGGAATGCCACGAAGATAGCCGGCCCACACTGGAAGAGTTCATGCCCTTGAACATGAACTTGCCCTTGAAGCGAAGGTGGTGTGCAGACACATCCAACGACGGTGGCAGTGATGGTGAGACCGAGGGCACTTTGGATCGAGAGTTTAAGCGGCCCGCTTGGATGACTAAAGCTCTGCTTTGGACGCAAAACAACTCCTCCGATCAAATACACCATGAGGTACTAATCTGTCTTTTAACATCCTCAAATCCCCTGCAAGCTACAACAGTCTACTCTTATCTCTACTCTTCTTCTCTGGTTATCATTTTAGGTACATTACGAAATGTGATCTTTAGGCCGTTTGCTTGGTTCATGTCAACATCATCATTCTGGTCTTATTGACACTTACTTGAAGTCATATACTGTTGAGAAAGTTAGCTCTTAACCTTCACACGGTGCATTGCGATTTAGGCTAAATCCCAGAATGAGGAACTCTCCTCGTAGTGGAACTTTTCCGTAGAAACACTCGCATTCAGAGACCCGTTCAGATATCTCAACGCCATATTCATTAAATTGGGAAAATTTTGGGTACCATTTTGTCCTCACCTTAATCCAAAATTGCCACCTTAAACCAGATTTGAAGGTATTAGGTTCAATATGAGCCACCAAGATTTTTTCTCTTGCAAATTCTTCCTCTTAGGTGAGGTCACGTGTACCAAAAAAACCATGGAGCTCGGATTAAGGTGATCACCTTAATCCTTCAAAAGTCCCACTTTGTACGTTTTTTCCCTTTTTAATGAATATGGCGTTTCTCCAAAATTTGGCAGTCCTAATTTTGTTTAGGGAAAGTTTCATGGATACCCTTGAAGTTTGCAGTATTTTCATAGATACCCCTGCTTTTTCAGAAATTACACAAATACCCTTGGGCCAAAATTTTAAAGCGTGTGTTTTGTTGTGCATGCCACTTCCCTTCTTCCTTTGTGTGCACATTGCTTCTATTTTGTTTCATGACATTCCCTTCTTCAAGATTGGTTATGAAGAAAGTACGAGCACGACAAATAAATGCATAATTTTTTTGGTCCAAGGGTACTTGTGTAATTTCTGAAAAAGCAGGGGTATCTATGAAAATAATGCAAACTTCAGAGGTATTCATGTAATTTCCCCTTTTGTTTAAAACAGTCTCGGATCTTCCATTCTTCGATTGGTTATCTTGCATTAATACGAGATCATATGATGCCACAGAAGGAGAAGGAGACGGAGCAATTTGAGCAAGAGCAAAGCTCGGTGACAAGCTCCCAGCAGCAGCAGCAACTTCTCCTGACCTCCAAGGAACGGCCCACTGGAGCGTTTCTGCCATTCCTTCGGGAGCAGCCTGGCAACGCTGCAGCATCTCCCCTCAAAGTGTCCCGGCCTACTCCCAGAACGGGCAGTGGCACAGGCTTGAGCCTCTCACTCGGGGAGCCTCGGACCAGCCCCGGGAGTGCATTGAAAACTGCAGACTCCGAGGTCTGCAGCATCGATGCGGCTGCAGCAGATGCCGGCCACATCTACGAGGAGACGGTGGCTATGGCGGTTGGTGCCGCAGCTTGCAATGGTGTTTCAGGTCAGGGTGTGCGAAGTTTTACAGTCTCGCAAGTGAATAACTTACTCTTCGGCTAATCCATACTCGACCTGTTTTTCAAGTAGCACAACAGTATTCAAACCGGGTCACTGTAACCCTTTTGTTTTTGTTCTTATGGAACGTTATTCACCATGTCGTAACTCATCCTCAAGCAAATGTAGTTTTACAGTAAGAATGAAATAGGAAATATTACACTTCTACTATTAAGCCATGTATATGGAGTCTGTGTCTTTGGTGAATATTGTAGGTGACACTGGTGAAGTTTGTTGGTATCTACTTCCGTATAATAAAAAAATATGACAACTGTACAACACTATATCTTAACCATTACTGAGCGGAACTTGCATAATTTTCACACTAGAACAGAAATGCGCACAAAACTATTAAGCATCATTTCAACCTGGACTTTCAGAAAAGGGACACTCGTGGTGAAGAATGAAGAAATATCAAGTGGTGTCAAATGTGCTTCAAATTCCAATATGAATTTGTTGTTTTCTTGCCTATTACTGTTATGTTGGACTTCGGTTATTACCTAACTCTATTCACTATCATAACAAAAAAGGTCATTTTTGAAAGTTTGAGGCATTTCGCTTTTATTGAATTTTTCATTAGTTTCCCAACTTTCCCTAACTTAGCACTAACCGTTCGGTTTCGCAAACTCCAATTTAGGTGCCGGAAGCTCCAGTGGTGGCCAATCTCAACGGAAAGCGCGGAGATGCTGGTCTCCGGAATTGCACCGTCGATTTGTCAGTGCTCTGCATCAACTTGGTGGCTGTCAAAGTACGGTCACTGTTTCCTTGTCCTCATAAAATCAATCATTTTTCAATTTTTTTCATTTACTCCTATCAAATCACAAATGAATGCTAGCTTGTAGTACCACACCAGATGTTTTTTCTGTTGCCAACTGTCCTTGTTGAGTAGTTTGGAGGAGGATCCACATTCCGGGTATAATCAACATGTGGATGCAAGTAGCTTCTGGGACTAGAAAGGGTTTAACAAAGACATTTAAAACATACAAATACAATCTCCTAGTGCCTTGACATAGAAGAAATGTACGACCCTTTGTACATTTTAAAGGTGCAGTGATGGGTTTTAAAAGCTCGGCTGTTGGGGTTTCAGCCCATGAGCGTAGTTAGCTACGGGTCCTATTTCTTTGGATTTGGTTAAATTCATCTTTCCGTCATCCTTTCGTCTGTACTTGATTTGTGGGCACTCAGCCTTATCCTTCACTTGCGATTGATTTGTGGACATAAGTTTCATATTTTTTTGAGAATTATTTGGACCCTTAGTTTATGAGATTTTACACGAGTGCAGAGTGACTAGAAGTAAAATCTCAATAGGTGAAAGGGACCTTCTGAATCCAAAAGCTTAGATTGGGATTTTATTTTATAGATATGGGTTTGCGCAAAGGTCATCACTAACAGAAGGTTTGAATGAACCGCGCCTGTGCAGTTGCCACACCAAAGCAAATACGGGAGCTCATGAAGGTGGATGGGCTTACGAATGATGAAGTCAAGAGCCACCTCCAGGTAACATTTCCTTAACCCTTAAAGGACTGCTCTACGTATTACATTGTAAATACGCTGCCGCATAGCCAGCATTTGCTACCAAAAAAAAGTTTTAATTTGAGATCTTGGCTAGCTCACTAGAACCGCATTGATCTATATTCTAGCTTCTTTATTGATCTCAAACAAAATAAAGGTGTGGATGCATTCCAAATATAAGAAAATACTAAATATTGTATTGGTCGCAAAGGGCTCCTTGGTCCTTTAAGGATTAATACAAAAATTTGTTTGCCAGTCGATTGGGGTCAAAAACCAAGGCTTTATTTCTCTGCTTATGCAGGTCCTCTAGAAGGTATTCAGATTCTGTATATATACATAGAGGGTTAGAATCTACGACCATGTGGCCAAGGCTCGGTGTACTGCACAGTGCACACACTTGTTTGTGGAGCCAAAGTGGAAAGTCTCAGCCTGCTTTTACGCACGAGGGTAAAAGTAATAATATGTCCCTTATGTTGGAGTTGGTCAGTTTTATCTGGTCAGTTTTATCCTACGCGGCTCTCGGTCAAAGCAGGATCTGTGGATCCAAATTTGAATTTTGAAAATTTTAACTCTTTTTCATTCTGGCTCCACAAACACGTATGTGCAGTATGGTTGTCACATTGGATCGCCTATCCATTTGCTTGCCTGAACGGAAGTGCTGGATTGAGCTCATGGTCTATCTGATGAAGTTAACTCATAGTTGACTTCAAAAATGTGAAAAAATGACAAAATAAATTTATTTTGTATATGGTAGTGATATTAAGTTGTCGACATTAAGTTAGAATATGGATTTAAAACCATATCATGTATTAAAAATGAAAAAGAAAAATTTGATTCTTCTTATTTTAAGTCAAAAATCTTAAAAATATCCTATAAAACAAAAACAGACAAACAAGTTTGTCTATGCTGTTCATTTTGTGCATTTGCCTTTGCTATTTTGATAGCCAAATCTTGCCCAAAGTAACAACCATGGTGTGTTGTACAGTACCAGGCAAGCATGAATTGTCCAATGCCTTGCTACAGTTCAAAGAACTTCCCATAATACATAACAAAATTGAGATTTTGTTGTTTTGAATCATAGAGATTGATTCTTATGCAATCCCAACTAAGCATACCAAATTTTGATTCCAAAAATCCAAAACCCTATTTTTGGTGAATTATTTTGTATTAAATTCATGATTTTACATGAAAATTGATTGAAGAAAATTGGTGATGAATTTTTTAGATTTGATTGCATGGATATGTTGGAAACATCCATACGCACATTTTCCTTTCTAAAAAGAACCCCCTTAAGTAACAAAATTATGATTGACAAAGAGTTCAATGTGGGTTGTCGTAAGACCAAAATTTTTAAAGTAGATATTTCTATTTTTTAACTGGTTTTTGGCTAAGTAAACATACTGCCATGTTCAAAGGTACAAATTTAGTCACAGTGTATGAACCAAATAACATAAGTTGATTATCATAAAGAAATATCTATTTTACAAGTTTTGGTCTTACCACAACCCACATTGAACTCTTTGTCAATCATAATTTTGTTACTTAAGGGGGTTCTTTTTAGAAAGGAAAATGTGCGTATGGATGTTTCCAACATATCCATTCAATCAAATTTAAAAAATTCATCACCAATTTTTTTCAATCAATTTTCATGTAAAATCATGAATTTAATACAAAATAATTCACCAAAAATAGGGTTTTAGATTTTTGGAATCAAATTTTGGTATGCTTGGTTGAGATTGCACAAGAATCAATCTCTAAGATTCAAAACAACAAAATCTCAATTTTATTATGTATTATAGGAAATTCTTTGAACTGCAGCAAGGCACTGGACATTTCATGCTTGCCTGATACTGTACACCGAGCCTCTGGCTAAGACCTAAGAAGTATATTTGGCACGGAATACAATCATCGTTTCAAACAGTTGGCCAAGTTGCCATGGAAACCAATTGCAGCTTTTACTTAAAAACTATTTTGGTCCTTTTGCAGAAATATCGCCTGCACACACGAAGGCCAAGTCCATCCCCGCAATCGGGTACCGGAGGAGGAGGTCAGCCACCCCCGCAACTGGTTGTACTTGGGGGCATTTGGGTCCCACCGAAATATACGGCGTCCGGTTCCCAGCCCGGCTCCTCCGGTGTGTACGACCCGGCGCAACATGCGCAACAGTTCCTTCCGCAAGACGGCTCTTACTTCGCTTCCATCAGCAACGGCGCTTCGGGAGCTCCGGTGCAGATGCATCATCATCATCATCGCCAACCCATTTTTGAGCCCCAGCAGGCTGCCTCGCAATCTCAATGCTCACCACAGGTATTTCTTGCCTAATTCCAGCTTTACATTTGCCAAACTTCACGGCCATGAACGGATAGTTCTGGAAGGTTAATGTCTCATAAGGCAAGCCCAAACCTAGGCGCACTTCTGGTTACTTGCTGTTTGGTGGTCACAGCTTCTCCACCCCTATTCTTAATCTTTAGAGAATGAGGATGTGACAGGCCGTCTGCAATTGGCAGGAGTCCCATTCTTTGAAGATTGAGAAAGGTTTCTCTTTTGCTCCAAGGGTGTAGAATTGAGCAAAGAAGATTTCGTGCGTAAAGTTTTCATTGTGCTTGCCTCGTTTCATTAGGGGGTTTCATATATCTCAAAAAATCTATGAACAAATGGTTGTGAACAAGTTTTTGTTCACTAGTGAATACGTTATGACGACCTTCGGGAGGTCGTCATGGCTCATTCACTGAGTGACTTGCTTGCATTTTTCACAAATCTTATTCACGTGAACGATTTTGGTGCTGAATAGCATATTTGGAACCCCTATTGTGCTTGCCTCATTTTCACCTCCACTGATTCCAGTTTACTATCGCTTTTCCATTTATAGCAATTGCTCTTCCTACTTGCACCATTCTCCATTTTTCACCACCCACAAAAGGGAGTCACACCTTGTTCAATGAATTGAAGAACTGCTCCCATTGACTCTTATTTTTACTCAAAAATTTCTCATTCTTCATACAACTTTCAATCTTGGAGAAGGTGTGACTACCCCTACTGTGCTGCGTCAAGGTCAGTGTTATATTGTATTTCAACTTTAGATGGGCTTATTTGGATAAACCCTAACTGTTACTGTGGGATATGCTCATGTACTACACTACCAAATCATACATTTTGTTATATAACATTGAGAGTCAGCTCTATGAAGCACCCTCTCGCCCTAGTTGATGACTCAGAACTCTCTACGTGTGTAAAACTCACACGTGAGTGCAGGCAGTGGTACCTTGACTACGCAACCTGTAAAATACAGTTTCTAACTGTCGTACGACCTGTGCATGATTTCTGTAGGGACCTCTGCAAGTGACGAGCCAATTATCCGGCGCAACGCAAGGACCCAGCAGTGAACTCTACCAGGACGACGATGACGACGATAACGACAGCGGTGAAGAAGAAGAAGAGGCGAAGTCCGACAGCACAAGCTGGAAAACAAGGCGCCGGTCGTCTGCCGAACGTGACAGCAGCAAACTTAACGGAAGCCACCACAGTAAAGAATTGTTGAATCTTCAAGTGGTGGCTTGCAGTGTACAGTCGACGGGAGTTAATACCGCCTCGGAGGATGAGGTGAACCAGCAAGCTCAGTGAGTGAATGAATGAATGAATAGGGGCTTCAAACATCAACTTTTTCAGGTGATTCACGTTGTGATTCACCTTGGTGGGTTCACTAGTGAACAGCGAGGCGAGTCACCTCTGAAATTCACTCCTAACATGTGAATAATTCAAAAATTCACTTTTACGCTGCTCATCCTCTACGGTGTCTCAAACGTTCAAACTCCGACTTGTGCACAAAACCCTAATTGTAAACTCACGAGTGTGTTAGACTTTGGGCGTGATAGTTAAGAAAAATAATTCACTAGTGAGTGTGGATCATGTGAGATAAGGAACTTGTAGACTAGATTTTATGTTCGAAGCCCCTAATGAATGGACATTCATCCATACCCCCTTCCAAGGACAGTGCTTGCGCATTGAAAGCTCCGACTTCTACACACGGGTGTAGACTGTAGAGGTAGTAGTCGAGAGAGAGACAGAGAAACGAGAGAAATGAGCGAGAGGTATAGAAAAGTGACAAGGGAAGATTGTTTATTGATGATTCTTCGTTTTTCAAGGCTCAGGCTAATTTGTGGCAGTAATTTGAAACTGCCGACCCGAAGATATAACACTTGTTTATATTGCAATTTTGATTGTTAGATTCATCAGCTTGGCGAGACAGAGAACCGGGAAAAACACCATATTAGGTAAATTGGGAAAAACAGTACACTCTGCGACTTTCACTATTTTTGTTATCACGTACAATTTAGCATATTACAAAAAAATAAGTGTGCATTTTCTTGTAGAATAGTAAAGTCTCAGTGATTGTCTCCTAGAATTTCAAATAGTTGCAGCTTTGAGTTTTAGTTGTACCTACATTTATTATATTTAAGATTAAGGTGGAGTACAAGATAGTCCCTCCGTTTTTCCCAAATTACCTAATATGGTGTTCAAAGTTGTTAGTAGCTCTGCAAAGTTGGTGTTATCTGATATTGCAGGCGTTTGATCGAGAACCCCCTGCAATGCATATGTAAGTACCAATGATTTGGTTTAGAAAGCAATAATGTGAAGTGATTCCATTCTTTCGACGTGGATAGCACAAGCGTCTGGGAAAAGCAAAAAACCAAAGGAAAATTCACGTGTATGTGTCTGCAAGTTTTCTGCTGTAAGTTGTGTTTTTTTCTGAAAAGTGATGACAGTGACTGGGACCTCTGGTATTGAACTTGGTTTAAATTATGAGTAGTTGAGCACTGAGTAGACTGAGAGAAGTAACTTAGTTCTGACAGTGTTTCTGAGGAGTGCAGTATCAGACTCAGAGAGTCTGTTTCGGTCCAGGTCTCAGTTCAAAGCTCCAGTAGGTAGTGACATTGACACATGGCCTACGTCACGTTATTCATCAAACGTACAGTACACCAATGCCACATTTAAGTGTAGCGTAAGTGTCTCATGGGCATTCTCACATTTAAGCCATTCGGAATGACGGTTGAGCTTGAGTAGGCGGAGTTCAAGTAACAAGTGGCGTAAATGAGAGATTGCCTGTGCCTGAGGCTCCTAGTATATGTGAAAGTTGCTTGAAAGAAAGTAGTGCCACATGTCCTTTGTGCTGGTCAATAGGAGTGACGTTATGCACCATGTTGTCACTTTGTAATCTTTGTTGTTACGTTCTCAAGGATAAGGGCAACCAAAAATGCAAAGGATTTGTTCAAATTGACTTTCCGTATACATGGACTATCCAAAGTTTATAAATAGTAGTTTTGAAATTGTTTTGGTTTGCAAAACATTAAATAGTATTTGAGAATATGTTCAAGTAAAAAGACATGTAAAACTTTGAGAAAACTCATGTAAGATATAAAAAAATTGTTAATGATTAGGAACGTGGAATATCCATAATTACATGAATAGTCAGTAACTAGCTAAATGTATCAATTACAAGTTACATTATTTAATGGTGAGCAATTGAGAGGTGCATAAGGTTATTCATTAGAATTGCATACCATTTTTTATCACACCTTCGTAACATCATGGGGTACAGCTAGTCACCTTTATAACATTTATATTCATCAAAAGTACACAACATTATACACTAGACCCACACAATCTTGTTTTGAAAAGGTTCAAAACAATATCCACTATGGTCACAAAATATTACCCATCACTAGTCCAGTAGTCCATGCACTAGTCTACAACTGGATCTACATAATGCTATCAACCATTGTGTAACATTATGCATCAGAACAACATAACATAACAACACAATACTCAATAATTTGGGAAAACCCCAATTTTGCGACCTACATAACATTGTTCACCAAGGTTTATTCCTTGCCTCAATCATGGAGGAATATCCCTCCCTATATACTTGGGGGAGGATTTAGTTATAAACTCTCAATGTTGATTGGTCTTTAGACAGAGCTTGTGAATGGCATTCACTAGGGGATCCTCATATTTGGGGAGCAAGAGCAACCCCTAGTGAAGGTTAACAATGTTATGTATGAGTTTTTACATCCTGTGAATACTCTGTCAAGCACCTAGAATCCAAAAGTCTCAAAATTGAGTTTTTCCCCAAACTAATGAATATTTTGTTTAAATCTCTAGTAATAAAAGAATCTTTCTTGCTTGCTAAAAATTTAGGAGGATTGCAAAAATGTGAGAGGTGGAAAGCCAATGATATGCATGGTGAACTTCAAGTTGAGGTTTGCCTTTGTATGTATATACATATACATATATATATATATATATATATATATATAACACCATATTAGGTAAATTGAGAAAAAAGGGTGTCCCAATTTGTACTTCACCTACATCTAAGAAGGTCACCTAAAACCAAATTTGAAGGTATTAGATTCAGTTTGAGCCATTAAGAATTTTTCCCTCTCAAATTCCTCCTCTCAGGTGAGGGCACGTGTACAAAAATAAAAACGTTGAGCTCAGTTGTACATGATCATGTGCAACCTACAGAAGTCCCAAAATGTACCCTTTTTCCCAATTTACCTAATATGGTATTATATATGTATATGTATATATGTATATATGGAAACTAATATGAGTACCACACCCTTTGAGCTACTGTACCACACCCCAGGATAAATTGTAGATTTCTACCATCAAAAAGTTGAACTTCAGAATTTTGAATTCAAATTTGGACTAAGAGACCATGATTTAGTCTAGGACCACAAAAAAAGTTGCAATTCAACAACACCCAATGAAAAAGCTTATCATTTTTTACAAACAATAGTAAAAGTAACACTTTTTCCCGTAGCTAAATTTTTTCATTGGGTGTTGTTAAATTGCAACTTTTTTGTGATCTTAGACAAGATCATGGTCTCTTAGTCCAAATTTGAATTCAAAATTTTGAAGTTCAACTTTTTGATTGTAGAAATCTAAAATTTACCCTAGGGGTATGGTACAGTAGTTCAAAGGGCGTGGTACACATATAAATGCCTTATATATATATATATATATATATATATATATATATATATATATATATACACACACACTAGTATATAGGCACATGCCTTGCATGAATTGACATGTATGGGTAATGCAACATTCAGTTTTACAAAAGAATAACATCTTACAAATCAATTGGTCTAGAGTCTAATCCTAATGTATTTTACAAAAAGTCAATATCTCATAATTGGTTTAGAATCTAACCTTGATGCACCATCATTTTGGTTCTTTTTGGAAACCAAAAGTAGTATATGCCCTCATCACAATGCTCTTATTTTATACTTTGCTAGGGGGCATTTGGTGTTTTGTTGTTTTTCTAACACATGGTTGGAGGGTGTTTGGTGTTCCATATTTGAGGCATCCTTTATGTTTCAACTTCCACCAAAAAGTTTTAGAAGATATTGGAAAAGGACATGGTTGAAGGGTGCTTGGTGTTCATGTTTAGGGCATCCTTTATTACTTCAACTTACACCCAAAAAGTGCTAGAAGCTTCTAGAAAAGGGCACGAAGTCAATAAGGGTTAGGTTCCCACTTAGTAGTATAGATATATACATGTATCCATATTAATAAAAGAATAGCCGTCAGTCAGTTAGGGCCTATCATATAAAAGCATTCAATCAGTTAGGATCGGGCATAAGTTAGGTTTGGGCATGACTAGGATCGAAAAGGTATAAATGGATAAAGTAAAATCACCTATGACTCTCTTTTATCTACTTCACTAGACGTTAACAACAAGTCTCTGGCAGTTGCACCACAACTTTCTCTCGGCCAAAAAAGGGCATGGGAATAAGGGGACACGGGAATAAGAAGGCACGAGGATAAGGGGGCATGGGGATAGAGGGCACGGCAATATGGGGCACAAGGATTGGAGAGCACGGGGATACGAGGTGAGGGGCATAAACTCGTTGGTACGACGGGCAGTATACTAGTATATATATAATAGAATATCGTGCGGTCGAACTCGACGATTCCGTAAGTGAGGAGGACAAATCTACAAAGCCCATCTTTAGATTTGCTTAAAAATAGAGTAAAGTACATGTTCAACTAAAGTTATAAATGGAATAAAGTAAAATCACCTACAACTCTTTACTAGATGTTAACAACATGTCACTCGCAGTTGCACCGTCATAGGCAATTGCACTACAACTTTCTCTCGGCAAAAAGAGGGCACAGGGATAGGGGGGCAATTCCATTGGTACAACGGGCAGTATACTCGTATATACTCGTATATGTATATATATATATATGTATGTATGTATGTATGTATGTATGTATGTATGTATGTATACATATATATACATACATATATATTTATGTAACTAGATTTATATTTATACATTTATTATATTTCCATATAAACCTCTATGTAATAATTGAAATCAATATAGTATCTTGTACCTACTTGAATATTGAACTAATCATTAGGAAATTTTAAAAATTCCCATCAAATGTTAGCTAATTTTCAAAAAAAATAGAGGCCTCTTCAAATCAAGCCTAGAAATGGAAAATTGAGCCAATTAATTGATTTTCACTTCTTTTTTATGAAAATTTGTTAAATAATAGTTGTGATTAACTTTAAAACCTAATTTTTCATGCATGTACAAAACACATATGTGTACATTTTTTTTTTACAAAATACTGCACTAAATAAGTAAGAATTCACACAATTGTGGCTTTAGTGCAATGACAATTTTCTTTTGCACAAACAATTGATGGCAAAGGGCAAAAAATTACTCTATTCAAAAATTTAAGTAATGATGGGCATATAATGCATCATTGGAGAGTCGCAATTATATAGAAGCCTACTATAATATAAATTTTAGCCTTCATTTTGTTCATTACGACCTAATTTGCAACAAACAAAAATTATCTACTACCACAAAAACTATTTTTCCAAGGTGTTATTAGAAGTTGCACTCAATTTGGCGTCATTGAAAACCAACTTGTTGATATTTGGTCAAGTATATCTTTTTGAGCTAGATTTGTTGCTTCTTCATTTGGTCCTTGTTCCTAGGTCTAACTACGTGATTGCAAGAATGACATTCTATCCCCTTCACCTCCCGCGGGTGGTTTTTGGGTCCTATCTTTTGTGGTTTTAGTCATTTTGACCTGAAATTTCAGAGTAGGGTGAATATGAAAGTTATTGACATTCATTAGTTCTTTTGGTTTCTTTAATTATTTACTATTTTTAAGTGGGCCCTGATTGCATGTCTACCTTTGTGGTTTTGGTGGTTTTCAGTACTATTTTGAGTCCAAAAAAGAAAATCCAAACCCACAAATTAGGGAAGTGGTTTAGGAGGCATCATTACACAGATTTGTTGACTAGTTTTACTAAACTCAAAAAAAATTGCCCTGCACATTGTCTCAAAGTGGGCATCATTTCTCCCTCCATTGGTGAAAAATAAAAACCTTCCTCCAAAAAGCACTTGCAACCGTTCAAGCTAATGAGAGAGATGAGAAATGGCCATTTTTTATTTTATTTTTTTGAATTATTTTACTATTTTCTAAAAAGCAAAAAGGAAATTGTCTTTTTGTTCATAATTTATGTCCCTCTATTTTTGTGCATAACTTTTTGGATAAAAAATTCCTAGGTCTGAATTTTCATAAATATGCTATTTTAAGTTCTTTACAAATTGTCCATATTTTATTTTATTTAAAATAAATAAAAATTAAAGCTCATAGTATTACCTAGTACTACTAGTTTTAAGGGTGTTTGAGACAAAATTGGCAGGTCATTCTTGCAACTACCCATCTTTATTTTGAACTTGATTTGTGACTTGCTTCCATAACTAAAAAACATTTAGGATGCAAGAGTTTGTTGGCCACTTAACCCTTAAAGGATGGATGGATCACTGTGGCTTGCCTTGCTTGTAGCAATCTACAGTATTTTGCACATGGGCAATAGTAGTATTGCTTCAAAAAGTTGGAAAAGTCAACGGTGCATGGTGCCCTCATGAAAATTGCAAGAAGAGCAACTTGGGAGCTAACACCATGTTTCTAAATCTTATCACAATTTGGGTTACAAAAAAAAATGAATGAATCTCAAGAGGTATTTTTTTGTCTTCCATGATGGACCATGTGTTTATGGTCACTTTTGAAAAAAAATCAGATGAAAAACCACTTTTTTCCAAATTATAGAATCTTTTTTCAAAGCCGAAGGATGTTTTTTGTCCTCCTCGATGTTTAGGGTTTTAGCTTCATTCCAACTGAAGTTGTTTCCTTGAAAACATTTGTGCATTTCTACAATGTTGTTGCAAAGCACTAGTGCACCAATTCTATCAAAACTAATTGCTTGTAGTTGTTGTGGTGGTAATAATAATGTTCCACTATTGCTTCATATTCTATCTCTACAAAACTAATAGGAGTATGCCTATTAGACATTGTAAAAGACTCACTAGAGCTAGAAGAAACATCCTATTCTATAATGGAACTTCTTTCTTACTTGAATGTAGGTGCAAACATTAATGGGTGAAATTGCGTACTCCTTATGTGCATAAAGTGTGTTGCTAGTGGCCCAAAATAGAAAGTAGTCAACCATCACCAATTTTTTTAAATGAGCCACTTTGCACATCATGCACATGAAATAATTAACTTATGACGCATCACCTCTTTGTGTGCATATTCCTTAAAATAACTCCCCACTATTCCCATGCAGTAAGAGAGGTTTCACTATATATACTAACTGCCTTTGCAAAAATAATACAAAAAGACGCACTTTAGTCATCACATCTTTATTTTCAATCAACCAACCATCCACAAAAACTTAGAGCTTTCCAAATTGCAGAAAATCTTGTCATTGTCAAGGCCAACTTGTTAATACAAAATATTCACCTGACATCTCCCCAAATGGGAGAAACAAGTGGTGGTTGGAAGATTGTTTAGAGGATGCTTCATTGTTGGAAAATGGGACAACATGATTGCCCCTAAAGTCCATTTGTTCATCCAACAACCAAAACCTCCAAAATAATGGGAAGAAACATAAGGTAGTTTCCTTAAGTTACCACCATTGATGGTAAATGGTGCAGCAACCAAAGCAATTTCACACTAAGTTTGCAAGAGTTCTACTTATAGATATCATAGATGAACAAAATGAATCAAGGGAAGATTTTTTTAGGCTTTGGACCAGTTTCTGTGGCTCCACTACAAAGGAACTCATAATCCTTTTAGAATGCACTTGCTTAGCACAGTTGAGCAAGACCAAAAAATCTTCCATGGATTGGCCTCACCTTCCTGATCGATTGCTAACACTGCACTCAAGCCTCATCAATATAACCTTTTCTAAATCAGCATGATAGAACATTGAGTTGCAAAACTCAAAAAACCAAATTAAGGCTCTACTCTGTCCTAAGCTTCACTCCGATGTCCACGAGGGACTGGAATGTAGGGGTGAAAAAAAAGAAAGCATTCTTCCTTCGTAAACACCTCAACAGTACGGGCAACCACGTGGACAGAAGCTAAAAGGACGCCTTGAATAAATTGCTCATAATCAGCCCAAAAATACAAGGCAAGTACAAGCCAGGTCCAAAACCTTGAAAACTTTACCAAAAAGCTCCCCACTTCTACCGGACCTAGAGCACCAACCAATGTTGGGCACCAATGTTGTACAAAATTGTTTAATTGAGAACAGTCAGGTTATGTTTATTAAGATAAAATGAAACAAAATGTAACAAAACAATCAGCGATATAAACTCTCGGAACGAAGGTTTTCAGCTATTTCGGTTTCCCATCTGTCACCATTTTCGAGAAGCTTCTCCTTGTCATAAAGTAATTCCTGTTTCCAGCAAGGAGAAAAACAAACATACAAAGAAAACTATTTCGTGAGCAAAAAAATATTAAAACTAACGCCAAACACTTCACCCCTTACCATATGGTCACAACAAGCCACATAAACTGAAATGCACCCAAACTTTCTACACCCTTTGGCCAAAACCATCTGGTCCTTCCTACTAAAAAGAGAATATCAAAGAGCATGGAAACAATGTCTGCAATTAAAAATTCAATGAAACGAAATATTCACCTCATGAGTCTCTGTGGTAAACTCAAAGTTAGGACCTTCCACAATTGCGTCTACAGGGCATGCTTCTTGGCAAAAGCCACAGTAGATACATTTCGTCATGTCAATATCATATCTGCAAAAGTTTAAAGAAAATTCAGTGCATGGTTTAGAACACTCCAGAAATTCACACTTCCCAACTTCGTGAGATAGCGTTGCAAAAGAGAGGCCAAGAATGGGATAAGCAAAAGCATATTTTGAGTCCGCAAATACAATGAGATGTACGCTCAGCTAAACGAAAATAAACTGTTTCATGAGGAAGATTATGGGGAGCTTTTCCCACCTGGTAGTGCGACGACTGCCATCTTCACGTTGCTCAGCCTCAATAGTAATGGCCTGAGCAGGACATACCTGTGCAAGACACAGAAAGCATGCAAAACAAGAAAAAATGAGACAAGTATTGCTGAATTAAAGCAGCAAACAACGTAGCAGAAGTGTAACAATAACAAAGCAGTGACCGAGTTTCTTATTTTGCAGGGAGCTGCGATTTAACCACGGATATCCACGGGAGTTGAAACAAATCGATCAAAAAGCTTCAAAGAGGGCAATACAAAAAAGAAATTCTGTCCAAAATTTTCAACAATAGAATTAATGACTACCAGCTTCCATAGTGGACATTCTTTTGTAACTTGCATGCTCAGTAAATAGAAACTAGTTAAAGTGAAAAAGGTGACTAACCGCCTCACAAAGCTTGCAAGCAATACACCGCTCTTCACCAGTAGGATACCGACGGAGGGCGTGTTCTCCTCGGAAACGAGGGCTCAACGGACCCTTCTCAAAGGGATAATTGATCTGCAAACAAAATCCAAAGCATTCTCCCGTTTACTACAGCATTTTTCAATACCAAATAGGCTAACAAAAAAGGTTTAAACCAAAATAGTGGATATAAAAGGACATAGTAGACTGAGATTAAAAAAAAATCAATCATTGCACTCAGAATTTCAGACTAAGATTTCCTGCTTTTGTTGCAAAAGCTACTAAACAAAAAGCATTCCTATTAACCAACAACATGCCTCCTAAAAGTATTGAGATCATAACATGCTATCAAAAGGAGAGAAGCTGGTTCTCAGTATCAAGATTAGGGTTTCAGGGACCGAAATACTTAACGAAGACCGATTTTTCAAAAAAAAAGTGTGGATTGCAAGGTAGAAAGAACATACTGTAACTTTCTTCTCGAAGAAATACTTCAGAGCCAAACCCATCCCTCTCGCCATCTCAGACAGAAACAGCGTATTGACACTATGGTCCAGCACTGGAATCGACACGACCACATCAAATCAGCACACTCTCTCAAACTCGAAGAGATAATCAAAACCTAAATCATCAGAACGTATAGAGAGACGATTCGAACAACTGCAAATCGGTACCTGCGCCCCAGTCCTTGGAGTCCTTAGTCTCCGCGGCGAGTTCCGGAGAAGCGCCAGTAACTGTATAATCGCGAAAATTCAAAAGCAAATCAGCAGAATATGAGAACTTGCGAAAACACCGAAACCCTAACATCGAACGACAACTTAAATTCACAAGACAGGGAGTGATCTCAAGCTAATCGATGTATTTTGGAACGCTCGGAATGCGCAGGAGTGTAGGGTTTAGGGCAACGGGCATTACGGTTGAACTGTTGGTGGATTTGTTCAGGTTGTTGAGGCTGTTGAGGTTGTTGAGGTTGCTCCGGTGCAGCGGCAGAGAAGGGTCTCCATGGCTGCGCTACCGTGGAGCGGCGCAGGAGATGCCTGGTTAACCTCGTGCTCGTCGCCATCGTTGCTGAAAATCTTTGTGTAAACTGGCGCAAAATGGCGCAAAACACAAGGCGAGAGGGAATTGTGTGTCGCAGAGGCTTGTTCGTGAATTGCGGTGCTCGGACGGTGTTGTGCCTTCCACGCGCTCTTAGGGCTGGGCCCCAGCTCTTTTTCTGTCTCTGCCACGGTCGTAGGCCTAGGTGGAGTCGCACGGTCGTAGGGGGATTGCGTGGGATCGAGACTTCGGGGAGTTGGGCTCTGTTTCGTCTGACAAGTGGCTATGCGGTTGATGCATATAAATTAGGGGAACTTACATATACTGTATCTCTGTATTTTGCAATATGTCGATGGATATCCTTGATTTTGGAAATAGTGGGATATTCTTCTAAGGGTTTTGGAGTGTGGACAACTATTCATACTCTTAGGCTCGGTTTAAACTAGCGACCGGCCAAAAATTTCTCAAATGCGATTGGTTGAAATATGGTTTTTGTTCATTGCTGCCAAGTTCAAACTAAGGGTTTGTTTGATACTTTAACATCCATATTCACTAGCCTATATAGTCACGTCAGCAGCCAAGATAGTGAAGTTTTGGGGCTTGCTCCAAGGGTGGTACCAAACTTGTTCGGTAGAAGCACACTCTTGGATGACACACGATGACATGGAAAAGTTTCCGGCGGACGAACCACCGACAGGGGTGCCAACTTTTGTGTCGTGGCCGTTTGCTAGTTTAAACCGGGCCTTATATGGCACACACTAAGTTGTTTACATGTTTGTGTGGCGACCTATGATGTGTGCATGGTGCAACACCAAGAGCTTCCCATGTTTCAATATTTTCCACATAACAAGCAATGTTTAACCCTTAAACGCTGGGCTAGTCACCACGACTAGCTCGGCTACAATACTGCATAGTGTTTGCAAGTGCCCAGGTATTATATTATAGTTTTAGAAAGTTGTAAAAGTTAATACTACAAGTTGACCTCATGAAATTTGCAAGAAAGGTAGAATGGGACCTAAGACCATGTTTATGAATCTTCTTGGAATTTGGGTTTTCTAAAGATATGAGTGCACTTGATGAGATAAATTTTTGCCTTCCATGATGGACCATGTGTTCATAATCACTTTTGAAAAAAAAATCAAATGAAAAATGGCTTTTATCTGTCACACATAATGTTTTTTCAGAGCCAAAGGATGTTTTTTGTCCTCCTCGGCATTTAAGGGTTAACCCCTAAAAGACCAAGTGGTTGTTCAACAGCCACTCGAGAACTTGGGTAGGGTCATATGGAGTTAATTTTTATTTGATTTTCTCAAAGTTATTACACAAGGTGCAAACAAGTATTCCCTAAGTGGAAATGTAATTTTTTCCCCAATCAGATGCCCGGTTCAAAAGTTATGTTGCCCAAAACAAATTGGGTAGCTTGGGCAATTTGGGCATCTTTGGAGAATCTTATGCTAAAACTCTTATCAACTTTTGAAATTTGGCAAGTATATTACTAAAAAAACATGGTGTACAATTTATTTATTTGTAATTGAGCTCTCACTTCACATTTTGAAGGGAGTCAAACTTTGTTAATTATGTTTGGGTAGTTTCAAGAAAAAAAAAATCCTCTAACTTCAAGCCATGTTATCTTTCAATCTATAGATCCAAAGCTCTTGAAACTTTTTTTCATATGTTTCATATGTTTCAAATGTTTGTCTCTAATTTTTCACTATTTAGATTTCAAATAAAAGATATCCTTATTGCACAAGAAATCATGGAAAAATGACTAACGTATTGCCAATTTGCTTAACCTCTTTGCTTTGGAGGAATTTAGAACAAGCTAGATTATATTTTTGCATCTGAAAATATTTATGAGTGAACCTAACATCAAATACTTGTGAATTGTCAAAAAGCTCAAATTTGTGTAGAGCAAAAAAAATTACTCTAGGAAGAGTAAAAGTCTGCTGACCTTGTTTTGCAAGAATAAAAAAAGTAGTTTTTCTCACTACAAACGTTATAATCTTACAATGCACGTTGTCAAATGAGCTGAATTTTTTGCACATATTATTTTATTTTTTTGTACACTTTTGTATGGTTGAAATTGAGAAAAAAGGTTTTTAATTTCAATTTTGGGCAATGCACTAAAAGCTGACGGTTTCTAAGGTTTTTTCTCAAAAAACGACCTTGACGGTTGTGTGCACAAAAAAGTCAACTTTGAGGCTGTGATGTGTGCACGGCACCGCCACCTAATGTCAATTTAAACAAATTTGACAATAGTATGGGCCAATGATATGATTGCCATAATTGCAAACAAGTCGTTCTATGAACTCTTTGCTACCCCTTCTCCAAGGGTATTTGTGCAATTCTTTAAAATGAAAGATGAGCATCAAAATAATGCAAAACAAAGGGGTGTTTATCAAAATTTTCCCATAGAATATTTGCAATTTTAGAATATATGACAGCTGATATATAGCCTTAGTTTTTATATTTTGATTAAAATCTTTTTAGCTTCATGCATTGAAATTTAAAGTTTATTTTGTTAGTAGTGTGTTTTACTTTTGAGGATTTAGTAGTGTTAAATACAAAATAACCATGCATATGACCATTATGTTTTTATAAATTTTTTGTACTATGAGATGAATGGTAGTATTACTATTTTGAAACCCTAATGAAACTTTATTTGTCGTAATGATACACTAGATTTTAATGATATATTGATGTTTATTGTGGTTGTGTGAGTAATTGCAAAACCATAGCCAATCAAGCTTTTAACACATAGACTATTTTATGTAGTATAAATTTTTGAATAGTACAAGACCCTTCACACTAATTTGGGTGAATTTTGCTTATGAGTTTGTGACATGTCTTTTGCTCTCATTTTTCAAGTAGGGTTCTAGTCACAACCTTTTGGTGCTCCTCAAGTAGCAATTCGATGTCAAAACCTAGGTAATTTTGCATCCTCCTCATACTTTTTGAATAAGCTACTTGCTAACAGAGTCTCCTTGAAATTTTGACCAATTGAGTCATTCTCTTTAAGATAATTTGTAACCCAAAGTATGTTAAATAAACTTGTACTAACATGAACTAATTTATTAGTGCACCTTGCAAATTAATCTATTTTTGTAAGTAGTGCAAGTTAGCATTATCAGGGCAGGGCAGAGTAATTAAATAACATGTACCATAACCAAATGCATATTTATTTACACATGCACCAAACAATTAGTGCATTCCTGAATGCAAGTTTCATTCTTTGAACACTCTTTCACCCTTAAAGGACAGAGCTACTATAATACATAGTAAATATGTTGTTATATAATTGGTTTTTACTACCAACAAAAAGTTTTAATTTGGGATCTTGACTACCTCACTAGAGCAACATTGATCTATATTCTAACTTCTTTGTTGATCTCAAATGTAATAAAGGTGTGGATGCACTCCAAATACAAGAAAAACACCTTATATTGTACTGGTTGCAAAGGGCTGGTTAGTCGTTCAAGGGTTAAAATCCTTTATTTTTCTTGTAACTTAAAAAAAACTACAATTTAAACATTTGTTTAATCATCACCAATTTCCTTTAATGAAAGGATTGAAAAATCAATGTATCCCTTCATCTATAAGTGATTTGTGAACACTAGTGTGATATTCTATTGAGATTTATGGGATGTTTGAATTTTGTGAAATGATGCACTAAAGACTACAAGAAAACCCTCCAACACACAAATATTGTTTGCACCAAAATACATTTTGAGTTGCCTTTATATTTGCGGACATAGTGACGGAAATTGTGGAGTGGAATTATGCTGTGTAATGTCACTCCCACCAATAAAAAAAGATAAGTACTAGTATTTTCTTTAAGCAATGTTTATGCAAGCTCATGCACAAGCAATCTTTTGTTTGCACCATTAGTTACTTAGACTTTGCCCTTGTTTTCCAATGGTTTAAACATGAAAATGCCCTTATGTGAGACTGTTACTCTACACTTAAAAGGGACTTAATCCCTAAATGTTGGGCTAGTCACCGTGACCAACCCTTTACAGTGGCTCTACAGTGCTCTACAATACTCTGCAAAAGTGTAACAAGTGCCCACTTAGTAATATTGACTACAAGAGTTACAATACTCAATGGTGCATGCTAACCTCATGAAAATTGCATGAAGGGTTACATGGGACCTAACGTTGTGTCTCTAAATCTCCTCGAAATTTGGATTACCTAAAAATATAAGTATACTCAATAAGGTTGTATTTTTGCCTTCCATGGTAGACCATGTTTTTATGATCACTTCTTAAAAAATCAGTTGAAAAACAATTTTTTTCCATCTTATAGTGTGTTTTTTGTTCTCCATTGAACAAAGAAACCTCCACCTCCTCCACCTTGGCATTAATGGGTTAATTAAATGTCCTATATTTTATTTTACATTTTGTTTTATAGACACTAACACCAGTGAAGGGATATTCCTTGGTCCCCAATGGGAAATGAATATATAGTGCGTGCCACTATAAACCAACAAAAATGCAACAATCATATTAACTATTTATAACAACCCTAAAAAATATATCTCTTTGTAACTACAAGTAATGAGATGTTAGGAAAAAAGTTACAAAGAGAAATTGGAATTATTGATTGTTAAAAAAAAGTTAATCATCATTCAAAAATGGTAGCTATTGGACATTTTACACTAAGAGGGCAAAGAATTGGCCACCTTAGCACTCATTGCCTCAATATTAATAATTGATTTGCATGAAAATGACAAGTTGACTAACTAAATTGATAAAAATCCAAAGTGAATCATGCTACTTAGTCAATGCATTTATGTCCGTTGTGACGAGTCCATGAGGTGTCATTTCAGTAATGGAACAAGTCACAGCTAAAAACAAATAAAATAAACTACACAGTATTTTGGCCACTTTCCATAGTTTGTTGATTTATGGTGGCACGCACCGTACCAACGCCAAGGGACCGGTCCCATTCACAGCTTCCCTGCCCATCCCACGGTCGTAGGCACAACCTCACGGTCATGAGCGGCGCGCATGTGACCGCGAGGCTCCATGATGCATCTGACAAGCCGCTTGCGACGAGCGCGACGACGAGTGCAGCAGCTCACTCACTCACTCGTGAGTGCTCTTCCCAATTTCGCACTCCTGCCATCGCCCCATCGCCATCGTCAAGCTCCGAAAGGGGCTTCACCATCATCCCTCATACGCAGAAACTACACCACGCTCACACGTTTTCTTGACAAATTTCTACACCGATCGTTGCCATATCCGGCACCTTTTCTCTTCGCAATCACTCTCTCTCTCTCTCGAGCCTGGTCTTTGATTCCGGAATTTTCATTGCGTCAGGGGTCCCACAGACTACTGGCTCCCTCCGACACCAAGCCCCTTGTCCTGCCACAATAATGTAGCGAGCGTAAGGTCGTCCAAACCAGACAATACACCGCGCTGTCGGTGTCGTTGTGCCGCTGCTTCAGTCTTTGCTTTCAGTCCCTGGGGTTTCAATGTAGTAGGTTTAGCACTTCGGGAAGCAGATTTCGCTTTCCAATTTGGTTAGGTTTCTCTCGAGAGGACCGATTATGAGTTTCAGATCTGGCAGTGCTGGTTTAGGGTTTGAACAATAAAACTTCTCCCACTCGTCAGTGTAATTATTGCTTGAAACCCTAGAATACTCTGTTTGTGCGATATCGTGCAGCTGGTTCTGGTTTTGTTCGATTTTGATCTGGACTTGGCTGGTAGATCGCACATTGTGGGAAGAAGGCAGAATGTGAGAGAATGGTCAGCACTGGAGGGGGAATAGGGGGATTCATTCGAAGGTCGTCGACGACCACAAACTCGGCAAGTAACCTCTCGTCCTCTGGTAAAGACAGCAACAACAAAATGAGGTCCACGACGACGTCCACGTTTCCTCCTCCTCACAAGACGCAGTTGCCCATGCGGTACCAGACGCAGCAGTACCAAAACGCCTACAGCAGCAGCAACCGATCGCACGCGACATCCCTAATTTGCAAGCGGAGTGTTTGGGTCATTCTGCTGCTCCTGCTGTCGTTCCTCTTCGTCTCCTTGTACCTCATCTCTCTTGCACGCGGGGTTCAATTCTCTGGTCAAGTCTCCAGTTCCAGCAAAAAGAACTACGGCATTGTCATCGATGCTGGCAGCTCCGGGTCCAGAATTCACGTCTTTCAGTACAAGAATGGCTTGGTTCCTGTGGTGGATCTCGTGGGGTTGGATTCGTTGTCCCTGAAACGAACGCCCGGGTTATCTTCTTTCGCAGGTTCGGTTCTCTATTCTCGCTCTCAATTTTCGCCATTGTCATTGCAGTGCATAATTCAAAAACGTTTGTTCCGTAAGATGCTTGATCGAAGTTTCAAAGTTCTCTGTCAAATACGATGCAACCCTAGAATGTTATACTATGTTCTTAGGGTTACACTTCTTTTGAGTAAGCTAGAGGACAATCTTCCCAACAGTTTAAGCATTTTATCAACATGTAGGAGTATGATTTTTGAGGGAGTGGTGGGGATGAAACTCTCTTGAGATCAAATCTTTGTCATTTTGGTTGGATTTTTTAATGCAAAATTATTCAAAGCTGGAGATTGCAGAGTTCAGTGGCTGTAGACGTTTAGCTAAGTCATGCTTGCAGCCACTTGCTGCTTGAATGCCAATGAATAGGTCAGAGATGAGGTCCCCATGGTTTTACCATCTTCTACCGTAGTCCTGATTTGAGTATGTTACAGAGAATCCAAGTTTGGCGGGGGATTCTTTGAAAGAGCAACTTGAATTTGCGAAGACCAAAGTGCCGGAGAAGGAGAGGTCTCGCACTAGAGTTTTTCTTATGGCCACTGCCGGATTGAGGAGACTGGAGAAGAAGATACAAGAAGCTGTACTCGATTCCTGCAGAAAAGTTTTGCGTGGTTCGGAGTTTCTGTTTCGTGATGAGTGGGCATCGGTGATCACTGGTAAGCTTGTAAAACATGCTTGTAAAGTTACTGCAAAACATGCTTGTAAAGTTACTGCAAAACATGCTTGTAAAGTTACTGCAAAACATGCTTGTAAAGTGCTTGCCAAACATGCTTGTGAATGCTTGTAAATGTGGAGAATTATGTCCGATCCATATTGTTATATCAGTAATCAACAGATTGGTAAACTACGGACATATAAATTTCCCTCCTTAACATGCTTAAAACATAGCATTCTAGTGAAGGAATCTAGAATCTTTCTGTGCACAAACTTGAGCTCGTGTTTACATTTGCAAAGCTAGGTTTGGTTCACATTGGAGTCGTCCTTTTTTTTGTGCTTTAGTGGAAATGGTGCAAGCTATATGCTACTTTAGATTGTTATGGACATTTTTCTGGATGTAACTGAGGAATAGGTACATTTGAAAACGTTTTTTCTTAACCCCGTTCGATTTGTTATGAATGTGATCAGGTTTAGACGAGGGGGTATATGCCTGGGTCTCAGCCAACTACGCGATGGGCTCACTCCATGGAGATCCTCTTCAGACAACTGGAATCGTAGAACTTGGTGGTGCCTCCACTCAGGTACTAGAGTTCACAATAAGGAATGCAACCATGAGAAGTTCATTAGTAAGGGGCGTCAAGACTGGAACTTGTGCTGGAGGCCTGAAATTTAGGATAACCAATCACGTCATTGAAGATTCCTACTTTTGGTTATTCTAAAAATGCAGGGAAGGGGTTGGGATTTTGAGAATCTTTCATACTTTCAGAATCCCTTTTGTTGAGCCTCTTCTCTTGTCACCAAAAAAAGACAAACTTGCATGTAGCTTTAATACAGGCGTCAAAGTCCTTTTGTGATTTTCTCCCTTAAAGGGCTAAGTGTATTAACCTCCAGCTCAAAGTTCTCTGCCAAGTTCCAGTTTGACACCTGCTAATGAATGAATGAATTCAACAATTTGGGCTGAAGAACATTTTCTTTCCTTATTGTCAAAAGGCCTTTTGGTAAAACACCTGCCGGTGTGTTTGTAACATCAGTCAGCTCGAAGCCTCGTTCCAGTTGTATTGTGGTTTTTATGCTATAGACTAATGCAGAAACTATGTTGGGAGCGGATTCCACGAGGCGTGGATATTCACTTCTTTTTGACTGGCAGAAATGTGAACTTATTTTTGTTACTTTGACCTGATGATGGAGCAGGTGACTTTTGTTCCGAAGGAGCCCCCACCGCCAACGTATAGACGTACCTTGGAGCTCGGAGGCAGATCTTACATGCTCTACACGTACAGCTTCCTCAATTTCGGCCAGGTTTGTTTTTTGCATTATTACGTCTAGTGTACATGCTTAAGGCTTTGCAAGGTAGCGCAAACCCTTTCAAAGTGTCATTTAGTCCTTTTTAAAACCAGTTTCGTTTGATTTTTTTTTTGTCATAAAGGACCTAGAATGCAGCTGTTTCCGTGCAGTTTTTATGTAATAACTTCATATACCAGTTTTGGTGATATTGCTCAGGAGGCAGCTTGGGACAGCTTACTAGAGTTGATCACCGCTGGAGGTGCTCTTGCAAGTAAGCTCCTTCACGAGACCTTATCTACGTACTCCCTCTGTCCCTCTAAAACACTCCAAGTTAGACACATTTCTTGTACCACTAAAAAGCTCCCTTTTGCTGATTTTTAACGCTGAGAAAGCGTTTGTCATGTTCAATGATCTCATGGGGGCAAGTTAACTGACTAGAGAGTATTCCTCTCCTAGCAAGCTTGGCCTTGTCCATATGAGGTACCATTGTTGCTACTAATCTTTAAATCATCAATAATGAGAAGCTGGCAACATGCACAAATATGGTACTTTTTGTATGGAATTTGGATGCCCAAACGGTAACATCAAAGCTAGAGATTTTGCATACATTGGTAGATCATATATTGATTCTAGAATGCACGTGTCACTAGCACAAAGATTAAAACCATGAGGAGCTGGCAACATTCACAAACTATGCACAAATTTGGTACTTTTTGCATGGAATTTGGGTACCTAAACAGCGACATCAAAACTAGAGATTTTGCATACATTTGGTAGATGGTATGTTGATTTTAGAATGCATGTGTCACTAGCACTTAGACTAAAAACAGAGTTAATTCTATGCAAGGAAGCTTTTTGAACGTTTTTAGAGGGACAGAGGGAGTATATTTTATAGCTTGGTGTGAGCTTCCTTTTTTTCTTTTTTTTGTTTAGTTTAAGCTTTTCTTTAAGCAACGTCCACTTCGTTAAATACTGTTTTTTTGGCAGCTCCGAGACCAGGGTTGGCAAAGGGAGTGACGATAGATCCGTGTACTCCACGTGGCTACGAGAGAAGTGCTGAGGAGAATGCTCGCCACTCTGCTGTTGTTTCCTCCGCAACGCATTCTCCTGTCTCGACAGTCGTTTCTCGAGGCAACTTTTCAGAATGTCGAGAGGCTGCGTACTCTCTTCTTCAGCATGGACACGGTAATGGACCTTTCTTTTTCTTCAGGGCCTCTTTACAAAGTTTCAAAAAAAATTGGACTTGACATTTGAAATATGAAATTCTCCTGTAGTTGTTAAGTCTTTTCTTAGTTTATCTTTTGAAACTACTGATTCTAAGGTGCGGGAGGTTGGTTACAGATGCGTGTTTGTTCCCAAAGTGCGCCATTGGAAATGCGTTCATACCAGAGCTTCAGGGGAGGTTTTTTGCTACAGAGAACTTCTTCTACACTTCTGAGGTGTGTGTTGCATGATTCTCCTCAGCGTTGCAGTGTTTTTGTAATGTTGCGTTTCACTTCTAAGAGTGCAGGGGTAGGGTGACGCATGTAGATCTGGAGCTTTTGAGCCAAAATGAAATATGGCCTAAGAAGATTTTAAGCACAAGGTCTTCATTTTTGCAAGTGTTTATTTATATTTTTTTCTTCTATCTCTATGCAAACTTATTCAAAGCCTTGCACGAAGGTCATGATGCACCCAACGATCAAACTAGTCACATAGTTGAAGAATAGACAAAAATCGATTTCTAAGCAACTTGGATGTAATTCATCCATTTCGTACATCCCTTTCATACATCCCTTTCATACATCCTTTCATACATCCTTTCATACATCCTTTCATACATCCCTTTCATACACCCCTTTCATATATCCTTTCATACATCCCTTTCGTACAGCTCCTTCTGAAAGAGTTTGAAAATATATTTTGTCCAACCAATGAATGGTGGCTCTCTTAGGGGTTAATTCTTCAAGGGCCTAGGATTCATGGTTTAGATGGGACCGACTTTTATATCATTAGAAGACACGAAGAACATTGCATGTGTTAGACAAGGAAATTTATAAAAAAAAACGGGTTGAACCAAACAAAGTCCATATATGACAAATGACTTTCAAGAACATTGTTTTTTGAGTTAGCCATATTGAGAGCCTTAGATCAATGGCTAAGACCATATTTGGGGGTTCTGTTTTTGGTTTTACCAGTTTTTCAAGCTGCCTGCCACAACAACGCTTGCGGAGCTTTCTGATGCTGGAGAACATTACTGTGGAGAGGATTGGAGGAGGCTTCAAGGGAAACATCAGGGTCTTGGGGAGAAAGATCTTCTGAAATACTGTTTTTCCACCGCATACATTGTTGCACTTATGCATGACAGCCTCGGCATTGGTATGCATGATGACCGGTACGTGTTAAACCTTCCCTCTTTTTTCCTCTATTTTTTTCCATTTCTTTTGCTTTTCAGAGTTCCTTCGTTGTAGCCCATCCTCTAAACCTGTCACCTCTTGGCTTTATAGTGTAACATATACCACTTATCACACTAGACCTTATTTGAAATTACAAACAACTCAAATTTCTCGAACCAAATGGCACATAAGTATTGACATATACGTCCTATTTTTGTTAGAGTTTGGTGCCCAAATTAACCAAAATTAGATGTACTCGGCGTTGAAGTGCTGGCTATAGCCAATTGACAAAGATTCACACTGCATTTTTATTGTTGTTTTTCTTTCCATAACAGGCAATTTACATTATTTGTTGTACTGTTTGTTGTACTAGACTTAGTTTACATATCTAGGGTCACGGTTTAGGAAAATTTTATATATCTTGCTGTCTCTGGTTAATGGCTATGATTTCTTTCAGCCTAACCTCAAAAAAACAAAAGCCTTAAATAAGACTTAACTTTCTTACCAGTTGGTTGGTCCCATTTTATTTCTTATAACCAACACTTTTGAAATCACAAATTCCTTTTCCTGGAGGGCTATTTTGACACTCGAGTATTTGACAATTTTGCTTGTGTACTTTAAACTTGTACACTGTTTTTTTAATCTTATTTCTACTCCCTTTTTTTTGTCGTACTTGTTAATAGAAAGGAAGCTAGTGTTCACAAATTGGCTAAATTAGCAATTTTCTCAATTTTAACAATATATAGCTACAAGAAAGTGAACACCGGTCTTAAAAATCTGAATGTTTAGAACATTGAGTAGTGTTTTAGGCACTTGAGCTTATTATGAAAATCATCTGTGGGTCACTGTTGGTGGTTCTACTTAGGGATGTTTTTTGGTTTTTTCATTGGTCGAGCTACGCGCATCCTAGAATGCATGCAGGTAGATAGAATCACCTCCAAGTGCACGTTTATCCATACCGCCAACGAATACTAGAAACTTTTGTCCAAATTATGGTGCACCTAATGTCTCTCTGAGAGGGGTTTGGCAATTTAATCCACTTTTTCACCATGTTTTTGAAGAGTTAATCCTTAAATATCAGACTTGCCTGGGTTTCCACAAAACCTTTCTTTTCTTTATTCAAGAGTGCTACTCACTTGTAGTAGCCTAGGCATGGGTCCGTCCTTCAATTGAGCTAGAATATTTCTTTATGCAAGAGTGTATTGAGTTGTGACAAGACGGGTGTTTTTGATTGAACTCAAACTCAATGCTTGTCATGTATTGCACTTATTTGGAATATGATTGCAACGTGCACATGAGAAGTTTGAAGGACTGTTTGATTCTTGCTAAAGTTTGAAATTGATTCCCCATGTGCTTGGTGTTTCTGTATTGCGGCTGGTCAGGCATCGATGGCTTGACCTCTATATTTGCTTCTAATTCTTTATGTGATTCTTAGGGTTACTCCCACCAGGGCCTAGCCAGTGGCAAATTGAGGTAAGATTTTGGCAAAAAATTGCATGGGGCTGTGCTTGTGATAATAATATCAAAAATGTGGGGAAATGTGCAGGATAAGATTTACCAACAAGGTGAATGACGTGCCACTTGACTGGGCCCTGGGAGCTTTGATTATGAAACTGAGTGAAGAGGAGGAGGAGCAAGGGGGCCACGTGGAGGGATTATTTAGTGTCGGTTATGTCAAGAAGGTTTTGTTACTCCTGGTAGTGGTGAGCGTAGGAGCTGTGGCCATCTGGGCTGTTGCCAGGTGGCGAAGGTCCAAAGTGACCACCATTTATGACTTAGAGAAGGGCCGGTACATTACAACTCCCTCTCGTATTAGGTAGGATCTTAATTAAGCCCTCTTTTTTTCCCCTTTTTTTTGTTCATTCAAAAGACTTTTTTAAAAGTGGAGTCTCTAGCAGTATTTCCTGGTTCACTTAGCTGTCCTCTGAATTTCAGGATCAACGTTTCTGGTCTGTGGCATGAATTGTTGCCAAACTTTCTTCTTTTGACGACAAATTGGCTGAGATTGGTGCAGGAGCTGTACAAAATTGCCGTAAGCTTTAGTATTTTTCTTACAGTTAATGCAAACAAGTATGCCTTGTTTGCGCTTTGCGCAAACTCACTCACTTACTTTCTTTTTTGTATCTTTCTGATGTTTGTCTTGTTTATCTTAGTCCTCTCTGTATTGTCCTTTTTCACGTTCCATCTCCCTACGTTTTCCTGTACCTCCCCCCTCTTTAATAGAATTTTTTCAAAATTTTGTTGTTAATAGAGAATTTTGAATCTCCAATGACATATATACGCTTGATGCTTTATAATAGAGATAGGGAGTTTGTATTGCAAAAAAAAACAAAAAACTCATTTGCCGTAACGTTGTTTTGCTTGTGGATTACTCAAAGGTTTGGGGTTTAGGGACCTTGTGTAGGGTGGGTTACTTTTCCGTCATCTAGTTCTTATCCAACCCCCTCTATCTTTCAACCAAACCTATTTTCTCACCCCTATCCAATTCTACCTTCTATTTTTCATTCAACCTTACTTAATTTCTAAATGCCCAATCAACCCTTCAACTCCCATCCTTTGAACCCCCTTCCAACCCTACCTTTTACGTCCATCCAATCTATCCGTTGACTCTTGTTTAATCTTACCTTCTAATTTTACCCAGTTCTATCCTCTAAACTTCCATCCAATCTTCCACACTTTCTTCTAACCCTTTTAACTTCCATTAAACAATTCTTCTCCTATCTAGACCTTTCAACTCATCTAATTCCATCCAATCTTTTGTTACTCATGCTACTACCGTCCAACTTCCATTTGAGGTAGGAGCATCCATAAGCGTGAAACTAAGGGTGTTGGGGTAGGAAAATCAGTTGATGAAATTTGAAAAAATTAGTGCTAAGTTAGGAAGAGGAAGTCAAAAATCATTGATATCAATTTGAAAGTTCCAATTGCAAGCATTTGTTCACAAAGATTTTTCAAAGTCTTAAATCATTGAAAATGTATAGTTGCTTATAGGAGATGTCTTTAGCGTGCTCATATGCTCATAACACTAACTTGAGGAGTTCTTTACCCCTCAGGCCCTCATCACCTAAGGGGACAATTTATGTCTTCTAGCAATTTATCACTGCAACTTGAAGTGTTGTAACTTTTGCAATTATTGTCCAAATTTAGTAAAATTTGTTGGCAAAGTTGCACATACTAGTCTAGATTCTATGATGGAACTTTTAGATCAATCTAAGACACATTGAGTTTTTGAAAGCCATTCAAAGTTCACGAGGTCAACTTGAGTTCACCATACTGCATTGTGATGGTTGCAACTTTGGGGGCTTGTATCTTTTTCATCAAATGTTTTTTTTCAAAAAAAATTGTTGGGTTTTGTTCCCCTTGAAGTCTAGTAGTTGTGATAAAAATTTCATGTCAATCCAATTTTTCTTGAATGTTTGGGAGCAACTCAAAGTTCAAAAGCCACACATTTTTGCATTACAGTGAACTTTGGTGGCTTATAACTTCTTCATAGAAACTTTGTTTCCAATACTTGTTGTTGGAAAAGTTGCGCATACTAGTCTAGTTGTTGTAGCATAAATTTCATATCAATCAAAGAAGTTATGAGTGAATGAGAAGCATTTTAGGAGATGGAGGTCTAGCCATAGATGTGATTTTTTGCTACTTTTTTCACTGTTTTTTAACATTTCAAAACAATTTTGCAAACAAAATGAGGATATTGATTGATATTTTCTTTCATCAATGTGTTTGCATATTAGTTTGAATCACTCTACATTTTATTTTATTTTCATTTGAGTAGGTTTAGAAATGAAACTTCACTTCCAAATGTATTTTTAAGAAAATTTCAGCATCTTTTATTAGCACTAAAACATTATAATCTTCCAATCTATGTGGTCAAATGATCCCAAATTTGATCCACATCATCTACAACATGCACACTACAAGATTATACATATGAGATTTTCATACTCCACTTGCATTTAGACTTACAACACTTGAAAAGCAAGGATGCCCTAAACCCTCTTTGGACATTAGGTGATGAGGGGTTAACCCCTGAGCGCCCCAGGAGCAAATGTGCATGTTTGACTCTTATCCTCTTCTTAATGGTAAAGTCAAAGGACTTGTACTTTTTCATGTACCTCCAGGCACGTGTCTACTACCACTCAAAAAAAATTCAAACTATTTGACTCTACTTAGGTAATACTTTTATTGAACTAAGTACACAAGGATATGGATTTGAGTAGATATGGCATGGGTGCTCAGGGGTTAATCCCTAAAAGACCAAGGAGCCCGCTTTGGGCTTTTGGGATATTTGGGCAAGCATTTCCCGAGTAAATACATAAGATAAGGTTGTGAAAATAAGGGTGTATGTGCTCATAAGCTTGCACACCTCCCAAAAAAAAGTGGAATTGAATAATTTTTGAGTGAAATATGATACCATATGTGATTTAGATGCCAACACGGTTATCCTCAAAAAAATTCAGAAATAAAAGGATTGAGGAAAGGTATTGCCCAAATAGTGTTCAAAAGCACTTTTCAATGGCTTGTTCAATGGGTAAAATTTGCAATCAACTCTCCTTGACTATGAAATAACTTATGTTTTACTTTTCATTTTTAGAAAAAATTTACTTTGGCAAGTACTCCACATGATGTTCTAGGTTTACACCTTACAAATTTTGTAAATGAGATTTATTTCTATAAGAATTTCTTCCGCAAAGTTTTCTTAGTGTAACGACAATTGAACAAAGAAATTCTTGCTTCCGTTTGTTTTCCATTATGTTTTAAGCATTGGGTATCATGAAATTTGTGAGGCACAAAAAATTAATTGCACAAGAAAATCATAAAGTGGAAGATATCATTTTGAATGCCCAAAAAAATTGACACCTTAGAGAAGCTTCAAAACAAGTTTTGCCCCTACTTTGAGTGTTATAATCTAATGAAGTATGCCCTCACCAAGTTTGAATTTTTGAGAGGATGTAGATTAGCAAGTGAAAGAATAGATCTAAAGGTTAAATTATTGAAAAAAAATTAAATTTTTGATTTACTAATCATTTTATTGAGAGAGGTCAATTTTGAGCCATTTGACCATGTAAATACGAAAGAATTTTAGGGGTTAACCCCTAAATGCCCAAGGGTGTTTTTCTTCTTTTCAAAAGGCAGTTTTGAAGTTTTTGAATTGTCCTTGTAAGATCATTATTAAACATCAAAACAAAATTGTAATCATTGAATCTTGAACTTCAAGGCTTCTAGGTGGTGCTACCCAATAAAAATCCAAAATAGCCACACGGATTTTAAGATATACGTGATTGAATGATGATGAATATAGAATTTTTTGCTTTTTTTGGAGCCAACCAAAACTTCTAATGCAAATTGGTTACTTTTAGATACAAAATTGGGAAACATCCACTTAGAATATTTTAGTGTTTGTTGTTGTTACTTCAAAACTAATAGCCCCCCTTCCAAATCAATGACCACAATTTCACAAACAAACTTGCAACTCAATTGTCAAAGAGCAACTGTCTAATACAAAGAATATATTTAGCTTCAATTATTGACAAAAATCAATTTGAATGAAAGAAAATTCAATAGTAAATGAATCCTAATTTCTATAACAAATATATTCCAATTGAAATTAGTCCAAATGCACTTTTAGATTTTGTTAAAAGTCAAAATTTTAGTGAAAGGACCCTTACTACCCAAGGGAGTGCTGAAAGGAAATCTTCACCTTTTGCTCAACTTGATGCTTGTTGTTTCAATGTGGCAACTTCTCATAGGCTATATGACACTATTTACAACACTATTCATGACACTTTTCATGACACTATTCATGATACAAAATGTATGCTTGCGGTTGACTTTTCACCAAAAACAACTGGAATAAGATATGGAGGAAGTTGAATTTGAAAGGTGAAGCTAACTTCAGTGAACAACATTTCCAAAAAAAACCCTAAAATATATATATATATATATATATATGTGCTTTTAACACGATTTCAAAGTTTTCCTAAAGTTTTTTGGACCCCAAAATCTGGTGCCTTGGGCATTTAGGGGTTAAATAGTGAGATGGGGTACTCAAAACCGTCATGCCAGTCACCCCAAAACCACCACTTTGTGACTCATAACTATTTTTTTTTAAATTGTCAAGCACTAACATCACTAACACAAGTAGGTATCAAGAATAGGGACACTAAAATTGAGAGGAGCTCCTACCTTACTCCCATTCGACTCCCATGTACTTCCCAACCTTCTAGCAAATTCTATTAGCCATACAACATCATGAGTTTTTTTAAATGAAACATCTTATATTTTTTGTTGTGCTCGAAAATGCTTTTATTGGACAAATTGTAGATGGAATAGTCATAATTGCAAATTAGTCTACATTGGTATCGTATGATTATGTTAGATGTGTATGTGTATTTAATATGTGAGTAAATAACTCTAAAACAAAAATTATCCGACTAGTCTACTTATGCAAAAAAACACAGGATTGATGATTTTTTTGTAAATTTTGAACAGTTGGTGAAGTCATTTTTAGAATCAATGCTTGTTTCTTTATTTAAAGAACAGGTCAAGGTGGAGGATTACCTTTGTGACATATAAAATGTGTTTAATAAATTTTAATACACAAGTATCATCAATTTTACAATGTTATAAATGGAATTTTATTAGTGCATCTACTTTATGAAGCGTGGAGTGTGTATCTCATGATGTATTTCTCTACTAACATCACAAGTTCTATTAAAGAGGGGAGAGGAAAAGACACCCAACGAGAGAGTGGAATGTAATTGGAATTTCTTTCTAAACAATTTTTTTTAAATTTGAAATTCTTTATCATAAAGCATTAAAGTGTCAAGCATTGGATGCCTATCTGTTACCCAAATTTTGAAATTCAATGTGGGAGGAAGAAGAAAATTTATGGAAAGGGAGGACAAAAGATCATAAAAAATCAAAAGACACACATTGCAAAGCACATGCAAAACATACTTGTATGTATAAATCTATGTATATATATATAAATGTAGATACATGTGCTTGTACATGTGTGCACACACATGCATGTCTATATATGTACATATGTATACATATACACGTAATTTTAATTTTCTCAGATTATTGTTAGTATCTTGAGTAGCAAAATCCATTACCAAAAACACCACTTTACAGGTTGATTTTTTAATACGGATCTTAAGATGATATATTAAAAAAAAATTATATAGAATTCCATTGCACTCTAAATTAACTATAATAGTCTAACATGAAGCATCATGCAACAAGGGGTTATTCTAGTGCTATTTGAGAATTACTCAAGTTGATCATTATAATGTAATACAAATCACGGAAGTATACAAAAAAAACTAATCCTTTCACAACATTGAAATTTATATCGTTGTGTACGAAAGTTTTTGAAGATAGTATGAGACTAAAAGAGAAATTTAGTTTTATTCATAAACTAAAGAAACAAGATGATTTCACTAAATAAACGTGCACTATAACATGTATTTATAAAAATTAATGCACAGAAATGATCAAGTTCTAATCAATAATCACATTCTATTAATAAAATATTAATCGATATCAATCATTTCTATTTATTAGAAAAGTGCATTCGTCATCTCATTTTTTTATCGAATTCTTGCCTAACAAAATTACTATATTTATTATAAATCACGCATTCTAAAAATACATACATGTGTGTTTTTTTAGACATGTGATAGTCACTTTATAAATAAATTAGTTTCACACATATACAATCGTCTTAGGTATTCATATATATTTTTGGAAACAATTTAATATATGTTTGTTTTCTTCTATGTCTATATGTATTTTTTTAAATGAAATTCGAAAATTTTAAAAAGAAGGATTGTCATTCTTAATCAGCACGTATGACTCTAAAACATAGGGCATAACTTGTGTATCAAACTATTGACTTAAAGATATCCTAATTTGAAAAACTTTGAGGTGCAAACATTATACTTGTTTTTGTTCTGTTATTTTGCAAATGCAGCTTTTATTGGGAATTTATAATTCTTGTATTCTAATGTGTATGGCCAACTAATTGTAAAGATGCATAATTTTAAAAAAATTGCAAGGATATGAAACAATGACACAACTATCAAAAGCTAGGCATGGTTTGTCAATTATAAGTAAGTTTTTATGAAGACCCTTATTTTCATTTATTGTAAAAGTAACGAATTAAAATTTCAATTGTTAGTTTGGTTTTAAGAAAATAGCATGGAAGTTTCAAAAAAAGATAGAATTTCAAATTACAATGAAATGGAGGGAATGATTAATATTGATAATGATCCAAAATTCAAGAGCTTAGTAAATGAAAGTAATGAAGAAAACACACAAAATGACGAAGAATTCCTGGAAGAAAATAGTGAATCCAACACTAATGAAAAGCAATTTGAATCCGAAAATAGAAAACACATTTGTTTCCACAAAGATCATCCTACAAAAATAATCCATAAATCACGAAGTTTGCTTGCGCCCATATTTAATAAAAGCACAAATGAGGTCATTAATGATTGGTATAAAAATGAAAGTGGAGAAATGACATCTGCATATAGAGAAACATATTATAAGAAGCAACAAGAAAAGTTTCTTAAACGTGCCAAAAATATGAAATTTGAAGATGGTCAAACAAACATGTTGTTGATTTCACCACCAACTCCTAAGATGCCATTAAAACACTCTTCATACAATTTTATGGAAGATGATCCTCTTGCAAAATACAACTTAAGAGGTTTAATGACCGAAAAAATAAGAACTCCAAATATTAGGGCACACGAAAAGAATTCAATAAATATTAGTCATGATAGTGATTGTGTTGATTGCAATCGTTTTCAAATAAAAATAAAACATTTAGAAACTCAATTAGGAGACTATAGAAAACTACAAAAACAATCTCTTCAACTCAAAGCCGAACAAAGTGAAACAAAAAGATTAGCTGATTATGTAACCCTTTTAGAAATGAAACGCAATCCCATAAATAAATTAAATGCCAAACTAAGTCACTTAGAACAAAAGAATTTAAAAGTTTCTGAGTATAATAATGTCATAGCATCCTTAGAATGTGAACTTGAAAAAACAAGGGAATGTAATCAATGGTTTCATGAAAAAATAAAAACTTTAGAAAATCAATTGCAAACTTCTTCAAAAGATGGAAAACATGGGTTTCGGACAAGATGAAAAAAAAACTGAAAGATAATTGTTGTATAACTGATTGATGTTTTGTCATCATATATACATAATTTCTTAGATCGGAAAATTTTAAGTACTCTCCTGTGACCTATTTCACACCTACAAAAAAATCAACAAAAACCTGTTGTATACAGCAAGTAATAATTTTTGGTTTAAAAAAAACACACACCTTTGGTGTGCTTTAGTTATTTGATTTGTTTTTAAAAGAATATCTTAGGTTAAACTTCACTGTCTTTTGGTTTTTCAACAAATATAAACTGGTTTGTAAAAATGAATCTTTTGAATTGTTCATTAAATAAAAATGTATTGAAAATCAGTTGATAATTACTTTCATCAGTGTGAATATTTATTTTGAATTTTTGGTATTTAATCATTTTCAAAATTTGCAATGATAAAGTGTTTTTGTCCGTACATGATTTTTTACGTCTGCAATGTTTGATGAATTTTTTGGGCCAAAACCATGTAGTGTCGATTTGTGATTTATCCTGTATTTTTCTATAGTGTCTTACAAATTCATGGTATGAGAAAAAAATCGAAACCCAAAATCACAAATTATTTTTCTCCAAGTATAGAAAAGTAATGCCTTGAGGATTCATTTGTCAGATTCCTACATCAAGGGTAAAATCACGTCCAAAGTCTAAACATCTATGTTGAATCTTGCATTTAGGTTGCATTAATAATTAGATTGTCTTACTTTGGAAAGTTATTTCATGACACATGACTCATGGTTTGGCCACTTGGAGGTGCATGTAAACTCTCTAAATATTAAGATTTCACTTATTTTACAACTTGAATGCCACTAGTTTATTTTTTAACAACTTTGTTGTTGTTGACAAACCCTTTAAAAATATTTGAATGCAGTGCTTATTGATAAAAATTACTATAGAATCAGTAAATATTTATATAGTGTAAAATGTAAATTAGTGTGAGGCAACCTAAACGCAATATTCAGTGTAGACGCTAAAGATGCGCATTTAAGCTGATGCTACGTCTAGGGGAGGGGGTTGTAAATCAAAATTTACAAGGCAGACAAGCAAACAATAAAAAAAAATCTTCTTCTTTTCTTGATTTTAGAAACAAATGTGGCAAATGTGATTGTGGCATTTTTATAATGCTCAACGCCCAAGGTATCTTTGAATACACGAAAAAAGGGATGAATTTTAGCCCATTGGCGTTGAGGGATTAACCCCCGAGCGCTTGATCGACCATTTTCTGGTAGCTGCCCATTTTTGCGGGTTGCCCAAGATGAAAAAAAATATTTTGAAATTCTAAAAAAATAAAAATAAATAGAAAATCAAGTCTATTTTTCAACCCAACTTGAATCATGTTAATTCAAGTTAAACTTCATCAAGGAGAATTTTTAAAAAACAAACACTTCAATATTTGCTAGAATTGTAAAATTTACTATTTTGGGAAACTAATAATGTTCTCTCCTTTGAAAATATTGCATTTTTGAAGTTTACTATAGAATGTATGTTTTTAACCAATCATACAAAGTTTTAAAATCTATGAATAAAATCTGTAATTTTGGTGAATATTAAATGGCAAATGCTTCTAAATTCATAAAATGAAAATCCAAAATTTCTTTTGAATATTTGACTATATGAATAATTGCTAAACATCATGATTCTTGTTTTCTCTTTTGAAGCCTACTTCATCAAAGTTACATAAATATCAGTTTAAAATACATTTATGTTTTGCCCTTACCCCCTTGGGCGTTTAGAGGTTAAGATAGGTCAATTGTGACCATAACTATATGACACGGTTTTCACAAAAATCTAATCTAACGTAACACATGAGAATGCTATAAGTGGCATTTTTACAAGTTCAAGACAAGCTAGTCAAAAAATGTGACAAATGCGAAGTGCATTTTAATATATGGAAGGATATGTTTGTATTAAAATTATTTATTGATGTATACGTATGAGAAATTTTGCATACAAATGATCAAATATGTAATTTACTTGTTAACATTGTTAATGTGAAAATATCACATATGGATGTGATGTTTTTTGAGAGCTAGTCAAACTTAACTAAACATGTAGATAATAGTTTTGGTAGTTTGTAAGCAAATTCCTCAAATTGTTTAATATCTTTGAACAATCTCACTAAAAACATGCCCTTTTGTAAATCACACTTACAAAAATATTGCTTTTAACATTTTCATATTCCAAGTCACATTTTCACCACGTCACATTTTCATGAATAAAATATTTTAAACTCCAACACAATTTAACCAAGAATTTATTTTATTTTAAAATCTCGTCTTGGCATGTATTGTCCTTTTGAATCCTTACCATGGGCTAATTCGCTTAGAAGAAATGATCTAGAACTAGAATTTAGATAAGGGGATAGAAAGATAGAGGATTTTGGGTAGGTCAAAGTATTCAGACTGACAACATTGAGAATCTCTATTATAAAGTAGCAAGTGTCAACGCAAAATTCCAAATTCTCTATCAGCATTAGAAATTCAAGATTCTCTATCAACATTAGGAATTCAAATTTTTATTGGAATTTGAAATTCGAAAAGAGGAGGGAGAGAAAAGGCATGAAAGGGATGGTGAAAAATCATAAAATTTAAGAGAGACGGAGCAAAGCGTGGGAGGGCACACTCATTAAGTTAATATAGAGTTTCTTAATTCTTTTGGCATTTTTATCTTAAATGTCAATTTTGTTGAATTGCATATATATCACTACTTTGGTGCGGTTCAAGCCTCATGGCCTGAACTTAAAATCTATACTACTCCTAATTTGTGGATTTAAATCTAAATTTTGTACAAATACATGTTACAAATTTTGACGCATGAATACTACCAGTTTAATGAAATTGAAGTTACTAGTATAAAAGAGGGGATAGGATGGCAGCTTTGAGAATGACACCCATGACTTTTAAATGACACTTGCAAGATTATTTTCTGAGCTAAATGACACATGTTTATCGATTTGGTCACTGTAAAAATCAAACTTTGTTATAGCTATCTTTAGCTTACACTAGAAGAAACATTTGTCCTAAATAATTGATCCACAACAAATGCAAATGTCCTAAACAATTATAATTGAGTCATTATATAACTACTTAGAACATTTGTAATTGTTGTGAATTAGGCGTTTGGACACATTTTTCTTTTGTTATGAGACCAATAAAAAATCAATCCACTCACTTCACTAAATTATTATTGCCCAATTATGTATTGTACATTAACTCATACCAAAGAAATAAAAAATAATTCTAAAAAACATGTTTCAATGCAACTACACTTAAGTTTTATTAACCCTTGAACGTTGAATGGGTGGTCGTGCATGCCCTCTATAGTGGTTTCTATAGTGGTATGGTAGGTGCCCACTGCCCACCCATTAAAATTTTGTTTCTTAAAGTTGCAAAAGTCAACAGTGCATGGTGCCCCATGAAAAGTGCAAGATAGGCAACAGGAGACCTAAGACCATGTCTCTGAATCTTCTCACAATTTGGGTTATTGAAAAATATAAGAACATTTGTTGAGATTGTTTTTTGCCTTCCATGATGCACCATGTGTACATGATCACTTCTACAAAAAAATCAGATGAAAAACAATTTTTTCTCTAACTCAGCTTGTTTTTTGGTGGCCAAAGGACGATTTTTGTCCTTGTCGACGCCTTTAAGGGTTAAGTCGCTCTCCAATGAAACAGGATGCATTCCAAAAGGTGCTCACAATAAAGAACAAGATCAATTCGAGCTTTCTAACATTTTCATAGGTCAATTGAAAATTCGGTGAACGCTTGAAAGTTAGTCCTAATCTTCAGCACATGAACATCATATTTTGGCACCCAAAAATTTCTCCTCACAACATACATGTGGGTTATGTTACTCCTAATCTTGAGTTGATGAAATGAGTACAAAATACCATAAGGTTTTGACAAAGCCCATTCATGACTTATTGATGTGGAATTTGCAAACAAGGGCACAAAAATCCTAAAGTCTTGAACTGTGTATAGGGGCTCAAAAATCATAAAATGTTCATAAAAGGGGGCACACTTTTAAATCATGTGGCTCATTGCTCATTGCAAATTTTGCTATTCCCGACTTCTTGATTTTTTGGTACTGCCAAGAATACCTCATCAAAGTTGCCGTTCAAACATGTGATCTTTTGTTCCTTAGTTCCTAATAGCCACTTAATCATCCATTGCATCTCCCTTGAGGCTCCCAAGGCAAAACCTTCTTTGGTTAACTGACCTACATAATACAGTGGTGCCTTCATAAGATGAAAGTATCCGGACAGCATATTCATTTCATATAAGGAAAGCATTCATTGTAACCAAACACATTTTTTGTAACTCCCCAACCACCAGGGACAGTCATCTCCTTCATCTTAACTAAGCGTTTTTTCTTATAAAGGTTCATCTTAAAGAGGCACTAATGTAACAAGAGAATGACAATACTACATGTGAGCCCTTTGTTGAATTATACTTTCAAATTGTGTCCTTTTTTATTATTATTTTAAGCTTTGGCACCCTTATTTGTAAATTCCCACTAATTAATGGGAACGCATGTCTGCATGTCACTTAAGGTTTAACCCTTAAAGGACCGCTCTATGTGTTACATAGTATACATGCTGCCATATAACTGGCATTTGCTGCCAATAAAAAGTTTTAATTTGGGATCTTGACTAGCTCACTAGAACCGCATTGATTTATATTCTAACTTCTTTGTTGATCTCAAATATAGTAAAGGTGTGGATGCATTCTAAATACAAGAAAATACCAAATATTGTATTGGCTGCAAAGGGCTCCTTGGTCCTTGAAGGGTTAATACTTTGCTAAATGCAATACAAATTTAGATTTAACCCCTAAAGGCTCAACTGTCCCCTTTAGGGACAAATGGATTTCGGGCATGTACCTACAGCTAAACTATTTTGTGTGATTTTTTGAAACTTTTATTGAAAGTGGGCAATTCCAAGACCTACGCGGGCATCTAAGTTTTTCTTCATTTTGATATTTGACGAAGAAGTTATGCAAGAATTTTTGCAACTCCGGGGAGGGAGGCCAATATGGGCAGCCCAAAAACTTCTTTAAAAACTATATTTTTAAAAACAAAAATATGGAATTGGTTCTTTAGATCTTATTGTACGTGGGAAGCTTTGAATCATTCAATTGCAATCAATGAGATGAAAATTATGAGGAGTTTTTGTTTGCGGGCAATTGTGGATTCCCCACTCTAAAATAAACTTTGAAGTCCTTTATTTTCCACAATTTTCAATATTTTGGAAAAAATAAAATAAACATGAGGAAGGAGATTGTTTATTACAACATTACAACCTTGGGATTTGCATTTTTCATTTCAATAATTAAATTCTTAACATTTTAGTATTTTGACTCATTCTCTACTCCTTTTTACTTACTATTTTTTCCCATGTGTTGTATAATTCCAATTGATTTGAAAATTCTCCTACACATACCTGACTTGGTTTTCTACATGGAAAAAATAAACCTCAACTTTGTGTAGAGCAATTTTTTCATGTAGGAGTAGTCAAAGACTTTTGAAGTTTTTGGATAGCATGGAAAAAAACTTTTTTTTCTCAATTTAGATGTAAATGTCTCCCTTCTCTCCATTTAGAATGACTTGATTTTTTCCCACAGGTACCTCTTCTAATTTGAGGCAAGATCCTACGGTTGATTTGCAAAACAAACTTTTATTTCCTACTTTTCTACTCAATCCCCTGGAAGTGACCATTTTTAGTGACTTTCACCAAAAAAAAGGACTTGGGCATTTAGGGGTTAACATTCTATATCGTACTAGCATCTTAAAACAATTAGCACAAGTTTTGCTGAATCTACCCATAGCTCCGGATCTCAAAGGATACAAATTTGTGGTTGTTTATGAATTAGTGGTTGTTAATGAATTCTCAACGAGACTCCTCCACAACCAGCACCAAAACAGTGCATTAAATATACGCCTTTTCCTTCAAAAAAAATTCCTCTTGCATGCTTGAAATTAAAGCCAACAAGTTCCCCTCTTCCAATGCAAGAGAGATCTTTGTCACGGTGAACATGCTCTGAGATTTCATTAACAACTGATAAAACAGCATCGTCAGTGGATCTCTCATGGTTTTCATTAACCCCTGAACGTCCCGAACGCCTTTGTGGCCGTATGTATGGCCGTATGATCAGACGTATTTGAGCTCAGACGTATTTGAGCTACTATGAGGGCTTTTCAAAAAAAATTATGCACCCCCTGTCATACAGCTTTTCAATATGTATGGTTGTGACACTTAATTTTGAGTTCATTCAAATTTCTGAATATTGGTTGCGACCATATTTGGTACCATATCTCTAAAGCCCAATGGTCCTTCAGGGGTTAACCCTGGTTTTGAGCTGGTGAGTGTAAGCTTAACCCCTCAACGCCCGTGGAATTTTGAAGTATCTCAAAATTTGCTTGAAAGTGCACAAAATGCTGGCATTTTGATCAATCTTATCAATTTTTTTTGAAATGTAACCATACAAATTCAAAGTAGACATGTTATAGATTGCATACAAAAAGAAATCACAATTATTTCACTTAAGGATTGAAAGATTATAATGTTTGATCATGAGGGCGTTAAAATTGTGAAAGTGATTTGAAGTCTTTCAATCCTCTTTTTGCATCTCAAACCTAAAATTGAGGGTACCAAAAAAATATGAGTATGTAAAGTACAACATGCATAACCCCAATCAATTTATGGCTTCTCAAAATCTATTTTACAATTTGTCTAAATGAATTTTTAATGCAATTTTTTCTCCAAGTTCTAGTGTACTTGAGGCTCATTTTCAAGAGCCTTCAACACTAGAAAGTGAAGATTTGCAATGGACACCCTTGCACAAAATCTTGGATTGACAAATCAAGTTAATTCATTTTCAATATCAGACTCTTGATGCTAAAACTAGACTTCAACAACAATTTAAATATAATAATAACCACAAAAAACTTCAAAAACTTTCGATATCCCTGAACAAAATTCAGAGAAGCGAAATAAACGCCCCTCGGGCGTTGGGGGGTTAACTTAGTTGTTGTGTGATCAGCATTTTTTCTTTTGGGCCATTTTTTTGCTCACAAGCAATACTAACAACTCTTCATTTAAGAGAAAATTTGGTAATATGCTCTTCCTTTCTCAGTGGATGAAATTGCTAAATTGGTACATGGTCTAGAAACAAAAAAAATCTTCTCGGATGAATGTGAACTCTTTTTTGACAAAGAAATGAGTTTCATCCATATTTTGCATATGGCATGCATGTCCATGAATGTAAATAGTTTCATCAAATTTTCTAATGAAAGATTGCTTTGATGCTTTCTGCAGTATCCAAACTAAATGAAGAAAAAAATTAGCAGAACTCTCAGCATCAAACAAGTTGTTCATGCTTCAGTGCTGCTAATGATAACTGTTCTTTGTTTCCACGTGAACCCACTCAGAAAACACACATGCATGTTTAACCCCTAAACGTTGAGGTGAACAAAAAACGTCCACCGGCTCTAAAAATATATACTATGTAATAGCAAAAAGTCATTTTTTATCTGATTTTTTCAGAAGTGATCGTAAACACATGGTCCATCATGGAAGATAAAAAATTATCTCATCTGATGCATTCATATTTTTAGACAACCCAAATTGTGATAAGATTCAGAAACACGATGTTAGGTCCCAAACTACCTTTCTTGCAATTTTCGTGAGAGCACCATACACTGTTGACTCTTGCAACTTAAAAAAATTATATTATAATTGCTAAACAATGAGATAAATAGTGTAGACTATTGTAGCCGGGCTAGTCACGGTGACAAGCTGGACGTTTAAGGGTTAAACCACAAATAAATGGAAAATAAAATCCCAAACACAAAAATCTCTTGAATTTTGAGAACAAAGATAATGGGTTTTGTCAAGGTGTGTAGGATCGTGACACGTGCAGAAAAATTTATGCCCATGATTTCATTAATATGCCCCCTACATTTATAATCCCCTCCTTTGTCAGTTTAAATGTTTAGTGAACCCTTTACCACTGCTCTATGTTGATTTTAGACGTATATACTAAGGTAGCAACACTCATAAGCGTGGAACTAAGGACTTTGGAGTAGGAAAATCGATCAATGAACTTTGGAAAAAACTTAGTTAAGTAAGGAAGAGGAAATCAAAAATATTAACATCAATTTCAAAGTTCCAATTGCAAGCATTTGTTCACAAAGAATTTTCAAAGTCCAAAATTATTAAAAATGTATACTTGTGTGTAGGAGATTGTAAAGGAGATGTTCAATGAAGTCTTTAGTGTGCTCATATGCTCATAATACTAACTTGAGAAGTTCTTATATATTGAGATGGGGCACTCAAAACCATCATGCCATTCACCCAAAGCCAACACTTTTTCACCCATAACCAATTTTTTAAAACATTGTTAGTCACTAATAGAGTAGATAATGCTGATGGGGACACTCATGGAGAGGGATGTTGCTACTTTACACCAAAATCATCATATGTTTCTATAAAATAGAATAAAATCTACAACGCAAATGTCTGAAAATCTAAGTTCTAATCTTCACTAGGTCCCCATTAGTTATTGATAGATTATGTGTAGTTTATGGGGCAAATCCTCTTGAATCCAGGTGGTTTGATGAGGTTTTGGTGTTTTTAAATAAATTACTGAATGAAGGGATAAGGATTAGTTACAAATGAATGAACATTGTAAACCAGAATTTCTTTTGATGGGTATAACTAATTTAGGCCTTTTGTAAATTTTTGTGGATTGAAACACTTAAAAAAAAATCATTTTCAAGTGATACAACATCACTCAAGCTTCTTAGTGCATGCAAGCTTTGAGGTTTGTGGTCTTACTTGTTATAGTGATTTGTAGCATTAAACATTATTATTGTGGACCACAATCATTACAAACTCACACTAATTATTCACCCACAATATATGGTAGTATCAATGCAATGTATTATTTAGATGATGAGTGAGTGGATGACTTTAGCTAAGAGGGAATCTTATGCTATTGGGTATGTGGTGGCATATATAAGTCTAATGTATTATGTAGAGTTTAACCTCTCATCACCAATGGATTGCAAAATACACAAGTAATGCAGATAGTTTTGTTCCCTTAGGCAATGAGGTGTTAAAGGCTTGTATTTAGTGTTAGCAAGATGTCACTACAAGAAACCATGGTCAAATCTACAGAAAAGTTGACAAAAATTGTGACCTAATCTACAGTACATTGTAAATTAGGTCACACATTTTGTCAACTTTTATGTAAATTCGACCATGATTTCCTTGTAGTGTGTATGTAATTTGCATTGGATTTATCAACCTAAAACTTCTATAGTGTTGTAGTGAATATTATGCGTTGATTTATGGACCATCGTATAGAAAAATTCCTTTACTTGTGTATTTTAACTGATAAATTTGTAATGTTTGTTCTAATGTTTACTCAAACATTGTTGTATTTGACTAAATGATGTATTTGAATATGTCCTCATGCCATAGTATATAATACTCCCTCTGTTTATGAAAGAAACCCAGGTTTCAAAGAAAGTGGTGACATAAGGTCAAAAATAGAAATTGTGAAGCTCTAACACTCTTAAGAGCAAGTTAACATGCTAACGGGCCAGGGAACATGCTTTTTCTAAAGTGAAAAAACTTTTCAGAGAGGGAAGGCGGTTGTGGAAAGAGTGTGAAAAGTTTTTTTAATTTTTCTTCACAGAAGGCCTCCTTTGTTACGAACCGCAACCTCCATAGCCGCAAGTTGATCAACCCTTTTCATCTCCAGTGAGTTTGCTTGCATCTTTTCAAGATTCCAAGCTTTGCGAGATTGGGTGCAATTTTTGTAATCGTGTTTACAACCAAATTTTCAAGAGGTTGCTGTAATAGTGATTGTCGGAGAGTGAGGAAATCAAATTGAAGCTTACTTTGCCAGCCTAGTTATTCTGACCAAATCATGCTTTTTTTTTAACCCTTAAGCACCTGGGGTATACCCGCGAATACACTAGCCCAATGTATTTGTCAGGGACGATTTTTGTCTCCGTGGGCAAGGATTAAATCAAAAGAAAAAGGTTGAATCCAAATTTTTTTCAGAACCAGAGGGAGTATATACTATTAGATATACATTTGTAGACATACTTGCATGGAGAACACACGTATCCTTGTAAAATATAATTATTGTCCAAATCATTAGGAAAACTCCACCTAAAGAAGCCTACATCAAACAAATATTGGCAGGAAGGAGTTTTGTTCAAGTTATAAAATTACACAAGTGGATTACATTTTGTATTTGTTTTGCTCAATTATAAAATGTGAATATGCTAAATTGAAGAACAGGTTAAACATTTTATCTTATGAAATTATGCACAGTGGTAATTACGACTAAGTGAAAACCTGAAATGAAGACCAAACTAATCAGGCTAAGTCAACAGTTTCAAAAAAGGAAATGAATCCTTTTAAATTATGTGCTACAGTAGTTAACCCTTTAAGGACCACACAACCATATTTTGGTCGCTTGGGGTGGTTTTTGGCATGTAGGTTGAAATTGCTCAATAATTTGGAATTTGGTTTTGAAAAATGCTTGTGATCACAAAAATTTTGCATCCATCTAAAAAATAACAATGCAATCGGGTATGTGAGTTGACAAATAATGGTATTTTTACGGCATGGCTTCAAAATACATATCCATTTTTTGTCAAAGATGGATCAAACCGACAACACAACACATCAAGTATGCAAAAAGAATGTCAAATTTCAATTGCACAATTCTAAAATTGCTTAAGAAATACACTTGTATTGTTTTCCTATACGGTAGTAGTATAATTGTAGTATTTGAAAATCTACTAAAATGGTGTTGTCCTTTTGGCTTTAAAATATGTCATCATACGTTTAAGGCCTATTCTTGATTGTTTTCACCAATCGGATTTTCTATAACAATTATCAAATTTCTAGTAGAACCATTTTAGGGTAGCAAAGAAAGTGGGTTTTTTGACCCTTTTTGTTCACTTAGCTACACCTTGTGATTGCTATTTTTGTCTATTTTGTGTGAAACTAGTCTTGTTGGAAAGGTGGGAAACCCTACTTTCTAGAAATGTAGGGCTCTTCTCAATCAAAGATTGCAAGAAGCGTTAACATTCAAAACCACACAAGCATGTAACACTAAAGATTTCCCACATACAGCTCACTCAATCATTATAATATTCCACCCCTAATGGTAGATCTAGCTGAAATTTTGGTGCTTTACAATATACAAGATGTACTTCCCATTCATACGATTGGACTACTGAAAATAAGTCCATATTTGAGTCAATTGCACATCTAAGCTTACATCCCTTATTTTTGGTGGATTTTGTGAAAATGAGTGCGGTCCTTAACCCCTAAACGCCCAAAGGACTAAAAGTGTCCTTGATTCAGTGTATTTTTGAAAACCTTGGGCTTTCAGGGGTTAAAAGGGTTAAAAGAGTTGAGGCATCAAGGCAAAGTGAGTCCTGGCCGGTTGAACCCAAATTCTCTCCTCACCTTGCAGCGTTTCCATAAATATGGCTAAAATCAACAAAATTTATACCAATTTTTTTAAATTCAAAGAAAAGAAAAGAAAAGAAAAGGTGAATACCACAATGTTAATTTTGAAGTTTGAGCACTTTTGTCTATCTCAATACCACCCATTCCCAATCACTTAAGTTCCTGCACAACAACACATTAGAACAATAATGCGGAGCAAATTTTTCTTTGGTGGTTTCATACAAAATATTTGAACACAATTTTTTTCAAAAAAATTCAAGCAAAATTGAGTTTTATACAAATTTCAAAGTGCATAAAGTGTTTTGAACCCATGCACAATCACTAGACTTTCCTTATTCTAGTCATAGCCAAAATACTTTTTCACTCACTACTTCCTACTTTCTTTTAACATCATGTCATGACCCCATTTGTCTTAACCTAAAAAAAGGGAAAAATATGCATTCCAAGGCTTGAAATTAGGCTAGTTGGAAACATCACACCCTGGTGGTTGGAAGCAACATATCCTAATGGTTGGGAATAGTACCCTGATTGGGAATGGGCAGCTCTACCTTATACTACAGTAGCTAGTGTCTATCAGTCATGGGCAATTCAAAATTTTGTGCTAACACCAAAAATTCCCAATGCTTTATCATAAAGCATTGGGAGTTAACCCCTAAAGGCCTTTGACTATGTTTCATAAAAAACACTCAAAATGAGTTGTTTTGATAGTAAAGGCAAAAATGAAATAAAAATGAAATCTTGGTGTAATTAACCATAGGATCTAATAGTAGACTATTTTTTTATGGCGTAAAAATATGAAAGATACTGACCGCACAAATTGTGAGTTTATAAGGTTTGAAGTGAGAAATCATTTTTTTTGGGGCATTCACATTCTAGGCAGCTTTAATTTGTAGAGGCTTTTGCACCAATTGATGTCACTTCTTTGATTGCAGTTTTTTAGATTGAATTTTGTCATATGCATAAAACATTTCACAACATTTTGAAATGGGGAATAAATGCTAAAAAATTAGAATATGACACTAGCTTCAAGAAAGTTATCATACAAAGCCATTTTTACAACAATTTTTAGCTTCCACATACAATAATATTTTTGAAATGTGAATGGTGGAGTTTTAGATTTTAGCTAGCTTTAGAGGAAGAGATTGTTCTTTTTAAATCGGCCAAAATTGTGGCTTTGACAAACTTGATCAACATAGAAATACTTCCAACAAAGGTGAAGGAAAGGGCAGTAAGCAAAAACAATTGCCTTCATGAAATGTGGATGGGTCAAATCTAACAAGGAAATAGCTTTCCTTCTCAACCTTTGGGCAAGATCCCAAAATTTTAGGTGCATGATAAAAAACTCCACCACTACGTCCTCTTGAGCAAACAAAACTATACATTCCATCACAACTCTTTTTTTGCAAATCAAAATGTTTTGAAATTGTTGCATTGGAAAGCTACTCCTTGGGCAGAAATCCTCTAACTTTTTTTTTGTGAAAATCTACTTATTATTTTATAGGTATTAGCTTGCCCAAAATTGCTATGTTGCCAAAAAAAATGTTGTTTGGACCTTTAGGGGCTCAAAATCGGGTCTTTGTAAATCACTTGAATTTTGAAATTGAGAGAGAAAGAGGAAAAGGTAGGAAAAGGAAGATGAAAAGTTGCCAAAAATTTAGAGAGACATCCCAAACCACGGACAAGACATACTAATGTTTAATCACAAGCTAGTTATGAAATCATGTTTGAGATCATTGCCTCTACAACATACATCCATTTTCTTTACATCTATTTTATCTACATTCATCATATAGTGCATGACACTTATGACCAACAACTATTGGTCAAACAAGAAATATTAAAGCACAACACATATACTCATTAGATCAAAAGTAATTCCACCACCAAGTGGGACAAATCCTAAATTTCATCTTGATGGACTTTTTTTTTGACAAAGTCTTAGACTAACCACTTAAATTGGGAGTTGTTGGTTATAATTGTCATGCACCGTACCAAGGGACTTTTCTTTCTTTCATTTCTGTCATTGGTTGAGAGACATGCAATGCATGCAAGTAAGAGAAAAATGGATAGAATCATCCATGTGCGCATGTTTGTTCATAATATTAGCTAGGTTTCATTTGATTGTTCGCTAACCTTATGTTTTTTGAAAGGGATATGGCTATTTCATCCATTTTTAGACCCAACTTTTTTGAGTGCTAAGACGGGTAGTGTCAAAATGAGGCAAAATTTCTAGCTCAAATCTTTCCCTAGCCCACAAGGCTCTACAAACATTGTGTATACCTTTGCAATAAAGAAAACCTTGTATAACATATGATTGGAGAGACATGGAGCTGGGATTCAGACATGTAATGACTAGAAGTCCCAAATACAAAACATCATAATTAGCACAAAATTAACGAACATCACTACTAAATGCACCTAAAAGTTCAATTTTAACATTTAGGTTTTTCTCTATTTTTGATGCCAATGAATAATATCTAGTTTAATTTGCAAATACACGGCGTCCACGGGTGCACTTTTGGCACCTGCCCATGCAAGGGGTTGGTGGGCCACCATTGACCACACCGAATGTACTAAACTTATGCCTGCACTCTTAACCACAAGCTGGTCAGATGCATGTGCCCAGCTCATTATTTAAGCTTAGAGCAAATTCTCACCGGCATCTTACCTCCATCAAAACAGATCAGTGAAAAAAAGTGGATGGAATGGTTAAAACCTCTCTCCATCACGAAAAGCTAGATGAAGTTTACGAATAGTATTGATGGTGAAGCGGCATTCGTGGATGATTCTGCCCCCTTTTCATTGCATGCGTGTATTCTTCAGTGACCCCACCTTCTTTTATTAATACAAAGAGGAAGGCAAATAAAAAAAAGAATCACTACTGCGACACCCTAAATTGCTAACAGGGCACTCCTTGTGAGCATGAAATTTGATTTTTAACGTTGATTTTTTTAATTTGGATAAAAATATTTGTTTCACTTTTATCATTCTAAAGCTATATTAAGAAAAAGAGGTTGTGCTTATATTTCAAATTAAAAATACAAGAGTTTTGAGTTATTTAAAAGCAAAAACATATCAAAAATTAGTATTGGTGCAATAATATTTCAATAAAAATTTGTATTTGTTCAGTTTTCTTTGAAGGAAATGATAATACTATGATTGAATGAATGATGGACCACTTGAACAACTAAGAAATAGCACTAAATGATCAAATTTCATGCTCAAAAGAGTGTCTTGTTAACAATTTAGGGTGTCGCTGTAGTAATTCCCTAAAAAAAATGGCATGTTTAAAATTCTAAAGAAATGAAGAACTTTTAGCATGTGAGTTAGGGTTTGTTGAGGAGTATTTAAAGAGGGCAACTTCTCACTAGGGACATGATTTCACTTCATATCACATCAATGCCCTTGAAGAAAGGGTGGTTAGTGTTGGCACGGCTAAAAAAGGGAACTAAAAGAAAAGAAATTGAAATTTTTAATACTTAAAAATAGAATATAAAATAAAGTTTTTAAGAGATCGAAATATAAAAATTAAAGAACAAGACCAATGTGACTCTATTAGTTACTAATAACAGCTTGAGCTTTGCGCAAGGTTGCAATTGGATAAACATCTATGGTGCCCTGAAAAATGCTAAACTCTGCTGCACTTTTACCCTTTGTGGTGTCATTTTGTGGAATCAACCAAGTAAATTGAAAAACCACTCAATTTTTTTATCAAACTAATCGATTGAATAACTCTTTTTAATCAGAATGAAGGGGGAATTGAACATGCCAAATCAGGAAATAAGTGTTTTTGGTTAGTAGTCAAAAACTTGAGGCATGGGACTAATTGTGCCCAAATTTTTAAGTCATAGCCTATTGAAGTTGTGAGGGGACTCTATGTAGTTGATCCCAGACTCTCTTCCAACCCCGTTTTTCACATTTACAGTTTGCATGGATGTAGTAATGATATGCAAGAAAAAAACGGACTTTCTTCATGAAAACTTAAATTCTCAAAAAATGATTTTTCATAAAGGTATAAGGTAGGAGGCTCGTGAATGGGCCATCTAAGCAAAAGTGCACTTCTGTGGAAAAATCAAGGCAACTTCGTAAAATGGAAGTACTTTTGGTAGAAAGCTAAAGAAGAGATAGTTATGTAGTCATTCGATTTGATTTTTTTTGAGTTGGTACGGATTAACTACAATTTATCAAAGCAAAAGGTGCATACGTAGCTATTTTTGATCATAGGTGGTAGCATTCATGAAGCAAAGGCAACTTGTAAATGGAGCACATGGATCCTAAAGGCAACCACTACAAAGCCAAGAATGCTCCAATAAGGCTCATAAAGAGTGCAAGCACCCATTCCATATTCTAATACTCAAATCAAGATTGAGAACATGTTTTCATTTATTTTAGTATGACATATATCTATGTTTTATTGAAATACAAATTTGAACACAATTATGATCAATTAGCACACACAACAATGGCTCTTGTCACTCTCTTAACCCTTTAACCCCAAAACAACCATGAGGACAGAATGTGTCCTCAATCAATTTTTGAAGTTAAATAAAATCTTCCCAAATTACTATTTTTCATAGTTTATTTTTTTGAATTTTTTTTTTGAAGTTTATTAGTTTTAGCTTCAATAATTTGATTTTGCAAATGATTGATTATGATTTTCTATTCAAGATTTTGTACACAAGTGTCCATTGCAATCTTGACTTTATTTAGTGTTGAGGACTCTAGGGAGTGAGCCTCAAATACACTAGATCTTTGAAAAAAAAAACACATTAGAAATTCAGTTAAAAAATTGTAGAGTAGATTTTGAGAAGTTGTAAATTGATTAGGGTTACGAATGTTAGGCCCTTTAACCTCATATTTTTTTGGTGACCACATTTTTAAATTTGGCATGTGAAAAGAAGATTGAAAGACTTCAAATCACTTTCACAATTTTAACACCCTCGTGATCAAACACTATAATCATTCAATCCATAAGACATATTGTTGAGTTTTCTTTTCTAATGTGATCTTTAACATGTCTAGTTTGATTTTATACAGTTACAATTCAAAAAGAATTAATACAACTTATCAAAATGCTGGCTTTTTGTTCAAATTAAAGCAAATTCCTAGAAGCTCAAGAAATTCTAGAGTTGTTCTTGGGTTAACCCTTTAGAGACCACCAAACCATATTTTGGTTCAAGAGAGTAGTTTTTGGCCTATACAGTAAAATTGCTCAACAACTTGGAAATTGTTCTTGAAGAACGCTTGTGGTTACAAGAATTTTGCATCCAACCCAAAAAACAACAATGGCATCGGATATGGGAGTTGATAAATAATGGTTTTTATACATCATGGCCTCAAAATACGTATCCAATTTTGGTCAAAAATGGATCAAAGCAACAACACAATATATCAAGCATCCAAGAAGAATGCCACATTTCAATTGTGCAATCTTGAAAAACTTCAAATTGCTTAAGGAATATGCTTGTATTGTTTCTATATACAGTAGTAGTATAATTGTAGTATTTGAGAATCCATTGAAATAATGCTATCATTTTATTTAGAAAAAAATTCATCCTACGTTTAAGGCCTATTCTTGATTGCTTTCACCAATCAGATTTTCCATAACAATTATCTAATTTCTTGTAGAATCGTTTAAGGGTAGCAAAGAAAATGGGATTTTTGACACTTTTTGTCCACTTAGCTACACCTTGTGATTGCTATTTTTGTCTATTTTGTGTGAAACTAGTCTTGTTGGAAAGGTGGGAAACCCTACTTTCTAGAAATGTAAGGCTCTTCTCAATCCAAGATTGCATGAAGTGTTAACATTCAAAACCACACAAGCATGAAAAACTAGAGATTTTCCATATACAGCTCACTCAATCATTATAAAATTCCACCTCCAATGGTAGATCTAGCTGGAATTTTGATACATTACAACAAACAAGGTGTCTTTCACATTTGTACAGTTGGATTATTCAAATTGGGTCCATATTTGTTCCAAACGCACATCTAGTTTTATTGCCCCTGTTTCTAGTGGATTTTGTGAAAATGGGTGTGGTCTTTAAAGGGTTAAGGACCACACCCATTTTCACAAAATCCACAAAAAACAAGGGTGGTCAATTTAGATGCACAATTGAATCAAATTTAAACCAAATTTGAATAATCCAGCTATATAAATGTGAAGGACACCTTGTTTATTGTAATGTATCAAAAGTTCAACTAGATCTACCATTGGAGGTGAAATATTACAATGATTGAGTGAGAGGTATGTGGGAAATCTCTAAGTTTTCATGCTTGTGTGGTTTTGAATGTTAACACTTCATGCAATCTTGGATTGAGAAGAGCCCTACATTTCTAGAAAGTAGGGTTTCCCACCTTTCCAACAAGACTAGTTTCACACAAAATAAATAAAAATAGCAATCACAAGGTGTAGCTAGGTGACAAAAAGGGTCAAAAAACCCACTTTCTTTGCTACCCTAGGACGGTTTTACTAGAAATTTGATAATTGTTATAGAAAATCTGATTAGTGATAGCAATCATGAATTGGTCTTAAGTGTAGGATGATAATTTTTAAAGATGAAACAACAACACCTTTTCAATAGATCTTCAAATACTACAATTATACTACCACCGTATATGAAAATAATACAAGCATATTTCTCTACCAATTTGAACTTTGAAGTATTTTAGTTGAGCAATTGAAATTTGACATTCTTCTTGGGTATTTGATGTATTGTGTTGGTGCTTTTATCTATCTCTAACAAAAAATGGGTACGTATTTTGAAGCCATGTTGTATATTTAACATTATTATTTGTCAACTCACATACCTGATTGCATTGTTAATATTTTAGATGGATGCAAAATTCTTGTGATCACATGCGTTCTTCAAGACTAGATTCCAAATTATTAAGCAATTTCAATATATATGCCAAAAACCACTCCCTGCGACCAAAATATGGTCATGTGGTCCTTAAAGGGTTAAATTCCCAAAATAGTGCATACACCAGTACAATTTTTGAACAGAAAAAAACGTGACCCATTTAAGAACCATTATGCACTATTTTTGTGACCCTACATAGTCAGTTCAAAATGCTTGGTCCAAATAAGAGCCTCCTACCTTAATCCTTTTAAAGAAACATTGCATTTTCCCTTCTCCTTGTCCACAATTACACCAAAGCATGAACTACACATTCCTCAACAAAGGATTTCAAACCCCATTTAGCATGGAACAAAAAGGGAAAATTTTATTTTTAAACTCTTTATTTTGTTGTACTAGTGCAAGGTTTGTGAAATGGAGCAACAATCAATGCACAAATATTCAGCTTGGCCAAAGTATTAAGTGCTGGTTTGTGTAAAAATATTTGTGCTGCTGCAAGATCATGTGCGATTTCACAGCTCACAAAAAACAAGTTGTGTGAAAGTGACTAACTTGCAAAATCTGGGTGTGTGAAGTTCAAAATTATCAAAAGAAAATTCAAATATTCATGTGCAAAGGTTTAACTTAATGGTTGTAAGGTTCAAATTCTTAAAGCCAGACTTCCTTGTTTCTTGCACTTGTTGTGTGTACTTTAATTCATGGCAACTGAGATAGTTTCAGCTCAAGTACAGTACAACTGATCAATGTGTGGGGAGAATCAGCAATTAGCAATTTAGCATACTGTTAGCCACTTAAAATGCAAAAAAAATATCTGAATTTTGAAATTACATGAAATAAAGTTAGCAATTTTTAAAAAATATACAATTACAGTAAAAGTATAGGCAATATCTTGTGCGTGCTTAAGAGAAACTTGCAAAAAACAGGAAATGTCAAATATTAGCAGATGAAGCTCAAAAATCTTCATAAACAAGAATTTGTGAAGAAATTTGAGCTTCTTTAGCTAATTTCAATCATTTCCATCCTCAACCAATATTTTCACATATATACACTAGATATTTCTTGTATTTATACTACAACTAGACATTTTTGAAAAGTTTGGCTGATTTATCTACCTCTTTTTTCTTTTGCTTTTTCTTGTGCTATCAAGACATTAGATGAATTTTTTTTCCAAACATTGCAATGTGTTATGTTTTACATACTTGTGGGTGGCTATAATTTTGTTGTATAGGTTGTAGAAATGATTGTTTCCAAATGTGCATAAATTTAGCAAAACTTCCTCCAAGTTTTTTCATAGGTATATAAACATATGAATACAAGATTTTTAAAAATTGAACTTTTAGCATGCTTGATAGTGTACTTAGTCACTTTAATTAACCATACAAATCATACTTAGGATCATTGGTGGAAAACTTCTTGATTCTTATTTGCCTTTGTATTTAAAGTTATTGCAAGTAACTCAAATCTTCAAAAGTTAAATTTCTTTGGAGAATTTGTAACTCTAGGTAAAGAGTGCGTTTGTAAAAAAATCAAATTTTAAAAAAATTCAAACGTTTTATGCAAAATAACAGTTGGGATTTGGCTTCCAATTTGGGCTTTATTGCAACCCTTGAAAGCAGTTCCATTTAGTTTAATGGCAAAAATTCCAAAAAGAATTGCCATGCATGCATTTTGGGACGTAGTATGAAGCTATAAGTTCCTATCTCTCCAACAATTTGATTTTGAGATTTTAGTAGAAGTGGGATGTGGGAAACAATGGTTTCTAACTAGCAAGCAAAATTTGTTTTTCTCTCTACTTATTCAGCTAGGAAAAAAAAATTGACTTCTCAAGGGTGATTTTAATGCCAGTCTCTGTCTTTTTACTAATATTTATTACATAAGAGGACCTTGCTTTTTTTTCCTTCTTTTTTTGTTATTGTTATTTTTATTAGGGGAAATTACAAAATAGGGGCATGAAAACATAAAGTATTATAAGTAAGGGTGCACTTTCAAAATACTTACAAATACGGGTGCAATTCCAAAAAAAATGTAATTTTTTAGCATTCTCTTTTTGGTTTGGACATTGGTAGATTTAGACACATCACATTAAATGTTAGCCAATTTCCAAAAAACTCAAAGGACTCTCCAAATCAAGCCTAATTAAAGAAATTTTAGTAAAGGGGATGACAATTTATGGAGACTTTTAAGTTTTTTGGAGTTAGCTGACATTTAATGTGATGTATCTAAATCAACCAATGTCCAAACCAAAAATGATTGCAAAATTATTACAATTTTTTTTGAAATTGTGCCCCTATTTATAATTATTTTAAAAGTGAACTCCTATTTGTAATATTTTACGTTTTCATGCCCCTATTTGTAATTTCCTCTTATAATAATAATAATAATAATAAATTTTCAAGCTAGGAAGCCCGTGTTTGCACTTCTGCACTCTTTGCTAGATGCAAAAACTTTTTAATTTTCTCATAAGAACACTTAACTTTACATGAGAAAGATGTCTTTTTTTTTTTGGCAAAAAACTTTGTTTTCTTGGAAGTTTGGGCCGCTTTGCACTATGAGTTGAGGTTGGATTCTAGCCTTTGACATGTCCAATATTGGAATTTGATTGGTTCATATTCTAAAAATGGCCTCAAGGCCTTTGCACTAGGAGTCAAGGCAAAATTTTCAAAACATATTTTAATATTTGAAAGGCAAGATCTAACATGGCTCCAACTCCAAAATTGGGTCCTCCTAAAATGTGAAGGCAATTCTTGGCCTTGGGGTCGTTGTTAGATTTTATTAAAGTGTGATTTTTGAATAATAAATATTCTTTTAAGATACTAAACACCATAGGATGGAGTAAAAATATCAACAATTATCCTTGGGTTTTTTTTTCTCATTCTTAAGGCCATTTTGGCTGAAATTTGATAAAAATGACCCCAAGTTTTCAGGGCTTGACTCCTAGTGAAAAGCGGCCCTTAGAAACCCACAACCCTCCACCAATCAAATTCTAAGACGGATATAATGTGAACCATTCCACTTGAGCAAAAGTGGGTCTTATGTTTTAAATTTTGATTAAAAAAATAAAATTGGGTGGGTTTCCCGTTTCCCTTATCAAAGGGAAAGGGAAGGGATATTTTCAGATGGTCTACTTGTTGGCAAAGATTTACCTTCTGAGCAAGGAAATCTCTCGGCCTGGGCTTCTCCATCATGAATGGACCCTTCTATCCCATTTTGCACATGCAAGCGGCGTCCTCCCTCATTAATGCTTTCCTTTTACTTTTTTATATTTTTACTGTTTTTCTCAGTCTTCTGTTAATTCACCTACTTTGGTACAACAAGACTGTAAACTTGACCAAGAAAAAAGTACAACTTGCCATGCACCGTCGGTCTAGTCCAATTACTACTGAGAATGCTAAATTGTGAGCCGGGATTGATGGGCAGTGCATAACATTCAGTAGCATGAAGAGAGGCTGCTTTTCTCTCTCTTCAGGTATCATTCATGAACTTCATCCTGACAATAAATAAATAAATAATTTTTTTTCTTTTTTCTTTTTGTTCTGACATGGCTGGTTCCTCCACATTGACGTATGTGCATTAAATTGAGTCTCTTTTTCATAAACTCTATGACAAATTCAACCAAGTGTCTCCATAGATAAAGATGGATGTGGAATATTCCACACCATTTCATACAACCATTGCATCCCATGGATGGAACAGTGTGGAATATTCCACACCCTCCAAGGCAACTCACAGTTGTGCTACTGAATGCTATGTGAGTTGAGAATCTAATTTTTTAATCAAAATATTAAATTTCACCTATAAACGTGTACACAGGGTTTTATAATTGTGTAGAATAAACGTTCATCTTTTGAAAAACTTGGAATTTTTTGAAGTTTTTCCATTAGTTTTCAGCTCAAAATTGGTTCTCACTCACAAAATCTTGGCTCACTACTCATGGGCTCACCATTTTACGCTCACAAAATAAATTCATCCATTACTATGGGGGTTTACACCATGCCCTACTAAAATCCAAGAATTTGATTGATGTAAAGCCAAAAGTTGGGACTTGGCATTTTACTTTGTGTCCCAAGTCCCACATCCTAATTCATTGCATTTTGCCTACATGATATAGTGTATAGCAATTTTTGGAAGTTTTGATGCCAAAAAGGGTGGGACTTCACTCAAGATTGGATCAAGCATGTTGCACCCAACTTTCAATGAAAGTTCCACCAATATTTTTTGCATAAAATGTTCATGCTTTTCTTAAGAACTCCTTTTTTTGTTCTTAAACCATGAGCGCCTTAGCGCCTCAAACCTGGCCTCCCATGATTTCAAAGCCTTGTTTGAGGCACTAGATCTAACTTTTTGATCTTGTTATAAACTACTATTATGAAGGCATACAAGTTGTCCATGCCAATGGAGTAATGGCAAGGAAAGCCAAATGTTGTACACGTGCTGCAAGAGATTTGATTGGGTGAAACACCATATGGGGAGTGGTGGCAAGTAGCATTTTACACTTGGGGAGTTCACTAGCCTATGTTTTAAACACCACGTGAGTTAAAAGATAGGGTCCATTTAATTCAAAGGATAAAATTTTACATAATATGTAAAACTACTATAGGATTCATGAAATACTATATATATTAGTATATATAAATTAGGATATATAAAAACATTAGGTAGTAGGATTTTTTTTTAATAAATTAGCCTTGACAAAAAGGGGTTGATAAATTTGAGTGTTATTTGTTGCTTTGAGCCATGTTAACTTGTTTTAATTACATGTCATAGATTTGAGAAATACTAAAAACCTGTTAATGAAAATTTACACTTAGAGAATAGCCCTTTAATTCATATGCTTGTTATTGGTTTCATGGTGAATACCATGTGTGTATATGTACTAGAAAGTAAGATTTTTGTTTTGATGAATAATGGAAATAGGATAAAATTGGACAAACAAAGTTTATACATAAAATAGTCCCATTTAAAAACCAAATGAATGAATTTATAAAAAAACATAGGGTATTAGAAATATGACACGTGTAGCTTTTTATATAAAAATACGGTCATTTTAAACACCATATTTTAGACAAATAGGCCTACGTCAAATACCCTCTTAACTCACGTGTATACTATAAAATTATAGGGAGTGATCTCCTCGAGGTTTTACAGGTTGCAACCGATCAATATCCCTTGCAAGCTTCCTTGTGTAAACTTTGTGGTAGCGGTAAAGTTGTTGGAAGGGTTCAAGCATGTTCTAGACCCTTATTATGGCAACCGTCATTGACTACGCTTGTCATTATTTTTTGTGCAATAGCCATTTGAAGCCCTAAAACTTGACTTAAAAAGAAGTGCAATCTTTGGTAATTTACAAGTGTGTGCATTCATATCTAATCTTGTTGCTCACAAAATTTGAGATGAATCCAAGGTTTGTAGAATTTTGTAAAAATCATCAAATAGCAACTACCTACCAACAAATGAGATTCTTCCATCACATGTTGTTTGATCAAATGTTATAATCTCCCATCTTCCATGGTCAATTATTCCCAAAATTTGCAGGCCATTTTCTAAATAGGTGTCACACTACTATACAATGACCACTTTGTATGAATCATTCGATTTACTGAGATATAATGCATCAAAGTTGTCGGTTTCCAAAACCCTAATTTTGGTAAAAACGGCATGAGCGCTCTGGGGTTAACGACTCAGTGAAGATGAAATCTTGTGTTGAGGTGGGACTTACGCAGATGAGACTTGGGACGTAGTGTGAACGGCCCCTTCCTATGAGGTGAGATTTGAGATGGGGGTGTCCATGAAAGCCTCTTCAAAAGCACCCCAACCAAATATGCAATGGTTTCACATATCGTAATCAGCTTTTTGCATTGATCCGACTTGTGATTTCACAGTTATTTTAACCTCTCACCTCTTTGGGCCTCTCAAAATACACTAATAAAGGGAATAACATATATTTCAATACAAATGGACTATTCCATGAAATATGGAGTCCAACATTTTGATTTTGAAGAAAATCGAGTCCATCTTTTGTAAATGTCCCAATATACCTTCCTCATATATAGTCCAAGTAAGCAAGAAAATACAATATTTGCAAAAAAATAGAATGTGTATTCTTTCTTTAACCCCTAAAGGATCAAGTGGATGTTCAACAGCCATTTGGGAACTTGGGTAGGGTCATATGGAGTTAATTTTTATTGGATGTTCTCAAAATTGTTACACAAGGTGCAAATATGTATCCCCCAAGTGGAAATCTAATATTTCCGTGATCACATGCCCGGTTCTAAAGTTATGTTGCCCAAAAGAAATTGGGCAGTTTGAGCATCTTTGGAAAATCTCATGCTAAAACTCTCATCAACTTTTGAAATTTGGCAAGTATGTAACTAAAAAAATATGGTGTACAAATGTCAAAAAATAAATAAAAATTGAGCTCTCACATCACATTTTGAAGGGAATCAAACTTTGTTAACTATGTTCGGGTAGTTTCAAGAAAAAAAAAAAAATCCTCTAACTTCAAACCCTATTATCTTTCAATTTGTAAATCCAAAGCTCTTGAAACTTTTTTTCACATATTCCAAATTGGTTAATCTCCAACTTTTCACCCTTCAGATTTCAAATAAAGGACTTCCACATTGCACAAGAAATCACAAAAGAATGACTAATGTATTACCAATTCACTAAACCTCCTTGCATTGGAGGGTGATTTAGAGTAAGCTATACTCTATATTTGCATCTGAAATTTTCATTTGTGAACCTAACATCATATACTTGTGAACGGTCAAAAAGCTCAAATTTGTATAGAGTAAAAATTTTACTCTAGGAAGGCTCAAAGCATGTTGACCTTGTTTTATAGGAATGAAAAAAAAATTGTTTTGCTCACTTCAAACGTTATAATCTTACAATCTGCGCAATTAAATGGGCTGAATTCTTTTGCACATGTTGGTTTATTGGTTTTATAAACTTATATATGGTTGAAGTTGAGAAAAAAAGTTTGGATTTTTGATTTTGGACAATGCACTAAAAGTTGGCAGTTTCTAAGATTTTTTTCTCAAAAAACACCCTTGGTCCTTTACGGGTTAACCAATTATTTTTGCCTCCAATTTTCACAAAACTTTCATTTTTATCAAATTCCAAGTTGGATGCACTTTGTCCCCTTGAGTGGTGAGAAGTCAAGTGGAATAAAAATCTACTAAACATGCTAAAAAGTCATGTTTAACAATGTGCTACTCTCATTTTTTGTAACAATAAATAATAAACCATTATCTTTGGGGTTGAATTAGCCACATGTTTAACAATGTTTGATGGTTCCTTGAAAGATGCTTAGAAATTGCATTTAATCCAAATTGGTTTATGTTGTATAAACCAAAGTGACGTTATAGAATTAGGGTAGAAAGCTCATTTTTTGTTGTTGTTTTAGTTGCATTGATCAAGATACTTTTTTTGTTGATGTTCAACAAAAATCAAGAAATAGTAAGAGATTTTTGTTGAACATCAACAGATTTTTGTTGAATATCAACAGAAAAGTATCTTGATTAACACAACCAAAACAATAGAAAACCGCATTTTTTCCTAGTGTTCTTATAGGTTTGATTATGAAATTTTGGAGCTTGAAAGTGAGGTGTTCTAGATGAGTATCTAAACCTTGATATGTTAACCATTACTACATTAGATATTTCAACATATAGATTTGTGTTATAATTTTTTTGGAACTAGGGTGTTTTTCAACACAACTGGCATTATAACAAATTGAAAAATAGTTAAAGTGTTATTATCTTCAAAACTTGTAGGATTGTTCTTAAAACTTACATATAGGATGTGTGAAAAGTAATTAGTATGACTTCAGTTGTGATGGATATAAGTTCAGAGTATTCAAATCACATTCAATGGTACACAATAATCAAAGTATTGACCCTAAAGGATTGACGGTTTTTTTTTAAGTTTTTGAACAATACAGGAACATTATCTAGGTATACAACTGGTTCAAATTTTCAAGTTGGTAAATGTTTTCTACAAAATTTAACCTCAAGAAGTAATTAGAGGTGGTTTTTAAATATGAGTTGTAACTTATGACTCATAGAGTATAGTTGGATGGAGTTAGATCCAACATCGCAACAATCAATAACATTTGAAGAAGTTTCAAACAAATAATGAGTTAGCAATAAGGGTAATAGACTTAGGTTTAGTGATTATCACAGAAACTTGATTGTTTGTGATTTGGAAATCTGTTTTTTATATATTTTGATTATAACAGTCACTTGTTATAGCAAGGTAAAAAAAAGCAAGGATAATTTTAACCCCAAAAGGACTGTGGCTTTTGTTTTGTCAAAAGGAACCCAAAACTGTCATTTTTATGGCAAAGAGTACAAAAGTTTAAAGCTTGGTTTTTTTGCATATGTAATTGTAGGGTTTTGTACAAACTAGTACAAGAATGTGTAAAAAACTTTCAAAAACTTTGATTGCATAGATTGCAAGATCTTTGCGTTTAAAGTGTAAAAAACAAATGATTTTGCACCTTGCATGACTAGATTATTTGATTTTGACTTTTTAAACTTAAACTTTTGCACTACATAGTTTCAAAATTTAAATTTTTATAGTGGAAAATTGAGTTGAGAATCTTTGGACAAAAAATAAAACAAAAAGTACTCAATTTTCATTCTTAAAAAAAAGAATAGGTGGAAGAAAGTATGAGATTGAACAAAAACTTAAATTGTTAATAACCCTGCGATGGAATTGAAAACACAATAATTCCAATGGTGAGATTTTTCTAGTAAACAAACTTCACCCTTTCCAATTATTATTTTTGGAAAAATGTTAAACATGCATTCAAAAATGAACTTTACAAGTTATTTTCAAGAAGATGCTCAAATTGCCCAAAATACAAGATTGTCCATAATTTTCTCATAAGTAGTCCAAATGGAATAAATCAAAGCTTCAAATGTAGACAAAGATATAATCTATGAGAAAAAAAAACTTCTTTTTTCTAAGTTTTTGTAATTTTTTTTGCTACCCGAACTCCCCAAATTTGTGCTTATTTGGGCATTATAACTTTTGCTCTTAAACATAGATTGGAATACAAATTATACTCCCCAAAAATTAATGTATTTTTCTATCTTCAAAAAAAAATTCAAAATTTTTTAACAAAAATTAAATTCGTAGGTACCTACCCAAAATCCCATTTGTCCCTCAAAGGGACACTGATCCTTTAAGGGTTAAAACCAAAAAGCTACCTTTTGAGGTAGAATACACTTTGTATTCTTTGAACTATAGATCTTTTTAGACAAGTGATCAAAACAAATGTGCATCGTGAAGAGTATTTGAAAACTAACATAAAATTCCAAAAGCACTTGAATAAGTGAAAAAATAAGTAAATATTGTATGCATGAAACATATTTGCATTTAATCATTGTTCAAAACATGTTGGTTTGAAAAAGCTAGTAAATATTATCATCATACACGGTCATCAAAAATTTTCTTTTCCCTCTAAATTTTTGAAAATTTTGTTGTAGGAAACAAACATCAAACAAATTGAAGGCAAACTAAATTTTGTGAGATTCACAAAGACTTGGTATAGAAGTTTATGTGCATGCAACATGGTATAGCCCATTTTTTTTCCTTCTTATATGCGTGATGCCTTGCTAGAAAATGGATTGACAAATGGATTGACATCCTTGGGGGTAGAGTTCTAATGATCGTTCACAACTCCGTTGAAGCAAGATCCTCTTGCTAGCATTGGTTGATACACTCTTTTGGGGTCAGTGTGTAAAAAAATAAGGGGATAGGTGCAAACATCAAGTATTTTTAGGGGTATTAGTTTTATTTATTTAATTTTAAACACCCTATTATTGTGTAATTTTTTACTTTTGGTTATTAAAAAAAGGGCTTGCATTACTTATAATTCTAAATTGATATGAATAAATGATATGATAAATTAGATAAAACAAAAAACTTTACTACAATTTTTGTTAAACATTAAATTTCTTTCAAACATTTTTTTCCCCTACTAATAACTACTTTCAAGTTTCAACTATAACTTAACAAAAAAGTGAATTCAATACTACTATTATATCTTCCATAAAAATTGTCAGTGACGCTTGTTTACTAGGAAGGTATCATATTATTGAATGCTATAAATTGAATTTTAGGTTTAGGTCCTTTTTACATGAATAATATGAATGATATAGAGATTGCTTTTTGATATTAACTTTACTTTAACCTACATTGTTTGATTCACTATATTGTACATGTCTTCACAGTATGCAAAATAATACGCTTTACTAAATTGTAGTGCACAACAAGAAATTGTCAAATATAATTTATATTATGCAAACTGTTTGATTGGCAAAAACATACGGTATGTATGTTTGCTTCAAGGTACTGTGCATGTCTTCACAATAAGCAAAATAATATATAAGAAACATTTTTTGAATAGTAGCCAAAAAACAGAGACAATGGAAAAGACAAATTGAGCGATTCCCAAAGCCCAAGTTGGACTCTGAATCTCGAGCAACTAGAACAACAAATAGAGGGCTTCAAGCAAGAACATCCAATTTCCAAAATAAAATAACAACCACCTAAAGCCAATCAATGTCTATTGTAGAAATTAATAAAGTATATAAATTTATTAAACACTTTGAATATGCCACTCACAAGACATTAGCATTTAATGCTTTTGGCCAGAAAAAAGAATAAAAAGGGATATCCTAGGTCTAATTTTTTTCTAATTGGACCTATTTTTCTATATCCTATAGTAGTTGAAGACATCTCATGGTTTTTTTGTACCCTATAGTATAAAAAACCAAATCAAAATTTTTATCTCAAATATTTTTAGTTACCCTATCATTAGTTTGCACATACTTTTCTACTACTACCTCTCATTGCACCCCCGAGTACACTTTTTATTCTTTGTGAAGGCAATGACACCCATGGCACACCAATAAGGTGATGTTCACATTGTCATTGATGAGGTGCTTATTGTCATAGTACATCCAACTATTATGAGACCAAATCACCATGTTGTGATGTGGGAACGTGAGAGTTTTTCATAAGAAGGAACATATTTGTTCTTTATGGAATATATCTCCTAACAAAAGCATCAAGATGGAATTTGCCATCTAGCCCCATGACATTTAGATGGTTGAACCATTCCCCCAACAAAAGATTCATTCATACCGGTCTTATGGATAGCAATTAGCCTTTTTCTCTCAAGTCTTTTTGCTAAGTGGTAGACACTCAAAAAATGTATAAACAAGATACTAAGAGCCACTTCACACTATGGCCAAAGATTGAGCGGTCGTTGGTTTCCACCAATCAGATTGCAAGAAACCAAGATTTTTGCCTCTCAATCCTTCACACTAGAGGTCAAACTCCAAAGGTCGCCATCCTCCAAATGCTTACATGGCAGCAAATTATCATCCAAAGCAATGACCTCTTAGGAAAAGTTTGGGCCAAGCAAAAATGGAGACCCAAACTATAGTAGAAGAGGCTGTCAGTTTTTTATATAAAATAATCAAAAGTCAGCAAGATCTTGCCCATTATATTTGAAAGGTCTAACAAATGTTATGATTTTGGAGTTTGGGTTTGGCCTTTGGAGGCTTCACACAATGACCATTCAAGTTGAGAGGCTGTGGAAGTTCATTGCCAAGAATTTGACCTTTGGCCTTGACCTTTGGAGGTTTCACACTAAAGATAACCAAAGGTGTCAAAAACAATATTTTATTACCCAATTTCAGCACATTCTTTTGATCTCTCAACAAAGTTTGGCCAATCAATTCCACGGCCTTCCACGGCCTCTTGACTTGCTTGGCCATAATGTGAACCGGCTCTAAAAGAGAGCAAGGTAGAGAAGAAGACGTGGGGGTGATACTCAAGGGGATGTGGAGGTGGTACTAAAGAGGACCATGCAAAGTATAGGAATCGAAGGAATCGAAGGTGATACCAAAGAGGGTTTAGAAAGCACATAGAATGTGATATTAGAGAAGGAACACGAGGGGGGGGGGCTTGATTGTGATCTTAAGTAAGCACATAGAATGTGATATTAGAGAAGGAACACGAGGAGGGGGAGGGGGGCTTGATTGTGATCATAAGTTACCGAATGTTGACCACGCCCTACCCCACCACCCAATCAACAAACCACGACAACCCCCAAAAAGCATCAGCCCAGGTAGAAGAAAAGCATCAGCCCAGGTAGAAGAAAAGCATCAGCCCAGGTAGAAGAAAAGCATCAGCCCAGGTAGAAGAAAAGCATCAGCCCAGGTAGAAGAAAAGCATCAGCCCAGGTAGAAGAAAAGCATCAGCCCAGGTAGAAGAAAAGCATCAGCCCAGGTAGAAGAAAAGCATCAGCCCAGGTAGAAGAAAAGCATCAGCCCAGGTAGAAGAAAAGCATCAGCCCAGGTAGAAGAAAAGCATCAGCCCAGGTAGAAGAAAAGCATCAGCCCTGGTAGAAGAAAAGCATCAGCCCTGGTAGAAGAAAAGCATCAGCCCAGGTAGAAGAAAAGCATGAGCCCAGGTAGAAGAAAAGCATCAGCCCAGATAGAAGAAAAGCATCAGCCTAGGTAGAAGAAAAGCATCAGCCCAGGTAGAAGAAAAGCATCAGCCCTGGTAGAAGAAAAGCATCAGCCCAGGTAGAAGAAAAGCATCAGCCCAGGTAGAAGAAAAGCATCAGTCCAGGTAGAAGAAAAGCATCAGCCCAAGTAGAAAAAAAACATCAGCCCAGGTAGAAAAGCATCAGCTCAAGTAGAAAAGCATCAGCTTAGGTAGAAAAAAAGCATCAGCCCAGGTAAAAAAGCATCAGCCTAGGTACACTGAATATTGCATTTAGGTTGCCTTACTCTGGTAAGTTACTTCATGACTCATCACTTGGTCATTTGGAGGCGCATGGAACTCACTAAATATATAGATTTCACATGGTTTATGACTTGGAAGCCACTAGCTTATCTTTTTGAAACTTCATTGTTGTTGATAGGTCCTCTAAAAATGGTCTATTGTAGTAATTTTTGATGAAAAACACTGTAGCAGCAGTAGATATTTATATAGTGCAAAATGTCGAGAAATTAGTGTGGAACAACCTAAACACAATATTCAATGTGGAAAAAAAGCATCAACCCAGGTAGGAAAGGCATCATCAGCCTAGGTAGAAAAAAAGCATCAGCCTAGGTAGAAAAAAAGCATCAAGGTAGAAAAAAAGCATTAGCCCAAGTAGGAAAGGCATCATCAGCCTAGGTAGAAAAAAAGCATCAGTTTAGGTAGAAAAAAAGCATCAGTTTAGGTAGAAAAAAAGCATCAGTCTAGGTAGAAAAAAAGCATCAGTCTAGGTAGAAAAAAAGCATCAGCCTAGGTAGAAAAAAAGCATCAGCCCAGGTAGGAAAGGCATCATCAGCCTAGGTAGAAAAAAAGAATCAACAGGGGTAAAAAAAAGCCAAAGCATGGGGGGCCGCAGGGAGGGCAAGTTGACTGGCGCCAGGCCTCGTGTGGAAAGCCAAGGACACTCACAGACTCCAGAGCTCAGGCAGCACCACTCGCGCGGCCCAATGAGACCCAGATGATGATGAGCCCTCTCCCCCAGGACCCCCACCCTCACCCCCGGGCCCAGCCCGACCCAGCCCGACCCAGCCCGGCCCAGGCATCTCTCTTTTCGCAGGATAATTTAATAACAAACGTGAGGAGTGCCTCCGGTTTCACCTCACGCCTGCCATGCTGCAGCAACCCCCCTCCACCCCCGTTTCTCGCATCCCTTCTCTCTCGCAAGCACTCTCACCACCACCACCACCATCACCAACTCTCCAAATCCCACATTCCAACTTCCAGCGCAACCTCCGACACCAACCATTGTCAAAGCTCTCGGTTTTGCCATATCTTTGTCTCTGCAAATTGTCATCTTGGGTGTCAGCGCGTGACGGGAAGGGAAGGGAGGGGGGTTGTTCTGCACGGAGGGACAACACCACATGTGAGAAACAGATTTGAGGTTTGAGCTGCGAGAGTGTGTGTGTGTGTGCGTGCGTGTGAGAGTGTGTGTGTGTGAGCGTGGTAAAAATTCTAGGCTGTCTGACAAGAGAGAGGGAGTAGTTAGCTATGGGGACTGGCCCGACGTTTCCTCCGGCTCTCTAGGGGACGAGAGCGATTGTGCCAGGCAGGCAGGCAGGCAAGCAAGCAAGCTTGGCTGATTTGAAAGTGAAGGGCGTTTATCACTCGCTCGCCGTGTCAGCAAGCAGGTGCCTCTTGGATGCTGCAGCGAGCCCGGTGATCAGATCAGCACTCTCTGTCAACACGTCGTCATCGTCGAATTGCTGCTCCTCCTGCTGGTGCTGTTGATGGTGCTTGTGCGGCCTTTTTGGTACGTTTTACTTCTTTGCCTTCCCGTGATTCCCGTTTCGAACCTCTTTGTGTCGCATCTTGCTTGCTAACCTCGTACTTATCCGATCTCCGCCCTTCGTAGTCTCGCCACCTGGCTTCCATCCCTGCCGCACTAGTAAAACACACCGAAACCTTTTTATTATTTCCAGATCTCGAAGATTCGTTAGATTGTCAGTGAGTGGGAGGTTTTGAAGGGGTCCAGCCAGGGGCTTGCACTGACGTGTGTGCTCAGAGTGTCGTCAATTCCGGGTTTCAGAGCTCGAGTCCGTGGTCTGACTTGACTGTCTGGGGTTTCCATAGCTTGCATGTCTGTGAAGTGATACTTCAATTCCAGAACGTTGTTTTTTTATTAGAGACGAAAGGTCTGAGTGTGTGTACTTATTGAGGATCTTTGTGTTTGCACAGATAGAGTTACTTTCGTAGCCGCCATGGTAATGGCGATACTAGAACTCGAGCAATGTGTGGTCAGCTTCTAAGTTATAGCGACATTGGTGCCGCAAACCTCGTCGATCTGGAGGGATGCAGGAGACGAAGTGCTAAGCAGAGTTTTGCATTTAGCATTTATCTTTTATGAGAAGATAAAAAGGCATAAAGGAAGGGTATTATTATAGTTGGGGACTGGATTGAAGAGTGGCCATGACGTTGGGGACGCGCCTGCCCACATGGAAAGAGAGGGAGAATAACAAGCGGAGAGAACGACGGCGCAGGGCTATTGCTGCCAAGATATTCGCCGGGCTCCGTTTGTATGGCAACTACAAATTGCCCAAGCACTGCGACAACAACGAGGTGCTCAAAGCTTTGTGTGCCGAAGCCGGATGGACCGTTGAAGAAGACGGTACCACGTACCGCAGGGTATGCTACCCTCACCAGCTCTCTCTCTTTATCTCTCTGTCGCAATGCCTCACACCCCTAAACTTCAAGCTACCACCACATTGCAGCACTCTCTATCGTGTTCCTTTTAGCAAACTGAACACTCCACTAAAACCGAAACTATTGACGGACATCCCGAGGAATAATGCAGAACTCACTCAGTTTGAAATATTCAGTTTGGGTATCGCTAGAGCTTACCTCTTCTGAGAACAAACTGTCGTCTTACTTAACGTTTGACGAAATCACTCATGGTGGGAGGTTGTAGATTAACCCCATTTTCTATACATCACCCAATTTAGCCTAGTCACGCTTTACAGCCAATGATTGCTAGTTAGAGGCTAACCAAGTGTAGTAGACGAGATGAGTTACTGTTGGTAACAAGGGTTAGTCAATAAGAGGTGACACGATCAGGCCGCTCTACCAGAACAGACTTTCAAAATAACCAATGTAGATTGATGTTGTATGGCAGGTTTTCGAAGGGCTTCTGGTTAAAATATATTCATTTTTTGGGTCGACGCATGTCAGTGGGTTATGTCAAACGATTGGTCGTGTGGGGGTTGATTGACGACGAGATTTAGAGTGTTTGTGAGGTTGAGTGTTTGGTTGTGGCGATGGCTAAGAAGGGGAGGTTTTTTTTGTTTGAAAATGCCAATGTAGATTGATTTCATATGGCAGGTTTTCGAAGGTCTTTTGGTTAAAATATATTCAGTTTTTGGGTCGACGCATGTCTGTGGGTTATGTCAAAAAGATTGGTCGTGTGGGGGGTTGATGGATGACGAGATTTGGAGAGTTAGAGTGCTTTTGGTTTTGGCGATGGCTAACAAGGGGGAGGTTTATTTTGTGAACGATTGATTTCAGGGTTCGAAGCCAACAGGGGACAAGATGGATGTGAGCACGTCGGTGTCGGACGCGAGTCCCACGAACTCATACCCGGGGGCGAGCGAGTCGCTCATCCCGTGGTTGAAGGGTCTTTCTGCGAGCCCGGCAAACGGCACGGTAAGCACAACGAGCTCCAGCGCGGGTCTCCCGCCATTACACGTGAAGCGAGCGGGCTCGTCAAGTGCGCCGGTGACGCCACCGCTGAGCTCGCCTCGCGCGCTCGCAGTGAAACCCGAGTGGGATACCGGCCCGTCAGAGTACAACCCTTTCCAATTACAGCATTCGTTTCTAGCGGCAGCAGCAGTGGCGGCGCAAGCGTCCAACGGGCCGAGCCATCTCTGGCCAGGGTACTGCGACACCCCTGAAGGTGCCCGCACCCCGGTAGAGGGGTACTCGGAGTCGGCGCCCACGGCACTCGAGTTCTCGAACGTGTACAGTCCCAACTCCGGCAAGTGGACCAATGGAGTGCGCGTGCCCGGGTCCAGCGCTCCCAAGGGCAAGGCCGTGGTGGGTATGCCGTTGCCGAGCCCGGACGTCAGCTTCTCCCATCAATGGCGCAACCCCATGCAGAAGTCCATTAGCGTCCCCGTGTCGCCGGTATCGTCTCGGATGCGGAGCTTCATGGGGGAAAGGCTCGCCCGGTACCCGTCCGAACTCGAGCTCGAAGGAGGACCCGTGCAAAGACTCGGTGCCTTGTGGGAGCTCGACCGACCTCCCGAGGTCGCTGTTGGGACCAAACGCAAAGTCACCACCGACGATCTCGAGCTTACTCTCGGCAATCCCAAGATGCTGTAGACAGAGCATGCGCTCGCTAGACTAGGTCCTGCTACGACGACGATTTTCCTTCTGCAGTTTCATCCACCTCGCTTTCTCCACCTCCTACCTTATCAGGTACCCTCTCTCTCTTCTCATCCCCCCCTCCCTCTTAACCTCAGCAGCATATATTCCTCCTCCGAAAACCACCCACGCATTGCGCCACGTCGACCATTCCAACGGGGCCAAGCTCAAGCTCTTCTATCACCGTCACCAGTGCCGCACACCGCATGCACTGGTCTATCAGAATCCACAAAATGCAAAAAATCCCATGTAGTTTTAGCAAAACTGGGCACTGGAGCATGAGGCCCAAACTGGGCCTCATGTCATTTTCAGCAGTTTTGCTAAAACTACATGGGATTTTTTGCATTTTATGGATTTTGATAGACCAGTGCATGCGGTGTGCGGCACTGGTGACGGTGATAGAAGAGCTTGAGCTTGGTCCCGTTGGAATGGTCGACGTGGCGCAATGCGTGGGTGGTTTTCGGAGGAGGAATATATGTTGCTGGGGTTGATTCGCATTTGCAGATTGTTGCTAGTTATGTATGTTTGTGGAATGTGAAAGATTTGAAGTTTTGTGACGGGGGGGTTGTGTGAATGTGGGAGCAGGTGCCAAGATGCGTCGGTGTTAAGGAAGGAGGATTTGAGGGAGAGTGGAGTAGTAGACGTGGCGTGTGCACGGAATCCCAAGGGAGGTGACGGAGGAAGTGCTGTAGGAGTGATGGATAGGAATTTGGTGCTGAGACTGCGCTTGTACAGATGCTGTGGAGGTGGAGGGCCAGCCAAAGAGGATGGCTCAGCTTGACGCTGTGAGTAGTTGGAAAGGGACCAGGTCAGGGTGTGCAGCAGCAATGGCAGCAGCAGCTTGTGAATAGGCTTCCCCATTTGAGATTTTGGTAATACACGAGGTTTTCCTGCCTTGTTCACCACTCCGCTTTATGTCCTCTTGTATGTTACTACTGTTTGAATGCTTGTTAACCTCTTTCAAACATACCCCTAACTTACCTATGTCTTTCATATCCCTGGACTGTCCAGAAATGGCCAAAAAGGCTGCTTCTGTATCTTCCATGTTTGTCATATCGGTAGGAATCTAAAAGAAAATGACTTCTTTTTATGAAAGATAATAAATTGCACTTACAGGATGAGAAAACTACATCCTAGATACCTTGGGACAAACTTATGTTGACAGCGGTTTTTACGGATTATTAGATTCTCAAATGGGTTTCTTAAATATTTTTTGTTGTCGAGGCACGTATGGGATTTTCGTGTGTCCAAAGTTGTCATCTAGAATCATCAAACAACCAAAGACTTTGTCCTTGTAGCGTTGGCTTGCTTTTTGAGTACCTACTTGAGTAGAAATTCCGCAAGGTAGTTTCTCTCGATGCAAAACCGAGCAAATAAAAACTACATGTGTAATAATTCTATCTTACGGGCTGTTTTTCTTGTTGAGTTATTTGTTGCTTGTTTGAATGACAAAGCTTACCTCAAACAAAGAGGGCATTGAGGATGAAACTGTATTCCCAAATTGTGTACTTAATAAAACAATCCTAACATTGTTTGGTCACGACGTTTATTGAGCCCGGGCACAATGTTCTCATTCTGTATTCGAACTGCAGTGTTACCACAAGAGACATGCCCTCTATTTGTTTTTAGCTCGAGTGAAATGCTCTTATCATTAGCCACAGTGTCCTAGTCATTTTTTCATAGCTAGTTTGAGATAGAAAGCTTTGAATTTGAACTCCACAGATCTGTACTTACGACCATAAGAGCTACAAAACTTTAAGAAGGGAAAATAGATTGAAACCTCTCCACATTATCTTCACATACCTCATGTTGGGACCAATTTTTATGTTGCATTGGAATTGGAAAATTGCAGAACAACCAAGGAACTACAAAGCCGTGTATGGAAGTGTGCTAGAAAGCTATAGAGTTGGAATTTGGAAATGTTGTTCCAGTAAGAAATTTGCAAGAAGCATAGGAATTTTGGGGACCTTAGTTTTTTGAAGTCAAAAACTGCTGATGACCGTGGACAATTCTAATGCACCACGAAAGTATGCCATTTTGAGTCTTCCGCATTATGGAGGAATGTAGTCACTAAATGGCTATTATCCTGTTTTGTGGTGGCAGAGTTACTTCTGTGCTGAAAGAAGTTACTAAAATACTTTGAAAGTGCTTTTTCCACACTCCCTAGACTGAAAATAACAAAGTAGTAGTGAGGTGGCGTCTCTTCACTGACATAACATTGTTAACCTTCAGTGAGGAGTTCCCTTTTGCTCCCCTAATACAAGGATCCCCTGCCAATGCCATTTGTGAGCTCTCGGCCAACACCAATGGAGAGCTCTTGGCCAACACCAATGGAGATCTTTATCTGCGCTCTGCCCAAGTATCCAAGCACAAATATCCCTCTAGCTGGGGGAAGGAACATGACCGGGTAAACAATGTTATGTGAGGTCACTAATTTGGAGAAGAGCCTATTGTTACTCTTCACATTAACCCCTAAATGCCAAGGCACCAAATTTTGGTGTTCAAGAAACTTTGAAATCGTGTTGAAGGCAGAGATTTGATTGTTTTAAGGGTTTTTTTAGTGGAGACTTTGCGTGTTGAAGTTAGCTGCAATGTTCAATTTTAAGGTCTTCCTTGCCTTTTTTAAATTGTTTTTGGTGGAAGCTAAAGTGCGAGGATACCTCTTGCACATCAAATAGTGTGATGAATAATGTCACTAAACAACCCATGACAAGTTGCCAAGACAGACATCAAGTCAAGAATAAATTGAAGATTTCCCTTGGGCACTCCCTTGGGTAGTGGGGGCCCTTTTATTCAAATTTTGTCATCTAACAAAATCCAAATGTGTTCTTGGGTTTATTTTACTTGGAATGCTCTTGTTATACAAAGTGGAATTCATCTACCATTGAATTTTCTTTCATTCATTATGAATTTTGGTCTATAATTGGAATTTAAAAAAATCTTTGTATCAGATGGTAGCTCTTCAATAGTTGCATTGCAAGCATATATATGAAATTGTGGTCATGGATTTGGAAGGGGGTCATTAGTTTCGAAGTAACAACAACAAATACTAAATCATCATAAGTAGTTGTTTCCCATCTTTGTACACAAAAGTCACCATTTTTACATTAGAAGTTTTGGGTAGTTACAAAAAATTTCATACTCATCCACATTCAATCACAAACATCTTAAAATCCATGTGACATTTTTGAAGGTTTCTTTTGATAGCACCATCTAAAAGCCTTGAAGTTCAAGATCCTGTGGTTACAATTTCATTTTAATGTTTAATGATGATCATACAAGGATAGTTCAAAAACATCAAAACTGCCTTCCAAAACTTTAAAACTGCCTTCCAAAAACAAGAAAAACACCCTTAAGCATTTAGGGGTTAAGCTTTGCAACGTTAACTGAAGAATGAAAATGTGTAAAATTCGAAGTCTAAAATGGCGGTCGGCAGGGTTTTTAGAGGTCGTGGGTTTATCGAGAGCTAGATGGGGTTGCTTTGAAGTTTCCCACACAGCGTCCTAGATCCTTCTTCATTCCGTTACTGAATTAGCCTATTTCATAACGTGGATGTGATCGAATTACGGTCTCTGATGAAGAAACTAGGGACCCAGACTCCTAGAGCATGTTCCCGCAGCAAGCCATTAACGGTGAACAGATCCTAGCAACAGCTTGGTATAGCACCACTACACGCAGGGAAGGGCATATGGAAAGCTATGCACGAGGAAGTTAAAACAAAGACAAGATAGCTGAATTAGAATCAGTTATCAATGGGGGAATGATCACCCTTTTTTTGTACTTCGGGGAGTGGTGCATTCCACTACTCCCTTCCATCTTTTTTCACAAACTTCACTTATTAATGAAACCGCCTATGGCGGGTCCGGGGACGTAACCCCAAACAGCCCAAAAAGGCATTAAACCTAGAGTATGTTCCAGCATTACTGCAATGACAATAAAATTAGCAAGCACTCTCCTGCTTCAGCCCAGATCTACGCTGGGTTCTCTCTTTGGCAACAATTCTACACATCGCGCAAACTCCAATTTTGTCAAATCAATGAAAAACCAATCATTCAATAAATTTGCAACCAATGCTGAATTTATATATACCATAGTACACACACTTGTCAGCTATCAAAAAAACAAAAAAAAAGGAGCAATACCTCTGTGCTAATTTACAGAGTGATATCACTCCTGTACACTGAACATATCCCGCCAGTAGCAAAATAATTCTATGAACAAAGAGTTTGTCAGGGTTGAGATAGTTGTACAAACTACGTTATATGGACGTTGATAGCAAGTGCTACCTTTGGGAAACACCTAGTATAGATACAATACAAGTGAATGTACTTCTACGTTGATTTACAAGGTACCAATAGTGAATGTCTAACCAATTCCAAATCTATACAACATGTGTTTTAGACAGTACATGTATCTAGGAGGAGAAGAAATCTCCAATTTCTGAGACTAGTATGAATGAATGGGATCTATTAGCGTAGTTCAATAATCAGTAATTACATATGGATTCATGAGAAATGGCAAGTGCTTTATCCTTGGTAAGTACCGAGTATCGTTTGAGACGAGATTTTGTTTTGAAAAGTTTAGGAATTCAAGGTGCTGCAAGGGTAGTGAGCGGTGGGGTACGTACACTGCTGGTGGGGGTGAGGTTTGCCTGGTGGACCTCGGCCAAGGCCACAGGTGAGGAGGAGGAATTAGAGAACCGAGGCAAATCCACCATCACTTGGCTCACGATGATGGCCATTGCGCACGTCGCGACTGTTGCTAGTGTGATCCTGCCACCAAGAGAAGAGGACATGCTTTGAGAACTTCTCTGCACCGCCTTAGCTTCAACATCGCTGGGGCTGGAGTTCTGTAAGCCCCACGCCATGAGTGGTGGGATGACACCGTACAAGCTCGTCATTCCGTAAGAACCCTGAATCCACAGTGTGCACAAAAATTTGTAAGTTCAAAAACTCGGGTGGCAAAAAAGAACTGGTTTCTCAGGTGCCTCATAATATTTAACAACACTCTCAGCCATCGAGAGAGATGCCACATGACCCTCGACATTATTGAATCTCAAATTGAAATATGCATGGTACTAACAAACACGTAGGGTAATGAAATTCAATGCGCAGTACCCTATTAAATAGAGGATTCTAGAACCGTTAGAGACCAGATCTCGTCTTCTATTGACTGATTCCTGTTACCAGCATCATCAAGTCATCTCTTCCAATACGTTTTTTAGCTCTTAATTAACGACCGTTGAGTGCAAGCAGGACTTGGCTAGATTGGTCAATAGCCTATATTCTTTGGTTGACATAGGACCCTTCAATAGTGTCTATAATTTTCCACTTTGAAAGATTGCATACAAGACCATCCTTCATTGAATGAGAAAGTAAATTGCTCTTACGACAATTTTAGCGCTTGTAGTACCCAAAGTGACCTCTCCAGAGCTTCAATATTTATCTCCCAATGAAATCACACTCCTACGTAATGATTAAAATGATTAAAGGAATATCAACTACCTTAGATAATCAAGTAGTTGACGTTAGAGTATTAAGTGTAATGAAATTTGGGAACAACTGAAGGAATATTTCTTAAAAGTGCGTGAATGGAATGAAATTGAATACCGCCAGGCCCGATGCTGAAAAGAAAGCGTCTGAAACAAGCGATGAAGCCACGAGAGGAGGTGCCAGCACAAGCAGCGAAGTGACTGCACGAGGACCGTTACTGTTCCACCATTCAAACCAAGGTCGCGGTGCTTGGCGCTGGAGTGCCGGCCTCTTCCCGGTGATCATACCTGGCCAATTGCCAACACGACTTGCATGAGATTCGGAGGTTACAAGCCTAAAACGTAGAAATCACGTGAGAGACATTATAGGATGGATTTTATTTTTCAAATCTACAAACTACAAGATATGTAATTATAAATTTTAGATTTAGTGAAGTATTGATTGCATGGGAGGGGTTTGAGTGAGGAATGGCTCTATGTGTCCTCATCTTTATATACACAACTTAAAAGCTCTAAGAACAGATTGAAAACATATTGGTGATAGATTGATGGTGGGCTTGTAGTGATTTTAAAGGCATTTTAATCATAATTTGATGCTTTTTTCAAATTTTTTTTATTAACACTTCTTCTAATTTGATTCATGTCAAATTTTGGTGCACTGTGTCCCTCTTCCTATCTCCAAGACGCTTGCTTGAGTTGAGGCAATTTCAAGCTCTAAAAGGTGGTTAAAAGCTAAAAACAAAAATTGATGAAAGACTACAGGTTGATGAATATAGCATATTTGGTAGTGCAACATTGCACTTGGCATGGGTTGAAGGCATGGAGTTGGAATAATCTACGCTTCAAATTTTAATGCATATTGTCCCCCTTTCTAGACTTTAAAAATATGCAATTGGTTTTAAATTTGATGAAGAATTGATTACATGGGAAGGGCTTGAGTGAGGAATGGATCGTTTTGTCCACATCTCTATATATATAATAGGATAGTTAATAAGTTTTTTGGGTCAATACAAATATTGTAGGGTGTCTTGTATTCACCACAAATAAGAAAATAGATACTTTATAGTGGATTTAAATACAAAAAGATATATACACATGGAGTCCAGTAAAATACCCTTGTCACTCACGGGGTACCTTAAATTTCCAAAGAGTGACTCCAGAGGTATGAGCTCACTTCGTTTTTACTCTGCCATAATTTGAGAAAGCTATGTCGAAGTCTATGGTACATTGGCAAACATGAGGAAGTGTGGCGAACCTTGGGCCTCGCCCCATTGCTCCAGGAAAAACTCTTGCAATCCAAGTACTGTTCCGATGAAGGAGGTTGCCACCGCCAGCAAAGCAAATGACTCAACGATAAACGCAGGCCCTGGACCACCTACTCTGGATAGATATCATCCAAAAACGATCAGTATGACAAGATTTTAAAGTACGTTTTCAACCTCTAAAATGCCCAAATAGCCAAGAGTAAGTGGCCACTTCCATATCTACACTAACTGAAAAAATCAGTTTGGAGGCTTCAAAAAAGTAACAAAACGTACCAACAGAAAAAAAAACAAATAATAACACCGAATGAGAGAAGATTATTTTGGAAGTCATTTGCTTCCAAAAAGGACTTTTTTATTTTAGCCTGGGCCCGTGGCGGTTTAAAACAAGAATATGAAGATAAAGAAAGAACAGAATGGTGCTCGTTGCTGCATACATGTTCATGAGACACACCCCAGGTTTTGCAACAACCTTCCCATGGAAAATAAAAGAAAAAACATACATCAGGAAAAGCCGAGGAAGAACATTCTACATAAAACTGTTATGGAACCAACTAAAGCACTATACGATCTTGGTTTTATGTTGTTTCCATTTTGACATCATACGAAAGTCATATTAACTAGATTCCATATGAATACAACATAAAAGAAAATAGATTCTTAAATTTTTTTTGATGTTTTAAAACGGAAATTATATAAAACATACAGCACATGAACTAGTTTGATTAAGACTTTATAGAGAATCGCCTTCCTTGCGGTTCTTAATGTGAGAAAATCTCGAAGTTTGCAACAGGTAATCAATGAAAAATTTATGTTTAGCAACTGGATATGAGTTGAGTGCCGAACCTCACGAACACATCGATAGGGTCTTTTGCTCCAAGAAGAGGGGTGATGCACAGGGCTACAGCATCCCAGCTTAAAAACATTACAAGAGGCACGAGACTGCCCAATAGTATGCTTATCCGGATGCGGCCAATGTCACCTCCCAACTGCGCGCACACCACTGTAATAGCAGGTGAGTCTTCCAGGATGGAACACGTGGCATGAACAGATGTTCATTTAAACTGCTATAGAAAACAATAATCATAACAATTTCACCATTTCAATCAAGGTAAAAGGGCACTAAAACCTTAAGTCCATTAGGAACCTAATCCTGTCTCTTATGCTGACTAGTGATCCTAAATGCGAAGTTCATAATAAGATCAAGTTGCTAAAACACTGCTAAGCCTACCAAAAGTTCTAACTGAACACTCTGATGTTCACATTTTTTGTAGCTGTAATAGAGATTTTACAGAACCTTTGCAAAGTTTAGCAACGTCTGTGACACTGCTGCTAACCCCCTGCTACCAACAGCAAATCGTCTGTCTGTGCACTCGGTTGACCTCCAATTAGCAAGTGGTGTAAACACAACTTCACTGAATGTCTATGATCTCTCACCCTTGCATGAAAACGGAGTTGTTCAACACGTGGTCTACAACCTCTTACTTTGAAGTTGCATAGGAAACTTATACATAGCGATAAAAACTTGATCTCAGTAAAATTGGCTCTTCTGCCCCGAGATCTCCCAAAAGTCATACTTTTACAGAAATTCTTCAAGTCTTTGTATCCTCTACCTTGACAGTTAGCTCCTCCAAGACATGGTTTTTTGGTTGAATCTTCTAGTAAAAGGTGAGGTTTTGTATTATTGTGAGGTATAGTTGGACATGAGTAGGAAATTTTACCTGGAGTGAGATCATGGTAAACAAGCGCTAGGAAGATGATTGGTAGCGTTTGTGGAGCCAGAGTCCAGTCCATACGCTCAAGGGCCGTCCAGTCCGCCATTGCTGCCCCCCCAGAAACAATTACCAGAAACAGTCCTGCAAAGGAAACGCGATCCAGACACAATTTTATAAGCAACACAGAACGACGACGCACAAGTGGATGTGCATTCTGCTCTCACCAAGGAAAGATTAATGTTAATTAATTCGAAAGCAGTGGACCTACCAAAAGTGGTGACTATCTATCTTAACTCCAGTTGGAAACAACCCAAACTCAACCATATAAGAAAATCTACAATTCTTGGAGTAGAATGTGAAGCTGCGTGCCAAAGCCATTTAATGACAAATTTGAGACTACAAGTGTCTAATCCACCTCAAAGAAGTAACTTGAAAGCTCATTCTCTTAGTTTCATTCAGAATGCAGCAATGGAGCTATAGAAGTGTCACCTCTTCATATTCATTCTTGTTACTTAGAGTCTTAGACCAGTGTATAATCAACATTGCATAGAACAAGGTCAAACGAGTAAAAAATGGTTATTGCACCAATGCACGGTGTTATCTCAAGCGTGTCGTTCTGACATGTGCAATCTAAATTGACCCTTACAAAGATTCCAGAAAAGCCAAGATGATGCACGAAGAAAGCCTTCATACAACCGAGAAAAAACTAAGTTCCCTTGCAATCGAAGCTCACAAGGGTGCCTGAATGGAGGCTGTGAAGGGGTGCCCAAGTTCACCGATCAAAAGTCAGACTGCTCTATTCTACTAAGACGAGCACTGATAGCATTGATGACCCCAGGATCTCAATGGAGCCCATTTTTACAGAGGTGGCAACCATGCATTGGATATGAAGAGCATAGTCATATCCACCATCAAGAAAAGGTGCTGGTACTGACACAATTTTCAGCATTTTTTCAACACATTAGTGCCCAAAAATATTGTTGAAAAGTGCGTCAAAAAAACTACACCCTTTTCCGGTAAAGCCGTTTTCGAGCTGACCATGTTATTGCATTCAGTGAGCTCTACATTCACACCCCTTGTCTGTTCGATTGTGTTCAAAAATAGTTACTTACCCAGAAGCATAGTGGTAAGCACTTGGTTCACAGAGTCCGCCATCTTAGCCCCGCCAGCACAGAGCAGTCCACCCAGGGTAAACGTGAAGACCGCATCGCCAGACTGGTTGGGAACGTGCAGCAGCAACGACAGAACCTCCCCGGACTTGGAGATGTACGCCACCAGCAACGTGTAGGACAGCATGAGGTAGATCATGGTGGTGAGCAACCCTCCCACAGGGCCCATGGTTTCACCTGCCATGGTTCTCAGGGACAGCACTTGCGAATGCTGCAGCTGCTTCTCTCCCAGCTCACGCCTTTGCATCAACTCCACGTTCACTTCCGCTAGTAACAGAGCTTCCAAGAGTAGAAAAGCCCAGGATACGCACATCACTGTGGCGGATGGAACAAAACCCTGCACCAGTTCGCACCGAGTTAGAATTTAGGGTTTCAGATATGTACAATACTGAGGATAAAGGTAGAGAATACCAAAACTATTACCTCGTGTCCTACTGACAAACCTCTGTTACCAATAACAACTCGTCTCTTCCAAAACACCTCAATTTGGCCTTCAGTTTGTAACCATTAGTGACAAAGTTTATCGATGGCTATTCATGTTTGAATGGAAATACGGTTGTTCACTATACCTTCAATAGTTTACCACTTTGAATGACTTCATCGTACATTAAGTGGAAAACGAAGTTGGTCTCACCAGAGTTTGGCTCTTGTAGGTGATCTTCCAGTTTTTACAGTTTTTCTAAGTGATCTCTCAATGAAAGCACACTCCTACGTATTGGTTAAAAGAATTAAAGTGATGCGAACAGTATCCTCTACACTGAATATTGCGTTTAGGTTGCCCCGCACAAATTTTCTCAACATTTTACACTACATAAATATTTATTGCTGCTACAATAATTTTCACCAATAATTAGTGCAATAATCAACTTCTACAGGTCTTGGCAACAACAATGATGCTGCAAAAAAACAAATTAGCAATGTCCACGTCCACGTTGTAAACCATGTGAAATCCTAGAATGCGCCTCCAAGTGGCCAAACGATGAGTCATGAGGTAACTTTCCAGGGTACGGCACCCTAATTGTCAAAGCAACCTAAATGCAATATTTAGTATACCTTAATCTCAGATTAGTGTTACGTAGCAAGCCTGCTGAAATGAGGAGGAAACTTACAATGGGAGCTGTGGTTGCAGGAAGAGCCAAAATTCCTGCTCCAACGCTGGAGCCAGTGATCAAAGCCACGGCTCCAAATATCGACCCTGTAGCTCCGTCCTCTTCAAGCACTTCTGTCTCTGCATTAGAAATGTCTCCGGCAACGCCATCCTGCTCAAATTGCTCGTGTTCCTCCGCCACTGCTCTCCAAATCTTCAACGATGACCTGCCACCACCGAAGAGACAGAAAGCCGTCGCTGTACCCCAAGTCTGTTCCCAAGGTATTTACCAATTCAAAAGAGAGAGAGAGATAAGGAAATGACAAATATAAAGAGACACCTTCAAACATATTTACTGTGGCCAGGCTTTGTAACTACTCTCGAGCTAACAAATCAAAGAGGACCCTGAGACAACGCATTATTTAAACACTGTATGCCGAAGTTCGTAATCTTCAGCTGGTGTCATGCGAAATGGTGATAAATTATACAAGGGAAAAATCAACATGACACTTGTATCGTACTCTGTAGCATGAAACGAAAGGTAAAACTTCCACGTCTGTTCCAAGGTATTTTCCAATTCAAGTGGGAGAGAGATAAGAAAATGACAAATATAAAGAGACACCTTCAAACATATTTACAGTGGCCACATTTTAGAACCACTCTAGAGAGAGCAAATCAACGAGGATCCCGAGACAATGCATTGTTTAAACACTGTATGCCGAAGTTCGTAATCTTCAGCTGGTTTCATGCGAATGGTGATAAATTATACAAGAGCAGTCAACATGACATTTGTATCGTGCTCTGTAGCATGAAACGAAAGGCAAAACTTCTTTGGAAAAAAGCCGAGGGCGTTTTACCAGAGTAGATCGAGCTCCAAGACATGGCGAGGTGATTCCTAGGTCGACTCTCGTTCTGCTCCGATGGTGATTGTGAATCTTTGCGCCGGGTGGAAAACATGACCTGGAAATACAGGTTGCTCCACCATGAACTGCCGTGCCTTTCCCGAACCATAATGGCATTCCTTTCGACACACAAAGATCTTCAGCAACTGAGAAGGAGGAAAACCAAAAAATTACTCCAAACTTTTGCAAGAAGATCAAAAAATACGTTCTTGTATTGAAGATTATATATACAAAAATATAAGAAATTCTTCAAATTATGGAGGAATTGCACGTATTGAAATAAAAAGAAAAACAGATTTGATTCAAGTTGAAATACTAACCGGATTTCCTGCAACAAGCGAGATCGGACTAATTCCGGTGACAAACACTTACGATCTACACTCAAATCTCTGTGATCATACCACCTGTAATCCCGATTGTTTCACTATGACGTAATTTAAATGCGCAATGAGAGTGTGGACGTTGTGTTAGAGAAGGTCGTGATAATGAGGTTTGAAAGAAATACGGGTGAAATGTATTGCAAGTTGAGCTTTTTTGCATCTGAGAGTTGAACGTTGGCAGAGACAGAAACAAGAGTGAAGTGGAGAGGAAGGTGAGAGATTTGAACGGCAGTGTTGTTGCGAAATGAAGAGCGTGTGGGGAATGGAGCAGCAAAGGAGGCGTGTGTTGTGTGAAGGTACGTGCCAGCGGCCATGGCTCCGGGGAAAAGGAACGGTGATGAGCTCGAGGTGGTCAACTGATTTTTGTGCTTTTGGGCAGAAGCCCTCGTGCCCTAAGGGACCCCACCGGTGGCAGTGGTGACTGGTGAGTGGTGAATCTGTCCACCTCAGATTCTGGAGATTCCCTTGTCTGGACGGAGGTTTACGTTTCCATGTAAGGTAGGAGCACCCATAAGCGTTAATCTAAGGGTTTTGAACATGATGAGTATTGATAAACAGCTAGCAAATTATTGGATCCTATTAGGAACAGAAAAAATAATGAGTTTGCAATTTTGAATGTATTATTTGGATACTATGAGAATAAGTTGTGAATTTTTAAAAAGCAAATTGTCATTGTACCCATAACCACTATTAAGATTTCATGTTCACATGTTGTACATTCTTTTCATTACATCTATTCACTTCCATAGATTTTCCAAGATTTCAAAGGTGACGATTATGAGGACACTGACGCTTATGGGTGCTCCTACCTTAAGCGTGGAAATAAGAGTTTTGGAGTAGGTAAAACAATTGACTAACTTTGAAAAAAATACTGCAAGTTAAGAAGTGGAAACCAAAAATATTGGCATCAATTTCAAGGTTCCAATTGCAAGCATTTGTTCACAAAGATTTTTCAAAGTCCAAAATCACTGAAATTGTAAGAACCATGTGTAAGAGATGCTAATCACAAGGCTTGTTGGTACTTAAATAGTGATATGGGTCCTCAAAACCATCATGCCAGTCGCCCACAACCATCACTTTGTCACCCATAACTATCACTTAGTCACCCGCAACCATTTGCTTTTCTTTATATCACTTTTTGACTTTGTCAATGACACCCATGGGGATGTGACGCCCCATGGGTGCTCCTACCTTAGCAGGGTCTCGAGGGAGCAGTGCTTCAAGAAACCCTAATCCTGCACCATTCTTTACACTAAATACACATATTAAAAGTTGTCAATTGAACAAAATCCTTTATATCTTCAATTGCCCTTATACTTGTGAACATATCAACAAAAAGTGTGCAATGTGCTATTATGCTGCAAAATTGTAACAAGGGAAATTGGTGAGTTTGGTGAATTGTGTTACAGTGCGTAATGTCACTCCTATCATTAGAAAAGACATGTGTCAAGAATCTATTCAAGCGACATTTACGTAAGGTAAGGGCCTCATGCAAGTGCATTCTCATATTTGCGCCACTAATTACTTGGGCTCTGCCCTTGTTCCCATGGCTCAAACATGAGAATGCACTTGCTTGAGGCCCTTATCCAATAGTAAATAGTGCATTTAGGTTGCCCCTTACTAATTTCTTGACATCTACATTATAAAAATACATATTGTTATTACACTAGTAGAAAACGGGCAGTAAGCTACTAAATGACAACAACTAAACCACAACTACACTAAGTCACTAACTATACAACAACTACAAAATGACTCAATTTCACTTGTACAATTGTGGTTTAGTTGCTATCTCTTAGTTGTTTAGGACATGTTTTTCTACTAGTGTTAGCAACAAGGTTTTTTTTTTTTTTCATTTTTTAAGAAGTGTGAAAGTGGCAATTTAAAATGTTATAGTGGTGCTCCAAATTTCAACATTCATCCACATATTGAATAGAAAATATCACATTAATACATATTACTTGTCTATAATTTGGTTTTCATCCACAACTTGGCAATTTCATCCTTTAAAAAAAAATTGAAGCCTTGTGGCAATTTCATCCAAGTTTTTTTTCATTTTTTTTTACATTTTATAGCCGGACTTATTTTTTGGGTGCAATCTGGCACCATAAAGCCAAAAAAAAGCCCTGGTTAGCAGTAATTTTCATCACTAATTATTGCACAAAATCTTTTTATTTAGTAGGCTTGGCAACAACAACATAGTTGCAAAAAGATAAACTAACATTATCTAGGTCATAAACCATGTGAAATTCTAATGTCTAAAGAGTTGTATGCATCTCCAAGTGATGAGTCATGAGGTAACTTTTCAAGATAAGGCAACCTAATTGTTAAGGCAACCTAATTGTGAAGGCAACCTAAATGCACTATTTAGTGTAATTATGCATTTAGGTTGCATTAACAATTAGGTTGACTTACCCTAGAAAGTTACCTTGTGTCTCATTGCTTGACCATTTGGAGTGTCATGCAACTCTTTGTATATTAAGGTTTCATATAGTTTATGGCATAGACGGCACTAACTTACTTTTTCACAACGTTGTTGTTCTTACACAAATTCTTATTGTTATTAAAAAAAAATTATTGCTATAATTTTTGATAAAATCTTATTGCAGTAACACTAGGTATTTGCAAAACGTCAAATGTCAAGAAATTAGTGTGGGGCAACCTAAATGCTCTATTTTGTGTAGCTCGTTCTCCTCTTTGCATGCGTGAAAGAATAGATCGAGGTGTGGGAAATTAGAGTTCCGGGTTGAAGGCGAGGGATAATCCAAGTTTTAGAAATATGTAGAATTAATGTCATGTGCAAGTACATTAGAAATGTCTCAATGTTCAGAACATTCTCGAGTGAGATAAACTAAAATTAAGAAGATCTTATGAATGAGTGGAGAAAGATATATATTCTAGTTGTGAAATTCTTTCCCTTGATTCTCAAGTGCCTGAATTTCTGTATTAATTATTTTTGTTGACGAACAAGGCGCTGTACTGTACAATGATGTTTTATTCTAAAAACTCTTCTCATTTTTTCAAAATCATGTTTGATTTTTTTTAAAGCCACAACTTTCATAACCAATGTAATGACTTTCATACATATGATGAATAAAAGCATGAGTTAATGTTCATAAAAACCCAAAAAATAAAATAGATTAGGGGTTAGAGGATTAAGCACATCGGATCACTATAATAAGATCATTATGCTACACTTTTGCCAATTACATTCTACCTGATAGACCACCCATTTGTAAGATTCAAAAATGTTGTGAGTGAGGTCAATGTTAAAAATGTTCAATAAGTGAACATGGGGTATGGTACAAATTGAATTTTTGAACCTGGTGCATTAGATGATTATAACTTTAAAGAAATGGATATACTGTAGTGACCAAAGGCTCGACAAAAATGTCTAAACAATCCATTTAGATTTGTTACTACTATCTTTTTACAATGTCTAATTTTGTTCTTCCCATTTTTAATATGCTTCCAATACAGGCTTCAGAAACTACTGTGTTCCAATATCCTATAATTAAGTGTACGTTCATCTTAAAATGTTCTCAAAAATTGAGCTTTCAAATAGATCTTAATAAAAACATAACACAAAATCCTACAAAGGTTACCACTTTTTAAACTTGCGAAAGCTCTGAATTCTCAGAAAAAGGAATTGGGACAAAATCACTAATATTCAGTGCATAATCAAAATTTAAAAGATTATTGAATATTTGGCTTTCATATTATTGCAATGGGTAGATCCACCTAGGAAAGTTTTGAAAATTAACCCTTGAACGCCAAAGGGGATGATTTTTGTCTCCGGGAATACACGGGGGCCGTGTATCCACAGTCACACCCCGGGCGTTCAAGGGTTAATATCTCTTATTTTTTAATATTTGGACTCTTGTAAATCAAGGGATGTCAAATGTTCTGGTCTCTTTCATTGCACAATATGTGCACTGACGAATAGTAAGTTAACTCTTAAACAACCAAGGAGCCCTTTGCGTCCAATACAATATTTTGTATTTTCTTGTATTTGGAATGCATCCACACCTTTACTACATTTGAGATCAACAAACAAAGAAGTTAAAATATAGATAAATGCGGTTCTACTGAGCTGAGCTAGTCAAGATCTCAAATGAAAACTTTTTATTGGTAGCAAATGCCAGTTATACGGCAGCGTATTTAATACGTAGAGCGGTCGTTTAACTTACTATAGGTGCTCACATTTCTCTCGGATCACATTTCAACATTACAGTCCTTCACCAACATTCTCCATATCGTCCGAACTTCAGTGGCAAACAAACGCATTAATTGTCTCAAGACGAGAATCCCAGAGGTAAAATACTTTCCAAATCGATTAAGCTTGAAGCTTCAAAACCCCTTTCCTCCTGATATAAATTTTCTCAACTGTCACTCGTTACTCGCCTACTTGGCCAAAACCACAGGCACAGGATGATTAACAAATCTCAGCTTTATTGCCGAGAATATACATAGGTCAACTGGTAGATATAACAGTTCGAGATGAAGTTCAATTCATTATATGACGTTCAAAAAATTAGTACGATCAGGTACGAGATTGTGAAGCGGTGCAGGACACATTGAAATGACCCGAAAGAATGTTCCATCAAAGTCGTCAACAACAAAACATAAAGAAATCCAAACTGCAAATTTCAGTTCGTTCTCATTGACATCACATTCCCGCCGCAACAAAACATCACAACACCCAAAACGCAATCAAATAACGCAAAAGAGATGCATGAAACCCGTTACGTACAAAAACCTGATTGGCATAGTCGTTACTGTGTCTATTAAAGGAGGATGACGAACAAATCAGGTGAAAAAAAGTCTTCAGCACTTGGATCAACTCACCTGTTTGCTAACCTACAAAGCAAAGATAAAAAACATTTACCCTGCTCTGACTCCTAGCATCATCCCCAAAATTGTCTACCGTTTGAAAACTGCTCACAGTTGAATTGCAAAAAAGGTGGACCACTGAAAAACACACTTAGTCAACTTCCTCCATCTTGCTTCCTTCCTCTTCAGCATCAGCCTCCAACGCGGGCATGTCAGCATCAGCATCGGCAGTCGAGTCGTCGTCGATGCTCAACCCGAGCTTCAACATACGGTGGATCCTGTTGCCGAAGGTGTTGGGCTCCTCCAAGCTAAATCCTGATGTCAACAACGCAGTCTCAAACAGGAGCAACACCAAGTCCTTCACGCTCTTGTCGTTCTTGTCAACCTCGGCTCTCTTCCTGAGCTCCTCCATGATCTGGTTGTCGGGGTTGATTTCCATAGTCTTCTTCGAAGACATGTAGCTTCCCATGCTGCTGTCACGTAACGCCTGGGCCTTCATGATTCTCTCCATGTTGGCCGTCCATCCATATTCGCCGGTTACAAGCACGCAAGGAGAGTCGACAATTCGCTCAGAGACAACAACCTTCTCGACCCTGTCGCCCAAGATGTCCTTCACGGTCTTGCACAGAGGCTCGAACAGAGCCTTCTTCTCCTCCTTCTTCTTCTTCTCGTCGTCAGTCTCTTCCAGCACCAAACCTTCCTTGGTCGCCGACACCAGCTTCTTGCCATCGTACTCCTTCAACTGGCCAACAGCGTATTCATCGATGGCGTCAACCATGAAGATGACCTCATAGCCCCTCCTCTTCAACTTCTCCAGGAATGGCGAGTTCTCCACAGCCTTCTTGCTCTCTCCGGTGATGTAGTAGATCTCCTTCTGGCTGTCCTTCATCCTGGTCACGTAGTCCTTCAAGCTGGTCATCTCATCACCGCTCTTGGTCGAGTGGTACCTCAGCAAGTCAGCGAGCTTGGCCCTGTTCTGAGTATCCTCATGGATGCCCAACTTCAGGTTCTTGGAGAAGGCTTCGTAGAACTTCAGGTAGTCCTCCTTGTTCTCGGCTATCTCCTGGAACATGTCCATGCACTTCTTCACCAAGTTCTTCCTGATAACCTTCAGGATCTTGCTCTGCTGCAAGGTCTCACGGGAAATGTTCAGAGGCAGATCCTCAGAGTCGACCACACCCTTCACGAAACCCAGGTACTCGGGAATCAAGTCCTCGCAGTTGTCCATGATGAACACCCTTCTCACGTACAGCTTGATGTTGTTGGCCTTCTTCCTGGAATCGAAGAGGTCAAAGGGGGCTTTCCTGGGAACAAATAGAACAGACTTGAACTCAAGCTGTCCCTCCACAGAGAAGTGCTTCACGGCCAGATGCTCCTCCCAATCGTTGGTCAGGCTCTTGTAGAAAGCTGCGTATTCCTCCTTAGTCACATCCTCAGGCTTGCGCAACCAAATGGGCTTCTGCTTGTTCATCAGAGCCCACTCATGCGATACTTCCTTCACCTTCTTCGTCTTCTTCTCCTTTTCCTTCTTCTCATCCTCATCAACTTCCTCAATCTTTCCTTCCTCCTCATCCTTCTTCTCCTCCTTGATGTCCTCATCCTCGTCATCAGACACGTCCTTCTCTGTCGTCTTCTCGGTCCACAATGAAATCGGATAGCTGATGAACTCGGAATGCTTCTTCACCAGGTCTTTCAACCTCCTCTCTTCAAGATACTCCAACTGATCTTCCTTCAGATACAGTTTGATGTGTGTTCCGCGGCCAAGGGGTTCACCAGCAGTGTCTCGGGTGATTGTAAACGACCCTCCCGCCTGGGACTCCCAAATGTACTGCTCATCATCGTTGTGCTTGGAGACGACGATCACCTTCTCAGCCACGAGATACGCAGAGTAGAAACCGACACCGAATTGTCCAATCATGCTTACATCGGCTCCAGCGGTGAGCGCCTCCATAAACTCCTTCGTCCCGGATCTAGCGATGGTACCGAGGTTATTGACCATATCAGCCTTGGTCATACCGATACCGCTATCGATGATGCTCAAGGTGTTGTTAGCCTTGTCCGGAATAATATGAATAAACAGCTCTGGCTGTCCTTCAAGCTTGCTCTTATCCGTCAAAGACTCGAACCGAATTTTATCCAAGGCCTGATACAAAACAGCACCAAACATAAGTTAACATATTCAGAGACACCACACGACATATTCCGCCTCTGACAAATCAACATCTAAAATAATTACATACCCCCTAGCAACGCAAAATGCGACATCAGATAATCTACACAATCTATTTACAAGCAAACATCCATTGACATCCAGAGCATAAACAGTTCCGGCGGGAAGCCATTCGACGATTAACTAATAAGCTCCCGAAGTTCAAATATTGACATAAAAAACGAAGCAATAGACGACGACAAAAGCCATATGTACGAAAACAAAATACAACGACGGGCCAAAATAAAAAGAGAATAGATAATAAAATCTTACATCAGAGCAGTTACTGATCAACTCTCGCAAGAAAATCTCCTTGTTGCTGTAGAAAGTGTTGATGATCAAACTCAAGAGCTGGTTGATCTCCGCCTGGAAGGCGAAGGTCTCCACACCGGCCGCAGCAGCATCCTCAGCCATGATGACCGCCTTTTGAAAGACTCCGCACAGAAAAGCCTAAACGACAGCGACCACACCAAGGCAGGAATACCGGAATAAAAACGCAGAGATGATACTGAAGGTGAAAGAGCGAGAGAAAGAGCAGAAGAGATTGATCGGCCGAACCCTACAGAAAAAATCGATCGCACGAACTCAAAACGCTGGAGAGAGCTGCGAGCACCGAAAGACGAAAGGAGGCGCAAAGGGTTGGCGGTTTTGATACCAGAACGAAGGCCCGCGAATGCCTCTAGAGGCTTCTACTGGTGCCACGAGAGCCGTTGGATGGTGACCCTCGACGGCACCGATCGACTCCTCGGGCTTCTAGAGCCATCGGCCGGGCCTTCCAGACTCTTCCACGATTAGTCAGTGGAGAGTAGAACTGTCGGCAGAAGCAGATCGTGACCGTCGATGAGAATGATCCGACGGTTGGAATGAATCCGCCGTGGTCCGTTGGGGGGTTTAGTATTAGGGCGACGGAAGTCGGCTCTTCTCGTACTTTCTTCCCCGCATCTAGATCTTTCCTGGAGGGAAGGCATTTCCTTTTGGCTGCCTTGGGAATTGTGAAAAATGGCCTGTTCAATCGGAGTCTAAGTTATCTGAAGATTTTACAAGTTCAATGGCCGGTGCCAACCATGTCTCTGGTACTGGAAAAGCTTTCTACAGTCCTTGTTGGGGGAAGTTAATTTTTCAAATTTAGGTTTCTACAACTTCAGTTGCATTTTTATCATTTATTTTATCTACTAGTTTAGGTACCTGTTATATCAAAGGGTGTATAGCAATCTTATCACAAAATGTGGTCAATTAAAAAAAATTGCAATCTAGTTAGTCCACAAATGTTAGCAACTTGATTCAAAATAAAACCTCATTGTAAGTCACATTACGCATGTACTCCTCTCTCCCATGTTGAAACGCTCATGTATTCTTTTATATATAAAGATGATATCCTTTGGTTAGTGAGTTTATCCCAATTAGTTAGTTTATCCACAACTTTTACTCAATCAATCAAAATACTCATGTATTCTTTTATACATAAAGATTTTGTTTATTCTCTTCAAAATCATAAAATAATGTGTTCTACAAATCTTTATCATACAAGAACTGGGTCATCTAATCCTAACATCTGCCAGATTTGAATAAACAAATTCACCAGAATTAACTGCTTTCCACTTTGTAAATTAAAATTACACAAACATTATTTGCCTTCTTCCACCTATCTGGTCCTTAGCACTTTGTAAATACTAGTTATTTTAATGTTGGTGTATCTTCTGATTTGTGCCTTTTTGACAAAATTAACGTCTTTTTCACCTTTATAGCCACTGGAGTGCAACTGCAAAATAAACAGAACCTACGATTTCAGTTTGAGAATTAATGTGATGTGCAGTTTGATATCCATTACTTCATTCTATGAGGTTTAGTAATGAAGGAATATACTCCTTTGATACTTATGAGTAAAGCAATGTGGAAATTGATTGACGTATATGGAATGCTCAAAAGATGCTTATTTTAAGATTGTTTCAATATTAGAACTTTTATTAGAACTTTTATTAGAAATATTATTGTGTGGATCCACTTATATTTTGTTCCATATGACTACGATGTTAAGAATTCTTTTACTAGTTTTGACATGGTTCTGATCATGAAATTGACATAAAATGAAGTTGATATTGCACACTTGCGGGTTTTCATATTTACTAAAAATGAACTTTCCTCTTTGGAGTTTTTTGATACAAGGACTTTTTCAAAGTGTTTATACATCCATATTTTCATAAAAATATAATATCTTACAAACCATAAGTTGTAATTATTTTCACTTTTCTTTGAAAAATTCATATATGTATGTTAACACTTTCTTCTTAAGAAAGTTTTGACAATATCAAGAATTCCTCTATATCTTTTTGAAGCTATAAAAATCTACATTGTATCTTAACCAAAACAAAGAAAATAAAGTCAAACCACATGCCTTATTACAAATATGCTTCATAGTTGCTTCAATTGGTTGTGTCTTTTGCGAGCTCATTTTCTAATCTTTGTGTCATTTTGAACATAATACTTTGTTGTTATATAGTTATTAGTTTATAAATTTTAATTTACCAAAAACAACTTTGTGCATGTTTTGTTGTAAAATTAATTGATGAAATTCTATATGCTATTATTGGCTCTTTATTTTGAATTCAATGATTTTTTGACAATCAAATATAATAATTTATATCTTCCATATCATAAATAAATTAAATTAAATCTATAGCATACAAGCATTCCAATGAAACTAACATCATTTTCCCTCATCCTCAAGCTCATCCTATATTTCAACTTACATCAGGCCTAAATTTTGGCTAGTTTTCTAAGAATTTAGATCACTTTTTTAGTTTGAAATAGTTCCTAAATGCAAAACTTGAACATAATTATTATTTGATTTCAACCTCTTTTTTAGGAAAGCTAAATATAATTCAAAGAAAAGTATACAATAACATTTGATTTTCATTAAATAAATTATGACAAAAATATTTGGTATTCAATAAATTTTATTACATCAACTAAGCACTTTATTGCTCTAGAAAACTTTCAATCTCTATCATGTAGGGGTCATCTATAGGCAAACATCTCATAAGGAAAAAATAAAGATTCTTAAGAAATTCAATTATGTGGCCTATAATGATCCCTTTACAATCAACAATTTAAATACTTGATTGGATTCATTAATGGTATTTTCAAACAAAATTTTGCTAAATATAAATGGTCACTAGTCTCATAATAGAGATGAAGTTGTTTGTTACTTGTGGATCTTAGAGTAGTTTACAATCTTTCAATTTGATATTGCTTAGGAAATTCATCCATGATAATAACAAAATTTGATACTTGCAAATCTAGTATTTATATTTGAAGATCTCTTTTGCAATACCATAAGTATATATAAATTTCACTTTTGAGCATGTTGAAACGCTTTAGATTTGTAAAAATATCTTCTAACTATTATCACCAATAACAAAATTGACAATCTTGAGTGCTAGAGTTCAATTTTATTTGAAAATCTTTTGCAAAGTTTAACATTCTATGTGTTTTTAAAAAGCCTTACATTGTATATCTTGTATTGACACCAGCACTTGTACCTTTTCTACTACCACATGTCAGTTCCTTTAATTTAACTCTAAGATGTAAACATTTACATCAAACATAAATTTACAAGAAAATTTGGTTATCATGATCCATTCTTGCTTCTCACTAATTTTGATAAACAACTCCAAAAAAAACTTGACAACCCTACAATAATAGCAATATAGCGTACTAAAAACTCCATCTTGTCCAGTCCAATTCCTTCAACTAACGCAACAAGTCATCTGCAGTATCATGTTAAAAAACCAACTAAAAATTATATCATTGACTGTGAAACAAAAATTGCAAGGATTGTCATGGCATCCACCAGCATTATAAATACTACCGGCAATTGAAATACTTGCTAAGTATTTTATTGATATCATTTGCCTTGGAACAAATCATCTTGCATTTTTTTTTGTATTTTATTCACCCATCCTTTACTTTTAACTCCAAACTCTTCTTCCTCAGCTAGAAAATTGAGAAATTTCTTTATCTTAAATGCTTACATCCAATTGGCATTCTTGCCCCCACAAGGTTGTGCTTTTGCCAAGTGGTTTATACATGTAATCAAACATTTCCTCTCATGCATTTAATTCCAAATTTACCCAAGATTTTGTTTTTAGAAAAGTATTAAGCAAACTAACAAAAATGTAACCACCTAATTATTGATGCTCAAAAATTTCAAACACTATCACTGCAAGAAATTTATACAAAACCAACGCATGCTGTACTGTACAAGAAAACATAAAAACACTATATTCATCTTAGAGCTTCAAAAATTCTCAGTAATAGGGGTTTATGTATAATCAACCAAATCCAATATGTTTCTAAATCCACTTTTATTCAAAAATTGTTCTTCTCTAATGTGCAACAAAACTAACAATATATGCAAGTTTTGTAATCATTAGTGAATTTACATATAGCAAACACCACCATCATAAAGAATTTTGTTAGATAACCACTAGATGAAAAAATTCAATAAAAGTACAAAAATTCAAATTATTGCAACATGATAAATGTTCATATTATCTTGTGTCTACTCCCTCAGTATACAATAATACCTTATCTAAATGAATCAGAATGGAAGGATCATTAGTGTGTAGCATCTGTAAGAGGCTTAATTTTTGAGAGCTCTCTGTGCATCAAAGTAAGGTAGCCGCACCCATGGGCGTGATGTCCCCATGGGCGTCACTGATAAAGTTAGGATGGTTATGGGTATTGAAGTGATAATTATGGGTGACAAAGTGATGGTTGTGGGTAACTCAATGACGGTTTTGAGTACCCACCTCACTGTTTAAGAACCAACAAACCTTGTTTTTAGCATTTCTTACACATGATTCTTACAATTTCAGTGATTATGACAAATCTTTGTGAACAAATACTTATAGTTGGAGCCTTGAAATTGATGCCAATATTTTGGTTTCCATTTCCTAACTTACAGTATTTTTTTCAAAATTAGTCAATTGTTTTACCTACTCCAAAACCCTTATTTCCACGCTTATGGGTGCGCCTACCTTACAACAAGTACAGTTTAAAACACCCAAATAAACATTTAAACATGGTGCCTATTATGAGACTGCTGTAAACGTAGTTGGCAATTGACAAGGGACTTAGTGTATCTTTTAGTGTATGTTTTTCAACACTATATGAAAAGTTAAAGCACTCAATTATAAGCGAAGCCAACATTAAGTCTAGCTCCATCATTCAATTCATATACATTTTAAGGAAAAAATGTGTGGAATTCATTTTGAAAAAAATGTCAAGGCCTGTAAATATTAGGGAAAATATCAAAAATATCCCTCAGTTTTTTTGAAATATCAAATATACCTCTATAGTCTATATCAATTGAAACATCAAAAATACCCCTAGCTTTGTGTAGGATCTTCAATTATCTCCCTAGTTATCTTTGAGAATATCTTTAATACCTCTGGTTTTTTGTGCTTCTTTAATGTAATTTTTTTAAATATCAAAATGACAATAGAAATTATTAAGTAATCACTACAATGGCTTTGATCACAATAAACTTAGGGAATTGCTAACAAGAAATCACATGTGAGCATGAAATTTGATAATTTAGTGCTATGTTTGATTTATTCAAGTGGTCCGTCATTCATTCAATCACAACATTATCACCTCCTTGAAAGAAAACATGACAAATACAAAATTTTGTTAAAATATTATTGCACCAACACTAATTTTTAATGTATTTTTGCTTTAAGTAACTCAAAAGGCCTATATTTTTAATTTTTGAATTTGAGCACAACTTTTTTTTTGAGTATAGCCCTAGAATGATAAAGGTGAAACAATTTTTTTGATCCAAATAACAAATTAGCATTAAAAATCACATTTCATGCTCACAAGGGGTGTCTTGTTAATAGCTTAGGGTGTTGAGTGAGCAATTCCCTAAACTTATATGCAAGCACTTTATATAGAGCTTAAAGAGCTTGCTTCCAAGATTTGGCTTGCATTCAACTTACAACTAATGTTTGTACTTTCCATTATCATCCTAGTATTTTGAAAAAATTGCCAAAAGCATAAGAGATCTAGTTAGGGATATTTTTTTATAATTCAAATTATACATGGACATATTTGATATTTCATAGTAACTAGTATGGCCCGATACTGTTGGCCCAATTTTCACCCTCCCCCCATGCCATCTCCTCATGCCACCCATGGTTATACTCATACTTTACTTCAGTTAAACTTATCCTCTACTTTATTTTTAAGTGGACATCCATACTTTACTTTAGTTAAACTTGTGTTCTACCCTATTTTTACACATAAATTGTCTTTGGCCAATCAATAATTTTCAAAATTATCAATCCATAAAAAACTTTGTAATTCAATAACTTTCCCATTGTATGCCCAAATGCCACAAAACCAAGGCAGTGCACCCCTCCTTGCCGAAAGCTTTCCAACGGTACCAAGCACGCAACAAGGGAACACACGATTTGGGAGATCTCAATGTGACAAACATCCATCCAAACAACCTAATTTAAGATATTGATCAAAGGTCCCAAAGAACTAAGAGTGTAATTAATATTCCTACACAAAGCCATGGGCATTATTTATATTTCAAACAATACAAGATATATTTTATATTTTGAAAGAATTGAGGAGTATTTTTGATATTTTCCCTATAGTAGCAATATTCACTATTGTACTAAGCCGGACCTTTCTCTCTATTTTGCAATATCTACCGCTAAATCTCCGATTGAACTTGCAAACGTGAAATTTACTCACCGTAACAAGAAAAAAATGTGAACTTCGTCGTGGAATTTTTTAAAAGTTATTGTCAGAAAAAGGATTCCTAGCTTCTAATAAATATGGTGTTTTTTCCTTTCAAACTATTGCCTAAGATAGATAAAAGATACAATGGCAGTTGTCAAGATTGGAACTTTGCGCAGATCTTTAGAATAGAGGAAAATATATTCGACTAGTCAAGGAAGAAAACCACAAGAACACTATGGCTCCCATGTTTCAAAATTGGTGCCTTCTTGAATCTTTGGCATTTGACAGTTGCTGCTTGAATGGAGAAAAACAAAAAAGAGATTCCAAACTTACAAAAGACATGCAAAATCCATCCCCCTCCAAGATTTCTGAAAAAAACCTAAAAGATAGCAATTTCAAAAGACATGGTTTATTATCCAAAAGTTTAGGCCACTTGTTGAAAAACCAACTTTTACATCTTCCTATTCAACTTCCACTCTTGACACCCCTAATGCGGTGTTTGCAAAACACAACCTCATCTTCCTCTAACAAATTTTCATTTCAGGTTTCATTTTTCATGAAATAGTTCATTTTTTGGAAATTTGCACCATCATTCCCCAATCTCCCTAAAACATATCAAAAGCAAGTCCAAGTCTATTCACATTTTCAAGCTCGCAAATACGCAGAGACTCCAGAGGGTGGCCATGGCGACAGAAACCTTCTCTCTCGACAACTGCTTGCATTTACCGAAAACAGAAACCTTACTTTTTACTGAACCAAATTACAACAACGCGCAAAGCACAGAATTCCACTAAGGTAAACACACCCAATCCCAAGCGGCACGCCCTAGATTTGAGGGTTTCACAATACACCAATGAACCCAAAGTGGAGCAATGAACACTGCTTGCACAAGCAAATTTTGTCCCTTGTTAATTGTTAAGATGCCATGAGAAGGTTGGGATTGGGACCAGCAAGTCCCATTATAGGAACTCAATCAAGCAGTTTCAAGGTTAGTGTAGAGTCCTTTTTAGGGACACTCTGAGTTGTAACTTTGCCCTGTAATACAAAATACTCTACAATACTTTTTTCCACAAAAATGACGTTCCGTGATAGCTCATTGAAAGGCTAACACTACGGATTTTCTTCCTGAATTTTCCCAAGACCTTGAAGTACCCTAAACCCTTAAACGGTCGGGTATGGGTAAGGTTACCTTACTGAAAGAACCTGTGTCTCAAACAAGAAAAAAACAATATTCAAATATCATACAAACCCTAATTCCAAGAACGCAAACTAACCGGAATACGCACCTACAACAATAGCACCACATAACATTGGAACAAAAAAACAAAGCAAAACAAAGAGGAAAACATTTGAGCCCTCCAACAAAACCTTCTGATATATAATATCGCATAAAAATGTACAGGTGACCGTACGGTCGAATGCTCCGCGTGAGGAATGAACCGCTGCTTGAGGTGCAGGGTATGATTCACTCTCCGGTACACGGGGTTCTAAATACAAGCGGCACTTTGGTAATTATACAGGAACTAAGAAACAATATTTCATTCAGCCATGCAAGTCAATGTACAAGGAATAGAGAAACCCTAACCGGTTAACCAGATGGTGAAATCCGCAGTGGCAGATCCAGGGCTCTAGGGGTTAGGATTAGGATTAGGGTTAGGGTTAGGCTTAGGGTTAGGGTTACGGTAGTGTTAGATTGTAAACAGAGTAATGTACAAAGTCTGATGTACAAAGGAGAAAAGGCTGCGTGGAAGAGTTGCCGCCATAGCCGATAACCTCGTTGGTTGCTCTTTGAATTTTCCTGCTTTCTGTTTACAGGCACTCTCTCGTAGCTTGTTGATTTTGGTGCGATTAGGGTTTACGACGTCCTCACGTTCTTAGCCGCTTTGCTGCCTGCATGAAGCCCATGATCACTTGTCCCTCGTCCAGCTCCTTCATCCCAGTCCCCCCAAGACAAAATATATATATAGATAAGATCTCAGCAAGAGAACTACATTGGTTTATCCCCTTAGTAAAAGTATTGTCACTTAAGAGTTTTATTTGTAATATTCCAACCTGCACTAACTTAACCATGTATTTGCAAATAGTGTGGCTTCGATGAAAAAGTGTAAGCAACTTCTAGTTCAAGAAGAATCAAGGTAGTTTAGATAAATTGATCTTATCACATCTTGAGATTATAAATGAAAAGTGTTGATGTTTAGTCAAATGTAATTATTAGCAAAAGTCACACTTCCAACCATTAGGTAAAAACAAACAAAAAAAAGGGGTAACAACGGGGGTGGGTGGTCAAACACTATAAAACGTCACAATGTGTAGGACAATACATCAAGGATTCACAAATGCTGCATTCAACTCATTCTAGACAACTATGAGGGCAGTACAAGGCCAAGGTGATTGGGGGATATTATAATGTCATACATATCCTCTGTAAACCAAACTCTCCAAACATATAGTGACCCTTATCAAGAGACCTCACAAAGTAATCTAGAGGGATCACAAATTGACAAAATTCATAATCTTTCTTTACCTTATGACATGGTTTTTTGTTTTTGTTTTCTAGACTTAGAGATTGTCCAAAACATTTGGCTTTGTAATTTTTGCAATTAGGGAATGTCCAAAATTAGTTAAATATGGCATGAAAGAATTAAGAAACTCTCACCTGTGACATAAAATGCCGAACAACTGCATCCACGAGCTGCTCTTTCGATGAGTTCGGACCAACTTCAACCTAAAAAAAATGGAAAGAGATTCAACTCAGTTCAAATTTGTACCTGAAAACCTGAAGACCAACCTGAAGACCAACCTGAAGACCAACAACTAGAGACCCAGGTCGTTTTTCCTAACATCCATAAAACGAGAAAAAGCGCTAAAATCCTTCACAGTCAAAGGACTTGAGCAACTCTTCGTTGTCCCTCTCTCAAGAGCCAGATTCATTAACAAAACCAGTAAAAATACAACACTCCAAGTTAAAAATGCACACAACTGTAACAGTTTCAAAACTTCCAAAGCTCACACTCCACAACATCTCGCTGAGTTGGCAACAATACCAGCTTGAAATGACTTCGATATCGCTTCAGAATGGCCGTCTCCAGCTTGCTCAGATTCACCAACTGCACACACACGCACACGTCTTCTTTACATCTAGTCTTCGAGCTTTTCAAAATCTTTGCAAAAGCCTGAACTCGGAAGGAAGTGAGATCGAAGTAAGGTATGAGGCTCATGAATAGACCATCTCAGGGCTGAAACTGGATTTTGGGGAGGTGAAACTTCTTGAAATAATTTTCAGTAAATTCAAGAGGAATTGGCAACTAACCCAAGTTGTTTCATACTCCCTCTGTTCCAGTATAAAGCTCCAAATTAGGCATAGTTCTTGTCTCACTAAAAAGCTCCTTTTTGCTAATTTCAAATGCTAAGAAAGCGTTTGTCATGTCCAATGATCTCATGGGGCAAGTTAAGCAATTAAAGAGCATTCCTCTCCTAACAAGCTTGGCCTTGCCCATATGAGGTACCATTGTTGCTACTAATCTTTAAATCATCAATAATGAGGAGCTAGCAACATGTACAAATATGGTACTTTTTGCATGGAATTTGAGTGCCCAAATGGCAACATCAAAGCTTGAGATTTTGCACACATTTGGTAGATGGTATATTGATTCTAGAACACATGTGTTATTAGTACAAAAACTAAAATAATGAGGAGCTGGCAGCCTTCACAAACTATGCACAAATATGGTACTTTTTGCATGGAATTTGGGTGTCTAAATGCCAACATAAGAACTCGAGATTTTGCAAACATTTGGTAGGTGATATATTAATTCTAGAATGCATTTGTCACTAGCATAATGATTAAAAATATAGTTAATCCCTCATGGAGAAGTTTTTTGGAGCTTTATAATGGGACAGAGGGAGTATTTTTTAGAACTTTGTGGAATTAGTTATAAAATTTTGAAGTGAAAAAGTCATATACCTCTAAAATGGTGCACCTCCTCAAATGTACATCAGCTGTACATTGTTGAAGAGCTATGAAAAAAAACATGTACAAACAACATACATTTGAAGAAGTGCACCATTTTAGAGCCTGCATGCTTTTAGAACCTCGCACCTTATACTGATATAGCAAGGATGTAGTTTCGTACCGGTAAGCATTTGCTAGACAAGCGTCGTCTTCGTTCATCACGACTGCCTGTGCCCACTACTACGCCAGGATTCGACGACGTTGGTAAAGCAGGTTTGCGAGGATGCACTCTAAACGAGTTTCTGGGGTAGTTTTTGTCAACTGCAACCATCGAAGATTTTCAACAAACATGAACTAAACAGAGTGCATAAGCAGCAGCATCGGTGCAAAAAAACTAGTAGAGCAGTACTCCCTCTGTCCCTCTACAAACTCTCCAAAAAGCTTCCTTGCAAAGGATTAACCGTGTTTTTAGTCTTTGTACTAGTGACACATACATTCTAAAATCAATACACCATCTATCAAATAGTATGCAAAATTTCCAATTTTGACGTTGCCATTTGGGCACCCAAATTCCATGCAAAAAGTATCATATTTGTGCATGCTAGTTATTCCTCATTATTGATGATCTAAAGATTAGTAGCAACAATAGTACCTCTTATGGGCAAGGCCAAGCTTGCTAGGAGAGGAATGCTCTCTAATCGCTTAACTTGCCCCCATGAGATCATTGAACATGGCAAACACTTTTTCAAAATCAACAAAAGGGGTGCTTTTTAGTGGTACAAGAAATAAGTCTAATTTGGAGCTTTTTAGAGGGATAGAAGGAAATATCATATTAGTTAAATTGGGAAAAATAGAGGGACCATTTTATACTGCACCCCAATCTCACATACAATAAACGTAGGCATGGCTATAGCTCAAGGTTGTGATTATTCAAAATTGTTGAAGGCAATCACTGAGACTTCACTATTGTACAGTGGTTTCCAACAAATCCTTGGGTGCTTCAAAACTTAGTCCTTGTCTCCAACAAATCCTTGGGTTCTTCAAAACTCAGTCCTTGTTTTCTTTGAGTACTGACTTTTGAAAACCCGAGGACTTGGTGGAGGCCATTGTACAAGAAAGCTCACGTTTGTTCTTTTATAATATGCTAAATTTTACATCATGACAGGAACAGTGCAAGTCCCAAAATGTACTGTTTTTCCCAATTTATATAATAAGGTGTTGGGAGTAGTCAAACTAGTTAGCAATTCGTACCGAGACTTGTCTGGCAAGAGAATGGATTCTCTTCTTCGTCGTCGTCGTCGTCGTCATGGGCATGGTGCTCGTGACCAGTGGGAGCTTCGATCACGCTCAATGCGTTGCGCTGGAGCTTGACTTCGTCTCCATTTGTCAGCATCTGCAACCAATATCACACAAAACGCATGGTAAATCAGTCCTCCGGAAGTGCTGATGGGTCGAGGATACTAAACCCTAATTCTGATTCCTGTTAAACTCATCTCTTCTGATGCACTTGATTCACCTTCTATGGTTAGCAACCGAGCTTCTATACCGATCTCCCAATGAAAAAATACACTATAGTAAAAAAATCGTAAACAGGAGATGTTTAACTAACACTGGATTGTGTTAAAGGTCCACGGAAATGGGGAGGTTTTCTGATGTCACGCACATTCATCCTCAGACTGAGTTCCAAAACAAACGAACAAAACGAAGAAAAACACTGTGCGCCAGCTGAAATTTCAAAAAGAAGTACTCCAGTTGGGTCATTCCATTCTATCCTTCACGTTCTTTTAGACCATGGTTACGGTTTTCAGACTACCAGCAACAGCTTGAATGCATGGGCATATGTTATGCCATATTTAACTAAAACATGGCCTATGTTGAGTCCATAAGTGATAACCCAAAAACTGCTTTGGTTTACAAAACATTGGGATGCATTTGTAAAACACCCAGAGATACTTGCAAGACATCAAAACATTGAGAGATACGTTCAAGTCAGAAAACACGCAAAAACTTGAAAACAATATATGCAAATCCAAAACATCACAAGTAGGATTTATACTGCAATCTGATTGCAATTAGTCTCAATAAGGATTTTTTACACTATTTTGGATCTAAGATAACCTGGTATAAATCAGTGAAAAAGGATCCTCAACACACCTCAAAATAGAGGACTATAGATTTCCTTAAGACAGAGAGGCCTACAGGTTAAAGGCCACAGATTCAGCCGAGCCGGAATAAGCCAGAGATGTCTATAAATTGAAACATCAGAGATATAGAAAGTCCACAAGAATAGTCCTTAACTAGTTAAACGTGTCATAATGTAGATGTTTCTAGATTATTAGATAAAGAAGTGGGTGAACCAGAAAACCGACATAAAGAGTGATTTCAATCGAAATGTAAAGCATTAACTACCGCAGTAAGAAGTTTGAAAAGGGGGAATGTACCAGCCAGTGCCAACCACCGAGGCCCACGGCCTTGGTGACCACGCCTTGCAGACCAACGAGAACGGACTTAGTGCGATTGTTGCCGGTGACCAGCACACGGGTGTGCCTCGGCAGCACAGCCAGCCCTTCTCCACTCTCCTCTCCGGACTGACTATGATCATGCAAATCCTCCATAGCCTCCCCTTCCCAATCCCCACTCCACTGCAGAGCCCATCCAACACCATATTAGGTAAATTGGGGAAAACAATACATTCTAGGCCATTTTCACTATTTTTGTCATTATGTATATATTAGCAAATAAATAAAAAAAACAAGCGTGCATTTTCTTGGACAATAGTGAAGTTTCAGTGATTACCTCCAAGAACTTTGATAATCAGTACAACTTTTGAGCAATAGCTATGCTGACGTGGGATTAACGTGGAGTACAAATTGGTCCCTCCGTTTTTCCCAATTCATCTAATATGGTGTTATCCGTGTCCAGTACGTAACCATTACAACGTGAACTGAATCGGCACTTTGAGTGCCCAGAGCTTAATTTGGCAACGTGCTAATAAAAGAGAGCCCTCACACGTCTGAATGCCACATTTAACTAAGTATCCAAAGTCCATAAGCCAAAAAACTATTGTGACTTTTAAAACGTATAGAGATCCTTGTAAAACTAGATAATTATGTCCGAATCGAAAGACTGCAAAACTTCAGTAAAATGGGAAACTTTCCAATGTTTCAAGAACATAGAAAGTTTACATTAATGTGTCATGTCTAAATAGCTTTTTCGTCTACTTGATCAGTGCCATTGCCTCTGCTGCTTCAGTCTACTTCGGTTCACTTCGGTCTACTTCGACGCTATCCACGTGTTGCCATTTTTAGTAACAACAGCAGTACACCGATTGCATAGAATCTAGCTATCGATCGAATGTACTGCAATGGCAACAGATCGTGTTCAGGAGCTTTCGAATTTGGCAACAGCAGTACTGAAACTCTGACTAGTTAGGAAACCTGCAAAGTTAAGATTGGAAACCAAAATTGTAAGAAGTAGTGGCTGGTTACCTGAGTTAGATTGTGAGTTAGATTGCAGTCCAGCAAGCCAATTCGATTCTCTCTAGTACCGTTTTTCAGTTAACACCGGGTTGCATCGAAGTGATCTGGTGAAAGCCTTGTCCTTGACGTGCCTTGACTTCGTAAAACCATGACCCCGCTCTGAGCCACAGGTACCAATTCTAGTTACACCGCCGATCTACACCGACTGAGATGCGAAGGTGGCAGAGAATTGGCAACAATTTCTACAACAAGCAGTAATGCCAGATAAAGTCAGAGCAGAGCGCTGCAATTGAGACCTGCGAGTTCTGCAACCACGGAAGTGAAAGAATCTAAAACACGGAGACTTGACATGGATGAAATGGTAGAAAAAACCGATTCTGAGAAGAAAGGGAAGGCACAGTTAATGAAGGAAATGTTTCAACATCGGATGAAAGAGATGGTGATGGTGATGATAATGCAAGCAAAGCTAAAAGAGAGCTAGTGTGAGAGAGTGAGAGAATGAGCGGTAGAGAGAGAGAGGAGAGTGTGCCAGTGTGGACGGAGAGGATCTGAACTGAAGCCCATGCTTCCACTCTTTTTTCCTGTTCTCTTTTCTTAATTTGGCTCTCCACTTTCCCGCGTGCGCGACGACCCCGGATTCTCGCTCGTGGTAGCCTCTGTGGGGGGTGTTGCGTGTGGCGATGGCGGAGTTCGAAGAATCATTCTCTTTTTACAAAAAGGGAATTGTTGTATTAACGAGGAATCTGCAAAGCAGGTGTAGTTCTACAAGGTATCTCTTTTGCAACCTGGTTTTCTTTTGTGCAAATTCTTTTTCTTGGCAAGTTTTTTCTATGCAAGCTCTTTTTTCACTTTTTTGAGTGTCGACAGGTTTGTTTTGTTTTTACTTTTGCTTTTGGTGGTGTCGTCGGTCGTCGGTCGTCGGCGGTGTTTGTTCGCTGGATTGGCGCCGGAGCCGCAGTGAAAGTCATCGCGGCTCTTTTAATGCCGCTCTCGCACTTGTCGCCATGATTTTGGGGACAGTTGCAGAAATGCTGCCTGTGCCGCCAGGCCTCTTAAAACCATTAATCCCTCAGCGCCCGAAAGCAGGGTCAACTCAATTTTGACCGTTATAATCTTTGAAACTACTTCCAATCGAGTCCAGCATGATGGAGACGCTTCACACTAACAATTTCTATGGTCGAATCTTGTGGATTGTATTTTCAATCCACAAGGGCATTTTGATTACACACAAGTCAAACTTTTTCCATTTCAACTTTGGGCACTCAGGGGTTAACTTTCTTTTTGTGATGTACTGCCCATGTGTCCAAAATTTCAAACAATCAGGCAAAATCCCATTTTGCTCCAGAATTGGAGAATTGGAAAATGTAGATGATATACAATCTTGCATTGTAAGGGCAGCTTTACACTATGGCCGAGCAAATCAAGAGATCGTGCAATTGAGTGGTTAAATTTTGTTGAGAGTTGAAAATAGATAATAAAATATTGTTTTTGATACCTTTGGCTGCCCTTAGAGCATCTCCATCACAATCACAACAATAGATGCAAACGTGTTTGTTGCGCAAAGGGAGAACTTTTGAGCTCCACCACATCCACGCCAAAGCCTTTCCCAAGTTTCTAGGCAATGCTACAAGCTCCAATCCATGCCACTCTCTAGGTCTTTTGTATTCACATTACAACTTACGGGAGGACTCAAATAGGTTGAGGCTTGTTCCTACTCGTTTCCTTTCATGGTGCTAGAGAGAAGAAACAACAAAGTAGCATGAGTGCATGCTGGAAGAGCTATAGAAACGATAGAGCTAGTACATGAAATGGCCTGCATGGTAGTCCATGAATTCTTTGGTCGCTTTTGATGTTGTGGAAATGGGGTGGAGATGCTCTTACTGAAGCCTCCAAAAGCCAAGTCCAAAGTTACAACCACCATAATGTTTGAGAACCTTCAAAGTTTTTCTAAGATTACTAAAATTAAAACAAGGATTTCAATGAACAGCAAGAATGCTCATCAGAGGAAGCATTCAACCTTTAATTGTCAAGTACTTTGAAGTACCACAATGACAAGCATTATTATGTACACCAAATAGTGCATTTAGGTTGCCCCATACTAATTTCTTAACATTTCACACTATTTAAATATTTACCAAGATTATGGAGTATGGAAGTTAGAACCTTATATAGAACCATAAATTATTATAGCATAAGGAGAGTTGCATGTCCCTCCAAGTGGCCAAGGGTGAGTTATGAGATAACTTTGCCAACATAAGGCAACCTAAATGCACAGTTTGGTGTAGATACTGTACGTGCGGCGGCAAAAGCCTCTTGGTTTTTTCAGCAAAAAACACTTTTTTGTCTGTATTACCTATATTCTACAAAATTCATAGAAATAATCAGCTTAGGCACTGCTGCAACAATCTGAACTTCCTCTCGAATCTGCTCTAACAAATGAAGGTAAAACGCAAAATTCGTATTATGCTTTCAATAATATACAACAGTATGGAGAAGAGGAGAATACAGTATCCGTATAAAAAGGACATGGACTTCACTCTTGTCAAACACGACTGTTCAAACTTCATTTTTCATGAAATATTTCATTTTTTTACAGATCTGTCAGTAAAATATACCACTAGAATTATATAAAGGGAATTTTTTCGTTTACTATAAACTCAGGTAATTACAGGAAGAAATGTTCTGCAGCGATCCCGAGAACCCCCTGGGTAAAATATTCAAAGACTTCAAAAAATGATATTGTGCAGGTGACAGACTACAGCAGAGGAATGCACAAAATGGCTGTCCCAGCTTTGGAGAGGTTTTCAGTTACTTCACAAAGCTGGGCAAGCTGCTGGCCATTGCAACATCAATCCAACTACGCATCTTGACTTGCAGAGTCCCTGACGAAATTATCCTGATTTTACAAAATTGAGGTTCAGTGCTTGCTTGAGATGCCTCTTCTGACCTATTCGCACGACTGTCGTCACCGTGCATCCCCTCCCAAGTGTCCTGCCCATTAAAGATGTATTGGCCCGGTTGCTTTGTAGCAGACAGTATCTGCGAAGTCTGGTCAATATCTTTTCCCCCATTATACTCCACCTACAAACAACGTGCCACCACAACAATCATTTAGAACTGACATCACTTCATTGTTTGCAGTGTAAATCTGAGCAGTGTTCACAAATGTGGCTAAATTTAGCAAAACTTCTACCCACTTTTTATTACAGCTCAATAAAATGTGAAGTTGAAAATTTAAGCACGTTTTAATAGTGCGCGTTTAGCCACTTGAACTACTTATGATAACCACATCTGGGAACACTGGATCTGAGCTGACACGGGAAAAAATCTTGCTATTAGGAACGGAGCAAATGTAGCAAGATGAAACCATGAAAATGTCCTAGAAGGTAGACTGTGAATGAAAGCGACTCGAACCTGTGCAGAGAGATTATTGGAAAAGTACAAAGTCACGCTCCCCTCGCTTGCGTCAATATCAATCTGATTGTTATCACATACGGACAGTAAGAGGCGCTATCATTGCACCGACTTCCTTATATACAGCAGAGACTGACTGCATAGTACTACGAGTTTCAAGTACTGAATACTGAAATTCAAGCAATTTCTAGAGTAATCAACAAGCTATAAGACCATCTACTGGTGAACCATTTGCCAAACTAGGAGGGAAACACCACTTTTTCCCGAATACAGGTAAATCAAATTTGAAACAATTCTTTGGGGAACTGAGTCAATATTGGTGCGTAAAATTCCCATTGTTTGCTGACTAAATACCTTTAGGAGGAAAACGAAATGCTTACCTCTCGAGCATGCTCATGTAGTTGCAATGACACAGAGCCTCCACTCGTCACAATGCTTGCCTTACTGGAGAAGAACACGTGAAATCAGTATCTTGAATGAGAGATCTATACACGGTATGATGATTTTTTTAACGTTTCGAGGGTCAAGGTTTCTAAATCAAGGAAACCTACAAAACTTTGGAAATTGAAAGATTCGCCCCTTGTGGCATTGTGTATCGTTGATACTGCTTGCAATCGACATTTTGGGAAACCCCACCCCGCTTGCCTTGATGGAGTTTCCCTTTAAGATAGTAGCATTTGAATGCCATAACCATGCATATAAAGGACCAGTGCCTACACTGAAAAGGTAGAGAGTTGCAAGGAAACATATCTTGAAGAGAATAGTTGACGTACCCATCTATTCCGGTTATCTGGACTGAGCCGCCTTCTGTTGACACCTGTTACATCGAGACGAAGGCCCTGGGTCAATATTCACGTGTACGCTCATAAGCCAATACACCGCTTCCATCTAACTGAAGCTTCATTCAATATGCTGAAGAAAAATGAGCAGTCCTTATCATAATTCGCAGAACTTCAACTAGAAAGGCTTTTCAGAGATGAAAGAAAAAAAAATCCAAAGTCTAGATGCTGCGTCTTTTAGCTAACAATGAAAGTTAAAAATTTGTATCCAAAAGTCGACGTACCAAGGCACTGTCTTGCGCCTGAATGTGCTTCGCTTCAAACGAGCCCCCACTTGATTTCATCACCGCATCTTTAGTATGACCCACAAAAGACAACATTAAAAAACAGCTTCTAGGATAAGAAAAATCTAAAGATACCATTGACGTTTGGATTTGAATGTGTTTGACGAGTCTTTTTAGACTTATTCGACAACAGCATCAAATGGATCAGCTCGAGAGACATCATTACACTGAAGAAGATCAACTGCTCTTCCAAGAGAAGGGAGTGCTTACCGTTACCGTAAAGAGATCCAATGTAAACATCGCCTCCGCCAGCATCCATATCAATAGTTGTGCCCACCAAGCGTTTTATTGAAACATCACCCCCCATTGTTTTTATCACTGAATCTGCAGAAACCTGTCACAGGGAGGCGATGCATAAAGGCATGAACATGCAAGCCACAGTCCACTCCTGTGGTCAACATAAGAATAAAAGACTGAAAGAGATTGTTGGCAAACGCTGATTCATCAAGCTAACTGATTGCCTAAACGCAGATTTGCAGGTGGCTGAAAATGAAGAGTTTTTATTGACACCTTCAACGAGTAAAAAAGTATGTAAGAAATTTACCAAGTCAGCCCTGAAACAACCTCCATTAGTCAGGATTTTGGCCGCTCCTCCTCGCATATCACCTTTTGTAAGTAGAGGGCAAGACAAGGATCCCCCGATATCAGTGTTCAGCTCTGGGCCCAAAGGAAAGGCTAGATCTTAAGGTGCATCAGATTGATCAATAGTGAAGTCTCACCAAGCGTCACATGGCCACCAGAAGTCTCAACATTCAAGTTTCCTTCTTTCTGCAATAACCACACACGTGTAATACACATCAGAATAGTGCTGGAGAAGAAGTTTCCATATAAGCTTATACACGAAACTCATGCACTAAGTACTCAAAGCTGGGATTCTTTTAAAGATCCGTCAAGTTTACAACCTATCTCTAGACTAAGGAAATACGTAAAAGGCCGCATGTTGAAAAGGCAGACCACGTAACGACCCTCACCAGACTTTGAATGCGAACCGGATTCTGCTTGGCCTCCACAAACAAGCTGCACCAACGTGCAGGCATGGCAGCCCTCACACTCTCCAGAGAGACGCTTCCTTCTAGTGCTGGACCTCCATGTCCTTGAAGGTATCCAATTTTCTGAAGCCCTGTTCATGCCAGCTTCTCTCAGACCACAACCAACATCCAGGAAGAGTACCGATATATACGACGGCCAATGTCTAAAGATTAAGCTCACATCAACAGCAGAAAGCCACACTTCTTTTAGCAGATTTGAATATGAGGATTTAGAACGCTTACTGACATAATTTTGGGACTCTATCAATTGAAAATCTGACCAGTCACCAACCCTGTGTCCAGCCTTCCAACGTGCCTGCAAAATGACATTAGAAAACAACTCGCTAGAAATCAAGCCAAATACGCCGCACAAGGTGTCCAATATAACGTATTGAAAGCTATAACTCTGACTTGGTGAGCTTTGAGCCACAGCAATAGAACTCACCTCTAACACAATCTCCTCCAGGCTATCCCCCGTCACGACATCCACATCGGTGTCGGATCCAGCCACACATATCTACAGCACATTCCAATTTGGCATTCCCGTGAGAAGACCGTGATCAGGTAGTCTCCAGTGATTCATAACGATCCTTTTCAGCAAAGAACTGCAAAGCCAAAACATCAAAAGCAAGGCTTCCTGTACGTCATTTGCTATATAAATGGTTATAGCCAGATTCATTTCTACTTAGAAAAAGTAGGATCGGCAACATACACTCAATTCGGCTCCCACAGTTACAGGCACACGCTTGATAGAGACATCCGCTTCCTTGATTCTCAAATCGGGGCTTGTCGTGAAGCAATGCTTGCTCCATTCCGGATAGCGTCTCTTTACCTCTGCAGGTCTCCAGTTACCTGTGAGGCATTTCTTTAATGCATCTTAGATTCTCTTTCAAATAGCAAAAGATGATTATAGTAATCAGAAGACTGCATCGATATGCCTCCGACATCATCAGTCCTGAAACTTGTCCAAAACCTCTTCTTCAATCATACACCAGTGACGATGAAATATATCAGCACCAAAGCTACTCAAACCCTAAAAATAGCAAAATGCAACCGTACATTTTAATAATTCAGCAAGTGGCAGAGTTCTATGCTTCAAACTATGAAAAATACTCCAAATTACTCAGCAACATTTGATCAAATAATCAATTAGCGCAGCAAGACCTCTACGTGAAGATGCGTATACATTTGTGTCAATGCCATATTTTATTATATATCAGCAACTCCCGCATGTTTTAGGAGCTGCTTGAGTATGAGGCCATATAAGCATTTCCAGAAATTCTCATTTCGCAATAGACAGAGGTGAAACCCTAATACAACACGATGTGTTGGAAACCTAAAAGATTTGAGATTCACCTCCGGTATTAGGCAGCGCAGCAGATGTCCACTTGCGACTGCTCGTTAAAAGCTTATTCACCCGATCAGCAGCCCTGCATTCACCACCGCGCGCACGATCTCGAAATAACAGAAATCTCCAGCGCGTGGAAGCCGATTGAAGAGTTTGCCTCTGTAACACACAATTCCTCATTCAACCCGCCTAATCTCGCAGAATTTGAATTATTTAACCAAAAACAATACAAAAAATACGTAAATGTGTGAATGGAAGAGTCGGAATCACTGAAGAAGTGTGAAACGCGCATGATTTTTGTTGCTTACCATCGTGCCAGAGCTTGAATGCATCAACTCATGATCGGTGTTGCACTTCGAATGCTTCGGGAAGACGGTGGTGAAATGGAGAAGACCTTCGGAGTAAGAACCGTTTCCGTTGTTTCCGGTTATCAACCTCGACGGGTTTGTGCGGTTGTCAATATCGGCTGGTGTGTGAGCAGTATCATAAAAATCGTTGAAGTTTGGTACCAAGGTGTACCGCAACTTGGTAGGCTACACGATGTTTTTAAAAATAAAACCATTTGGTATAGGGCAATGCCCGAGGAGGAGGGGATTGTGGGAAAAGAAGTGTTGAAAAGGAGAGCGGAACCTCACAAGGAGGTGTTTTTTTTCTTACAATCCTTAACAACGAAGGTGTTGTCCAATGTAAATCACAAGCAAAAAGGATGAGAAATCAAGGATGAGAATTGAAGCCGGATGAGAAATTGTAATGCCCGATTAAGTAGAACAATCCGTGGAATTGGGCATTACGCTACGGAACCCACCCTGCAAATGAATGGCAGGAATTTTGGGAGTGGTTTACGTATTTAGAAATGTTTTACAATGAAACAAATTGATCTTTTGCATTGAAAATTCTTGAAATTTAGTAAAATATTGCATTTGTGAAACTTCGATCTTAAATTAACAAAGAAAATGGTTGGTGAAAACTTGTTTTGCTGTGTAGGTGCAAATAGTTTTATGAATGTGAATGTAAGATTTTTTTGCCAAGAGATAGGTACAATAGGGGATCTAAATATGTAATACATAGGTGTTAACCCAGAAGTGAGTGGGGGACGGTTAGCCATTTGTTGTTACAAAGTGACCATTTGCATAAAAATGTGTTCAAATTTCATACAATTTTGATGTGACATTAAATTGTTTCAAGTAAGGTCCAACTCAAAATTCCTCTTACATTTCTTCTCAAAGAATTTTTTATCCTTGGATATTTCATAATAAACCTGTGTTTACTAAAATCATCTTAAGGTTTAGACCTTATTTTGCACATATTGTCATGTTTTATGTCGTGTATTAGAATAGATAAAAGTAATGGTACACTCAAACAAGCTTGCAATGATTTTGGGGTCAAAATGGCAATTTTGTAAGTGCAAAAAAATACACATGGTAAAAATGGGGTGTCAAGGTTATGTTCCCCCCAAAAAGTGCCAACCCACTAATTTGACCCTTGTAAATACGTGACCAAAGTTATTTGTTACCACTTTTTGTGGAGTTTGAGTGGGTTTGGTCCCATGTTTAAATCTAGACTTCTTTTATTCTTCTTTTTCTTTATTTTTTTTTATACTGTTCATTTTGAACCTTTTGAAGATTTATAAACCCCTAGTTATGGGTACTTTCAGGATAACTCTAATACGACCTTGATGACTGGAACTCCACTTTACAATAATTTGAGGAACAGTAATCTTAGTTCAACTCTCTCAGTACAAGAGTATGTGTCGAAGTGTAACAAAGTAGTTGAAAAGAGCACACTTTCTAATTTGAGTAAGCACCTTTCACTATTTAGCGGTAGTTTGATTTTTAGTAGGTGCAAGAACTTGTACAATTCAACCATGATCACGAATCATATAATTATTATGTATCCAAATTCTAAATTTCCATGCATTGGGAATTCAAACGTGAGCACAAAGTAAAAGTTGGTGATGATAGACCAGAATTATACAAATAAACCTAAGCAATACACCAGGACAGCCAAAATATGCACCAAAACACTCCACTGCAGTATGCTTCTAACAAAGATAAAGGAATCGACAATGAAGAAAAAAGGAAAACACTGCACTCTGAAAGAAGACCAAGAATATGCTTTACAACGAGTATTGCTTGAAAAATAAAACATCCTTTCTATTCTAGTTCATCTATACCTAGCTATAGAACTTTCAATATCTATTACACACGTGCATCTTCAAACGATGAAATACCCCCGTACTCAACAAAAGAAACCATGTGAAGAAGCAAACGGCCCTGCTGTAATGGACTACAACGTGTCAGGTCACTTGAAACCAAGGGCAAATGACAGCTTAGGGCGAGTGTTCTTTTTGCCTAGAATTTTCATCTGCTCCGCTCGGCCTTGCTCCTCTTCCAACTTTTTCCTCCGATGTGTTTCTTCCTTCTGCCGTTGTAAAGCCTCCAACTCACGGTAACGTTCTTCTTCCTTCCTGGCTTGCTCTTCAGCTGCACGTCTCTGCGCTTCTTCAATTTTCCGACGGTTCTCTTCAAGCATCAGTTCTAACTGCTCTTTCTCTTTCTTCTTCTCTTCCTGAAATGTACAGAAAAGACAAGCAACTTTTAGTCATCTAAATGTCATAAACTAGGTGACGAAGTAGTACAAGTATTCCAGGTCAAGGCACTTGCTCTCATATACCGACTGTAAAACCAGCTGCAAACAGATCCCTTTAACACACAGTTCAGTGGTATACAAAGGCAGTAACAATAAGGTTTGGTTACCTCTTTTCTCCTGGCTTCGGCAAGTGCTTCCTCTTTTTCCCGCTCGAGCTGAGCAGCAATGTCATCAACGATTTTTTTCCTGCCCTCCTGTATTTTCAACTCCATTTCCTTCTTAAACTCCTCAGAATGTAAGGCATCGTGTACCTTCTTTCGAATAGCTTCCTCTACTCTCTTTGCAGACTCTTCCTCAATGAGCTTTGTTTCAACCTCTTGCTGCCGCCTGTAAATCAAGTATGCAAAGTTAGCAATACTGAGAAGGCTAAAAACAATGCCCATGCTGAGGTGGAAAATATTCTGGGCACGAGCTAGCATTCACAAGGTACTGATTCTTTCAAAGCAACATCAATGTAAAGCAGATAGAAACCACACAAAACTGATACATAACCTGAAATATGTTGCACGAGTCCAGGTTCGATTATACTGCGACATAAAAATCGTGACAAATGGTACATCCAGAGATGACAAACAAGCTCAATTCGAAGAGGCAGCTGAAAAATATCTTCCACTGGACACCCGAGGACAGGAAGGACCTATAAATTTCATTGTGAAGGACAACGTGGCATGCGCGATACATGCTACAGACTGATTCGAATAATAGTCCACACTTGACACTGCCATGGACCAGGAGAAAAGTCTCACCACATGGCGGCACTTCCACTACACACTTTGACTGCGATGGAAAACTAACCCATCCTTTCTACCAATGTTAACCATGAAAAATTGCCGTTAATTTGGCAAAGTTACTTGGCTGATTCTCTTCCATGTTACTTCCCCTGTTAACATCAGCAATTTGATTAGAATCTGAGCAAATCAATAATGAGAAGTAAATCCTTTAAGGTTTCCAGATTTGTTTTTATTGGACACGTCTTACCCATGAGGGCAAAAATGCCAATCTTTATGGGTACAGGTAACCATGCCAGGCACATCCACATGAAACGAACTTTATAGATTCAATCCACATTGTAGAGTGCAGGAAGTCGTGTAAAAGTTCGTACGAGACCCCCGTCAGGCATGGTTACGAGGACATTCACAGAGACCAGATGACTGACCCCAGAACACACCAACCTGTTGGTTCATAACGAACACGGTACTTCTAAATGTGTGCGGCATTACCTTCTCTTCTCAAACTCTTCATCTTCTCGAACCTTATCATAGGCTCTTCTTCGTTCAACAGCCACGGGACTTTTACTTCGAGACCTTATAGGTGATCGTGTACGGCTACGCCGCTTTGATCGCCTTGGAGTTGGCGTTCGACTCCTGTGCCTGTCAAAGAGGTTAAAGATTTGAGGCGCTAACTTACTCAGTAGCCAGAAGGCATTTTGTCTTCATGAAAGTTCTAAAATAGCCTGGCATAAAGATATGATTGTGCCAATGTCCATCTCAAATTAATGTTAATCCCCTAGAAGTAGGAGAAATATGTTCCGTTCAATCATTAGGAATCTGACCTCGACACCCCACATAAACTTGTGCACCCTCAGCGAAAAAACCCTAAAATAATGAGACCAACTCGGGAAATTATGGACCTACATGTGACAATGCGCGCCGAAGATGAAAGCAACACATGATGGCAGGCACATCTATGGTACGGTTACCAGAGGGGAAGAAGGCGGCGATACATCAGAAGCGATTGAAAGGTTCCTGAACTGAGGAGGACCTTCCCAAAGCCTTGCAGCTTTCCTCCAGGCAGCAACAGCATGAAAACCCCCTCCTTCCATGAACATCATCATCATCATCCCCCTTTCGAGCACGTCTGTTCCCACCTCATTTCTGTTTTCGTCTTTTTATTTTTCTCAACAACTTTTAAAGGGTGATGCTCCCCCTCTTTCTGACAAACTCTTTCCTCAGACTCTCTCATGGCTGTTTCTAGCCCAACAACAACTGCATGAAGAGCCCATTGTTTGCTCACTGTAACACACCTGCTGTGACCATGATGCACCGGTGATCGGCTTCTATAGGTCTCCCTCCTCCGTCTAGTGCTGTGACGGTAGCTCGACGGCGATGGTGATCGTGCAGACGACCGGTGCCGCCCCTTACGAGGCGGGGACCTCGACCTGGATAATGATCGAGGCATCCCTTACCTGCTCCTCAAAGTCAACAACTGTATGACTACCTGCCCTCCCCTCAATTAGGCGACACTCAGTCTCTTGTGCTCTGATCCCTGTGAATCTGCAACAAAATGAAAAGATGATCAGATATTAGCCAGAAAAGAGTAACAACTTGAAACTACCATGGACGACAGAAAACCTAATATGCATAAATGATATCGACCTACAACAATTAAGAAAGAAATATCGCCTAACCAGCCAACCAGAAGCGTTCTAACAAAACCATGATCCTCGGCTGCCGGCGCCTGCAGATTACTCTCATTGTTCTGCGTGCAAGTCCATTCTTCTCGACTATCTAAATCGTGTGCACGAGAGACAAAAAAATAGGCGCACGAATCCTGGCTATGCTGTTAAATAACCCTCGTAAACTCAAACCCTGAGCACATAATCATACAAGCAGAAAATTTCAATAGTCCCTAACGGTTTAAAGAGCTTTTACAACCTTCCAAACCTTCGCTGTCGAGACTAACAACGATCGCGCCGGCCGGGGCTACTTACTTTAACATTTCAATCACAAACAACAAACCATACAAGAGTTCGGATTCGCTACGAAGTCTTACCTTCACATCAGAACAGACGTTTCTCTTCTTCAACAACCGCTCGATTGTAGAAAAAGTCCTGTAATCGTTACCAACACAATTGTTAAACAAATATTCTCGAGCCAAAAGGCGGCGTCACAAAGTTACAATAAAACTTACATATATACTTCCCCATCGCCAACTCGCGGGCGCGCGCACACACAATCCCTCGGGGGCTTCGACCTTGCGACGAATCCTGCACGGGATGACCGATCTGCAACCAGAGAGAGAGGCACAAGCTATGCAGCAAAGGATTTTAAAACCCCAATTGGAACACGAATAAAGGGCCAATCTCCAGTCAGAGACGCACCAAAAACGAAAGGGCGGTACGAGAGAGACGGCAGTCGCGGGATGTGCGCGAGCGGAGGGCGACGACGACGTCGGAGTTCAATTTCGGGTTGTAAAAGTTGAAAGCAAAGCACGCAACCCCCGCGTCCCGCAACAACTTTTGCAAGGACGTGAGCGTAGCAATGCAAACCCTTCACGCAGAGCTCCTCCTGCCCTTGGATTTCCTCGCATGCGCAATTAGGGTTTCGTCCACGACTTTCGTTCCTTCCTCGGATGAAGTGCTCGTTCATCCGATATATTTGTTCCCTCGTGGATCCCAACGCTTCTTATTAACCCCTAACCCCTAAACGTCTGAGCGTGCCGCTCCGATCAGTACAATAAGGGGTATTTTTCTTGTATTTGGAATGGATTCACACCTTTACTACATTTGAGATCAACAAAGAAGTTGGAGAATAGATCAATGCAGTTTTAGTGGGTTACTTGAGATCTCAAATTAAAATTTCTTATTGGTAGCAAATGACAATTATATGTCAGCGTATACACTATGCCCTATGGACGTTTAAGGGTTAACTCCTAAATGCCCTAGGCACCACATTTTGGTGCTGACAATATTTTGAAGTTCAATCAAACCTAAATAAGCTAGTAATTTTTAGTATAATTTATTTTAAAATTATTCTTTTTGAAGTTTAGTTTTAGCATCAAAAACCCAATTGTGTAAATTATTGATTGTGAATTTTCTATTCAAGATTTTGTGCAAGGGTGTCCATTGTAATCTTGACTTTTTAGTGTTGAGAGCTCATGAAAATGAGCCTCAAATACACTAAATCTTGGAGAAAAATTCACACTAGAAATTCATTTTGAAATTTTGTAAAAGAGATTTTGAAAAGCCATAAATGAACTAGAGTTACAATGACTTACAAAATTGAGTTGGTGTTTACTATTACTTAATACAATTTGTCATATCAAGTGCATTAATAAATATTTTCAAGTGTTAAAAAGAGTAGATTAAAGGTATCCAAGTACCTACTAATGTAAGGAAACCTCAATGAAAAATTTGCAAGGGTGATTGAGATATTTCATTTCAAAGGAGAGTCACTCACTAACTCACTTTTGGTCTTGCATATTTGTACCTCCATCTCCTCCTTATAATGACAATATATCATAGAACTTAAATTTAGTTGTGAGTGTTATAAGTAGGAAAGAGTATTTCTACTCCTTCTCTAATAGTATATTGCGTTTTTAATTGTTCCGTAACATGATAAGGCAGTTATTTAAAACACTAGAAGTAAACTATGTTAGAATTCACTAAAAGTGTAAGGTAGTTTAAGTTGAGTTCCATGTTTCTAACGCAAAAATTTGCATTGTTCAACAAATTTTTGCGTTAGAAACATGGAACTCAACATAAACTACCTTACATTTTTTGGTGGGTTTTAACGTAGTTTTCTACTAGTGAAATAAATAAAAATAGTGTAATATCATTGCTACAAAATGGGAAAATCACAATAAATGTAACCAAATAGTTGTGGTTAGTTAGTCTAATGTTGAGAGAATCCAAATTAAATGTCTTTTTTATACTAAACCATTTGTAGAAGGATAATCAACTAAAATTTTAAACCACTTAGGGAGGGTATGTGTGAGAGTAATGACACGTAGAAGATTTATTATTGCTCCAAAACCATTCAAATTAGTTAAGCAACAATATAACAATGAAATGAGTGTCTAGAAAATGCAATGTGCATTGAATTTGCAAGTTTAAAGGCTTTATGTGAAGAAGGATAAACCAATTTTTTCAAAAAACAATATTTAAGTTTGTTTAAATTTTGCCAAATCTCTTGAAAATTAGACTATTGCAAATTGGAAGCAAGTGATTTTTTGAGATGAGATTCTAATCAATTATTGCTGCTTAAATGGTTGTTACTAATGTTGGGATTGAGGCAAAGAGGGTCTTCTAGATTGAACAATATAGAAAAGTGTGAAACATAGAAAAGGTTTTATAATAGTTTGAGATTACATAAGTGCAATTAGACTTAGTTTGATTTGCAAGATAGAAGGTACAATAAATCAATATGTTTGTTGTGAGGTATTAGAGACTAAGGTAGCCACACCCATCAACGTGACGGTCTCCATGGGCGTCACTGACACCATAATTAAAAAAGCAAATGCTTATGAGTGAACTAAGTGATGGTTGTGGGTGACTGGTATGGCGGTTTTGAGTACCCATGTCACTATCTAAGAACCAATAAGCCTTGTTTTTAGCATCTCTTATACATAGTTCCTACAATTTCAGTGATTTAACACTTTGGAAAATACCCATGCACACATGACTTTGTGGATAACTTCCCAAACTAAACTAGTATTTTTTGTTCTCTGTTTCCAATCTAAAAATATAATTTTTGCGCTTGTCCAACTACCCTAACCATGCTAAAGTGCTCAAACTAACGCTTATGAGGGCGGTTACCTTAATCTCCCTATGATGTTTTTTCACAGTATGGCATAAATGCATCTAGAGTCATTTTTCAACATGACAACAATCCGAAACATACAACAAAAACAATGAAAGAGTATTGTTTAAACAACTTTTAAATGTTTTAAAGTGACATACTCAATCACTTGACCCAAACCATGTAAAACACCTATGGGCAACGCTAAAATGGAAGCTCAATTGTTAATCAACACATCCAAAGGGTCTTTTAGAATTGTGAGAGCGTGGGTTTGAGATTTTCCATTCTATCACTTCCACTCAGTGTGAGAACCTTTATGAGAGCATGCCACAAAAAAAATGCAGGCAATTGGTTATGCATAGGACAAGTAAATTGATTTTTGAGTGTGTATAGACACACAAGTCCAAAACTGAGTCAATGAGGGGTTTGATTTCAAATTTTAGTGCTTCCATGTATTAGGTGTATTTTGTTTTTAATTTCCATGTGAATAATCAATAAAGCTTCTACTTTTGGAAGCAATTTTTTACATATTGGATTGTTCTCTCCGTGTGATAATATTGCTTATTTAATGAAAAACATCCAAACACTGACTCAGTTTTGTGAGTCACTTTTGTGCAAGGGTGTCCATTGTAATCTTGACTTCTTTAGCGTTGAGAGCTCATGAAAATGAGCCTAAAATACACTAAATCTTGGAGAAAAGTTCACACTAGAAATTCATTTCAAAAGTTTGTAAAAGAGATTTTGAAAAGCCGTAAATGAACTAGAGTTATTTATGTTATGTCCTTCAACCGCGTATTTTTTTGGTAATCAACATTTTAGATGTGACATGTAAAAAGAGGATTGAAAGACTTGAAGTCATTTTTGCAGTATTAACACCCTCTTGATCAAAAACATTATAATCTTTCAATCCATGTATGATATTGTTGTGTTTTCTTTAATTTCCAATATGATGTTTAACATATTTGGTTTGAATTTGTACGAATACAATTTGAAAAAAATTGATACATCTTATCAAAATGTTGGCTTTTTGTTCAATTTAGAGAAAATTCCTAGAAGCTCAAAAAAGACCTTGGGCATTTAGGGGTTAAGAAAGTGTAATGCCTAACTTGTCCGTAATATTTTAAATTTGAGTCGTGTGAAGAAATGTGATAAGTTGTACATTTTGAGGTTTAAATTGGATCTACCCTACCAATAGTACTGAATATTGTTATAAACTTCTCAATATAGTATTTGAAGCATTTGAATCCACAATTCTATTGGTACATTTGTCTACATGATACCATGGTTGTCACATCGGACCACCCATCTCTCAGCTTGCCCATATGTTTGAAGTGCCCGATTGAGCTCAAGGCCCATTTGATGTAGTCAATCCACAGTTGATTTCAAAAAATGATAAATGATAAAAAAGAACTTACTTTGATATGTTGGTGACACTTATTATTGCCAACATGATAGTAGTGTCAAAATATGGATTTAAAGCCATATCAAGTAAGAAAAATGAAAAATAATAATTTGTTTTTTCTTTTTAGGTCAAAAATCCTAAAAATGCCCAAAAAAACAAGAGAGGACAGATTGCTTGTATTGTATGATGGCCAAATCTTGCTTGAAGTAACAACCATGCATGTTACTAATTATTTAGTGATACTTTGAAATTCTAGAGTGGAATTTGCTGAAATAGGTTCAAAGATATGTGATGATTGATCTTATTGTGATGATTTTACAAAATCTTTTTCTCCATTTAATCTATAAGCCTCATTTTCTATCATAAATACTTTATACTTTTTAATTGAAATTCAAACTAAATTTTTTTTTTCACATATTTGGGTTTCCAAGATTAACAAAATAGTCATTAATTTGGGAAAAAACTCAGTTCTTGGGACTTTTGGATTTTATGCCCTTGAAAAAGTGTTTAATGAACTAGAAAAACCTAAAAGTCTCATATTGTAATAAAAGTTTTTCCAAATTAGTGAATATGACGTTGATTCTACTAGAAATGGAGGTTTCAGCAAAGTCAAACTGAGCATCATCAATGTGTACACTGCGACTCGAAAGTAGCCGGTCATGCGTTGCTTCCTGTCCCTTAAGTATGCAATTCCTTTCACCAAGCGGATCTTCCCAATGTTAACGCAACTCTTGCTGTAAATTCAAGCACAGTAGTAGAAGAACACAAGTACTTGCAAGTTGTTGCTAGGAATTGCAAGCTATTGTTAGCTATCACAAGCAACGTGTCACTTCGTCAGCAAATGCAATGCGCACTGGGAAAACTAGATGTGGTACGGGAAAACGAGACAATATGCCGCTTCAGGAAGTGGTTTTAACGGAGTCAAGTCCGACGTTTCCGTTCCGATAGTTACATTGGAGCCTTAGAAAACCCTAAACCTTTCGCTAAGATGGCCCCTACCAAGCAAAATGCAAGCCTGTAAGCCTGTCTCATTCCGAGTGTACACATTGATGATGCTCTAAGTCAGTAAATGGTTCCAACATTTTATCACTCGCAATCATTCAAAAGCAGACTTTACTTGTTCGTTTTGTTGTTGGAAGTACCTGGGTTAGGTAGTCATTATACTTTGTAGCAACTAAATAGAAGTGACTTGTGCGGTCAAGGATTAAATTCAAATGAAATACTTTCTTGTTTTACTTCTTTCCTTTTGAAGTGATGATGCCCAACACACAAAATTATATACCATTATCAAGCTGCCCGGCCTTTGCCATATTAATTCAGAAATGCAGGATCTCCGAGCAATTTGTGAGACCCTACTGAATCTAAACATCTACTTTCCAATGATATTCCACAGACAAAGCACCTCAACAACCTTCCTTTTAACACACGCACGTAACAGGAGAAGGTGTTGAAGTCGTTTTCATCCCATTTGTGATGTAATTGTACCACATTTTGGGGGTAGTTCACACTATGTACTACGTCTCATGTCCCACTCAAATATGAGAATTCGATTTGTGTGGAGCGAAGAGTTCACCTTTTGGTTTTTTAATTTGGGAAAAAAACCTAATTTTAGGACTTCTGAATTTTTCATTTTCAAAAGATTTTTGGTAATCTTTAGAGTGAATTTTATGATGATTCCTTCTAGACCTTATATCAATGATGAAATATTTTGAAGGAATTATCAAAAAAATCACTTTAAATCATCAAAATATTCTTGCATATGCAAAATTCAATATCTCCAACATTTGTTTTGGGAAAGAATCTTTCTCATGTCAACAAATATTGTGTTGGACTTGGGACTTGGCACTCCAAAATTCTTAAGTTTTGTATCTTGGTTCATTGCATTTTGCTTACATGGCAACACTTTTTGAAAGTTTTGGCACCAAAGAAGGTAGACCTTCACTCAAGGTTTGAATTAACCATTTTGCTAAATCCAATCTTTAACCCAAATTTCACCAATATTTTTCAAATTTTTTTAGTACTCCTTTTTACTCTTAATAACTCAACAAAGCTAACAATTTACTTCAAGGTGAGACTTGCAAAGATTTCTCATTTTCAAGCTAATTCTTTTAGTGCATGAACTAATGCACCCAATATTGCCTACACCTTTATACTACAATTAGATATTTTTAATATTGTAACTTCCTTTTATTCAATAGATGCAAAATTTTGATTGATTTTTTTTGCTATTTCATTCTATTGACTTTCTTTTGTTTATTTGGATCTCCCTGATGAATTTATTGCACTTGATGATTAATTAATTGATTATTTGTAAGGCACAGTTATATGGTAGATTGAACTAATGCTTAGACATGTTTGTGGGGTCAAAGTGAAAACTCTTTGTTCTTTTTACAAACATGCATATAAGTAATACTTTACTCCTAGTTTAAAATTAATTAATTGTATTCTCCTTTGAGGTTCTAGACTAAATCCATGTTTCTCAATCTAAATATGAATTCAAATTTGCCAAATTCAACTTGTTGATGGCATATATCTAAAATTCACCCCTGCTCCCCACCAATAAACTTACATACAATAACCCTATATAGATCTTGAAAAGCTTGCTTCCAATATTTAACATGCCTGCATTCAACTTGCAACTAATGTTTGCAATTTTCATTTTCATCCAAATATTTACAAAAAATTGCATTAAAGAGATACAAGAAAGTAAGAAATATTTATGGTATTCTCAAAGATAACCAAGAATATTATTGTTATTCTTACACAAATCCAAGGGTACTTTCAATATTTTAAATGATATTAGGTAGGAGCACCCATAAATGTCAAACTAAGGGTTTTGAACATGATGACTATTAATAAACAATTAGCAAATTATAGGATCCTATTAGGAACAAAAAAATAATGAGTTTGCACTTTTGAATGTATTATTTAGATATTGTGAGAATAAGTTGTGAATTTTTAAAGAGCAAACTGCCATTGCACCCATAACCAACACTAAGATTTCATGTTCACTTGTTATACATCCTTGTAATTACATTTATTCATTTCCACAGATTTTCCAAGATTTCAAAGGTGACGATTATGAGGACAGTGACGCTTATTGGTGTTCCTACCTTACTCCCTTAAGAATACATTTCATATTTCGAAATTATTGAGGGGCATTTTTTTTATATTTTCCCGAGAAAGAAAGGAAACCAAACCAAAAAAAATCCAAATCACCCAAAAGAATGAAAAGAGAGAGAGAGGGGGAAAGAAAGAGAGAAGTGCTCTACTGCTACTAATCCAACGTCAGCAAACAGTCACCTATTCGATTTCATCCGCCGCTCTATCCAGAAGCATCTAGATTCTAGAACCATCTCGCAGTAGACCTCTGAAACTCTCCAGACTCCGGAGTCAAACCTCCGGAACTCGCTCATGGGACCATCGCCATCGCCAGAAACAAGGCCATCTGCTGCACCAATTCCTTCGTCGACTCCAAAACCTCCACACACACACACACTCACTGCCTCACCAATCTGGTAAGTCCAATTCACCCTTTCAGCTCTTTCCCTCGTTGCATTCGCAATCAATAACAATCCACAACCACATCAGAATCTTCACGCAGCTACCAACCAATTCAGATTCACATTCATAATCACTAGTAACACAAAACGAGATTAATCAGAGTTCTATATATCGTCGATTCTGACTGTACTCGTTTCTGAATTCGTCTTGGGGAGGGGGTTTTAGGGCACGGGCTTTTTGTGAGCTGAGGAGTCGATTGCCGTAGAGCGACTCATGACCGATTGTTTCAATCGATCAACACTTCCTTGAATAGAGAATTAAGATTCTAATGATGTGGCATTGGGACTGGGATTGCGATTAGGATTGCTGCTGCTTAATTCAGTTACGTAATTGAATTGAGAGCAAAGGGGTTTTGCTTGAGGTGATGCAGGGGCGAGGAATAGTATTGGAGTGAAACACGATGGCTATGGCGATGCAGTGTGGAGCGCAGGCCACATTTGTGAGTGCGGTGTTTTCAAAAGCCTCACGATGCCCCTGTCGTAAGGCTGCGTCTCCATTGTCACTTCATGTAAACCCTAGAAGCATCTGTCGGTACACGAGTGTTTGTACCCCGATCTGCGCTCCGACAGTTCAAGTGAGGTCCAATTCCAGATTCTCAGGTACTTTTGCATCAGTTTGGCGGGGTCTCAGTAGATTTTAAAGAAACATATGAAATGTTTTTTTTTTTTCTCTTGCAGTATATCAGTCTTGTTCTCTTGACAAGCTCTACCGCAGTTTCTTTGCTTCTTCATCTCGCATTCTCAGTTTCCAGTTGTTTGAGTTTCAGCCAAAGATGTCAAAATTTCTAAGTAAATATGCATAGTCACTCGAAGAAAAACATGCAATAAGCACAATTGTAGTTGAGTCATTTTGTAGTCGTTGCATAGTCGTTGTATAGTTGGTTAATTGTTGTGTAGTTGTTGTGACTTAGTCATTTATTGTTTTTTTGAGGTTCAATCTTTTTTCTTTATTGTTTTTTTAGGTTCAATCTTTTTTCTTTTAATGAGTAGGTTCAACGAACTTGTCAAGGTCTAAAAACTTTACCTTGAGAATGTAACTTGTTTCTACACATTTTTATTTTTTCCTCCCTGTGTCTTTCTAAAAAGTTCCAAATCAGACACATTTCTTGTCCCACTAAAAAGTTCCCTTTTGCTGATTTCAAACGCTGAGAAAGCGTTTGTCATGTTCATTGTCATGTTCAATGATCTCATGGGGACAAGTTAAGCAATTAGAGAGCATTCCTCTCCTAGCAAGCTTGGCCTTGCCCATATGAGGTACCATTGTTGATACTAATCTTTAAATCATCAATAATGAGGAGCTGGCAGCATGCACAAATATGATACTTTTTGCATGGATCTTGGGTGCCCATGCGGCGACATCAAAGCTGGAGATTTTGCATACATTTGATAGATGGTATATTGATTCTAGAATGCATGTGTCACTAGCACAAAGACTAAAATATAGTTAATCCTTTGCAAGGAAGTTTTTTTTGGAGCTTTTTAGAGGGACAGAGGGAAGTACTATTTTGCATTTGTTTTGCTTTTTAGCTCTTTAGCTAATTCTGCAACCATGGCATGGCTTGGATCAGTGTCGGTACAAGCGCAGGCACAATCGCAGTCTGCAAGTGATGGCGTATCAGTAGCAGGAGTTACCAATTTCAAGCATGTGCTGTTACCAATCATCATGGACCGCAATCCTTACCTTTCTGAAGCTACTCGCCAGGTCCGTCTTTCTTCATAGAATGTTCACATTATCTCTTCGTTTCAACATATTTACTTTTTCTTTAGAAAATCGTGAAAAGCTGCTACCGCCTGATGGAAAGTTTTTGCTGGCTTCTCCCTTTCCAGGCGGCTGCCTCCACTACAGCCCTTGCCACAAAATTTGGAGCCGACATTACTGTCGTAGGTAAGTTTTGGATCTCTAGGTCTTTCCCTAAACTTTTTCAATAGAAAATACTCGCAAATGTTGCTGCAAGTTTTGCTTGAAAAGCACTAGTTCCATGTCAAGGTCTCTCATTTCAAAAAATGGTTTTTTTTCGTCTGTTTTATTAGCACTGTGACATGTGATTCTACGATTGTTGAATAAAAATTTTATTTTTTTCGTTTGGTAAGGACTGTACTCAAATGAGAAATGCACTAAGGATTATATGAAAGGAGACACATGGAAACTATGTTTTCATCTTTAGGATAGAAGCACCTGCAATTAACCTCTCGTTTATGTTGATTTATTTATTTTTGTCTTTTCTTTTTTTTTTTCCAGTGATTGATGAGGAGAAGTCCGAGTCACAGGAGGACCATGACACACGCATGAAGAACATACGGTGGCATCTTTCAGAAGGTACATAATTCTAAAACATGTTACAAAAACTCTTCCAAAAGCTGTTACAAAAGCTGTTATGAGATTTGCTGTAATGCTAAGGTAGGTAGCTCAAATTGCATCCCCTCACAGATAATGCGTTTCATAGGTAGCCCAAGAATGGATACGAGGTGGTTCTTGAATGGACCCTCCTTAATCTTAGAAGAAAAGGTGTCTTTTATTGCAAGAGTCAATCACACTCCTTGGTTTCATCTCATCTCTTTTATAAGTTGCAGGGGGACGGTTTATGGGAGACCTAGAATCACAAATAGGTGCCTACTACTTTGAAAATCTCTCTATATAATTGAATACAATGTCAGTCAATTAGGGTTGGGCATGACTGGGATCGGAAAGTTATAAATGGAATAAAGTAAAATCACCTATGACCCTCTTTTATCTGCTTCACTAGACGTTAACTGATCACTGGTAGTTGCACCACAACTTTCTCTCGACCAAAAGAGGGCACGGGAAAAAGGGGATAGGGGGCATAATCCTGTCAATACAACGGGCAGTATACTAGTTCATCAATAATTCAATAAGGCTTCAAAAATTATGATAATAATTGTTTTACATATAACATTCATTTCTCTTTGTCTGAAAATTAGACAAAAAAATCTTCATGTCTTGTAAAGGCCATGAAAAAGCAGATCAGCTCTTAAAGTGTCGCTTTTTGAGCTACCTACCTTATTTAGTTCATGTCTTGGAGTATTTCATAGTTTTCATACCCATAATTGTTTCCTGCAGGAGGTTTTGAAGAATTTAAGTTGATGGAGAGGACAGGAGAAGGCAAGCGACCTGCAGTGGTGATTGGAGAGATAGCGGATGACATGAATTTGGACTTGGTAGTGCTGAGCATGGAATCCATACACGCCAAGCATGTCGACAGCAACCTTCTAGCGGAGTTTGTCCCTTGCCCTGTTCTCTTACTTCCTTTGTAAAAATTCTAGTGAATATCTTGCTACATTCTGCGATCATGGATGAGAAAAAACTTATTAGTAGTTTTGGTCCTTTTCATTGATTGTATGAGAAGAATCTGGTGTCGGTAAAAGGGCGTTCATTGGCACGTTTGGTCCTGCTCCTTTGACATTTCCGGTTCAATTAGTCGACCAAGCCTTTCTTTTTTAACTTTTTTTTATGTTGTCATTTTTGGTTCACATTGTGGCCAATTAATCGTTATTCAATACACTTCTGTGAAATCTCTTTCTGATATAGTAGTTTTTCTTTCTTAGTCTCGTAGTTTCTTAATGTATGGACAGGGATAGTTCGATGTTGCTGACACATAAAACAAATCTATTTAATTATCAGTATGCCTCTCAGCTGAGATGCCTTCTTTAGTTAGAGCATCCGCATGTGGTGACACCTGGAACTAGGTCTTTTTAGCTTTAACATCTGTGTTGCTTTCAAATATCAAGCTTGCTTCTCCAACCCTTTTAGAAAGGAGAGTCATGGGATGGAGAAGTTTCATGGCACACTAGACATTGGCCATGGCCTCAAAGTTTGAGATATTCATGTTTTGTTTGTGCCTTTCCATGTTATCATTATCTTGTTACTTGGGTCCTCTTATTAGGATACGAAGGAGCTTTAGATTTTGTACACATGGAAGGAGGTTGTTTTTGCAGATTTTCTCAACCAGAGATTGAGGGACTAATAACTAATTACTCTACGGATTCCCAACATAGCACTGTATGGTGTGGCAAGTCTTTTCATAAACCAAAACCAAGACCACCTTGTATAGGGCCTTGTTGATTCTTGAATGGCAAAACTTTTGTGGATCCAAAGTGCCTCTAAATTTTAGTGTATTGTTAACCCCTAAAGGCCTAAACGGTGGTTTTTTTTTTTTTTTTTTTTTGGCAACATAGTGATTTTGGACAGCTCACTACAAATGGAATTTTCATATTTTTCTTTGAAATTTTTGCACATGATATGCCCAAGATGTAGCTTTAAGGTCCAACAATTTTCATAACTTTTGACTACAGGGTTCAAAAGTTATGAAATTTGTTGGACCTTAAAGCTACTTCTTGTGCACATCATGTGTGAAAATTTCAAAGAAAAAATATGAAAATTTCATTTGTAGTGAGCTGCCCAAAATTGCTATGTTGCCAAAAACCATTGCTTGGACCTTTAGGGGTTAACCCTTGAACAACCAAGCAACCCTTTGCGACCAGTACAATATGGAGTATTTTTCTAGTATTTGGAGTGCATCCACACCTTTATTACATTTGAGATCAACAAAGAAGTTAGAATATAAATCAATGTTATTCTAGTGAAGTAGTTAAAATCTCAAATTAAACCTTTTTGTTGGTAGCAAATGCCAATTATATAGCAGCAAACATAGTATGTATTATAGTAGCTCGATCCTTTAAGGGTTAAATTTGGGTCCACTTTGTTATAAGAAAAAAAAAGCATACACAACACTTCCTAGTGACCAAGGTAGTGGTAACATCTAACGTGGTAGAATTACTAAACCTACTCAATATTTTTTTTATCATGAAAATTGTGTCACTAAAATTACGTAACTGGTCATTTGTCCCAATGGTCTTCATACTTCCCATATCTTTTGTGTAAACAAAAGTCATAGTTCTCTATGCTCTCCATGTTAGGTTTTACAAGCAGATTTTGTGCATATGTTCCCTTGCTGTTTATGAATGCAGATGTTCATAGTTGCGCATTCATAACCATCGATACCAAACGCCAATCAACCTTGTTTATCAAACCAAGCCAAGCGGATTCAAATAGAGGATCAAAGTCTTGATTTGTGATTGCAAACATAATGCCATAAATTTCACAATTTCCAGAAAATAAAAATTTACCTTGCACTAGTTGCCACGCAAGCTTGCGAGCAAAGTGGGGACGTGGCAAGCGTCATGGGGTGACAGCTTTGCCACACAAGAGAAGGTTGTGGGGAGGGGCTGCTTCACGCGTCTTGCCATGATCGTCATCTTTGATGGGAGGATTCTCCACGTGGAGGTAGAGCTCCTGCCCCAGCCATTGTCGTTGCAACTCTTGCGATCGAAGGTTCCATAGCCCTGGATTGTTCAACTCCAACATCACAGCCGTCCAATGGTTGCCATACACCTGCACGAATTGCTTAGCCTCACACTTTAGGATATCCATGCATGCAAATGAGATGTCTTTCTCTTCCTGAACAATGTGTTTGAGACATGAGCTTGCTAGAACTCAAACTTCCATGCTGATCTTGGAATCGGAAAAACCCAGAAACAACAAACAATTTTACGTCACAAACTTGTTAGTCTGTCATGTATGAGATTTACAATTTCGGGCTAGCAAGGAAATTAGCTCTATGAATTTGAAAAGTGCAAAATATTCTGCTCTCATCCATTTCCTCACGTAGATGGAAAATCTTTGATGAACTAAGAAACTAGGACACATATTGCTTGCTGGTCTCTTATTGCTTAACCCCTAAATGCCTAAGGCCTTTTTTGAGCTTCTGGGAATTTTCTCCGAACTGAACAAAATGCCAATGCTAAGTTGTATCAATATTTTTTTAATTGTAACTGTACAAATTCAAACTAGATATGTTAGACATCACATAGGAAAAGAAAATACAACAATAGCACTTATAAATTGAAAGATTATAATGTTTAGTCAAGAGGGTGTTAAAATTGCAAAAATGACGTCAAGTCTTTCAATCCCCTTTTTGCATGTCAAATCTAAAATGTTGGTCACCAAAAAAATATGAGGTCAAAGGGCTAACAGACGTAATTCCAATCCATTTACGGCTTTTCAAAATCTCTTTGACAATTTTTTAAAATGATTTTCTAGTGTGAATTTTTCTCCAAGATCTAGTGTATTTGAGGCTCAAACACTAAAAAAGTCAAGATTGCAATGGACACCCTTGCACAAAATCTTGAATAGAAAATTCACAATTAGTCATTTTCAAAATCAAGTTTTTGATGCTAAAACTAGACTTCAAAAAGAACAATTTCAAAATACTAAATACTAAAATAAAAATCTTTGTTAGGTTTAATTAAACTTCAAAATGTTGTTGGCGCCAAAATGTGGTGCCTTGGGCATTTAGGGGTTAAAGTTAAGAGTCTGACGACTGCATATTATTCTACGTTGAGACATTTATTGTGTAAATCATCTTGATACTTTTAATAGAACAATACACAAATAAGCATGAGAAGAACTCTTCTAATGAGTGTTTTTAATAAACATGCATAATTTCAAACAGCTTGGCCGTTTTTAGGACCTGTACGTTCAACAGGACAACAACTAGGGGACAAATTTAGAATGCGGAGCTTATGTTGACGTTGAACGTACCACACGAAGAACCAGAGTCCCCAAGTGTGACTAGACAATAGCCACTTAGTACACAATTGACTTTAGATGGAAAGAAGATATATATATTGAATCAAGACAAAGCAACATCTAGAATGAAGGAAGAAAATTTAACAAATTCTTGTGTATTGCATGATTTGCCACTCAGAAACTGAACCCCAAGTCCCAAACATGACATAAGCTACACATACACATGTACCAGCCACCAATGACACCTTCAAAGCGAAGCTTGTTGTGGCTTTGTGATTGCAATACAAAAAGGGCACAGCCTCTCACAATATACCTGCTTGTGTGATTATTCAACAGATTAATAAATAAAATCCAACATCATAGTATTTCTTGCTTGAAACTAGAAAGAGTTGCACCTGAGTGGTGGTGCGAGCAACTGCGTCCACTAGGTTGTAGCTTCGCCGTGCCTCTTGATTCCAACTACCCGGCCCCATTCTGTGTTATCGGGAGCAAAGTTCACAAATGTCGCTAAATTTAGCAACGCTTCTAATCAAAAAAGTCATTGCTATGAAAAATATGATTATCACAACGTTAACTTTGAACTGCTAGCACATTTTGCAATATCTATAATGCAATATGGACCAATCCGTAAGTAATAGTCAAGAAAATGAATTGTTTTGCAAAACAATGAAAGATACTTGCAAAAAATTGGGAGATAATTGCAAAACATCAAGAGGTTTGTCCAAATCGAGAAACATGCAATGTGAAGTACTGAAAAATCTCCAAAAGTTCATGGACAAAGAGAGTTCACGTTTACGCAAATAATCCATTAATGGCTAAACATGCTACACTAGCATATTTTGCAAAGCCTTTAGCGCAATTGGAAAAGATTCTGGCCCATTTGGGAGGGTTAGCACATTCGGCAGAAAAAATCAGAAGCTTGAGGTACTACGGATCAACTTCCATGGGCAATTGGAATATAAAAATTTGGGAAAAGACAAACGAGTTATGGAAACTTGCATGGAAGTGTGCTAGAAAACAGTAAATTTGAAAAATAAAAATGGTGTTCCGGCAAGTTTCTAGTAAGAAACAGGAAGATTTTGGAATCTTAATTTCTTAAATTTATGAAAACGCTGATCACTGTAGTTGATTCTGATTGCCCATGGAAATTGACCCCTAAGGTAGGGGACTCATAAACCGCCCAAGCTCTAAAACCGTCAATCTTCTCAAATGTATTTCATTTGTACCTGTTAATTTTCATATGTTTCAACAATGTACAAGTAGTGTATATTTGAGAAGGTGGGCAGTTTTAGAGCCCTATGTCACTTCAACTTCAAAATTTCATAACCAATTCCAGAAAGCTCCAAAAAATATGAAGCAACTTAGATTAGATGCCAATTCCTCTAGTCTTTCAAGGAAAAATTTACTAAAAAAACATTTCACCTCCCAAAATTCAGTTTCAGCCGTTAGGTGGTCGGTTTATGAACCTCCTACCTTAGTAATGAGAGAGGGATTAACTTAGGAAGCGCTGGTGCGTACCCGACGACGAAGAAGGAATAGCCATCCAAATGCCAGGACTGCAGAGCCGTCTCGGAGTTCTGGAACACGATCTCCACGAAGGAGCGGAAGGCGCAGCGGAGCACGCCGCTGGCGAACGATGGCGTGGCGGCGTCCAGCGGGCGGTCAGGCATGGAGCCCGCGCGGAAGACGCCCTCCAGCTGCAGGTAGTCCGCCAGCTTCAGCGGCGTGCTGCTCTGCACGAACGACACTCCGTTCACCATGTACCGTTGTTTGCCGGTCACCGTCAGCGGTGCGTTCGCCAGCAGATACGTCTTGGACACGTTGATTCTGCCGTAGTTGTACGAGCCTTGTGGGTTGAGCCGTGCCGCTCCCGTTGTCAAATTCCACCTGCGCTCAAGACACCGTTAGACCGCACCGGAAGACCAGCTAACGGAGCTGCGAGAAGGATGGCATGGCTTGGTATGCTGATCATACGTAATCGTTGTGGGCCTGGGGTGGCACAAGGAGATTATTTGGGTTTATTACACTAAACGTCATATTCGTTAATTTGGGTAAAAACGGTCAGTTTGGGACTTTGGAAAATTTGGAAAGATTGGAGTGATCACCCCCAAACCAAGCACCTTTGGTACACTTGTCCTCACCTGAGAGGAGGTATTTGTGAGGGAAAAAATCTTAGTGGCTCATACTGAACTTGATACTTTTGAATCTGGTTTGAGGTGACTATTTTGGATTGAGGTGGAGTACAAAATAGTACCTTTGTTTTTCCCAAATTAATGAATATGACGTTACTACCATCACCACATCCAAAAGTGGTAAAATCTATATAATTACCACTTTGCAATTTTTCCAAAGTGTTACTGATTTTACCACTTTTGGATGTGGTGATAGTAGTGTAGTAAACCCTTTTTTCCATGGAAAAGCTGAGAAAACATCTGATTGTAGAATCTGAGGAGCAACTTCCATGTTTACTTGGAATTAGACATGGTTATCTGCGTTTTCTGACTTAGCAAAACTCAAATCTCAGCATATCATTTGTCTATTTTCACTTTTTGGTTATGCTGTTTTCTAGAACACTTCCATGCATGATGTTATATATTATAATTTTTTCTTACTTTTCCAATTCAAGATCACCATGGAAGGTGATCCTTAGGGTAACCTCCATGTTGCATTGAAATTAGAGGACATATGGAAGTGTGCTAAGAAAACAACAGAATTGGAAAATGGTGTTCCAACAAGTTTCATGCTAGAAGCATGAGATTTTTGGGGATTTGAGTTCTTCTAAGTTGGAGAAAGTTGACCACCGTGGGTGATCCGTGGCAGTTTGTCCTAATCACCAGAAGACTGAATTTGGGAATTTGGAATTCGAAATTTGGATTCAGCACTTGGTCGCCATCACTCCAGCAATGGGCTTTATCGAGGTTATGGCATATCCACGCCCCGGAGAGCGTTGCTACTAAGAAAGGTACATTTTAATTTCGCACCCCGTTTTGCACTCGAAGTTGTTACTTGAATACTTTGAAACAAGAGCAGCACAAAGTCAATATAGAGCTCTCACTTGATGCTTCTGGCTTGCTCGAGAGAGGACTGGACATCGTTGGGAGCAGGAGGCAGATCTTCAGAAGCAAATCCTTGGTGTGAATTTGAATAGTGAAGCACAGCCAAGCCTGTGAGCTTGGGCCAACCAAATCTTGTGCTGGCAACGATGTGGAAGTCTGCCGGGTTGCTCTGGTCCATTGTTACCATGACGGAGTAGGACTGGCCCAGGTGGACATCGAGTGAGGAATAATAACTCTGAGCCACGTAGGAACCCTCAGTCTCCACCAGCAGCAACCGGTGCCCTTGAATTCTGAAATTCAGTGTCTGGGTCAATCCTACGTTGGATATTCGAAACCGGTATGTTTTCCCTGTGGACGCAGAATTTACCAAGACTTTGTCATTGCTTTTGTTGCCTCTATTGCCCTACAACTTTCTTCAAATCGACCATGAATTTTTTTTGAAACAAATCACACATGTCACAATTTCAAGAGTTGATTTTGTTAGACTGGCCTCATTCATGTGCAAAAAGTAGTGACATAATCTTCTTAGAGGTTTAATTTCAATCCAAAAAGTAGGAAGGGTATAGATTTTGGGTTTATACACTGTTGTTTAGCCTAAACCGGGTCAATAAAATAGCATATTGCCATTTTTACAAAATTGACATTTTTTGCATCTGGTTTGCAATTTGCTTCTATCAAAATTTGTAACTATTTGGCTCTCCCAACTCTTAGTTCCATTAGTCTCCTTTAGGAAACTTTTTTTACACGTAACGAGAGGTCTGGACAAAAATATACTCTGCTTGCATTTCAAATTGAAATGTTGAATAAGTGCAAAATTTTGATTTTGTTAAATTGGTAAAAAATTATGACTTTTGGTGGCATTTTCCAAGGTGGATAGGTTGAAACTGAAATGTACACCATTCTTGGTTGTAAGTTTGTAACATTGCATCTGTGAAAATGTCACATATGGATGTGACAGTTCTTTAAGGTTTGTCAAATTTAACTTTGTAAACAATGGATTTGGTTGGTTTGTACAAAACGATTCTCAATATTCATGTTAAGGGATATTGTTAACATAAGATTTCTTTTAAATCATAGGGCACTTCACAATTGTCACAAGTTATGCGAACTTCTCACATTTTCAAAATCATCGCTTATTACGTTCTCGTAGTCCATGTGACATTTTCTTGAGTACAACGTCGTTTTTAGGGGTTTATTTGCAATTGTCTGTCACACTTTTGGAACTCTGAAGTTTGCAAATAGAATAAAATGATGTTTTAACTGCCATGTGGATGGTTCAGTGCTTGGGAACTGAATGGAAAAATTAAGGACCACACCAGCAGAGTTTTCTTCTAATGAACTCTGATTGTAAAGGAAATGGTTTACGTACCTTGGTCAACGGTGAATGAGATCTGATGTGGTCCCTTGCCATTGATAAGTACCCCGTCAGGAGGCCACAGCAAATGGCCCTCGTCCAGGGCTGATCTCAATGTCTGTTCAGCACTCACTATTTAGTGGGATTGTTGCTATCAGAACTATATATTTCTAGTTACATGCATAGAACGTCAAGCAAACACAGACCTGGCTCAGGGTGAAATTCAGCTGAGTTGAAATCTCAAGCCATTACTACAGGTAACTCTGCATCAAACATGAGAAGAAATTTTCTACTCATTCAGCCCCACGACTCTTAGTTTCCTGTGTTCACTGTTTATAAAATCTTAGGAGTACTCATGATTTGCTTGTGATATTTCATGTAACATATCTCAAAAACTACCTTGTTGGCAAATACTTGGAATCTTAAATGACTCTAATATATGGAAGGTCAACCACTTGGGAACTGAATGAAACTTAAGGCTGGACCAATTCTACAAAATTGTCATTTAATGAGAACCAGTGAGTAACGACGTCGGACAGAGTGCAGGGAGAATGTGCAATTACCTCAACGACAATATTCATAAAAGGAATGATTTTACGACCAGTTCACTGTATATTTATCCTGCAGGTCTTTTATAACAATCTCATTTATCTTTTTCTTCAGACATGTTCACTTAAGGTTTAAATGCTGTGACTCGAGTTAAACAGTTTAGGCTTTTTAGTATTGAGATTATTCACTTCTACTTTAAAAATCAATACCTACTTTGAATCCAAGGTTATTACGTAGATTGATTTACATTCACTCCTAACTAACTCATACCTCTCCCAACTCCACTAAAAACTCCAACAACCCTATCCGTTACCGAAGACTGTCAGAATGTGTTTTGACAGTCCAGAGGCCCCAATTGTGATATTCGTAGCTAGTGGCTAAAAATACTGCTACATTTGCTAGAAATTCAAATTCAACACTGTAGACTTCACGTACTTTGTAGCTTTTAGAAAATTAATTAAACTTTACTAAACGAAGCCACCCTTTTTGTGCACACTGGTGTGTGGCACCAGCGTCCAGCGGTCCCAATGGTGATTTTCATAATTAGTTCAGGTTGCTCAAACCACAGCCAAATATTCTTAACCCTTGATTTGAATACTGCGGTTATGATATTTTTTGGGTACAGATGTTGCTATATATGAAACACTGGTGAGCAATACGGTACTACCAGAGGAAAGAAAGTCAAATTTCGTTAAAATGGCGGTATCATTGCGCCATTTTCACATGGGCAGAAGAGGGTACAGCTATCATGGTTTGAAGTGCAAGATATGTATGGTTGTTTTGAGTAAGCATGCACCGTTGTTGCAGTTTCCACTTCAAAGTTCCTTCCAGCCTCCTAATATCTTTTTTTTTAGCATTCTCTTCTATGTTCCTGCCCCATTTTATTGGAATTGATGTTAAAGGCTAGAAAGACGAAGTACCTGGTGATCAGTTTTGTACCAGTCTCCAATGAGTAGCACGAAGTCCGCAGCGGGAGGGGCAAACGGAGAAGCAATAATGCGGCGGGGATTCACTCGGATGCTCCCAAACCCACCGGCAGCCTTCTGAAACATCAAAGACGGGTAATAGAAGTAGCTTCCGATCTGGTCTTTCACTTTGAAGTGGTACGTCCAACTGCGCCCTGGTTGGATTGGGCAGTTGGTGCCCCCCACGCCATCTTGCCATGCATTCTTACGCATCTGGATTCCATTCCTGCAACGAAGAAACAAAAGAGAAAAATAAGAAAACTATCATGATAAGAATAGAAGGTGTCAGAGTGAGTGCCAGACTTGTGTTCTATAACAGGAAGGCTCTACGAGGGTTCGGGATTCTGATCATACCTGTATGTGGATCCGGGCTATGCAACCTTTTACACTCAGACGAGAACCTAGAAAGATCTAATAATACAATTATCGTTAATTTGGGAAAAATAGGGTCCCAATTTGTTTTCCCCTCAAACCCAAAAAGTTACTCTAAACCAGATTCAAAGGTATCAGATTTAGTCTGAACCACTAAGATTTTTTCCCTCGCAAATCCCTCCTCTCTTCTCAAGTGAGGGCATGTGTACAAAAAAAACACTGAGCTTGGTTTGAGGTGATCACCTCAAACTTCTGAAAGTCCCAAAATGTACCATTTTTTCAAATTAACGAATATCGTGTTAAATTCTGAGATTTTGAATTCATATCTGGATACATAGACTCTGAATCACATCCAGAAGATGCGAAGGTGCGATAGGAGACACAATTAACCAACTCAAAAATAGGGGCAGATTTTTACTCTTTACCTTGGTTATAAAAAGTTGGAGGTTGCACAGCCTGGGGTCCACATACTGGTATGATCAGTATCCCGAGCCTTTCAAGCAGGCTAGCTCGTATTTTTTACCAGGATTTGGGGCTCTCGATCTTTAACGACTCGAAATAGTATAAACTATAGCAGATATATGAATTGAGATTATTTCCACTACTATTGCATTTTTTATAACCCCTGTGTGCATTCTTAGAGATACATGATGAGAACGATATTTTCCCGCTTGGCTAATTCCACGTTGTTGCTTGTCTGGTCCATTGCATGTAAGTTTTGCAGTGATTTTCTGATATGGTCAGGGACAGGTTTGGTTGATAGTGTTCTAGAGAAAGAATTGACCTCCAACTTTCTCGTTATAGGCCAACCAAATGTGTGAAAAGACGAGTTGTATGAACAGAACTACTGAACTTTAAATGGAAATTAGTTTGCCTTGTGCGACTTTCAATGGTCTCTAACCTTCCGCTTTGAAATTATACACGAATTACCTACGTAGTGATAACAAATTTAATCTATATAGGTTTAGACCGAGTATATAAAAAGACGTGTCTAATTTACTATATAACTCACAGAAATTCTTAGTACTCCCTCTGTCTCGCAATGAGTGACCATTGAAACTTGTGTTTTTTTCTTATGTTCTTAGGTTGTATGTAAGCAAATTGGGCCAAATTACTAAGTACGTTTCAATGAACACAATACAATGTTCATTATTGCTTATGGTGATATTACTTTTAACTTCTTATGAATAACAAATCTTACAATATGATCAATGAAATTGGAATAAAAAAACACGGGTTTCCATGGGCGACTGATTGTGAGACATTGGAAGCAGTTGTTATAATGCTTTAGGCAGCATAATTAGTATGTTCTGCGTTTCACATGTCAACTGAAGAGCTAAAGAGGAATGCTGGGGTTACTTACCATGTAATGAGCAGATGCTCGTCGAGTTCGTTTTGTACGTTGATTACTAGATTGTAATTGGTTGTCGTCTCCAGCTGAGGTCCTGGAAATTGATCATTTATGGCTATTACCTGTCATTACATGTAATTTATGAACGATCTCAGAAAACCATGGTCAGCTCAGGCAACCACTCCTAAGAAAAAATGACCAACAGGGAGCATGAAATGTTTTTATAATCCAACAAAAAAAATTATCTGTAACTCGGCATCAGAGCATTGCCACCAAAGATGCTCTCTAATCTTTCAAGATCTGATCATCATCCAAATCAGCGCCTTTCTGCTTCAATTGAAGAGATTCGAATGATAAAAAGATCCACTGAATTATATCTTTAGCAGGTCTTAGTGGCGATCGACGATAAAAGTAAACAATTAAGGATAAGCTCATATGAAGTTACAATATTAGAACCCTTCTTTGCCACTACTCACCCCCCACACATCCGACTTTTGATGGTGAAAACTCATGATAAAGACAGGCATTTCTCAAGTTATATTTGCTCAAAAAGCAGAACGTCAAACTATTTTTTAGAGAATTGCTATCATAACCATCAATGAACCGAAATGAAATGCTCAAACTTCACTACCGCGTACGTATTTCCATATGCTTGAAAATTTGAAAATTATGGTCAAAATAAGCCCCAGAAGGATGAAGACGCCTTAATTGGACCTCATATTTCATTTTTATACTCTCAAGAGTCATTCAAGCACTTTCTTTTGTTCAATTTTCTTTATTTTTGGAGTGTAATGTTCTTCACAAACTCTGGTGACATAAACTTTCGCCTGATTAATTTCGCCTGATTATTGTCACAGCATGATCAATCAAATTATTCTTTAAAACCGTGAAAATTATTTCAAATTATTCAGAAAACGTAACCTTCGTGACTACGTCCACTTACTTCCGGCAACGTTTAATTTCTGCGTAACTTATAAATCTGACGCATGTATAGCTGGTAAAATATAAAGAGAGAACCACTTACTTTCTGCGTGCCTCCTAATGGCGAAGCACTGATATAAGACACTGTCCAATCCTCATATTGATAAGGATCCTCTGCAACTCCTCCTGCCAAGCTCCAAAGAACAACCAAAGCGCATGCAAATACATTCTTCACCATCCTACTACTCCTTGTTCTCCTTTCGTTTTTCTTTTTCCCTATCCAAGAAAAGTAGCCTACAGTTTAAAAACCTACAGACACAACAAGAAATCAAGAAGTCGCCATTCAGCCACTTTCGATGGATCGCTAAAACAGCTCCTCTCCGAATCTCTTCACTCTTTGCCGTGCTTGAAACAAATGACACTCGTTTTCAAGAAAGAACGTCAAAATGAACATCTCCGCAGATTCCGCTGCAGGATTGCATATTCCTCGTATCGGAAGAAAAGAAAAAACTAGCTCAGCGAGCGCCTAAGCCTGTTAATGACAAACACGTAATGGCTCCAACAATGACGATGAATGATCAGTCCAGTTATTGAACGGTCTTGAAAGATGAAAATGGCTACAAGCTCAAGAACGGACGATCTCCTATCCATATCCGATCTTGATCTACATGTAGCTGCTTCATAATGTGCTCTTGTGCAACAGTGTTCACAAATGTGACTATAAATTAGCAAAGATTCGGCCTAAACTTTCTTATTGCTACAACAACAAACAAAAAATGTGCATATCAGTGTCAGGTTAAGTGTTTTAGCACAATCAGAAGTGTTTTTAGCGTTTTTAGCGTTCTCAGCCACTTAAGCTAAATCATTGAAATGGCGACATTCTCAAGAAAAGACGATCTCCTATCCATATCCGATCTTGATCTGCGTGTAGCTGCTTCATAATGCGATCTTGTGCAGCAGTGTTCACAAATGTGATTAAATTTAGCAAAGCTTCTGCCTAAATTTTCTTATTGCTACAACAACAAACAAAAAAGTGCATATCAGTGTCAGGTTAAGTGTTTTAGCACAATAAGCAGTGCTTGTAGCGATTTTAGCCACTTGAGCTAATTAGAAAAATCGCGTTCGGATCGTTGCTGTGCACAGACGAAGCATCTTGCAATGCTTATTGTTCCTGGTGTGTAAATTTCATGAGAGCTGCAAAGCAAAGCGGCATTTCGAGCAGCGCCTCGCGCTCGGTGGACGTGAAATCTTTGCGAGGGAGAGCGCTGCCCAAGATTCTCCCGAATGATTCTGTTCACACGACGGGTCATATTTTGAGAGCTGACGTGTTTCGACTCTTGACGTTTAAAATGGCCTCTCTAATTTGTGCATTCTATAAATAGACGCACAAATTAACAAATTACCTTTCAAGAGTATATGCACAAATTAAGTCTACTTTTTTTTATTAAAAAAAAAGATTATATCAGCATGTGGTATATAGCCCTTCTTTTTTCGGCACCAAAGTGTCACCTGTCCTTTCCACATCGAAGCAAAACTGGAGGGATGGAAGTGTAGTGGTGGAAATTGGCACTTTGGTGTCGAAAAAAAAGGCTGGTGGCATAGTATTAAGGTTGCCTACTCGAGTGAACCAGCTTTGATTGTAACATTGGATGGTTGCAACAATATTGCAATTTTGTTTCAAGATACTTGGAAGATTGTTGAAGATCACTTTGAGTCACTACGCAACTTTTGTGGTGGCATAGCCACCATGTTCCCTAATATGGCCATAGTTGAATCCGGCTTTTTTGTTCTTAATATAGTTTCAAAGGATGACCATTGTAAATCGTTGTCTGACCTCTTGCTTGAGGGGGTGTTACAGTGCAAGCAGTTCCATGTCTTGTCAAAGTTAATTTGATATCAAATATGCGCATAACAAAGCTTAGTTTGTTAATTTGTGACAATTTACAAATTAGCTTTTGTGATGTGCACAAATTAGCTTAATTTGCTAATTTGTGACTAAATGTAAATTAGAGAGGCCTGGTTTAAATGCAAAATTAGGACTTCCAAGTGCCAAGAAGTCTAATCGGTGAAGTTGGTGTATGTCTTAGAGCATCCTCAATGCACACGCTAAATATAAACAATGAAATAATGTGGGTACAATGATGAAGTTGTTTGCTTGTTTATAAATTTGATAATCTGATTCAAATGCATTGGGTTTCAATAGAGGTATGGTAAAAGGGGTGGAAAGTGTAATTTTTGTAACTGAGGTGGGGTAACAAAATCAAAAGTTTGTGAGGTAACTTGAGTTGAGTAGGTTTGTAATTGTGGCATTGATGAAGTCAACTTATGCAGCACTGGCATATGAATAAAATGTGTAAGATAAGGACCTCATGCAAGGCCATTTTCAAGTTTAAAATATTGGGAATAAGGAGGCAGTGTGAGTAATTAGTGACACAAATATAAGATTGTTTGTGCATGAGGCCTTTAGCTGGTGTAAACGTTGCTTGAACAAAATACTATCATGAGTCTTTTTTGCTTATAGGAATGACTGACGTTTTGCATTTTGACACCATTTTACAATTTTTGTCATTTTACAAAGATAAAGACAACCAAAAATGCAAAAGATTTTGTTCAAGTGAAGTTTCACTATAAGAAACCCGTGTTTTTTATAACGGATTTTTTTGAACGTTTACTTGTTTTTATGTTACAATTGATATAAAGACTAACATCTTGATGTTAGTTCTAACATCAATTGTAACATAAAAACAAATGGACATTCAAAAAAATCCGTTATAAAAAACACGGGCTTCTTTTAGTAATTTATAAACAATGAACATTCATTGTGCCAACAAAGTTTGCCTAATAAATGACTAAATAAGATGTTAACGCGCCAATGTGAATTGGTTTGTCTACCTCCTTGCATCCCTTGCGGCACTTGTCCACAACCTCATTGAAAGTAATATTTAATGATGTTCTAGTTGATTTGATATGAGGATTTAATTAAACAGCTAAATTGGCATTAATTGTTATTTTTACATATAACATCATATTCATTAAATTGGGTCAAAACATTCATTTTGGGACTTCTGAAGGTTTGGGAAGATCACCCCTAACCAAGCTCCACCAGTTTCTTTTGGTACATGTGGCCTCACCTGAGAGGAGGAATTTGTGAGGGAAAAAATCTTAGTGACTCAGACTAAATATGATACCTTCAAAAATGGTTTGAGGTAACTTTTTGGGTTAAAAATGGAGTACAAAATGGTACCTTTGTTTGTCCCAATTTACCTAATATGACGTTATATAAAGTATAGTAGCTTGTCTACTTTAAAAAATTATGTAATTTGTACTTTTCATTATTATGAATTCAAAAAATATATATTTTTATTTATTTTACAGGATTTTTTTTTTCTCTCTAATTAAGTAGAAACATTTAGAAGTTGCAATTATTACTTGCTTGCTCTTAAATCGAAAACGACAAGACTCCGAATCTCTTAAGTCTAAAGATTGTTTTTTATTCTCCAACTTCAATGCCATAATAGTAACTTGAGTGCTACGTAATTCCAATAGTAATGCTTTAATCGCCATAGAATAACAACGTTTATTTTGTTGAATTACTTCCAAGGTTAAAATTTTAAAAACGGTGCTTTTTGAGTTGCTACAACAAAGTCATTCATTTTTTGTTCAATCTGTGTCATTTATTGCAGCCCACTTCTATCGAATAAAAAAATGACCAAAGAACTTCCTTTCAAATCACATGATCATTACATTAAAGTTTATGGTGGATGAATGGATCAATGAAAATTATTTAATAACGTCCATTAAAAATAATACCTTCATGCCACTTCTAATGTCTTGACATTACTATTCTCTATACTTGGATCCTACTCTCATAATATCTTGAAACAACTAAGATTTTATTTTATTGAACACAATTGTTGGGTTTTGACAAAAATAAATAAAGTTTAGCAATGGCAACATGGCTAATAAGATTTCGTACAGAAATTATATATCATATTTTTTAACATGGGAAAATCATAGAAAGAAAATGATTAGTAAAAGAAGATCCACACTTTGCATTGATGTCCATGTTATGTTTGTGTAGAGACTCGTTCCCCACATATGTTTCTCTCTCCCTCTTCACTTGTTTCCTAAAAAATCAACTTCCGCTTGTATATTATGCTTGTGGTTATTTACTTCGGAAAATTGTCTTGATTTTTTTAATAATGACGTAGAAAGATAGTTTGTTTAGATTTGTTCTGTTTTCATTTGTTCAAATCCAAAGGAATTTCAACACTTCTACTGCAAATGATAATAAAAATGAAGATCTCGATTTCCACAAACTTTTTTGAACTTAACCCCTAAATGCCCAGCGACCAGATTTGGGTCTTTACAAAACTTTGAAGATGATAAAAAACTTTATCAAATCATTATTTTCAGTATTTTTTTTTTCAGCATAAGTTTGTTTTGAAGTCTACTTTCAACATCAAAAATTTGATTTTGAAAATGAAAGTTGATGATTTTTCTACTTAAGATTTTGTATGAGGGTGTCCATTGCAATCTTGAGTTTTCTAATGTTGGAAGATCTTGAAAATGAGCCTCAAATACACTAAAGCTTGGAGAAAAATCCACATTAGAAATCCATTTAAAAAAAATACGGGAGTACATTTTTAAAACCGTAAATTATTTAGAGTTAGACAAGTAGTGCCATTAAACCTCATATTTTTTTGGTGACCAACTTTTTAGATTTGACATGTGAAATGAGGATTAGAAGACTTCCAGTCACTTTTGCACTTTTAACACCCTCATATTCATACATTATAATCTTTCAAACTATAAGTGATATTGTTGTGTTTTCTTTTTCCATGTAATCTCTAACATGTTTAGTTTAAATTTGTACTGTTACAATTGAAAAAAACTTGATGAAATTTATGAAAGGGTTGATTGATTGTTAAGTTTCATGAAAAGTCCAAGAAGCTCAAATAGGGCTTGGGCATTTAGGGGTTAAACGAGTTATATCCAATTCTCTTTTGATAACAATCATTTATATATTTTTAAGGAAAGGTCTTTTGTTAAAAAATGAACAAAATAAATAAACATAACTTAAAACTTCAAGTGAGGGCACAGAATACACCAGGGGATTAATTGATGACAAATGGAAAATGATCTCTACTAGACAACCCTTTTAGACTTGTACAAAGGCATTCCTAGCCAATTCTATTCCCTAAGGTAACTAAGTCTGAAATCATTCAAAGTAAACATTTTAAAGTCACCTTTTTGCACGGTTTCAATTATTTGATTGTCTTACTTTTGGTTAATTTAGATGAACAATTGCATAAAGACTTATGGTAACCTTCAAGATTTGTTTTCTTAAATCACCATATGAATAAACCAATTTTTTTTTGAAGTGTTAATTTTGGGCTTTTATGATGAGAGGGTGTAAATTATATGCTGAAATTTGTAAGGGTTGATTTTTCGGTTAGACTATAATAAATGAACTAAAATGATTTACGCAACGAGTATGTATTATTCTGCCGTACCAAGATCACATTATTGGTAACATATTTAAATTTTAAAGTGCATATTGAAATGTTGCTGTATTGTACAATATTATGCTATTTTCTAAAAACATAGAAAATCGAGGTGACACTAATGTTTTTTCGCCCTCACTAACAAGACACATAACATGCATTTAATTTATTTTCATTTCACACTAGGTATTTTTTCTTTTTTTGCATACTTCGAAATGTATTTGGAAGGTGATGAGAACTATCACATGGTCAAGCAAAATTTAAAAAATCTGCATGTCAAGTGGTAAGGAGTATAACATTTTGGAGTCTTTGGATTCTTATTTTATTAAAAAAGAGCAATAACCCATTAATGTAGTGTAAGGCAAAATTCAACTTAGTTCAGTCTCACTTCTCACCGGAGACATTCTTACATTGGTTTAAAATGTTATAATTTTTTTAAAATCTGAGCAATCACCCAGATTAAATAGAAAAAGCATGAAACTAAATGAAAATGGCCAATTGTATGAATTTTGAATGAAAGAATGTTTGAACAATGTTGAAACCCATCTTCAAATCTGATTCACTCCTTCAAACAAATAAGTTTTGGCAATGCGAACAATTCCTCTAAAGTAATATATTTTTACATGCAACCATGAACCCCTCAAGGACCAAGCAGCGTTTTTATCAAATACAAAATTTCAAAACTGCCATTTTTAGAGTATCAACTAAATTTGAAAACAAAAAACATTTTTATATAAATGTAATGATAGGATCTTATAGTAGGATAGTTTTAGAAGGTTTGGAAAAACAAATTAGAATTTTTTGCCATGTGGATTGGAAGATAGAACAGTTTGAATATTCAAAAAGGTCTTGTGAAAAACCAGGTAGCTATCCTCTAGAAGGTGAAATTCTCATGTGAAAAAAGGCCGTGTAGGTGGTGCTTCTCTAGATTCCTTATTCCACCTAAAGGTACATGTCAAAAAGGTTTCAAATCATTTGGAATTGTACAACATATGGGAAAAAAATAGTAAATAAAAAGAACAAGATTGATTCAAAACAAAACAATTATTAAGAATTTAATTATGGAAACGAAAAATGCAAATCCCAATTATTGTAATGTTGTAATGAACAATTTTGATCCTTTGGTTTATTTTTTTCCAAAATAATAAAAAATGAGTAAAATAAAGGACCTCAAGGTTTATTTTAGAGTAGAGAATCCATAACCGCTGGCAAACAAAAACTCCTCATAACTTTCATCTCATTGATCAAAACGGGGTAATTAAAAGCTTTCTATATTTACATAAATCTCCTATATAAGTTCAAATTTTTGCTTCTCAAAAAAAGTGATTTTTAAAAATCTCTCCAAATTGTATGTCAAATGAAAAAAAAACATATTAGGCCATATCTTTTTATTCATTCCAAATGTCATAAAATTTAGTGCATATGAAAGATAAACCTTGTTCCCACATTCTCTCAAAATTTCAGCCTAAAATATGAAAATTTGCAATCATTAATGTTTGCCCAAATTTTCTATATTGCTGAAAAAGGGGGCACATGCAATATCCTTCTCTCTTTTTTTGCACAATTTGAGACATAACATTGTTAACCTTCACTGGGGGGTCCCTTTTGCTCCCCAAAAATGAGGATCCCCCAGCCAATGTCATCCGTCACCTTTGTCCCAAGACCAATGAGCTTTGAGAAACTATAACTAAAACCACCCCCAAGTATATGGGGAGGCATATTCCTCCACAGCTAGGGGGAGGAATCAAATCGGCTTAACAATGTTATGGACTTGCAATTAGTGGAACGTTAGTATAGTGAGTGGCATGCATTGGAGTGAGCAGTGATAGGAGACATCGTCTCATCAATCCAATACCATGGGTTTAACCCCTATATGTCGAGGAGGACAAAAAACATCCTCCAGCTTTGAAAAAAGATTTTGTGATTCAGAATAAAGTTGTTTTTCATTTGATTTTTTTTCAAAAGTGATCAAAAACACATGGTCCATCATGGAAGACAAAAAATTACCTCTTCATTTGCATTCATTTTTTTTTGTAACCTAAATTGTGATATGATTCAGAAACATGGTGTTAACTCCTAAGCTGCCCTTCTTGCAATTTTCATGAGGGCACCATGCACTATTGACTTTTCCAGTTTTTTGAAGCAATACTACTGGTGCCCATGTGCAAAACACTATAGACTGCTACGGGTAGGGCAAGCCATGGTGATCCATCCGTCCTTTAAGGATTAAACAATATTGCCTCAATCATCCATCTACAGTACCACTTGATTTTACATCTTATTATTGAGTATTTTTACAAACGCAGTTTTAGTTACTAAACATCAAACCTATCTTAACCCTTGAAGGGCCCTTGACCTCTGGAGATACAATACCAAATACAGTCACAACCAATATTTAGAAGTTTGAATAAGCTGGAAATTAACTGTTACAACCATATATATTGAAGGGTTGTATGATGGTGGGTGCATAATTTTTTTGAAAAACCCTCAAAGTAGCTCAAATATGTCTTTACATACAGCCGTACATATGGCCATAAAGGGCTTTTGGGCCATTCAGGGTTTAAGAGGTAGGCTTTCAACCAAATCTTTACTTGTGTAAGAGTGTCACTTAATTGTGGTAGCTTAGGCATGGATTCTTCAGTTCAACTGAATCCAAGGCACATATTTGTGCACATATTTGCAACATCAAATGCTTCCATGCTTGCTTGCAAATCCATTCCAAACACACAAAAATACCTTATATTGTATTGGTTGCAAAGGGTCTTTCAAACATTTAAGAGTGTAGAGATAAGAAGCAAATACTTACAAAATGTTTTAAAAATAACACAGTATTGCCTAGACTCAAGGCAGCTTCACACTAGGTAGAGAGGCCATTTTGGAGCCTTTGGAATCCCAATCTTAACCTCTCATTGGTTTTTTTTTTTGAAAATTGCCCCCAAGGTATTTACACTAGAAGTTGATGCCCAAGTTTTCAAAACATGATTTATTATTTGAAAGATAAAATTCAAAATAGCTCCAACTGCAAAAAAATGGATTCTTCAAATGATGAGAGGCTAATTTTTGGCCCTTGACCATTACTAATTACATTGAAATATAATTATTTTGAACAAAGAAGTAATCTATTGAGATAGTCAACACCATAGGATGAAATAGAGATTTCAAAGACTCTACTT